>JAGPOW010001296.1:108357859-108379822 GCA_030014935.1 Caiman crocodilus
TCTTTAAGAGTAGATTGGATAGATACTTGGCTGGGGTCCTGTGACCCTGGCACTCGTTCCTGCCATTGGCAGGGGGTCAGACTAGATGGCCTGCTTTAGGCCCCTCCTGACCCTAGATACTATGATACTATGACCTGGAGGTTACAGTGGCTCATAAATTGAATATGAACCAACAATATGCTCTTTTTCTTCCTTTTTCAACAAGAGTCTACAGCACACTGGGTTGCATTAATAGGTATGCCATTTGCAAATCAAGTGAAATGATTATTTTATTCTGTTCAGCCCTAGTGAGACCCTACTTGGAGTACTGTGTCCAGTTTTGGGCCCCATACTTCAAGAAAGATCTGGACAAACTAGAGAGTGTCCAGCACAAAGCAACAAAAAATTATTAGGAGCTTGGGATGCATACCTTTTGGGGAAAGGCTGAACAAAGATTATTTAGCCTGGAGAAAAGATGACTGAGTGGGGATTTGATAAGTCTTTAAATGCCTGAATGACAATTAAAAAGAGGGTAGAGATACTGGGTTTTTTGGTCACAGGGGACAGGACTAGGAGCAATGGACTCGAGCTGCTGCAAGGAAATTTAGGTCAGAAATGAGGAGAAGCTTTGACTTCCTCAGGCCTGTATTGGACCTATTGTAAGGTATACCCAAAAGCATACCTTACAATAGGTCCAATAAAAAATACATCGCCCACAGGAATCCTTGCCTCTCATAGGCTCCTTAAAAGAATTTCAAGTTTGACACTCATAAACTGCAATATACAAAATTACCTATCCCTTTTGAATATGTTAGCCATACTGCTACCTATTAGTTGCCTGCATATATATGGATTTGAGGGAAAACATGATAGAGTTATTGGTTTTGAATATAAACAAAGTCATTTAGAAGAAGTAATAAAAACCAGCTACAAAGTGGCAGCTTATTTGTTATTGGCTTTTGATACTTAAGAAGCAATTTTAAAAGCTCCAGAGATAAAATACTGATTAATGTTACATAAGCAAGGACAATTCGAACAACGATTATAGAAAGGAATGCCAAATTATGATCATAAAGCTTTGAGAGACCACTGATAAGATACACAAGAAAAATATCCTTTGATCATAGTCACATGATTTATGGTACATACCTTAGCTATCTGTGAATAAAACATTGAGCAAGGACAGTCATATAGTTTCTAATTATAGTATGTTACAGTGCACTCAGCTGAACCTTGATCAAAGATTATTAACCTTTAAACATCCAGGGGAGAGACTTGTAATTTTACAAATATGCTAATAAAATCAAGCTTTCCCTACCCTTAACAGAGGTGTCATCTTTAAGCTAGATTGAAAAATAAAGAGAGAACCTATGGGCCACATAAAGAATAATATAAAAATTGTCCAAATCCCAGCATTAAAGACTAGCATGCATAGACATGACCTTGTTGTCTGTGAAGGAAAACAAAGAACTCCTGTTGCAAATTATGTATTTAGTACATTTTAGAGTGCCTTCTAGACATTAGGGAATAGAAGACATGGTAAACAACAATTTAGTTTGCTGTGACATGGTGTGTGCTTTATACTACTGATATTATTGAAAGCAGTCTTAGATGCCAAGGAGTCCATTTCAACATTGTGTCCTATATGACTAGCAGATTCTGTTGCAGGACTAGGGTATTAGCTAGTTAATATTTACATTCCAACGTTGGCTAAGATTGGATACCTTAGTAAGTTTGTCATAGGAACCCTGGGTCACAAAGTTCAGAGTAACCTGGAAGTTCTTTATTCAACTTAGCTGGAAAGGTTTTATTCTGACACTCACTAACTTTACAGTCATTTGCTCATTATGGAGAAAACTGAGACCCGTATAAAATTATAGTGATTTTTATACTGCCAAGGCAGTACAAAATATGGACATTCTTATGCTTATCAAATCTGGATTGTTTCACACAGCCATGTTATGAGTCCATACGTTTGTAAATATACTCATGAAATTCTAAGTATAGTCTTGAAATAACTCACAGTTATAAGTGTGATAGATATACGCATTATCATCATATCAATTTGAAAACAAATGTACCCTTTTAAACCCTGACAGAGAACAACTCTCTTCCTATTTAAGAGGACTCACTGTCCCTTTAAAACTTGGAAAGAGAGCCCTATAACAGACTAAGTAAAAGTTAATAACATAGGACCAAGACTGATTTGTTCTGCAATTTGGATATTGCTGGTTCAACTTTAACTGCATCCTCAAATTTCAAATCTGAATCAGAACAGGAGCAGAAATGTCGGTATAGCAAGGATGCTCCTATAGAACTCCTCCTTGATTTGTCAGAGGCTTCATTTGTTTGTTTATTTTACAACCAATTAATCTCTGTTTCTTCTACCTTCTAGTATAAGTACAGGGTGTAACATACTGTAGCTGAGAATTAGGAACCAGTTGATCATTCATGAATTATTATTTTATGGAACATGCACCCAAGTGCCTTACCAGAGACAACTACTCAATAAATCAATGGGAACGATTGAAGTAATATGGGAATAATGTCCAGTTCAGATAAGGCCTTGATTTTTTTTTTTTTGGTTCAAAATTTACAGCAAAGGTGGGCTACAATCCAGTTAAGACTAGAGGTCCTAATTTTAACACCTTCAAAATCAGCTACCGAGACCAAGATAATGTTTTCTATCTTTACCTAGTATATTAAATCCCATTGGACTAAAAGGCATTGACTCTTCACTTCATTTTGCCTGTAACTCCACTGAAAGTTTTTAGCTTGAATAGATTCCTGTGGCAACAAGTTCTACAGTCTAAATACAACATTTTGAATGTGTTGCCTATACTTAATGTCCCTTTCTTCTGCAATAGAAAACAGAACAGTTTCATTTTCTGTGTGCAGCTCAATATTTTATATACTTTTATCGTATTCCCTCCAATTTAGATCCTAAGATAAAACACTATTTTTCAACCTTTCTTCAGATGAGAGAGATTTTCACATCTTTAATCATTTTCATCATCCTTCACTAAGCCCGTTCTAGTTCTATAGTTGTTTTTTTGAGCTGGGATGACCACTACTGAATAACAGTAACAGAGAAGTCAGTATACTATCACAGATGCAGAAAATCAGGCCCTCTGATCTGTTTTATGAAGGACCATGCTCAAATTCATAGATATTATTGACAGTAGGAACCACTAGAATTCAGATATCTCACCTAGACTACATCTTTCTAATAGATGCAGTCTCAATTCAAAGCCTTTGAGCAATAGAACATCCACTACATTAAGTAAGTTATTCCACTGTTTAATTGCCCTCATGGTTATACTTTATTTCTAGTCAGGTTTGGGTTTTTTTAATTCTCCAAAGTACAGGTCAATCATGCCTTTTCCAGCTAGGTTCCAAAGGCATCTAGTAATATAAAACAGTGCCACAATGAAGTGATCAAGTCATGTCTTAGCTGCTTTTTCTTTATTGCATATCCTCCAAAGATAATTGGAGCTTTATTGTGGATCTTTTCAGTTTTAAATTTTTTTCCCCCCCCAATACAGAAATGCAGTTATGGTCTCAGTACATAATGCAATACCTGCCTATTCTTATATAATAATCCTTTGGATGTGTACACAGGGGTTACATTCACACTTCTAGGTGCAATAAGAACCAATTGCACGCAAGGGTCTAGTGTCATCTGACCACAACCCTATTCATTATTTTTACATTGTTACATGCTTTCCTTCATTTCTTATATCTATTCATTCCTATGGCTGAATTTTACCATGACTTCTCATACCCAAAGTCACAAACTAACAACCCACTGCATTAGGCACAGCACACGAAAAGAACAAGAAAAACAATGGTTCCTGCTCCAGAGAGTTTAAGCAGATGTTTGACCTTGCATTTGGCAATGTAAAAACACCACATACACAGCTCAGATAAACCCACCTTTTTAAACAATGCTGGTACATCAGTAACATAAACACTAGGGGTGTGCAAAACAGGCCATATATGATTCAGATTCCGCCCAAATCAGGGAAAGTGATTCGATTTGTCCATTCAGATCACTGTTCCCAATCTGATTCGGCCAAATCGGGATCTGAAAATTCAATGCTGATTTGGTGAATCAGCGATTTGGCCACAGATGCGACTTTAAATTTTTTTCTACATACCTCGAGGTTCCAGGCACGAATCGTGAACGCTGTGATGCTGGGGTGGATGGAGCATCCCACAGGAGCGTGGGGGAGGCCCCTGCCTGCTCAGCAGCAAAACCAGAAGTGGACCAGAAGTAGTTCCAGTCCACTTCCAGGTCTGCTGTGAGCACACTGGGGGGCCTCCCCCACACCCCCTGCTCGCAATCAACTGCAGGGGAACCCTGGGTGCCCCCCCAGATCCATGAGGCACCAGCCATCAAACCAGAAGGCAGAGGTGCGAGGGCAGTGCACTTCCCGGCAGACCCAGAAGTGGACCGGAAGAGTTTCTGGTCCACTTCTGCATCTGCTGCCAAGCGCGCTGGGACTCCCCCTCCCACCCACGCTCCTGTGAGACGCTCCATCTGCCCCACCATCTCAGCATTCATAAGCTACTTGGTACCTTGAGGTATATAGAAAAAGCATTTAAAGCTGTGTCTATGTTCAAATCATCAAATCTTTCTGAATCAATTCAGAGGGTTACGATTCAATTTGGAGACATTAAAGGTTCAAATTCAATTTGGATTCAGAGATTTGTCCACCAAATCAGGCCAAATTTCTGCTGAATCAAATCAGTGGCTGAATCTTTGCACAGCCCTAATAAACACATTCCCATCTTTTTTATCATTCTACAGTAACAATCTCATATTTTGCTGCAGATCATTATTAATGACATTAAATAGGGTCAAGAAAAGATTGCAAAAGGAGTCCACCAAAAATACCCACATAAGATAGTGTTTCCTATTTACAATCACATTTATCCTTCAGCATAATATAAAATAATAAATAATATAAAATATAATATAATATAAAATAACAAAAATTTCTTTACAACTTGAAAGCCTGTTATTGACTTTATCTACTGCTCCCTGCCTTGTAAAATCTTTGAGGAAGCTAGCAAAGATCAGGAGGGATGAGTGTAATGTGTGAGGTTATTTGTCACTTTTGCCTATTTCTCCTGGCCCTTCTCTGAACATAACTTCACAGAACACAGAATATGCTAAGACATTAACCCAATATTAAGTACTACATTTAAAAAAGTGTACTTGCATTGCCACAACTCCACTGTGAATATGAAAGAGGTAATCAACTCATGTTATAGAATCAGTAATACATGCTTCAGATAGCAAATGCTGGATCTTCTGTGATCTGAATCATGCTACGTTGTTTGCAATCAGTTCATTTTATTCTGGAAACTTTCTCTGCTGAATCTACAGTTTTATCATTGCTCCTGCATAATGATTCTTGGCTGTCTCCAAGGGGAGTTGGTTCCATAGAACTCAAATAATGATTAAATTCATGAAGCCCTTGTTACATGCAGCTAATTAGATTATTGACATTAACATTTCTCTGTGTATTGTGTGTATAACCTAACCTGGAAAAAAAAGTCAGCAGTTGGAATTTAAAGCAAATTAAAAATTAAGTAAGGCTTCTAATGGCAAGAAGTAGGGCAGATAACACATATGTACAGACAGGAATATGCCCACAATGGTACTATACAGGGCTGACAAATAATTTAAAAATCTGATCATAATTAGTTGCGTGATTAAAAAATTAGTCTGAATTAATTGTGATTTTAATTGCACAGCTAAAAGCTAAAAATGATGCACAGAAAAACTCAAAATGATGCAGCTACTTTGTATGGTTGGGGTGGGGGTGGGGTATGTATGTGTGGGGGGGAATTTGTGAAGGTGTTGGGGGCTGTGGAGGGAGGAGTTTGGAACCCAAGGAAGGGGGGTCCCCACATGCCCTGGCAGGATGCTATGGATCAGGAGTGACAGACAGCAGCAGGGCTGGGGGGGCGTGGCTTGGGAGTGAGAGGCAGACACCCACACAGCACTCAGAAGGTAAGTCTGTGGAGGGGAAAGGGTGGGGGAGAGGGAAGGGGAGTGAAGGTGGGGCAGATCGAGGCCCCCATAGTGAGGGAGGGAGTAGGGCAGGGCTGGGGTGAATGGGGCTCCAGGGCAGGTCATGGGACAGAGCTGCAAAAGGTTTGTCTATGGGCGCAAGGGGCACGGCACCCCACAGCTGCATGCCTTCCTTTGGGAGGCATAGGGGTCACATGCCCCCCTGATTTGTATGTGGGGCAGAGGCCGGCTGCCTGCTGCAGGCTGAGGCTCTGAGCCCTACTGCCTTTGCCTCAGGAGCTGTGGTAGGCCATGTTGTACCTCCCACAGTCAGGCAGGCAGGGGACACGCAGCATGGCTGGCATACAGCTTCTGGGGCAAGGGCAGCAGGGCACAGAGCACCAGCCCGCCTCTGCCCCATGTACAAATCAGGGAGCACATGCCCCTCATACCTCCCCAGGGGTGCACGTAGTGGTGGGAAGATGCGCTCTCTGCATGCCCCTGGATGAGCCTCCCACGAAATCTGACCAATGATTTGCTCTGGCTCTGGGGTCCCATTTACCCCAGCCCTGCCCCTACCCCACTTACTCCCTCATTGTGGAGGCCTTGATCTGCCGCCACCATGCCTCTTCCCTCTCCTCCCACCCTCCCCCTCCACAGACTTACCGGTGTGGTGTTGCTCTACATGCAGCGTGCAGACTGTAGCTGCTCATGTGTCTGTCTGCATATGCCCTCCCCACCCCTATATCCTACTGCAGCTGCCTGGAACCCACACCTAAGCTGCCCTGCGGTCCTCTGAGCTGCCACTGCAACACCTCTGAGTGGCCCAGAGACAGGAGAATAAAGACCGGGTACGGATTCCAAAACCACATGCGCAATCAAGAAAATTAATGCAAGAGCCAATTAATGTGTTAATCATGCATATTAACTGTGATTGACAGCCTTAGTACCATATAATAACAAAATTAGCATAGATTTTTGAAGCAGGTATATTTCACCTAGTTAAAAGGTATACTATGAAAATACTCTTTGTCAAAATTTAATTGAAACATATTTTAAAGAGAAGTTGAGACTCACATTGTGGGAGAGGGGTCATCTTCAACAGTAGCTGCTTTCATTCTGATATTCTGGATGAGCAATGTGAAGAGTAGTAGCAACCTCCAATTCTCAGAGACCAGAACATGAGCAACCTGGAACAATAGTTAAGGCAGGATTGAAAACCAAGTGCCTGAATCTGACCCTACGTCTGAAAAGCAAACTGAGATTCTCTACAGCAAAGAACTGAGCAGAAGAAGATGGATAAGGCCAAGCAAGCAGAAAGACTGCAGCAGGACTGGAAAGGCTGGGCCAAGAAGGGAAGCAGAGGCAAAGCTTAGCTTGAGTAGGGCAGCCAAAGCCTAAACAGGACACATTAAAACATATACTTGGCAGTAGTCTGCTCAGTCTCTTTTTGACTGAATCCAAGAAATCTGGTTGCAGAGAGGCAAGGATTTTTACCAGCATGGAATAGCAGAGTTATGCTGAAGGTGCTGTTATGTAGGTATGCTGCCTTCCTCAGACTTGATTGTCACAGCAAGGTTGTCCTACAGTTGAGAAAAGTCACTGTGGTCTTAGGTCCATCACAAGTTAAATTAATAATGTCAACCTATGCTCAATCAAGACCATAACAGTCATTAAAATGATAAAATTAGGGGGGACAACAGGTTAATTCCCTTCTCAAAAAGGAAGTAATAAAATTACTGAAGAGCATCTACCTCTGCCATATCTCATAGTTAGGTAGCAACAGCTGTGGTCAAGAACAGAACCAAATAGATTAACAATATTAATGTGGCCTCTGCCCTTCATCCACTGTCAAGATAACTAGTGTAGCATCTTTACTATATCTGGCAAGCTAGAAGAATTTCAAACTGTCCCACCAGAACTTTCTAAATTAGCTTCTCCAAATAAGACATGCCTGTTAAGTGTCAGATGATGGCTTCTGGAGCAATTCATGTGACAAAAGCCATCATATCCATGTCAATTACTCTTTCCCCTTTTACAGAAATTTAGGGAGAAAGCATGGTGGAACAACTCTGATTTCTTCTACCTGCCCAGATTCTTCTCAGTGTATTTTGGTGACTGTATTAAACTTGTCAGCTGTCTCTGACACACTCACCTATGAAGTATTACTTCCTCTGTGAGAGCTATCAGATAAGAAGTTGGTACCCTCAAATAAGGCCCTGGTGTCCTTTTCTGAAAGGTCTTAAAAGGAAATGTTGAGCAGTTGCTCATTTACTGCAAAGCATCTGCCAGGTGAGTTCTCATCCATTCATTTCACTCTTTTACAAAGTGCGTATGATGTCACATTATAACAAGGAAGTTTGTGACATCTAGATTTTGTATTCATGCTACGTAGCTCTTTCTAATAGCACATATGTGGTGATGTTAGGGTTTCATTTTTTCTGACTGAGGTAAGTGCCTTCACAAATTGAAATAAGAGGGAATCCATAATGATTAGAAGGAAGAAACAGATGGTATTATCAGAGGTATAGCTGCTGCATTAGTCCACTATATGATTATAGTGAAAGACTTAAAAGTACTTTGAGTTCCTGTCTGTTGCTAGCATCCAGAGATCAGCTACTATTTATGTTCTAGAGGTGCAGCTACACAAGACGCTTGCAGCATATTACCCTAATAACACTGCACAGTAGCATGTCACAGCAAAATCCGTGCTAATAGCCTATTGTGCAGTGTTGTTAGGCAAGTGTGTAGTAAGCATCACTGAATAACTGGGCACCAGCGCTACTGCACAGTAACTATAGGTTTTGTGCATTTACTTAGTACTTTAAGGAAGTACTAAACTAAATGTGCAATAGGGCTGTGCGAAACAGCAACCTTCCGTTTTGCCTTGAGGTTGAAGGTTTCAACAGTACAGTGTTTTGAATCAAACTTCATTTGGATTCAAAACAGCTGTTTCATTTTGTTTCACTGAAACAGTGAGGCTGTTTTGACATTCACTAGATCCACTGGGGAGAGAAAGTCAGCCCAGCTGGGCTGACTTCCCATCCCTGGCACTAGATCGAGCTGGGGCCAGGAAATCAGCCCACTTGGACTGACTCCCCATCCCTGGCTCTAGAGCCACATGGCTGACTCCCCACCCCCCACCCAACCCAGCAACAGGGATGGGAAGTCTCCTCAGCTGGTCTGATTTCCATCCCTAGCACTATGGTCGAACTATTTCAACTTTCAAAACATTTTGACTATCCTCATTTTGTTTCAAGGCTATTTCAAAGCCCTTTGTTTCATTTTGATTTTGCTGTTTTGACCACATAATGAGTTGAAACAGTGTTGAAATGAAACGGCCAGTGAAATTTTGCACAACCCTAATGTGCAGTATCTACGGTGCATTAATGAACATATAGACATGGCCTAGATGCATTTCCTTTTGAGCCCAAATTAGACTTTTGGTTTTCTGCCAGTGGTTAGACCCAGGATTGGGAACCCAAGTCTAGAGCTAGGAGTCAGGATAGGGTCACAGGTTAAATCCAAATGCCAAAGTCTCAGTCAGTAACAAATCAGTCAGACAGACAGAAAGAAGTAGACACAAATCAAGATCAAGACAGCAAACCAAAGTCAAAAGCCAGAGATCAAGCCAGATTCAGGAAACATTGATCATGCCAGAGTTAGAAGCTAAAAGTCGGACATGGTCCAAGGGTCAGAAATAGAGTCAGAGTAAGGTGTAAACCAAGGACCAGATGCTAGATATGGCTAGGAATATGCCATATCATAAGCATAGGAACAAGAATGAAAACCAGGGACTGAGATCAGAGAAGTCTACAAACTTAACAGGAGACTTACAGTATAGATACAACTGCCTACCTAGCTAGTTTTAAAGCTGTATTAGAGGTGGAGTCAGCTGCCTGCCCACACAGCAGGCAATGATTTGCCGCCAGAGGGATCATCTCTCAGCTGATTCATCACATTTCCCCCCTTAAACAAATAAAATATCTTATCTGTAATAATCACCCATAATAATGATACAAGCTCAAGCAAAGATGAGTGCACAGAAGTTCCACTGAGTATTTCCACATCATTTCCTGTTATATACCATATTTTCTCACATATACCGTTTATCTTGTTTGTGAAAAATCAAGCTGCTGGAAATTGGAGTGCGTATTATATGTGAGGGAATACAGCAGTTTATGCTGCTAACTGAGCAGAAGTGAAAGTAAGGAGATCCCCAGGAAGCAAAAGGCTGCCGCTACTCAAAAACGATCTTTTTTTCTTCATTCTGCCTTTCAGATATAAGATGCCGATTTTATTCTGTAAGAAAATACAGTATTCATCCTCTCTACAAGTGTATATTGCTGTACAGTTTGCCCTTTTTAAGGACACCGAGTGGGAAAATATGGCTGTAGGAGCAAGAAATATAAAGGGAGACAGCAAAAGATGGGGACAAGTGAAGTGTTGGAAGACTTACAACTGTAAACAGGCAAGCTACAAACAAGCATAATGCATGATCATACTGAAAGTAGTATGTTCCCTAGTGTTTGCAGAATAAGTATAACCTGCACAGATCTGCAGTCATTCATTGGCTTGGTCCAAACTTCTTTGGAGCATTTGGGGCTGGGTTTCAAAGACAACTAACACCTGTAGCTCTTATCAAATTCAACTGAAACCTACTTAACTATCAGACCATCCTCCCCACCACCTGAATAGTCAGGGTGTATGGGAAGCTTCATATTGGCTGTTTTGCACAGTACGTCACTACATCAACCATCATAACAAGATATGGATACTGTAACAACACTATTACAATTTTCTTAAACATACCTAATGACTGTAAACCTGGATTCCTCTAATAATTAAAACACAACTTAATGTCTATTACTGTTACTAGGCAGCAGGCGGAACCTCCCATGGTATTCCCACATTTCTGTATATGACAACTGACACTTGTTAGGGACACTTGTGCAGAGAACATGATTTGTACATCAAAAAACAGATTGTTATTATATCGTGAGTGGTTTCCCATGGACAGCTGAAAAACAACCATCAAATAAGAAAAAATAGTTTATAAAGTAGTTTTACTGTTGTTATAGTTTAAAACTAAACTTTCTAACCCAGATTAAAAGGAGCAGCACAACCTTCATAAAAGCTTGTGTGTCAAATCAGGGTTAATTTCAGCTCTGAAACCAGGAGTTTTAGCAGCCATGCTACATACTAAGAGCCTTTTATATTAAAATTAAATGGATAAGGAACAAATATTCCCATTATTTTTTCCAACTAGAGCCTTGTTTTCCTTCACTTTAAGAAGCTTCATTATTGTTGTTGACTTATTTCTTTTTATAATATTACACTGTTGTGAAATTCCAAACCAATGCAAAAATCATTTCTATGCCAGGTATCTAGAGTATTGATTGGTTTCTCTTCTTGTCTGTCATTTTCTTATACAGACAGAAATGCAACAAAAGTTGTCTACTGCGCCTTTGAATCAGAATATAACAGCTGACCACAGCTGGAATAGATGTATATAATTAAACTAAATGGTTTCCCTATAACCCTGAGTATAAATATTTCTGTCTCAAAGTCAAGAAAATGTTTTCAGTATTTTCCCACAGACTGTTAATAACACATGCAGTAGACTTTGTTAATTCAAATGAACTTGCAAATTGTTTCCCCAATTAAAAATAAATACATCTTTGTATTGTCAAACAAGCAGTTCATGCATGATTTTTCACATTCATCTTTGTGGATAAAATGTGAGTTAACAACTAACTACAGAGGTAGAGCCCTAGATGTCCAATATTTATTTATACATGTCTTCAAGCAAGTCCCATTTTCTTAAATATATATGTCACAACTATGGAAATTTTATCTTCAGAAACTTTTTTTCTTCCCCAAATAGTGACAACAGCAAAGGCAAATACAAGTAATCTAAAAACAGCTGTGTAACCTGCATTCTAAATTCCTGAAATCCTCCTGGTTTATTTGGTAATACTACCCAACATAACTATATTTATTATGCACATACTACTATCTAAGGAAATCTACTGGAGATGCTGCACAAGTCACTACAGCTGACAGAAAATTTTGCCTTTTCGAATTTGGCTAAGTTTCCATCAAATCAAAAGCTCCTTGGACCCTTTACTGCTCAGTGACATTGAGTGTCCCTCTCACTTATCATATCAGACTTGAAACTGACAAGACGCTCAACTTTCCTGAACAGTAGCAAAGAACTTCTGTCGTCCCCAGGATGGCACAGACCCTGCAGCTCTGCAACTTTCTAAAAGTCTGAAACTAGTTTATGCAGTCCCTAGATATATTACTAGCACTCTTTACCCACCAAATGGAACAACAGATTGTCTCTAGGCCATCGATGCTCAATCAGGGTACCATGGCACCCTGAAGTGCCGCAAGAACCTTTTAAGGGTGCCACATAATATTAGCAGCTATGCATGACTCAAGATAAACCAGCGATTTCAAGTAGGAAACTGTGCGTCAAAAACATTCTGACCTACTGAGGTTTTTCCAAACTCTTTGCAAGAGAAGAGCTACTCAGGATCAAACTTAAACAACATTTACATGTGCACCCAGACTGCAGCACATTGAGCTGAATCCCAGCAGTCCCAGCTGGCAGAGAGCCTGGAGTGAGCCTGCTAGCCTGGGGCTGCTTCAGCTGGGCTCAATGTGCTGCAAAGGGGTTGGCTGAGGCACAGGAGCACTTCAGTGTGGGGCTAGCCAACAAGCAGCACATGCACTAAAGTTCCCTGGTGCCCGGTCAGGCCAGGCCAGCTGCACACAAGGAACTCCACAGCACGGTAATACTTGTATTTACAATTATTATCTTGCTGCAGATTTTATTATTTTCCTCTGTCCTAATAGCAGCACACATGTAGATGCTGAGATGTTTCCTGCAGAGCTAGTCTGCTGGCACCCCAGCAAACATCATGATTAGCTGTGCTCAGTGATCAACGGACTTCAAGTGTCTTGCAATAACAACAGATACAACATGTTTCAACACATCACCAGAGTGTAACCCCTCTCGCAAGTGGGTGCAGGTGTGTACAACTACTGCACTGATCAATACCTGTCCCCACCAGAAAGCCCCCTAAAAATCTTACATGTTTATCCCACAATGAGTTATGTCTCACCCAGCATACCAAGTGCCCTTGTGGAGCCTGTAGAGGTGAAACTAGACTAAAATTATGCACCAGAATGAACTACGAGATTTCATGGCTCATTACAATCTACCTCTCCAGCTACTCCTGGGAATGTCTCTTCTCCAATTCCACAGCCCTTACAGACTGTTTTTAGCCCTAGCTGAGCTTGCTCTTTCCTCAGACCTGAAGAAAGCTCCTGTTGTCTGCCCAAACCTTGCCGTTAGCCCCACAAATGATATCACCCAGAAAAATCCCTGCCTCTCTCTATTCTTTTTCCCATCCTCAGAAAACTAGATGCCATCCTTTTCTGAGGAGGTAACCCGAGTCTAGAGGAGTCCCTGGAGCCTAGAAAGGTGGTAATTCCCTGCTCTAGGCCAGTAGCGCTCAATTTTTTTTTTGTACCAGGGCTCATTTGTAAAGATCAATGACCATTTTGACCCAGTGCCCCTGGCTTCTGACCTGCTCCCCACCCCCACCCCAGCCCTTCAGGGCGCAGGGCAGGGAGCGGATGTGTGGGGCAGTCGGGGGGGATATGGGGGCCCCCCCAGGCAGCCCCTGGCAGGCTGGGACTCTGCCAGCCTGTAAGAGAAACGCCTGGGTTTCCCACGTTTGTTTCCTTTAAAGGAAAATCTATTTTTAAAGTTTGTTCCCGACCCTCTCATATATTCTCGCGACGCACTTTTGGGTCCCGACACACAGGATGAGAAACGCTGCAGCGCAGGCAGCATTGCTGAAGACCTAGGCAGCCTCGCTCAAGGCACTAGGAAAACCTGGCTGGGATTTCTCTTCAGCATCCTATTGAGACAGATCCTCCCTGGGAAGCACGAGGGGCTGCCCTGAAAAAAAACAACCCCACGCTGGAACGGGCCGATTGTCTCGCAAAGGCAGCGAGCCTCGCGGGTCTCCGCGCCCGGCCACCCGCCCGAGGGAGCCGCGCGGGCTTCCCTCGTGCTGCACGGGAGCATTTCTGTCGCCTCGGCGCCCTCTGTCGGTCGCGGGGGGAAGCGGCTGCGCGGGCTCGGCCTCGGGCTTCCCGGAGCGGCCGGCAAAGAGGGGGGAGGGGGGACACAGCTGGCTGTGCGCGGGCAGGGGGAGCCCAGCGCACGAAAGCCGGGCTACGGGTGCGAGTCCAAGGCTCACGCCCGGACTCTCCTCGCACAAAGGCGCCTCCACCTTGTCTTTATTTGAAGCAGCTAACGAGCTGGGCTGGCACCCACTGCGGTGGGAGGCAGGAGTGCAGGGAGGCTGCATCAACGGAGCAGCAAAGAAGACCCCCCAGCGCGTCCCGGCAGGGAGCTCATGGCAGCGCCTGTTTCCCCCCGGCTGCGGGGCGAGCGCTGACCTTTCCCCGCGCCGCCTGGGGGGGGGTGGAGAGGGGAGCAGAAAGGCGCGCCGAAGAATTCCCGCCCTGCGTGCCCATCCTCATTATGCATATGCAAATAAACCCCGGGCGGATTGGCTAGAGCGCGAGGTCTCTCCCGAAAGCGAGCTCTCATTGGCCAGTTTAGGAAGCGATGCAAATGAAAGAATCTCCCCCTCCCCACCCCCGCCTTGAGCGAGAGTGTACCACACAGTCAGACAGGCTGTATCGCTGCGCGTCTACTACTACAAGTAAGTAGTCCCCGGCTCCCGCCTCCCCCTCCCCGCTCCGCGGGGCTGCGGCTCTGCAGTGCCGGCGCCAGCCCGAGCGCGAGGCTTCCCGGCGCGGCGCGGCAAGGGGCGGGGGGAGACCCCCGCAGCGGGGAGCGGTGTTCCCCACACCCCCGCCGCGGAAGGATCTGCGTGTCTGCTCGCACCAAAACATTGCGAGCTAAGAGGCAGGTCCCGGCGTGACCGAGCTCAGACGCAGCGGGCGGAGCGCGGGCTGCGGAGCTGGGAGTGCAGCGCGGGGGGTGGGGGGGGGGCTACAGCTTCACTGCGGCGCCGGACCGGATCCCGCCCGCGCGGGGGCCCCGCGTTGTCCCTGCGGCTGCTGTCGGGCAGCGCCGGGCGGCTCGCGAACAGCCGCCGCTCGGCCTCGGCTCGCGACTCGGCTCGCCCGCGGGAGGAGCCGCCCGCTCGCCGCCTCACCGCCGCCACCATGCTGCTGTCCAAGTTCGGCTCGCTCGCGCACATCTGCAGCCCCGCCAGCATGGACCACCTGCCGGTCAAGATCCTGCAGCCAGGTAGTGCCGCACCCCCCGGCGCCGCGCGCCCGGCCGGGCACGCCGCTGCCTGCCCCGGCCGGGCCGCGCTCACCCGCCGCCCCTCGCTTCCCCCCGCAGTGAAAGCGGAGAAGGAACCTTTCGAGAAGCTCTACCAGGTGGGCTCCGTGCTGGGCAGCGGCGGCTTCGGCACCGTCTACGCGGGCAGCAGGATCGCCGACGGCTTGCCGGTAAGCCGGGCTGGGCTGGGGCTGCCCCTTCCCCTGCTCCTGCCCCGCTCTCCCCTGCCCTCAGCTCACAGCGCCGCTTCCCCCGCAGGTGGCCGTCAAGCACGTGGTGAAGGAGCGGGTGACCGAGTGGGGCAGCATTGTGAGTACCGGGGGTGCGCTGGGGGCGGGCGGGGCGGAGGGCCCTGCAGGGCCGCCGACAGCCGGCACTGACGGCGGTCCGTGCCCGCAGGGCGGTGTGATGGTACCCCTGGAGATCGTGCTGCTCAAGAAGGTGGGTCCTGCTCGTCATGGAGCGGCCCGAGCCCGTCAAGGACCTCTTCGACTTCATCACGGAGAAGGGCGCCCTGGACGAGGACACGGCGCGTGGCTTCTTCCGCCAGGTGCTCGAGGCGGTGCGGCACTGCTACGGCTGCGGCGTGGTGCACCGCGACATCAAGGATGAGAACCTGCTGGTGGACCTGCGCAGCGGCGAGCTCAAGCTCATCGACTTCGGCTCCGGCGCCGTCCTCAAGGACACGGTCTACACCGACTTCGATGGTACGTGGCGGCCCCGGCCCAGTCCCCTCCCGCCCAGAAAGTCCCGCATTGCAGATCGTCGCGGGCCCCTGCAGTGATGGGGGAGGAGGGGCAGCGGCGGGACCGCGGCTTGCAGAGGGGGGGAAGGGGCAGGGAGAGGACTAGGCTGAGGCCCCCCACCTCTGTGCTGCACCGCCAAACATCTGTTTGTTGTGAAACCCGAACCCGGCGCCCACGTGACTTCGCATCACCGCCGCTCCCTTGTGTTTGGTATCCAAGGAGCGCCGACCCCGGCCTCTTCCTCCCCGTGCCCCCAGGCCGCGACCCCCCGCAGCCGCGCCTCCCCATCAGACCTTCCCCTTCCCTCCCCTTCTTTCCCCCGCAGCCGCAGCCCTCCTCTCCGCAGCCGGCAGCCCGGAGCTGCGCCTCCGCCCGCTCTCCTCCCAGCCGCCCCCTTTGTCCTTTTGTGTCTATTTTTGGTGTGATGCTGCAGACGCCACGTGGTCAGCCGGAGGGAGCCTTGCCTTAGTAAACAGTCAGCTGATGGAAAGCAGCCTTCCTTGCAACAAAATAGCGCAGCCTAATGGGACCAAAGCGGCTGGTTGGCAGTGTGATGCCGCACACCTCCCTGTGCTTATGCCACTGGCACGTTTATCTGGCCCATTGCTTGAGGGTTTTTGTTTTTTTAAGGATTGTCTTCCCAGTTAGCTAGTCGGTAACCCTTACTGCATAGGGGAGAGAGAGAGAGAGAACCCATCACAGGGATAGTAGTAAATAACTTTCTTTTCTTTTTCTTTTCTTTTTTTATTTTTTTTTTTTTTATCATGTAGGAACCCGAGTATACAGCCCTCCAGAATGGATCAGGTACCACAGATACCACGGGAGGTCAGCAACCGTATGGTCCCTGGGAGTGCTTCTGTATGACATGGTCTGCGGAGACATCCCTTTTGAACAAGACGAAGAGATCTTGAGAGGCCGGTTGTACTTCAGGAGGAGAATTTCACCTGGTGAGTTCAAAACTTGAACTTGAACTTCTCACCTCAAGCTATTTTTTCTAGTTAAGAAAGACTTTCTTTTGCTTTGTGGGCTGACTCTTAGCATCTCCTCTTTTGTTTCAGAATGTCAACAGCTGATCAAATGGTGCCTTTCACTGAGGCCTTCAGACAGACCAACACTTGAGCAAATTTTTGACCATCCTT
The DNA here is from genome assembly GCA_030014935.1 of Caiman crocodilus. NCBI lineage: Eukaryota > Metazoa > Chordata > Crocodylia > Alligatoridae > Caiman > Caiman crocodilus. Next base: position 108,375,095 of record JAGPOW010001296.1, read on the forward strand.
GGATGCACAAATCTGAAGTAGTGAAGTCTGAAGACTGTGACATAAGGCTACGGACCCTTGACACTGATGTATCTAGCACAAGTTCAAGCAATGAGAGTCTGTGAAACACTAAGGACCTCGCAATGGGAGGGGAGCTACAAGCAGAAAGACCACAGTGCTGCTGCCAATACGTAGGAGGGGCTATAAAATGCATTCATTATTCTGTAGTTGAATCTTTGTCTGAGGGACTTGATTTTATTTTCCCCTTTTGCTGGTTTCTGCTTTGGAATGAAAGATTTCCTTTGGAAACGCTGATGTTTGGGAGTTGCAGGCCAGTACTTAGTCAAAGACTGACCTTACTAAGAAAGCAGTGACCTCTTGAATACATGGTAAACTTTTTTGCTCTCATAGAGCCTGGACTAGATTTTATTTGCTTTTGAGTGCCTTTTTGAAAGCTGCTTCAGTGGGACTTTCTTTTTTGAGCTGTGTATGTCCAAAGAAGATCCAGTTCATTATAGGATTTTGCTCCCTTTAGACTTAGTGCTGGAGGAAGCAGCTCCTATGATGCATTGGAATATGTTCGGTGATTGAATGAAGTAGTCCCATCCATTGGTGATGGAATACTTGAACACAGACATTTCACTCCTGCCCTGTCCCATTCCCCAAACCAACCACCTCTGCTGCTCAAAATATTTCTTATAGCCTGCACAGAAATACAAACAGGTATATCAGCTTTTTATCAGGAACATTTATTCATGTTTCCTTTTATCATCTCTACCACTGGGCATGAGAAGCCCCTTTTCTCAACTCCCCTAGCCTTTTGTCACCCTGCGAGTCTTAAAGTATGTATGGGCATGTTAAATGCACAATCAATGCAATATTCAAGGACTTTACTTATTTTTTCCATACCTGTATAATGTGTTTATGTAAATTTGGTTTTCCCATGTATTTTACAGTTATTTATTGTTTGAAGTTTTAGAAGACCTCACAGCTTCAGCTGTGGCTATTTATTTGGTTAATTTATTTGGTTAGAGTTATTCAACACTGTGCTTCTTCCCCCTGCCCCCCTCCCCTTCCTTCCATGGGAATTCTAGTAGTTTGCCCATGGCACTTTTTTTTTCTGCATTCCTATCAACTTTTGTTTAAAAAAAAAAAAAGGCAAAAGACAAAAAAAATAATTTTCTGACCTTACCAGTTTTTGTTGGAAGATGGAAAATTGTTGTACAAAGTCTAATTTAAGGGAAATTGAATGACTTTTTTTAAAGTTAGTCAGTATGCCTTTGTCTGGTATTATTATACCAGAAATGTAAAGTAATGCTGTTTGGAAGGGTTTTAAATTATTGACATTGTACAGTCTCCGTGCATTGGCTCTTGAAGGTAGAGTGGCAGAGTCATAAACCTTAATTTATTTTAATAGCTGTGTTTCTGTGATCTGGTTGCATTTATGCAGCTTGGATTTGGATTTTTTTTTTCTTCTGTTTAACAGTGTGAAATGTATGGAGATCATATTTTTTATACAGGTATTTCAATTAAACTTTTTTTGTACATAAAAGTACTGTGTTTATGTATTCACTTTCACCCACTCTTGCACTTTATACTAGATGAGAAACAACACAGTTCTATTACAGACATACAAAGGGGGCTTCTATAGCTAAACCATAGTAGTGGGGTCTACATTACTGGCTTCCCTTACTCTTGAAGTGTTGATATTTGCTTAAACAGTCCCTCCCCTTTTAGTGTTTTGACATTTAAATGTAACAAGATCATATCACAGTAGTGTTAAATGGTTTGTACAGCAATGAACTGGCCACTAACTGTAGCTTTAACTACCTTAGTTTAATGTTCTAAACTATAATGAAGCATTTTCCTGCTCGTTTATGGGACACTTTAATAATTGGGGTAAACATACTTTTTACTGTATCCTCTGTTATCTCCTGTCTATTAATGTAAAATTTAGGCAGCCTTTTAAAATAGCAAGAAAGGCTGGTATATTCATTCAGATACTACCAAGGAACACAAACTTCTTACTCAAAGTTACTGGGCAATGTTGCATTTTTTTTTTTCTCCCTGCTCTCCATGTGCAATTAAGAGTGACTGCTCATAGTGACTCACAATAAGAGACACAAGCAAATATCAAATTCAGCTTATTAGGTGCATTCATATAACTGATGAGAAATGTCTCACTGCCTTGTTTTTAAGAGTCTACCATTATAAAAGTCAGTTTGAAGGATGGGTGTTGAAATGTCACTACCACAACCTCAAGAAGACCTGCAATAATGGTCAGAGGTAGAGGTGAAACCATTTTTGCCAGCACTAAGTTTCCCTGCCTGGGAGCCTTTCTGCTAGTTCAAACACTGCTATTTTGGTTCCTTGTACGTAATATCACACTCACTGACATCATGTCAAACCCTTAATGGTAAATAGCTTGGACTCAAAATGTCACCAAATAGCAGGGAACAAAGCAGAACAGAAAAAGATAAATGTGTTTTCTTAGTATAGCTTTGTGATAATTAGAATGAGGGAATTTTAGGCACCTCTTTTCCATCACTGAAAGAGGACATTAAAATTCTTTCAGCTAATCTAACTACAAAGAAGATAAAGGCAGGTGCATCCCTTACCATCTTTTTTGTTACATGATTTATCCTGTGTTCTGTCTTTAAACTTGGACGCTTCTATCAGTGAAAATCCAGATGGTGTATGTTTAGTCACTAGGCAACTGAATTTACTATCTGTACATACAACAAAATAGATTTAGATGACATTCACACCAAAAGAGCCCAACCCTAAAAGTATACCTGGAAGCTGTCAACTGAATATTTTAACTGGGGAGTGCCCACACTGTCCCCCTGCATCTATTTTGCAACTTACCTTTTGCAAATACCTTAAAAGAAGAAAGGTCACAAGGACAATATTTGTAGTGCTGACACCTCACTGAGATTAATTCAACATAAAAGTATATTCTCAATATCATACATGAGGCTTTATATGGGCAACTCCCATTTCATTCAAAAGCAAGCTGCATGGCTAAAACACTGCATAGTGAGTAAAGAGTAATTATTTGCAAAAAAAGGGTTGAAAATGACTTGCTAGTACAATTCCACTAGCTTGACTTGTTCCTATTGTATTCAGAGGATCCATGATAGTGCTACTCCCTTAAAGTATGCTAAAAAAAAAAATCTTTAAATCTCATTGCTCAAGGATTCTGGTTTATACTTACCTCTCTGTCTACCAGTCGGTATCTTGACATTACAAAATATGGAGCATGGCATTTAATAGATTCTAGGAAACTTACTCTGTGAAAACAAAACCCTTTTAAATCTGGTTTCCCTGCAAATCATTTATGCAAGAAATTCACTTAACATCTATTCAAAATACTGGTGTATTTTGTATCAGTATCTTTTCTGCAATAAAATCAACACTTGATCTGAGCCTTCAAGAGGCCGAGAAGCAATTAATACATATCTCCATAACACAACACTTTACATTCTACATGCATAATCACATTATTGCATTCTTTTTTCCATTTACTTAACCTAAATGACATGTATTGCAGTGGGCAAATTAGAGCTCGCTAAAAAACAGACAGACAGACATGAAAAAGGTGGTCTGGGTGTGTTCTTTCAAAATTCTTAATGGTTTTTCCTTTCGCACATAGTGGTTTAGTGACCTCTGTTGGTGAAACTTAAGCATATCTTCTGAAAAAAAGGAATGATCTTCGATTCCTAAAGACAAGTTTAAAAAAAGATAAGAAACTGATAGGGCTGGGGACAGAAAGCAGGGCTGGACTGTCAAATATTTCATAAGATTTAAAAGGCTCCCAATATAACAAATTCACAGTAGAATAATTGAGAGATTAAGCATCAACAGGAACAGCTTTTCACCTCTAGAACCTCTTAAGGGAATGCAGGGTACAAGCTGTTTGTGAAAGTTTAGTTGTTCTAATTCAGTTTTGGGGGGAAAGATTTATTTGGGAAGCTAGTGATCTGATTAAATGGACTGAAAAATAATGTTGGTGTGGAACATTAATAAAGAAACAACTGGTCAGTGCTGCACATCATATTTCAGATTGATGCTGGAATAACATAATCCTCCCTCCATCCATTCATCCAGATACTTAGATGACCCTCGTCACCCTACTATCTGAGGATATCTTTCAAAATCTGTATTAGCTCTGGTTCCAAAAAAGTCTTCAGTGCATGAGAGATCCTTGTCCTCTGTACAAGGATCATCAAATAATCATCAAAACTTTACATGGTATTGCTACAGAAAGTATCAGATGGCTTTTTTCCCTCACCAACAAGGCAACAAAGCTACTGGCCACCAATTGCCAATAGGGCAACTGGAGATTTTGCAGCTTAGTTTTCAAAGAGCTGACATCATCACCTATGCACAAATAGATACAATTTGTTCCAGTAAGCTGATAGGTAGCTCACAGTGATTCTAAACTGCTTGCTGGTTAGCTATATCGTTACCCATTCTTTGAAAATAAACTTTAAATTCTAAGAGTCCAGACATGGACACCTCTGAACACCAGTTTAAACTTCCTGGAATGTTTCAAAAGAATACTGGGAAAAAGAAGTACTATTCTGAGCCACTTCTATATGAATTGGCTCAATGTTATGTGACGACACAAAGCAATCCCTGTCTTGTGTCTGGTGAGTCCTCCAGGCATTCCAAACTGCACCATTCCTTATTCCCCCAACACATGCAATGCAAGAAGCTCTCTGCACCATAGCCAGGACTCTACGG
>JAGPOW010001296.1:108380602-108394352 GCA_030014935.1 Caiman crocodilus
GCTCGCCCTCTGCCCCCATCAGCTGGTTACAACATCAGGCAGGGGGCAGGGAAATGGGAGGGGAGGTTGGAGATTCTTACCTGCTTTGGCAACTGCTGCTTCCTCCATGACATGGTCTGAAACTGGGTTTGCAATGGTACCACTGCACTTCCTCTGGTTCTCCTGCCAGGTGTTGCAGGCTATGTGACCCTGGGATGGGGGGAGCTTCATGCTCTAGGGGGTGTCCCCGCCCCACCGCTGCCTTCCAAGAGCTCTGTGGTTTTTCAATAACATCAATGTCACTTCCTTGATAGAGACTCTGTGCTCTGGGACGCCAGGCTCATTTGGGGTGAAGGGGAGGAGTGGAGGGTCTGCCAGGGACTGGGGTTAGGACTTGCCTCCCTCAATCTCCTGGTGGCACTTTGGCAGAAATATAATTTCTTAGCAGTGTAGATGCAGATACTTCTGTCCAAGGACAGTTGTGAACCAGTTCACAATCAGTGACATTCTTGGAAAATTCAAGTGTTATAGCAGTCTGGACCCTAAAACAGATGGAAATCCCTACTCTACTTCTACATGAAGTTCTGATTCAAGTGGTTCAGACTAGGCTTATAGAAGAGAAATGGAACCTAAATGAGTTGCTCCTGCTCTAACAGTAGCAGAAACAGCAATTAGCAAGATGGTAAAAATGCCCCAGTTCTGTCTACATTACAGATTCACTACAACACTGCAGTGATAGTAAATCCCAGAAGTGATGTAACTAGGGCAGGATTTGCAGGGAAACTGCCTTGGGCGCCAGCTTTGAGAAGGAGGTTGAAAGGAGAAAGAGGCTGCTGCTGGCAGCTGTGCCATCACAATTCCTCAACAAGCTGCAGTTGCCCCTGACCCTGTGTTGTGCCAGCCCAGCTGTGTCCATACGCTACTGAATCACAATTTTCATACTGTATAAGCGATTTGCAATTGCTTCTGCAGATCACTAGGTGTGTGCATGTCTTGAACCTACACAGAACTATGATCGTCTTTCCTTTGTAACAGAACTCCAAATCGGTTTCAGTTTATACTTGATTTAAAACTAATAAAGCATCAAAAATATGGTCCATTATTCTACATATGGCCTATAGATTTTACGGTGGTTGAGACTAAGTGACACAGAGGTGAGGTACAGTAATAGAACCATAATAACTTCTCTGAGCCAGAGCTACCAGTTCCTCCAATTAAAAGAAGACAATTTTTTTGCCATATTTGGATCCATTATTATTTATCTATTATGATTGTTGTCTGAACCTTGCAATCCCTGTCAAACCTGTGATCCTATTATTTATTTACTTGTATTGCACTCCGGCATGGTGGCACTTAGACTTCTAAAGAAATGCAGATATCTGGAAATGACTTACAAAAACTATTAAATACTTTATAGCTCATATATTTTGGAACTCACTTTTCCTTGAAGTACATAGTAAAGAACATGATCAGAATTTGTCTAGAGATGTATAAATATCTATGTAATAATATAAATCCAATATAGGTGTCAGATAAGCTGTGGTTAAGCCCTAATTAGTAGGGACTTAGTAAGAATGCTATCTATTATAGCTAGTACTCTGCTAATTGGCTACATAAATCGCTATTTAAAAAGCTGCTTATATCAGAGCAATAAGAGAATTAGTTGGACACTTACTTTAACTTGCACTTTTAAGGTGAGTCAGTGTTAGACATTCAAACTATGATTGCAAAGCAAATCATATGACTGCAAACCAAGTCATAAGCAAAACAGCCTATTATGGACCCATACACTTGTTGGTCTACTATAAATAGGGACCTACCTAAATCAGGGTAAGACCCAGGGTTTTTGGCAGTCTGCTTGCAGAATGCAGAGCCACTTTTGTTGGATTTTGCAGCAGCCCTGCTCCTCACTACTGACTGGGCAAGAGGCCCCAGAGGCCCCACCCCTTGCCACTGATTGGTGGAGAGACCCCAGGCAGGAGAGGAGGGATGAAAGGACAGCTGCCATCTTGGCTGCTCCCGGTCATACTGCTCTGCCAGCTGGTGCCTTCACCCCTGGCAGGCTGCAGTGCCAGGCAGCAGCAGCATCTGTGAGAATCATTGGCTCCCACTGGGGAGCCAGCATATTATTTTTAGTATTTTTTTTTTCAGGCAATTCTGCAGGAAATCATGACAAACACCATTTTTCATGGCAATCATGGAAACTGCCATTTTTTGCACTTTCCAGGAAAATTGTGAAAGCGCAACTTAAATACGTCCCTAACTGTAAATGAGTCACAGCATTAAACAATTTCAATTAAGAGTCAAAAACAATGATGAAGTACAGAAAATGCTGCTGAAAATTGAAGGAGATTCTGTTCCTTTTTCATGTAAAATCCCAAGAAAATTTTCCTTGCTGTGAAAAAATTGGGTGTTAAGAGATTCTCAGTAAAAATTGTGACCAGAAATGTTGTCAAAGGCAAAATATTTTATGGGAATGCACTGATTTCACTGATGTTTTGGACTAGTGGAGAACAACCTTTTTGGCAGGTACACAAGAAATCAAGCCCATGCCCTTCTGGAGTGCCGGTCCAATTCCCTTCCCGTGCCTGACCTGCTGCTGTACTTTCTGTCCTGGCCTGTACTCAGTGCCCAGCCTTTCTGCTCCTTGTACTGTGCTTCCTGTCTGTTCTGCTGCTCTGCCTTCTGCTCCCTGCTCCACCTGCTGCTATGTTCCCTGCCCCCTCTTCAGTGTCACATGCCTTCAGAGGCTGCCTGAGTGCTGCAGATTGCCTACCCCAGCTTTAGGCTGTGAGGTTTCTGACATCCAGGATGTGAGGTCTCCCTCTCTTACTGAAAATAATGTGACCTGAATCAAAAATCCTATTCAATTTGAAAGTGGACTCTTCAACAACTCCATGTTGTGAAGACACTCCAACTGCTTCATTATCATTCCAAAATTTCAAAACAGGTGAAGTTGTTATCAAATTGAATGGTCATTCTCCAGCTTGCTTGGCTGAATGTCTCTCATGGGACGAATCCCACCCGTGCAGAGTTCATACAACTTATATGCACCACTTCAACCCCACCAATTCTCACCCTACAGCAGGGGCTGGCAATTATTTTGGGCAGAGGGCCACTTCCTGAGTTTTGACAAGCCATTGAGACAACCTAGGGCAAATAAATATTAATTGTGTAGAGGCCTCATGGGCCAGATAGAATGGCCTGGCAGGCTGCATCCAGCTCCTGGGCCGCATTTTGCCTACCCCCGCCATACAGGCTTTAACTGGAATTTTAGACCTCATCTTACTTAAACATTTGTTGGCATAATGGTGACAGGTAGGATTGCTTAAACAACATTTCTACACTGGCAAAACCCTACAGTAGACAGCTTTGAACAAGTATAAAAAATGTTTTCTCCAGTATTGCTAATTTGCTTACCTTCCTCAAATTTCATCTAATCTGCATCAATGCTTTTCCAACAAATTGGTCTCATTGTTTCTGCCTTTTCACTTCTGTAAAAAGTAGAATTAATTTTAAAAAATAAAAATTTTTGGCAAGTGATGCTAAGATTTTTCACTCTACTATTCTATTGCTTTTTCCATGGTTACTGCTGAGCACCTCCTTGGCAGATACAGAAAGCCCGAACTTTAAGTAAAGTAGAAGTTTGGGTGACTCAGCACTTCCTCCAAATCAGATTCTAAATCATCCTGATTAATCCAATGCTAATAGTATGTCCTACTTGTTAACCAACCCCACAGGTACACATGCATCCAAATAAAAGAATGTAGGAAACATTGCAGAGCTGCTAATAGGTAATGTCACTTTTCCAACCCTGCAAACTGAAAAAAAAAAGTTAAAATCATGCAGCATCATTATGCCACAAAAACTGGAGATCAAATTGCATTTAAGGATCTATTACCAAGAACAATTTTTTGTATCTGAATCTCTTCAAGAAATACAAGCTCCACTACAGGACAGCATTCTTGACAGTTACTTTTATAATAATTTGCAGCAGTTAAAAAACAAACAAACACCTCAGGGCAACTTATGCTGCTGGGAGTATGGCCGGCTGCACATACACTAACAGAGATAGCTGTTAGTGCAGGACCTAAATGCAAACCTGCACTTTGAGAGCATTTTAAAGAAATACTTCAGAGGGCCCTACTATTCCACCCTAGTGAACCATTTGGGTGTTTCTAAATGAGTGTCATCAATTTACCAACAGTTCCTGAACAAAGTGCTTGTGCTGACAAAGGGCCTGATTCTGCAGTTCTTAGGCAAATTTCCCAATGACTTCAAACGGTGTTTTGCACGAGTAATGACTATAGGATTATCCTTTAGTTCGTGACAAAAGAAGTGCTGTTCAGCTGAAAAAATGCATAAGAAAGGCTGAAATTGTCATGAAAACCCCCTATTGTAATGTTATAGCTCTATAGAGAAAGGGGGAGGGGGCGGGGGGCTTCCTTTTTAAAAAAAACAATCCGGGGTAGCATCTCTAAAATGAATGAATGAATGTGAAACATAGTAATATTAAAATATTCTAACATCATGTAAATAAATCGTGGCTCAGATTATGGTTAGTACCTAGAAACTACTAATCACACAGGGAAGATATTGAAGAGTCTCAATGACTGCCGAGGGACTCTCCTCACTAGTAGTAACTGCTTAGAAGACGGTTCTCAGTGTGCACCTTTATAAAAAGAAACAATGTTTCTCTTTTTCTATTCAGCTGCTGAGCAGTATTATTATTAACTAAGGGAATAATCTTAACTTCCACTAATTTAAATGGCAAAACACCTACTGATTCCAGCTGGGATCAGGATCAAGCCCATATGTTAAATCAATTTGTAGAGTAGATGGTGGCTTCCTATCTTCATCAAGTTTACATTCCTAATGTTTTCAAAACATATTTAAAATTGGTTCTACCATGACACCAAATGCACATACATGCATACATACATACATATATATTCACATCAACATACTTCTTGCATTCAGATATATTACAGAGCATTTTAGAAAAATTACTTACTGATTGTATAAAATGTATATTAAGGAATGACTTTGCCTGCTGTTGATTAACAGTACACAGAAAAAAATGTTATTGCTCTGTAGCCAAAATAATGTAGTAACATGGTTGCTGGTTCTTCAAGTGTAGGTAATTTACAAAAACTGTCATTCCAATTTCTCAAGAGCTTCAGGTTACTGCAGTTCGGACAGTTCTGTATTTTTTGTTAGATTGCTGCTTCTGTAGTTATTACAAAATTCCTGGAGAAGTACTAGGACATGATCATAAATTTGGTCGCCAAAGTATCTGCACCCACAGTATTTTCAAAGATGTGGTGAGGTAATGCTCCTGTAAGAGTCAAAGTTAGTGGTTTGAAAGCCTCTGCTGCCTGCAGAATTCTATTGGGCAACTTTGATTTGAACAATGCAGTTTTGCATGAACCAAGATACAGAATCCGTATCTACCTGGCAAACCAGTTCTTAATATATTTTCTCTTTGTAGTCCCTCCTAATAAACAGATAGTCAGGGAGAACTATCATTGTGGACACATTGGGAATAGTAGAGGTATTTTATTTGTTTAAATCACATTTATAAGACTAAATAGCATATTAACTACTAGAGTACATGCTCCATGGGAGAAATCCACCCCTCAGTCAAACAATAGAAGAACTGAAGAGAAACCTGCATTTTAAACTAGAGTATCAGATACTCAGAATAATGTTTAGGTAAGACTTCAGTACTTCATATACTTTTTACAAAGTGATACATTTCATCCTTTTATCTGGACTGAGGATGAAGAGTCTTTGCTCTCATTAGAAGTCCAATTAATTGGCTGGCTAAGACCTGGAGCAAACCAGACACATTTCTGTTCAACTGGTCATGATGTATGAAATATTTCCAGTACTGTTAACTAAGACAAATTCATTGACAATCTATTGACTGTAAAACAGGAACAAAATGGCTATGTAGACATTGAGTGTCTGGTTTCTTAACTGCATTTCACAAACTTTGGTTTTTTTTCCTGATAATCTCTCAGTCTAACTCTGTGTTGTGGTAAATGGTATAAAGTAATTCCCACTTTGGGTTGATTTGTCAGAACTTTCTGTAAAATCAAATTAGGCCTTGCCTCCTGTGGGGAGATATACTTGCATAATTTTACTAGAAAAGGATAGTCTAATACCAAAAGTGTGTCCATGTCAGCAACTATACTAGTAGCTATAACTACATTGGTATAATTATACAGGTAAACATCCCCATGTACACAACCCCTTAGCTGAATAAAATGATATAAATATATACACATGCAAATAATTTTCTCTATAGTATGAAGGGTTTGTTCTGAGTGAGTGTTTTGAGCCTACAATATTCTACTAGCCACTTTTAATTAGTGAATTTCATCAAGAAATACAGTAAAATAAAGAACCATCACTCTGACTTACTGTTAATCTAACAATATAAGGTTACCATATGTCTGGGTTTTCCCACACATGTTTTCTTTTTGGGTCCTCCCATCTCCATCCAGGCGTTTTTTTAAAATATCAACAAGTGTCCAGGATTTTGCTCTGCTCCACATCAAAGATTTTCTCAGCACTTCCTAGCTTGCCCTAGCAAGGAGCTGCCTGGGGCTGGGGGGATGCGTGATTGGAGGCAGGGTGCATCATGTGCATCTGCGTGCATGTGCACATGTACGCGCGCACGCACGCGCACACATGGCTGGCATGCAGCCAGGCAGAGTGGTGGGAGCAATCCCAGCTGCTGCATGCAGCTGAGTCTATGGGGGGCGGAGGGGATGTGTGTGTGTGTGTGTGTGTGTGTGTGTAGGGGATGGATGTGTGAGGGGAATGGGTGCCCGCCAGCGCTTGGGGAAGCTGTCTGGGCACCGAGGCTGCAACAGGGTGGGGGAGTTACCTGCCCCTCCAGCAGGGGAACAGGGATGGGGGGCTTCCGGAGGCAGCAGGGAGCTATGTAGCTGGGCTGGCAGCACTGGGACTGGTGCCTGTGCTTGTATGGGCAGGGGAGTCAGGAGACACTGGAAGGCTGTGGAGAGCAGGGGGCTGCAGGTCAAGAGTGAGGGGCACCAGCACGACTGGAGGGGGCTGTGGCTTGGGAGTGAGGGTCACCATGGGAGCATGGGACTGAGTCAGGAATGTGGGGCACAGTGCCAGGGGACTGCAGGTCAGGACTGAGGGACATCAGCATAGTCTGGGGCAGGGTATTGTGGGTCTTGAGTGAGGGGCAGGGGTAGGGCATGTGCATATCACAGCCCCCCCACAAACATATTATTCTCTTCCCCCCTTCCCCCCCCCCGACAGGTATCTTCTTTTTTGAAACTGGATATATGGTAACCCTATCTAATGAGAGACTAATTTTTAAATTGAAACATAAGAGTTTAAGATAAATTTTCTTTTTTTCCTTTTTCAGTATGCAGTTTCAAAAATAACTAGGGCCTCTACACATTTAGACCACAGCCTAGATTTCATATGCCACTGTAATTTATACAGTTGATTATCTTTCACTTTCCTAAGGATATTAACTGGCATGAGCCTTCTTTTTTTCCATTTCCAGTAATTAATTCCCTGTAGAGAGTGACTGAAAACACTAAACAAAAGCATTTAATCAGAAAGTATTAGAGATGGCTTGTCAGTAGTCTGTTAATCATCATTAATTTTTGTACAAGGAGTGAAATTTTTATTAAAACCTTACACTTAATTAAAACATATTGTTTCCGTAGCAGATTGGAAAGTACTGTCATCTGTTTATACTTGTATCCTCAGATTCATTAAGGATTCATATTTCCTGTAATATGCAGATATTTAGACATTCATTCTGTTGGGATTTGTACTAAGGTTGAAAGGGGATAGTTGCAGCATAGTCAAAGTATTATTTTATTGACAACCTTCCAGAAACCTACTGACTGACAAAACAGTGAAGTGATAACAATGAACTGAATAGTTTTTTCAGCCAGTGCAGTGAAAAATGAATAGGAAAGAAAAAAATATAATAGATGTTCAGATTTTAAGGGAGGAACGGATCATTATGATCATTCTAGTGTCACCTCCTGCATGAAACAGGCCTTAGAGTTTCACACAATAATTCCTGCATCAACAACGTATGGGAAATTCCATGACTTTTTTGTAAGAGAGATTTACAATTGTTGGTGGAAAATGACCAACTTGTTCAGAGGGTTAATGAAGTCACATTGTTTTCTTGTACCTCTTTTTTAATAGCTAATAAGGAAAAAAGCGGTGGGGGGGTATTTTCCATCCAGGTTTCTAAAACATTAATGATTGTATATGGCTCTTTGCTCTATATTTCCCACTGTATCTGCAGTAAGAACAAGTGTGTATTGCTTTCCTGGACAGAATTTCAGACTTGCTTAAGAATTTTGATTATGGTCGCCCTCTAAGAGGTCAGTTGCAGAGAAATCCCCAGGCACAACAGTGATGGGTATGACATTTCAGCAATAAGCAGTTAGACTTAATAAAATCTTTGTTATTATTTATCATAGATAATGACAACACTCAAATACAAAATTCAGATCTGTTCCATACAATTATAGTATAGAAAGGCAAGCAACATACAAAGTGTAAGGGGACTGGGATGACATGCCTTCATATTTCTTTTGAAATAAATACCAACCTATATCCACTGGCCCTCTACCTAGCTACTATTAATTAACAATTGCTTGTAGTGAGCATGGAATATTAATTGCAGCTAATATAAATTATCTTTTAGCTAAAATAATAGAAGACTTTCCTTTTCAGAAACAAGTAATCCATTCTGTCCCTGTTGTGATGCGTAGGCAGCGAAGCTAATGTAACCAATTGGTCTGTGACTGTTACATGTCTCCTGCTGTGCCTGCATCAGAGAGAATGTGAGTCTATTATAGCTCTCAATTTGAGAGCTTGGTTTTTTTTCTTCATTCATGCTGTAAAGTCTCATAGTTTCATAGTTGGTAGGGTCGGAAGGGACCTGAGCAGATCATCAAGTCCGATCCCCTGCCATGGCAGAAAAGAATGCTGGGGTCAAATGACCCCGGCTAGGTGAATATCTAGCCTCCTTTTAAAGACCCCCAAGGTAGGAGCAAGCACCACTTCCCTTGGAAGTTGGTTCCAGATCCTAGCCATCCTGACTGTGAAGTAGTGCTTCCTGATGTCTAGCCTGAACCTACTCTCAGTCAACTTATAGCCGTTGTTTCTTTTTACTGCCAGTAGGGCTCGGGGGAATGGGGACTCTCTCATAGTCTGCTGGACCCCCTTTGCCGGTTTGCAGACAGCCACCAGACCGCCTCTCAGCCTTCTCTTGTGGAGGCTGAACAGGTTCAGGTCCTGTAGGCTCTGCTCATAGGGCTTGCCTTGCTGCCCCCTGATCATGCAAGTGGTTCTGGACACTTTCAATGCTGTCCACATCCCTCCTGAAGTGCGGCACCCAGAACTGGACGCAGTACTCTAACTGCAGCTTGACCAGTGCTGCATAGAGGGGGAGGATCACCTCGTTGGACTTGCTTGTGATGTATGATTTTAAGCCACTGAGACTCTTGGTTTAAATACCAAGAAATGAAACAATTATGGTGGCACTCATGCCTAACACCTTCTGAACTTGCTTAAGTATAGAAGCAAGTATTTGCTGCATCCTTAAATCTGGATTCAGTCTTCCAACAACATTACAATCCTAAACAAAAGAGGGAAATGTTGTCAAGGGTATACTTACTGTAGGCTACTTGTGCACTAAGGAAAATATACAGAAGTTAAAACAAAGGAGTAATTTGTCCAATTTTCATGTCCTTCCTGCAGAAGAGAAGTGACTGACAAACAATAACTCTAAAGATGGACTTGACACAGAAAACACCCATCTTTCTCCAACTTGCATCTAATGATCTGAATACAGTGTTAGCAAAGAAGCCAAACTTCTAGCCTAGAAGGAGTGGCAAGGTGAGAATGGATAAATATGATGTTTTGAAGAGTTTCTTTAATGCAATTTAAGTTTAGACCAGGGAAAGAGTTTAGTTTTTAAGCATATGATTAACGTCGTTGTCAGTGACATTGTCTAAGGCTCAGTCCTGATGCTTTTTTCTTAAACTAGACAAGTGCAAACAAGCCTTTGAATGCCTTCCTTCTTGCCATACCTGAATGAAGTGGGAGTTGTAAGCACTTAACTATGCAGCTACCTGAAGAGTCCTGCCTAAATGCAATTTTGAGCACTTTTACCTTCAAGAGGATCAAGTAATAGAAGTGACTGCAATAGTTTTTTAACCAAAAAAACAGTGCGGTTCATTAAGTCTTCAAGGTCCCAATAGCCTATTAAACTGGTAGGTTTACAAACTAGTAAGGGTTGCATTCTGTATTGCAGTAAATGGAAAAAAATAAAGCTTCATTAACAGAGAATAAAGGTAGCTTGATTGCATCTTGGGCCCTCCCAGCAAAATTTATGATTTTAAAAGATTTTAAAGAGATAAATTCTCTCTCACTCAATAAACCTATCCTGCACCCTCAGGAAGCAAATCCAGTGTTAAAGCAATCTCAGAGTAGACTTTTTAAGAGTCAATCTTTAAAAAAGAAAGGATTGTCAAGCAGGTGTAATGTGGCCCATTCATCTCAATAAACCATCCTGAGCTGAATAGTCACTCCCTGGAGATGAAGACAGCCTGAAGCAAACATCCTGAGATGTATAAACTGCTCTGTTCATCTCATTGGGTGTTCACATCCACTCTGCCTAGTGGCAGTACCTGAGAGCAGGCCCATTCTCAGCCCCATACCCTAAGGCCTAGCACTATGCCACATTTAAGTCTGCCCTTACAAAGGTATAGGGCAGGGGTAGGCAACCTGTTTTTGTCAGAGTGCCGAAAACGCCCACAATGCCTACCGTGGAAGGTGCCAGAGTGCCAGCATGCCAGAAAAGCAAAATGAGGGCAAGGGATACATGGCAGGATGCCTTGCATGTGCCCCTTGTCCCGCACCCAAAGCCCCTGCCCCCCCAGCCCTGGTGCCCTGTGCCCCCAAGTCAGGTAGCTGCTGCCAGCCACAGAGCCCGGGCTGCTCCCAGCAGGCAACTGGGATGCTGGAAACCCTGCTGGGAAAAGCTGGGGCTCCAGTAGGTACCCAGAGCAGGGGCTGGCTGTGGTGTGCCAAGAAAAATGGCCTCACATGCTGTGCTTGGCACGCATGCTGGGGGTTGCTGACCCCTGATATAGGGCTTCCCCACATCTCCCTAGGATAGTGGGACAGGAATTCAGACAGACCTTCCCCACCCCTAACAAACCACATCCTCAGGTTGACAGGAAGGGAAACAGCCCCTCCAAAGTGATCAGCTTCTCCATCCTCCAGATCTGCTTCTCATATGTGGGGGGAAGAGGGAGTTACACCACTTCAAAAAGGCTGAGAGTCCCAGATGCCATCTCATGCAGGATCAAAGAGATGGGTTTAGACTTGCTTAGATCATACGCAATTGTTAAATTCAGCAGAGAGGCCAGATACAGACATTACACTTTTACTGGTATAAGTGTTCAGAAACCAGTCTATACCCATAACAGAACAGTTCAGTACACATAGACTGGCTTAAAAATGGAACCTGGTCTAAAATTTGCCCCACCCTCTCCCCAACCCCACCACCAAAAGGCTTGGGTTCTGTTCACGGTCGATCTAAACTATGCCATTTATAGAAAACCATGGACCTTAGATCTATTCTGACTTGGGTTTTTGAATACCTGCACCTAGCTAGAGAGAAGCCAAGTACAAAGGATATGTCTGTACCTCCCCTTTAGCAATCCCAAGACTTCCGCTAAGAAACAAGGCTTGCTCATCTACTTGCTGCTGTTCCACATGTTGGGGGAAAAAAGTTATACTGTTGTTTTTTGGCATATACCCACAAGTGCTTTCAGAATCTGTCTTGAGTGAGTGGTGCTGGGCATGCATAGTATTGCTGTAGCAGGGATCTGTATAGTACATTTGGATCAGAACCAAATGGTAGGGCTTATTTCTCCAAAGTAGTCTTGGGATTGCTGCAGAGGAGGTATAGATAGGAGAGACAGACAGACAGACAGGAACTCCCAGACCTTGGCTGTCACAGAGTGGGATGGATCTCAGCCTACCAGAATTTTACATATGCATGAGAGAGAACGTGGGGCTGAAGATGCTCCCACTTCCAATACTTCTGAGTTGAGGATGAGGAGCAGTGCAAGTTCTCTCTCCTAGTGAACCCTCTGTCAGACTCCCCCATTATCACCCCTCCCTCTGACCTTGGCCTCCCACAACCTTCTTCTCTTACCACACATGCATCCCTTGTCCCTGCACTCCTCTATCCCTAAACCTTACCTCTCAAGAAGCACATTTGCAATATTTATTTTAAAAATAATTTGAGCTAGTTACCATATGTTTGGGATTTTCCCGGACATGTCCTCTTTTTGGGTCCTACCACCTCCAACTGGGTAATTTTTAAAAATATCAACAAATGTCTGGGCTTTGGGATTTTGCTCTGCTCAGCATCAAAGTTTTCCCCAGCATTAGGCTGCAGCAGAGAGGGGGGATGCCTGCTCCTCCAGCAGGGGAAGGAAGTGAGGAAGTGGCAGCAGAGAGTTGCATTGCCAGGCCTCACCGGTGCATTGCTCACAGGAGTAGGGCAGCTTGGAGATGCTTGCAGGGCTGGGGGAAGAAGGCAGTATCAGGTTGGGGGTGAGGGGCACCAGCAGGGCTGGCAGGGGAGTAAGGGGCTACGGGTTGGGAGTGACAGATACTGGGGGCAGGCGGCTGTGGGTTGGTAGTCAGGGGCACTGGTATGGTCTGGGCTCCGGGGGCCTGTGGGTTGGGAGTGTGGGACACAGGAAGGGCCGGTGGGTTGCAGGTCAGGAGTGATGGGTATCAGGAGGGATGGGGGCTGTGGATCAGGAGTGAGGTGCAGCAGCAGAGCTGGAGGGGATGTGGCTTGTGAGTGAGGGGCAGGAGCAGGGCATGGGCATATTACTGCCCCCACCCTACAATCATACCCCCACCCCAAACAGGTGTCCTTTTTTTTTAAAAACTGGAAATATGGTAACTCTATCCAAGCCCCATTATTCTGCTGTATCCAGATTATAGTTCTCCTTCCTCACAACAAATACTTTGTTAGATCTGCTTCTGTCAATGTGCTCATTCCTTTCTCCCTTCCCATTTCACAGTCTTACCTCCCCTATCAGATTTCTCTGATTTTCAATATACATTACCTGGACATGAATACATTTTAATGGCTACTTCAGGCTGCCTCATGCTATGCATGATGACATGAAAAGCAATTTCTATTATGAATCATGCAGTATAGATACACCCTAAAGTCCAGTAGAGGAGCTAATTCTGAACAAGCCAGCTTGTGCATCAGGAACAGCATAGCCATGTTAGTACAGAATTCTGCAATGGCTAATTTAACCCATTCTTTGTCTGAATGAATTGACCCTGTGGAGAAACACACTAATGTGGCTTTTCTACTTCCTGCACGCAAGCTAGTTTAAGTATCTCTATGGTGCACTGCATTAGGCAATAGAGAAAGATCTTCAGTCTGAGCATGGCATAGTGTAATGCATTCAGCTGAGGCACATTAAGGTCAGGCTTATATTGAGAACTAAGTTCTGTGTTTGAATACTGTTCGAAATATTGCTTCTCCAAAAGGAATAGTGGGGAGCTGTGAAATTAACCAGCTACCAGTTGAAGCCATACTGGTTTACATGGGGCATACACAAAAACCAAGGCAGAATCTCTCAACCTAATATAAAAAACCTTTTTTTTTTTTTTTGGGGGGGGGGGGGGGGAATTGGGT
>JAGPOW010001296.1:108404349-108417656 GCA_030014935.1 Caiman crocodilus
AGTGCTCCAACAGCATGCTGGACAGGCAGTGGTGGCAGTGCATTTGAGTGCCGCCATGCCAAAGGGAATGGAGGGGATGGAGCATGGAGGCAAGGCCCTGGACCCGAAGGGACGCGGCAGGACAAGCCCAGTCCCAAAGCAGTCAGGGGGAAGCAGGGAGCAGGCCCAGTCCCAAAGCAGTGGGAGGGAAGGCGGGTGGATGTGGGCCTCTGCCCCCCTCCCCAGGTCATTCTTTATGGCAATTTGCTAGTAGAATTAATAAAGATGAATCCTTCTATCTTGGACTCAGCCACATAATTTACAGCTCGGTTACAAAATATCATTGATGCGGCTGAGTGACTGGGCTATTAACTTTCAGCTCTAATATACCCGTTCCCAATACTTTTGGGGGCTGTGAACCCAATTTTGGGCTTGTGACCCAACTCTTGTTTGCTCATAAGTGCTCATATCCTCATTTCTGGTCCAAACCTCAAGAAGGAACAGAATTTCTGTCAGACCTAATACTCCATAAGCACCATAACCCCTTGTTTTAGAAACTGCTGCTCTAAGGGCTTCTGCTACAATCCCACCTAGCTTTTGATTGTTGCAGCAAAAGTCCGTGTTACACCTTATGCCAGAGGTAAGCAACATTTTTGGCCAGAGTGCTGAAAAAACCACAACACCTACCTTGTAACGTGCTGGAGTGCTGGCATGCCAAAAAACCAAAACCAGGGCAGGGGCCACATGGCAGGATGCACTGCATATTAATATAGTTAATAATCATAAATGCTACTTAATTTATTTTTTATGATAAATATCAGGTTTTCTAAAAATTCTAAACCTGGTAACAATAAATAAAACTTCAAATACTTCCTTTATTGTTGTGTATTTTTTTTAATGAAGCATGTTGTGATGAGAGAGGGGGAAAGAGAGAAAAAGAGAAAGGAGAGAGAGAAAAAGAAGGAAAGAAAAAATAAAAAGAAGAGAAAAAAGCAGAGAAGAGAGAGAGAACCAGATACATGTGGATATGCATATACACAAAGCCACACATATGCAAACACACGCACACAGGGCAGACATGTACACACACACCCAGAACAAAACTCATGAGTGCACGTGTGCACATGGACACAGAGCCAGAAACATGCATGCCGAGAGAAACACACAGAACTGGACACACATGCATGCACGCTGCCAGGCTGCTGGGCCGCAGGACATAGCCCGACCCCACAATGCCTCAGGCCTACTTCAGTCCCCATGCTTTCCCAGGGAGATGGCTCATAGGCTGCAGGGTGGCCTGCTAAGACCCGGGCTTGGAGCCTGCCCATCAGCCAGCTGCAGGGGCAGTGCTAGGGAGGGCTATGACCACCCCACAATCCATCTTAGACCCCAGGAGTCACCACCCCAGGGCTGCTGCCCACCCACCCCATGTAGCTAGGCCCACCTGCTCCCACCCGTAGCACAGCCCTCAGCTTCCATGAACCCCCACACTGGGAACAGGATGGTGCCGCCCCTACAAGTGGCCCAGGCTCTTGGTAGCTACTGCCAGTCACAGAGCTCAGGTTGCTTGCAGCAAGGCTTGCAGCCTCCCAGCCACCTGCTGGGAGCAGCCTGGGTGGCTGGCAGCAGCTGCCTAGAGCCTGGACCCACTGTGGTGGGCTGAGCAAAATGGCCTCATGTGCCATGCTCTGGCATACATGCCAGGAGATGCCAATCCTTGCCTTATGCTGTGAGCTGTACAAATGCTGGTGTTAATGCTAGTTTGGAGTAGTCACACTCTTCAGCTAGAAAACTTCTCTGACAGTCCTCTACCCATACAACTGTGACTTGCTGCTAGAAGCTTGATGAGCAGGGGCAGGACTAGGAGGTGTAGCTGTGAGTTACCACTACAGGGCTGGTGAGATAGGACAGGCTTCTATCCCTGGTCTATGATCAGGGGTGTGAGAGATCCTGGGATACTACTTGGGCAGCACATCTGTGGGGAGTGGCCACCCATTAATGGAACAGGAACAGGATAGTGTGGATTAGAGATAATCCTGCCCTGGAGTGGCGTAATTTTGAATCATATAACGAGTGCTTAAAACCCCTTTAAGGTGTTAATATGCAGAAACTCCAGGGGTTATGGGCTTCAGGAACTGCCCCAAATTACCATGTAGCAAGGCCCTAAGTATGATTGAAATTGCTTCAGGAGAGGGGGTCCCATCCCTGTCCCTCTGTCTCTCTCTCTCACAAACTTAATCTAAATAGTTGCAATCCATAAGGCTCATGTAAAACAGACATTCAACAAACATAGAATTAAAAACCCACTAACAGGTATAATGTTGTTATTTGTCAATAACATTGTCTCCATGAAAACATTCCTATTTCAAAAATGTTAAATTTGTTGCATTTTATTTAGGTAAAGCTTTTCCTTAACCTATAACTACATGTATCTGACTGGGAAAAAAGGGTATTTTGTATCAAGAGCCCTCTCAGAAGGTAAATGACTGCCTCTGGCTTTGTGGCAGTCAATATGGCAACTTGTGCCGTAATTATGTGAGGCCATAATCTGTATTTATTGCTGAAGCAAAGAATCACAAGTTTTGCACATTTAATTTTTTTTTCCTGCATCCCTGTTTTTGTACTCTCACCTCTCTCAAAGGACAACATCTGAACACATCCACTTGCATGCAGTTGCCACAACAACTCCAAAGTACTCAGCATTTGCTCTCAAGAAAAAGAAAGTCCATTACTGAACCTTTCAAACTTTATCTGCCATTGTAAATGTAACCTTAAAATTGCTGTTTCTTCATTAAATTTTTACCCAACTTGCTCCAATTATGAGGAAAACACAACTACTTGTAGTACAAAATGGGGTGTTTTCTCCAGACCACTATTAGCCTCTACTCATAATTGCTTCTCATTTGTGCACTTGACAGATACATAAAGCAAGATCATGCCAGCTGTCTCATTGCCAACAAATCCTAATTATTTAGTCTTCATGATAGCAATATATTATAATGGTACATTATCGGTCAGAGGTTAAAATGGTGTTAATACTAGATGTGGCATTGCCCGATGATTGAAGTATATTACTTCATAACAAGTCCCAGGACTGTTTCTATATTTGATATTAAACAGTAACTAGATTAAAATACAAAACAGCCCTGAGTAAGGACTGGAACACAGGATCATGCCCCTCCAAGAAAAGTGTTTTAACCACTAGACTCAAATTCATACTCACTTTGCCACAGTGAATTTTGAATCATCTTCTGAAGAAGGACTATTTTTTTTGAATTTCCAAGAAGAACCTGGCTCTTCCACTTCCTAGTTAAGTACTCTCAAACTCATCACTGGCAGTCTCTTGAAACAAGAGAGTCTTCCAGTGCACAGGAAAGTCTTATCAGTAACCCAATAGATGACTGAGGAGGTCACAGTGGCTACAGGTCTACTCATCAGATGGATGTCAAAGCACACTGCTTCCTGGCTCACCTGCGGGCCTCAGCCTGGGCTGATGACTTTCTGTGGTGACTGCACCACTCTTGACACAGCTTCTCCAAACTGAATGGTTATGAGCAGGGTTCTCCTAGTTGTCAGTGGGAATACTGAATTTCTTGAGACCTTGCTTGACTTGTCTGTATCAGAGACTTGGCCTTCCTCTGTTACACGTGATTCCTGAGTTGGCGATAGTCTTCTCAAGGCTGTGCTCTATCTTGATGCATGTGCTCCCCATGTCTCAGCCAGTGAAGCTTGCAAGCATCCAGTGTAGTCTACATAGACTATTGGCCAGTCCTCCCAAGGATCTCATCTGTTGGTCCCAAGTGACTCCAAGGATTTTTCTGAGACAGCGAAGGTGCAAGCTGTTCAATTTCCACTTCTGCTATGAGTACGACACAGCCATAAAGGAAGGTACTAAGGTCACAAGCAGAATAGACAGATACCTTTGTGTTTATGGTTAGCAGCTTGTTTCAGACAAGTGAGGTAATTTTGCCAAAGGTGACAGAGGCTTTGATGTTGCTCTCGTCGAATTCTCTATCAAGGCTAAATGGGCTGGTAAGAATTGAGCCAAGGTAGCAGAAGTGATTTACACTGTCCAGAGCTTCATTGTTGACATAGATTTCGAGTGGAATGTTGGTGTCTGAGACACGACAACTGTTGTCTTGATACTGGTTGCCATGCCAATCTTGGTACATGCATCAGAGAACTTGTTTATCATGATCTGCAATTCATCAGGTGTGTTAGAGATGAATGCAGCATCATCTGTGAAGAGCAGATCCTGAATAGTAAGCTGGGTGACATACCTTTTGCTCTGAAATCATGTGAGGTTACCATCCATCCTCAATTCAGTTAGCATGCCAGATTGATTATGGCATGAAATAAGGTTGCAGTTTAGCACCTACTGGCTTTGGCATCTTCTCTATCCTTCTCAAGTATGCTTTTGGAAACAATCAATGTTAAACTCAGATGATAGCAATATAGATGGAAATGACTGTTGGAGTAATCATACTTCCTTGCCAACTGTTCTAGCAGTGAAGGGGCCCATGTTCAAGTCACTGATTAAGTTGGTTGCTGTCATGTCATTGTGAAGAAGTCTGAAAATGGTAACAACTTTGGCAGGTATACAAATCTCATCAGGATCTCCCATTTGGCTCCTAAGTTGATAGAATCAGAGGCCTAAGTCAGGGCAATGAAGGCCACGTAAAGATTTCTGTGTTGCTCTTCTCTTGCAGCTGTCTAGAAACAAAGATTGTATCTATAGTATCTCTGAGCAATCTGAAAGCACATTGGGACTTGGGTAGAATCTCCTCAGTGAGCAACGTCTTGCTTCTGTATGGAATTTATTTCATGCTGCCAAACTTTAAAGGCTCTCCTTTTTCTGTCAATGAGAGCTTGAATTTCCTTTTCATTCTCATCAGCCCAATTTTGATGTTTCTTTGTGGAAAAAGTTTAGCGATTCTTTGCCTCATAGATACCTTTCTTGTGGCTTTCCCAGTGATCAGGGGCATCAAGTTTGTCGTGAAAGTTGGAGTTTCTCACTCAGGCACTGCTGAAAACCATCACTTAGCAGCCTCTTTCAAGTAGTTGATACTTTATATTGTTTTGGGGTATATGAATGTATTACAGTTACTATGGAGTTTAGATGTCTCCAAAATAATGTAGCTGAGTAAGTTTTGGGGACCATAAATTTGGATTGAGACATCTAAAATTATGTCCACATCCCACGTTAGAAGCCTATGTCCATTATTTGATCTGGCCCTAACTTATCACTAAGCAAAACCTGGCAAAACTTGGAGTCTAAACTTTGCTATTTTTTATTACATTAAAAGTATCTAAATCACGTATATAATTTATTACATGATAACCTGCTTATCATATTCTACCTTGTTTTGAACTTTTGAGGGATACTGACACAAATTCTAGGGAATTACTGGAAATAAGGTGGGGAAGCCTATTTTAATATTCCTTGCAATTAGTCAACCTTAACATAGAATTAACCTTCCAATGAAGCTTTATAGTAACTTTCATATTTTAGTAGCTCTCCTGAGCAGACATGAGAAAGTGCATCTAAACCAATAAAACCTAACTCAGGAGCTGATGGGCTCATTTGCATCCTGGCCGGAACATCAATCAATAGCTTTCATTTTGTTTAAAGGCCAGGGGCCAAATTAGAGTTTGAAAAGTCCTTGTAAAATCTTTGGGTAATTTTGAGATCTAGTCTAATGAAAGATTAATGAATACAAGCATCCATTTCCAGCCCATATATTTACATATGACTTCCACCTTCAATCCTGCTGAGTGGCAATCAAAGCGAATCAGTCTGTTTCTGCAGACAGTGCTGACTAGCTAAGAATAGCTTGTGCTACAATAGCAGCCATTATAATATTTTTCTATGAGATGTTAGAAGTCTGTAAAGTCAAACTAGTCAAGAACTAGGTATATAGGGAGCAATTAAAATCTGAATATTTACCATCCATGGGGAAATTTATGGCAGTTTTTGCAGTGTTTCCCATTCTAAATATATGGAGTACAATAAATAATAACATAGTAAATATCATACATATAATGGCTTCTCCAGCTAAAAGCTTATAGAAAGTTTCCAACCAGTAGGAAGACCATAATGTTCCTTCAAAATAGATTTCCAAAACAAACAACCAAATTTGTTGGGATACCTGATTCTTCTCAGAGTGACATCACAAGCCTGAGCAATAAAAACAGACTATAAAGATTTTATTTCTATAGAATCTATGAAATGCATTTATGATGTTAGTGTGGTTTTCACTTTTTCTCCATTGATTTGATCACTAAACGGAATAAAGAATAATTTCCATTGCCAGTATATCATTTTACTTTATAAAATACTTATTTTTTTTTAAATTGAATCATTCACCCAAACACTCACATTACACAGTTCTGCACCAAGGTTCATTACTACTTGTGTGTTTCTACATGCAATTCAGTAAAGAGAGAAACAGAAGGACTTTGACTTTTTAAAACTTAGTTATACAAATATCAAAAACAAATGTTGAAAGTGAAGGGGGCTGAGCATGAAACACTTGCCAGTGACAGAAAACACCATGTCAGTAGAAACTAAAACCATGTCCCCCGGGGTTACACATATAGCACTAGCTGTCCATCTTCTACCTTGCAAAGTGCTCCCTTGATGGCCCAGTATGACAAATTGCTCTACATTTTTTCCAAAGAGAAATGTCGAAATGTCCAAATTCAAAATGTGACACACGTAGACCAAGAACCAGAAGAGCTGGCAGGCATCATTGGAGCTAGCCCCAGCAAGCGGGCTTCGGCAGCTTTTCAGAGTCATCATCTTGGCTTGGACCCACAGGAAACCAGCCAGGCAGATCCTGTTCCCCTTGGCTGCTTGATATGGACTACAGAAGATGTTCACCATCTCAGAGAAGTCTACATCCAGCATGTCAAATAGGATGCTGAAGGCTGCAGCTGGGGTAGTCCGGGAAGGCATGGCAGAGAGTTCCTTCCACGTCCTTCTCATAGAAAGATCAGGCTACCAACACCACTGGGTATAAAAGGCAGACAGAGGTGCCTGTGGTCAGGGCCCCAAACAGCAGCTGCTATTGGAAGTCACCAGTGGGGAAAGTTTTTGATCAAAGTTGAGGTCCCCCACCTGGTGCAGACCAGCCATTGCCAGTGAAAGGGTTTACCGGCAAGGAACAGACACTGAAGTCCTTGCAGGTAGAAAGCTATTACGCTGATCACCAGGTCAGTTAAATCCTGACCTCCCACACTGACAGGCAGGTAAATAACAGCCTGCTGAAGTGGTGCCATTAGGGGCTTCTGGAGTTTTTTGAGCAGGGTTATTGGGAGGTCCAAGATGGCACACCTGAGCCACAGAGTAGCAGCTGCCCAGTTGTCAATGACTAGGACCTGCTCACAGTAGGAGAAACTGAACAGGTACTAATGTCACACTGTGGTTGCATGAGAGGAAGAGAGAGGCTTTTTGACTTTTTAAACCTTTATTTTAAAAATATTAAAAACATATAGTGAAATTAAAAAGGCCTAGAAACTATATGTGCAGCTAGGCTGCACACACACTTTAAAATCCAGAGTCCCAGGAATCCAAGATAACAGTCTCTCTAGCCTCAGGATCCCAGAGCCCTGGGACTTTTAAAACCCACATGTACAATCCAGCTGAACAGCTACTTGTTAGCATCAGAACTGGGGCAGTCCCGGATCCAAGAAATACATCACACGCTCAATTTCAGGTTCCAAGCAAACCAAGTACAAAGATGTTCTACATTATACATGGAATAATTTTGTTGCTGTTTTTCTACCTTATGGCATCATAAATTGGTTGAATATGTAGCATGTTGCAATTTATAGTGCGATTCATATGTAAATTGCACCATACACGTAATATTTTCCAAGGCCCTACGTAACTGAAAGTATACGCCTGGAGAAGGCACTCTCTCACACCTTCCATCTGGATGCAAAGTAGGAACAGAGGTGTTTAGAGATTATAACAGCTTCATGATTTATGACATTTCTGGACTGCGGAATCTGTGAAGGCTTACATCTCTTGGTCCTACCCTGATCTGTAACAGTGCAAGGGAGTCCAGCAAGATCTAAGTTATGCATCCATCACTGAAGGCATGTGTGCACTGCCTCATAAAATTATTGTTCCTACGTGCACAGAGGAACCATACTGCTTCTGCAGCCAGAGCAGTCCTGGACAAAGAGGAAGGATCTATGTGGCAAAAAGCCAAACCCTGATCCTATTAATTTTTATCACTTCCAAAGTCAATGACTTTAAATAGGAGTATCTTTTTTGTTTTATTTTAACAAAATTAAAAAAAAAAAATGGGAGATGTTCTTTAGCCAATTTTTTTTCACTTAGCAAAATCAAAAAAAATCTATTCCAATTAAAGCAGAATCATTGCATTCTAAATTCACAAGCTGCGGCTACCTAAAGCCTACCTGTGAGCCATAGGTAACAATATCAGCCTAATGACATCTACATACATGTACATGTATATGCATATACATGTCCCTGTATACCAGTGGCAACCTCCTTCAGAGCCTGGAATGAGGTGGTGGTATGTTGGTCATTATAGATGTGGCAGTAGGGAAGTAAGAAACAGATGTCTTCACCTAACCTGGCTCTTTATACAATGAAGGAAGCAGCAACCACTGCTACATCAGCTAAGGTGGCAGCAGCTTTGGAGCACAGGCTCTCTGGGAGTCACTTGGCCACCTGGCTCCCTCCCTGCCTCCCAGATATACCATTGGGTTCAAGACTGCATCTGTTGCAGTAAAGATTTTCTGAGGGCACAGGCAGAGCACCATTTCACTCTCTTCCTGACCCCTTTCTGCTCCCTATTTACACTGCTAAGTGCAAAGCCTAAACATTTACAACAGGTAAATGTGCCTGCCCCATTCTTATTGGCAGGCAGTGCTGGTCTTTGCCTGTCATGGCAGACTCCTAGGAGGATTATTCTGGCAACACCTCAGTTGGCACCCAGGTGTGGAGCCTCACTCACTTACTGTCTCCATCCCACCTCCCACTTATGCTACCACTATGTACATATATAGATGCAGTTGTATATATGAGCAGAAGCATGACTGTTAAATCAAGAAATTGAAGGGGGGATATTTTCCTATTATGAGTTCAGAAATTCTTACATTGGTATTTCAGTCAAAAAAATTGATTGATAAATCTACAGACCCAATTCTGGCCATCTTTGCTCTTTAATTTTGTGCATCCCTTACCATCCCTCTGGCTTCTATGTAAGACCATAAAGATGGATTATTTACCTTTTACTCAGGCAAATGTCTGATTGACTTCAAAAGGTTTTTCCTGTGGTGAGAATTTGGGATTAAATCTATAATAAAACATATATACAAGAAAAAAAGCAAAGTCCACATCCTTTATTAAATCTGAGAAAGATCACTTATTACTACTACCCTGGTTCTCTCCTCTTATTACTCAATAGTTGCTTTCTTCATCTTGTCTAGGGTTTGATGCCAGCTTTTGAGGTTCACACTACAGCTGAGTTTGGTTCTGTACAGTATTAGCACATTCTGTATGTCCAGACACATGTGATGATGATCAAGAAGTGTATGAACTATGAGATAATTTTGTTATTATCCTTCTTTTTTTCTAATATTGCTCTCACATATACCAAATTTTATGTTCAGGACTGCCCAGTAGAACCACTTCTTTCATCCTGCTCCAAAATTAAAAGAAAAAGCATATGATCAAATTGAAAAATATAAGGTACAAACCAAAGGATTTGATCAACACCCAGCAGAATGCAGTCACAGTTTAAAGAAATATAGAAGGTCAGGTATGCGAAAGGATGGGTGTTCTAGATAAGAAAAGTGTCTGACAATTGTGCTCCATGGTAGGTTTGATTGCTGGAGGGAACGGTTCTCTAAAAAGGTGCTGAGTGTATCTAAAACACTAATTGCACTTTGAAGCTCCAAAATTGATCTACAACTTTCTGGATCATCCCTATACACCTCACTCGGGAATGATCCCCTAATAAGTAAAAAATTAAGCACAGGCCTATAAAGGTTTGGTTTTGTTTTTTTAAGTTGTATTTGCATGAAGTTGCATTTAAAAATACTTTTAGAGAGCCTATAAAACAGAATGACAAAAATTGTGGTGTGTGTATTTTAAAATAAACCATTCATTTTAAAATAAGTCATTATTTACAAGAGAAGGCATTCAAATCACTCAGGGAAGAGCTCTTATAAAAACAATCTTTTTTGTAGGCTGTATATAACTACTTCTTTGTTGTAATAGCTGTTTAGAGTGCCAGTTGAAAAGTTTATCTTTATGAATAGGTTACACTGCATCACATTTTATTGTCTGCTTTTATTGGACCAAACTGTTATAACACTACAGACTTTCACATCACATCACATCACACAGATCCCCGTGTCAGAAGTGTGTGTATTACAACTTCCATACTAGTCCATCCTGAACTTTGCTTACATTTTTCCCAAGGAACACTGAAACTGTAAACATTTTCTACTTAAGTCTTTAAAACTAGCTGAATATTTTAAAACAAAAAGTCCAACAGAGGCAAGGGTACATTATTATTACATTATTTTAAAAAAAGGCCTAAAATGCACCTGTGTCTCCATATGAGTAATGAAAAGGGAAGGAAATGCAGAAGATCCTAAACCAAATCAAATTAAAACACTCTTTATTAACAATCTTGGAAAGGGTATTAAAAATACAGATACTAAAATTGAAGTACAGTCATTAGCCAAAAATAAATAAAAGCTAATTCCAAACAGGTATGTACCTATATTGTTCACATTTTGGTGCACAAGTCATCTAGTACATGTAGTTTAAATGCCTCAAAGTGAATATGTGCAAAAAGCACATGAACATTAAGTGTTCATCTGTTTGCAAATCTGAGCCATACAACACATTATGATTTGTATGTTAGAAGATTGAGAATTAGACGAAGTATTTTAGTTAGCTTATGTTTTTGTGCTTTCTTATTATCCGACTTTGCATGGAAAACTATATTTTCAAGGTAAGATTACTGAAGAAGTGTTTTGGAGAATAGTTGTCTTCAACTGGTTATCTGATTGCCTTGGTCTTGTAACAGATTTGATCTTTTTCTGCCATGTGCTCTACCACCTCTCCCATGGTAACACTATTGTTTTCCTCATTCCACTATTGTAACTCCTCATTGTTTCATGGGGAATCTTAAAACAGGCTCTGACTGTCAATTAAGATGTTTGATCCTTGCTACACTTTTCCCACAGAGCATTTGGATAATTTTAAAAATGTATGGTTGCACGGATTACTTCTACTTAATCTTATACACCTCAAAAACTTGTGCTAAGCCTAGCAATAGGCTCTGCTTGTTTTAAGAAAAACAGTCATGGTAAGTTTAAATTGCCTAAAATGTGATGCTGCCAAGTGCTACATTGCAATGTCAAGCATCAGAAACCATTGAAGTCAGGGACATCCGTGGCACTTAGTTCCTTTTGGTATCAGGCTTTTAATGGGATTTTCAGATCAAACCGTGGGAGCTGGTGAGAAAAGGAAACTTTATTTACCTATACCAGAGCCAGGGCTTGATTTTGCCTGGTTTTGCCTGAATCTACAAAGAAAGCAACCTAAAAGACACTTTGGTTTGTCCAAACTTTGGACAAACCAACTGGCACTGGCCCTTTCCAGCCATGTTGAAAAACAGAGGGCCTATCCCTCCTCTGGAGCAGCAGTGGAGTCCAAGAACAATGCAGCTGAACATGTCCTATCCAGTTAAGTCTATTTTGTGTCTTAAATGCAGCAAATTTACCAGTAAGGCTTTTCCAAGCTTGTTCCTGTCTGTGCAAAACAGTTAAGAGATGCCTCGGCACAGCTGTGTTGAGCACGTTGCGAGCACGGATGCAGGGATTTCCCGCTGTAGTGCAAGAAAAGTTTCGGTGCACAGTCAGAGCCCACCAAAACCTTGCAGCTGCACCAGTGAGTACATGCTTGCAATTGGCTTACGTTAAATTATGCATACGTGTCGGTCGGCAATTGGCTCGCTGAGCGAATAAGAGGCTTGGGAGATGCCCGCCCAAACCAGATGAGAGCTCAGACACGGATGAGGAGAGATCCCGCGTGCGTTTCCAAGCCACAAAGGAGGCCTGATCAACCGACAACAACTCCCCACCGGATTCATCCAACACTCCATACCCTGTGTGAGTGAGAGCTTCTGTGTGCCTGTGTTCCTGTTTGAGTTTATAACTTCAAGGAATGTGCCTACAGCCTAAAGGACTGTAAGTAAAGTTTATTTTGGCTTCCCACAACCCGCGTGTCTAGCGCCTCAATTCCACTCCATCAGCGGCCCCATTCCACCAGCGTTTCTCAGCCCCCACATGGCATCACGAACAGGATTGTCAGTACACCGGGAAGACACGGTGGAGCTGGAATTAGTTGAGGGTTGTTCCTGGTGCGGTGGAAAACGCCACGTGCAGATGCCAGAATTTGAAGCGCACATCGCTTACCATCAAGCAGGTGGAACAGGTGGAAGAGTTGTGAGCGGCTGCCTTTCGCTCGAGGGAGAAGGGGAGCCTGCGAAAGAGTGGAAAGTGAGCCTCCACCTGAGAGCCTTTGGATGTGTAATGGGGAGTGAGTGGGTTTGGTTTAAACCCCGGGAGCACGGAGGCAGCGAATACTCAGCTGAGCAGAGGCCGAGCAAGGAAGATGCGGCTCTCAGTTGGGAGGTCGCTCACTGTATGCGCTGTGTGTGGGAGAGCAAAGGACCAGTGATGATAGATGTAGACAGGCTGTTGCTGGAGTCAGGACAGCCAGAACTTTTGGACGAAAGCCACTTCATATCTGAAGGGACTGGTATGGTGTTAGAGAAGGGGAGAATGCTGCGAGTAATGTTCAGCACGGTCACAACTGTCCACACATGAGCCCTCGCTGAGCAAAGGAGCAACAACAGAGCAACAGAGGAGCAACGACAGCAGCGGCAGGGAAGTGGTGAGTGAGGCTGTGCCGACAGCTGCAGTTGGTCCGGAGGGGAGCCTCCCGGACCGCTTTTAGCTGACCCGGCAGGGAGCCGCGCTCCCGAGCCACGCTCCCGAGCCGTGCGCGAACAGACCGCGCAAACAGTGAGCCGGCAAGGGGGCAGGAGGGGGCTAGGAGCACCCTCGGAGGAAGCTCCAAGGAGTGATTCCTGTTTGCCTAGGCAGGTTGCTGGGCTAGAGACCTGCACTCCCCCTCCCCAATGCGGGAGACTCAGAGCCAGGCTGCCGGCAGGCACTTCCGGGCAGCCGGGACTGCTGATTGGCAGCTGAAGAACCGCAGGAGTTTCCAAACCTAATCAAGTGTAATTAACAAGCAGGGGTCTGAG
>JAGPOW010001296.1:108417756-108433603 GCA_030014935.1 Caiman crocodilus
ACACCCGCGGCCTCTGGATGGCTTGATGGTTGCTGGTCCTGCTGCTCGGTGTCCTCCAGGTTCTCTCTCCCAGTTGGTGCACGTATTGGCAGCCGGCTCTGGTGTCCACCGTCCTCTGGGCTTGCTCTCTCGCCCGGAGCACGCATCGGCAGCCGGCTCCGGCGAGCAGCGCCTCTCAGGCTTGCTCTCCCGTTCAGAGGCTGCTCCACCCGCTCTGCCACTTCTCCAGCCGCTTCTACAGTGGCCTCCACCCGGCAGCCACGTGCTCCCCACTCTCCTGGTTGCGGCTTCTTCTTTTATCCTCTCCGCCTGGTGCCTCGGGCCGACATCACCCGCTGACCACAGGTGTTTCAGGCCGTTGTTCCCGCTGCGCGTGGGGCTCCTCGGCGATCCTATGGTGAGTTACTGCCATTTTCTTTTCCTTCTGCCACTCACATCTGCCTCTGCGGCTCCTTTGGGGAGCTTCGGAGTGCCCCCAGGGCTTCTCCCCGTGACAAACCGACATCGACTCTCCGACGGATTCATCCAATGCCCCATACCCTGCGTGAGTGTAAGCTTCTGTGTGCCTGTGTTCCTGTTTGAGTTTGTAACTTCAAGGAACGTGCCTACAGCCTAAGGACTGTAAGTAAAGGTTTTTTTGGCTTCCAACAACTTGCGTGTCTTGCGCCTCAATTCCACTCCATCAGCGGCCCCATTCCGCCAGCGTTTCTCGGCTCCCACAGTTCCAAGCATCTGTTCTCCATCTCAGAGACCAAGGTCTGGAAGTGGTCCCTGGAAACGAGTCCAACACTGCTTCATTTGTGAACTTCTGGTTCTGGAACACGTCTGGGTAGTTGGGTGGACAGGACCTGCTCAGCTCCATCTTTGCTAGAGCACACTGCTTCTACAGTACAGACAAACCTAAAGGCACTGCTCCCAGTGAGGTTGATGGTGCTGGGCTTCTCAAAGGGGAAACAGAGATCATATATTCTTTTAAATACATATGCAACAGTATTCAGAAAAGACACATGCTGTGCACTTTTGAGTGCTGTTCTAGCCTGCACTGGATCCCCCCAAACAAACTGGTGGAGTGTGCTACAATTTGTCCTGCACTATGGCACCAGTACAGCAGCCTTCCCTTCATCCTCCCTGAAATCAAAGCACAGTATTTAATGTGCCAATGGGTCCAGTTTGGAAAGATTTTTTCCAATGGTATTCTAATCTCTTTTCCATGTACTTCATTTTTCCAGATTATCTACCTACTTAGCAGCTAATAGGAGGGACTGTGTGATGAGAAGACATGAGAGAACTATTATATCTTTAAAGACCAAATATTAACTTTGTTCTACTAGGCTGCTGGCAGCACAGTATTTAACCTGAAGAGAACTCTACAAACATATTTGTTCCATCAGTTGGCAGACTAGAGAAACCCATCCTCTCCTCTGATAAGATCATACATGATTTCTGGCTGCAAAATGCTGGAAGTAATAGTAAAAAATGCCAGCTTTAGCCCATTATCATCCCCTATCTATAAAAGGGGATGTGACTGCATGGCTATAGCTTGGAAACTACTTAATTTGTGGTTTCATGGAAATTGTGAAATAAAGGGATTGTCTTCAAAATCAACCAAAAAAAAAAAACCCAAAAAAACCCTTAATAAAAAATAAAATGCTGGCCATTCAGTGGGAGCCAACATTACTTGCAGCTAAGAGAGGAAGACTCCAGCTGGTGGGGTGGTACAAAAAGCAGCAGATAAGATGACAGCTGTGTCCTCCTTGGCCTCCCCCAGCTAGGGCTTCTCTGCCAATCAGTGCCAAAGGGTGGGGTAGCATGAAGGGCACCAACAACCAAGATGGTGCCCCCCCCATCCCTTCACCAATAACATGAGGGGCAGGGCCACTGCAAAATGCACATGAAATTGGCCCTGTGTGCTATGAGTGGGATATGAAAAAACCTTTGCCTCACCACAATTTAAATAGGTCCTTACCTATAGCCTATAATGGTTTATGATAGACACATGATTATCGTGGACTCCTTGAGGCAATTAATCAATTAGCACCCACATAAACCTCCATTACAGTAATGGGCTCTAGCATTAAGTCCGGTGAGAGCTATCAGCTTGAATCAGAGTTCTGAAGTGCAAGGGGTCATTAGAATTGTATATGCTACCAGAAACACCTTTATACAACATGAACCCACCCAAATGAATTAGCTTTTGGAAAGGGTTACTGAGTTGGATACAAATACATGTAGCTAAAACTCACTCCTGCCATCATACACCAATATTGGCTGTAGGTATATAGACACATTTTTTTAATATATTTTTAAAATATTTTTCATGGGTAGACCCTGATGATGCAGGCCCTTTTGACTATTACTTTCAGCAGTTTACAACCAGAGCTCATGCATGGTATTGCCAGACAAGAGAATGAATTACGCTAGTCTGCCTAGTGATGGAACAAACATGTGGCAAAGCAATTAAGATCTCTTGCTATAGCTCCAGAGACTTGAGTTGGAGCTTCCCTCCAGACTTGTACTAAAGACCACCCCAAGCTAACCTAAGGGTAAATGAGAACCTGGTCATTCAGGCTAGGGAGTTAAAGGTGACAGATGTGATATTAGCCACTGGTTCCCTTTAGCTTCTATAAAAACAGCACACTTGTAGCTTAATGTTAACCTGAGGGGCCAAGATTTGACTTGAAAACTCTTCCCCAGCATATTCCATGGATTACACAGAACCTGTCAAGTAAGGGATGTACTAGGAAAGAGCTGCCTGACATACAAGACTTGATACATATAATATTAGGTTCTTATTTTCAAACAGTGTATAAAGAGTAGAGTTGAAGCTAGATATTTTGTACCTACAGAGAATAAATTTAAACACCTCCAACAGAGTTGTATAACAGCAAGACTGGTCACAGGGGCAGCATGTGCCCCACCCCCGACTTAGGCAGCAACAGTTGCCCATGTTCCCTTAGCTCCATCTCCAGCACATACATGTGATGACTATGTCAGGTCTTTTCCAACACTTCCCACCTCAGTCTGGTCCTGCAGGGCTTGGCCCTGTGTTCACAGATGGCAGGGGACCAGTACCTCTAGCCCCAGTTCCCCAGCCTGTTTCCCTCTCCCATAGCCTGGAGGACCTGAAGGGAATTATGCCTCCTCTCCCTCGCCTTATTAACTGCTTGTCTTAGTCTCTGCCAGAGGTAGGAGGTGGTGGAGTCTGCTGGTCTCCTGCCAGCCCCTGCCAAACAGACCTTGGCTGGGGTCCATGCTGACAGAAGAGGGGGGTTAAACTTGCCTCCTTCCTCTCATACCTCCACCCCCTCTGCTTCAGCTGGTAACAGTCTGGCAGAGGCTGCTCCTCTTGCACCCCCAGCTTTCTTCTGCAGCTGGGTCCCATCCAACCTTGTCAGCCAGCCTTCATTGCTCTGATTATGGAGCAGAGGGGTGGAGTCAACCCTGCTATCTGGAGCAGATAGCACAGTTCAGCCCGGGGCTGCAAAGCATCTTGGGATGCTGGAGGACTGTGATTTAATGTGGAGCAGGAAGGGGTCTGGGGCATAAACTGGTTTGACCTAAATCAGTTAAATCTAATAGTACATTCTACCAGCTTTATCTCAAACTAGTTTCAGCTGCTTTCAGACTGGTTTATGTGCACTGAACTTCTGTTCTGTTACAGGTTTAAAACAGTTTCTGATCACTTCAAAAGTTTTATGTGCGACTTCTGTCCCTAGCCATACAGCCTAGCCAAACTGGGTAATATGACTGCACCACTACAGTCTGCCTATGTATAACACATTTTCATGCCACCCAGGGGCATATATTAGATATTGTCAGCAGACAGAAAACATGACCTCCTCTTTCTTTAGAGACTTATAATATTAATTAGATATATCTGTATCCATATATAAAATATTAAAGAATAGAGAATTACAGTTTTTCAAAACAAAGTTATAGGATTATTTTTATTGTGCAATTAGGCACGTAAAACAACAGCTTCCTATGGAAAGGTAAAGAGAAGAATGACTTGTGCTACTTGGGGCTTTTTAAGTATTTTTGTGTGCCTGCACATAAATGGTATGAATATTTTTTTAAGGGGAAGAAAGGTTAAAATAACTTTTATGACTGCATCTGAACTTCAGTGCTTCTTTCCCACCCATTTCTCTTCAGTATAGGTTGAATGGCTGCAAAGTAGAGACATACAGAAATAAGGGACTTCAAATCCCCATTATCATGTCCTGTCAGTTAGCCCATTATAATAAAATAAGAGCTATTACATTGGTGTTTTGAAATGCAATTAAAATAGTGGAGTTATTAAAAACACTGAAATTATTTTACAGAACAGTTTGAGAATAATGTTACTGTTTAAGCATTTAATTGGGGAATGTGAATGACTTCTCTGGAGAATAATAAAATTGAGTGCAAAGATTAAAAAAAGCAAGCAAGCTATGAAATATAAAACCCATGATTGAATAACTTTCATGTTGCGACACTAACTGCTGCAAGTCATAAGTCAGCAGTGGATGTGTGCAATTATATTCTACCTTAAAGAAGAATAAAATCCCATTACATGTCATGTAAAGTTCAAAAGTGATTTCCCCTGGATTTTTAGAGCTGTTGAAAAGACACACAACTCCAAACAAATTCACACATCTCAGAGAGAAAAATTCAGTGTTATTCCTTAATGCTGAACATAAATAACAGTCACATTGATTTGTTCTCTGCAAAAGGGCTATGTTTCACAATCTGTCTCGATACTACATTTTTCAGACTTGCTGAAGGGGTAACACTGACACTTTTACATTTCTTTGTGAAAAGTACAGCCCTTGCAACTGATGGTGAAAAATCTAAATTGTAATACAATATTTCTTTACTTCTATATCATTTTTTTTTCAGACAAGCTTCACCCACTGACTTTAGAATTGAAGCTCAACCCAACAAATCTTATTTGAGAGCAATTTCACTGGTATCAGCTAACTTACAACCATGGACCTGATCAGGGGGGAAAAAATAATTAAAGTATTTGTCCCATCCGACCCACCCAATACCAAGTAGAGCAGTACTGATCCAAAGTTACCAACCCTCCCCCCACAAAACAAAAAACAAAACTAGAAATAAAAAATTAAAAGGCATTGCTAAGAAGGACAACATTTGAAAGGAAGCTGAAAGCTGAAGTAGGAAGATGTAGAAGATGTTCAACATAAGAGCTGCAGAGGAGGCGGCTCATATATTAACTGAAGCAAGATAATATGATAGGACACAGATACACCGGGAGCAGCATGTATGCCCATACAGAAGTGCTTGCCCATTTCTGAATGGACATATATAGTTCTCATTCGCATTAATGGGGAGTTACAAACTTTAAAAAAAATGTGCATATAGTAGTGTACATATTTTTGGTGGCTCACAAATCATTCATAATCTCTTAGTATCATAGTTGCATGCAGA
Source organism: Caiman crocodilus (assembly GCA_030014935.1). Lineage (NCBI taxonomy): Eukaryota > Metazoa > Chordata > Crocodylia > Alligatoridae > Caiman > Caiman crocodilus. Next base: position 108,423,187 of record JAGPOW010001296.1, read on the forward strand.
AAGGTGAATATATACATATACACACAGAAAACTAGAAGTTATATTATTACTAATATTTCACATTTAATTCAAGGGGTAACTGTACAGTATTTATAACTGCAGCTTTTATTCTTTAAGTGCTACTAACGTTTTGATGAAAATACAGATTCATAAATGTTCTTAACCAAAAATCTCAGAAAATATTTTGTGTAATCAATTATGTTGTGATAACCCAGAATATACCAAATCTAAAGCTCATGTTTCTTCTCAGATACAAGTTACTTACACTACTGACAGAAACATTAAGTCCCAATGTTATCTCAATAGTGTAATTCTGTTCTCTGTAATGCTCTCTAATACTGTTTGGTAAATAGGAAAAAGTTTATAATTGGGCTCCTTCGGTGAAATGTTAAGCTATATTTCCCCATTTATTTTTTATACCTCAGTTTGTTCATATTCATCCTTTGTCTTAAAGACTTAAGTTTCTTAAATCACTTAAAGAAATGTGCATCTTCAGAACAGCACTGTTCAGGAGTATTTACATAGTTCAGCTGATATGGTACTGTTTCTGACTAACATTACTTTCCTTTATTCCAGCCCTTTACGTTTAATTATCAGAGCCATCTTTCTACTTATCCCATGACTCCTACACCTTAGATACTGCCATTAACTTAGGACATGGAGCTGGGTCAGAAATGCTTTCTGAAACCAATTCTGTCCTGAGAAATTTTGTTACTCTATACAGAAATGTTGCTCTCAGTCTTCAAGGTTATGGCACTTCCCATTTGTACACACTTGATCTCTGTACAGAAACAAAGATAATTTCTTCTTGCTGACAATTATATCAGCAGGAGATTAATGATTAGTACATCTGAGGTAGCAAAAAACTTCATTGAACTTTTGCTGACAATTGGCTTGTCTGTTAACAAGTATACATCCAGCAGTGGTGCTCAACCTCTGGCCTGTAAGCCCATGTCATTCAGCCCCATGGGTCTGGATTTTGGCAGTAGATGTAGTGGCAGAGTTAGCTGCTACCCTCCTGCTGCCAAATTTCTAGACCCATGGAGAACTCTGCAGGCTGGATGACATGGCCCAGTGCCCTAGATTGCACCAGCATGCACAACCAGATCCAGCACACGTGGCCAGATTGGCATGCTAGATCATACCAGTGGATTGAATCCATGCTGGAACAGGCCTGTGACAAACCCTACAGCACTCACCCAGCCCTGACCATGGGATCTAGTCCACAGATCAGCTCCACACCATTCATCCAGCAGAAGGTTGAGCACCATTGGTATACAGTAACCAAGAAATTCACCAAGCATCACACTGTTCTCTAGGACTTTAATTCTTCTTTTTAAGCCTTGCTTATGAGAATTGCTAAGACAAGTCCCATGGCAACTGTGTCAAATCACCCTTCTAGAGAAGATAAAGAATTTTGTCATCCAGAGTTTGCTGCAAGGGGCACTTCCCCAACTCCTATAAGACAACTGATTTATCCTCCAAATTATTTTGAGAAACTGCTGCCTATCAAGCACCAAGATGCAGTCACTGTACAACAAGATAAACTTCAGAAAAATGATAACTGATAACAGGCAAAAAGAAGAGTCTTGTAAAATCTGTTGGTGGATAAGGAGCATGGAAATTGATCATGGTCACTTTTCCAAATGCTCTCTTAAACATTTGAAAGACAACTGCAACCAGAACAACTGGACTGCCTCTCTAGCAAAATTATAAGAACACTGAAAAAAAAATGTATCTGAACATTCCCAGCTACTAAAGCAACAGAAGCACAAATCACAATAAATCTCTCTTTCCATTTGGCCAGTAAAACAGGTGTATTCCTTTTGATTTTGATTCTTTGCCATCAGTCTGGGTTTCTAATTTCCAAATGTTACTGAGGATAAGTTTTACATTTAAAACATGCTAGAGGAATCTCTAAAACTACTTATGATGCTTTCCCTGCTACCATCCCATTCTTTCTATACAAGAAAAGAAAAAGTTGACTAGCAAATTATTTTCAGTGGGCAGATCTAAAACATACATTAATGTGCCATAATCAAGGCACATTAAGTTTAGTACCTGTAATGACAGGTACTAAATGTGCCATAATCAATGCTAGTGCACAGTAGCATTGTGGCACACATTTTTTGTGATGCTAATGCACAGTAGACTAATTCTATTGCATATTAGCAGAGTTTTTGCCTGTCCTGATAAAAGTGCAGTGGAATTAGTGTATTGTGCATTTAGCATCTCACGTAGATGCACCCACTCAACATGTCTATGCGTGCATTTACATTGCTTTAAATTTACTGCGCAGTAAGTTACTGCTCAGTAAGCAAAAATAGGCTGGTGTCTACACATGCAGGAATTAAAGTGCATTAACACTGTGTGTGTGGTCTGACTGGGGATTAAAGTTAGTCCCAAGTCAGTCCACACACACAGTGTTACTGTGCAGTAAGGTATCTACATGTGCGTTCTATGCAGTAACTAATCAGGCATAAATCTGATACTTGCATGATGCAGATATCAAATTTGAGTCCAAGTCAGCATAAGTTGCCATAGTTATTGTGCAGTATGGCTGTACAGTATGGGTGTGCATGCCTGTACTGCGCAGTTATTTTAGGTTACCACACAAAAAACTTGCACATGTAGACATGCCCATTATGTGGCAAATTCTCTCTCACAGACAAGGAAAAAAAAGGATTTCCTGTCTTTTTCTTTTCTTTTTCATTTTAACACAGGCACTGTTTCTCATCTCCACTTCATCTCTCATCTATGAGGAACCAGTAACATGTGATTTGGTCAAGAAGAGAACAGAGTGTTTTCTACTGGTACTCAAGATTTAAGTAAGTTGCAAGGCCAGCTATTTAATATTAATAAGGTGATTTGATTATGGTGAACATGAAAAGCACAACATGGCAGCTCTCTGCTATTTCTAGTTCTTCTGGAAGGGGTCTATTTAAGCTTCATAATCTCAACCCCAACTGGAAATCTATAACTGATATTGCTTTCAATTTCCAGGCTTCATGAAAATCAACCCTATATCTTCTGAGATAGGGACAGAAATTATACACTTATACCATAAATTGGTGCAAGTGATTTTAAACCAGTTTAAATCTGTAACACAAAATTTCGGGCACAAAAGCCTTTTTCAAAATGTCCAAAACTGGTTCAAGATAAACCCGGATGTAATATCAGACTAACTGACTGACGTTAAATCAGTTTATTGAACTCATGTCCCAGATCCCTTCCAGATTTAAATTAACTTGCAGTCCCTCAGCATCCCAGGATGTTTAGTACCTTCCCTGCAAGCTGCCCCGTTGCAGGGAGGTGGGCTAGCCCTGGCTCAAGCCATCTGCTCCAGCTGAGCAGGGAGGCATGCTCTAACGCCCCCAGCTTCTGGCCTGCATTTCTGGAATCAAAAGTGATCGTGTGTTCACTTCCTTATTGGTTCTATTAATGCAGCTGAGACTAACCTGTGAAGACTGAGTCATTTCAGCCTAGGGCTGTTTGACTGTCTGTATTTAGCCCTAAAGATACACAGGCTAAAAAGTTAAAATGACATCTGTTACATTGATTTTCGTGTTTGTCAAGAAATCACGTCCAAGTATCATGTCATACTTTTCTACACAAATCAGATGGAAACCTAAGCATGAATTTTATAACATGAATTTATGAATTGCATGTTGGAATAGACGACTGAAACCAAACAAGGCATAATATTGACTAGAGTGCAGTGTTTTGTAGTCGACCAAGGACTGAAACAGAAACCTGGAAAATCAAACTTCTAATTTTGACTGCAATAGTACTTCAGTAAATAGCTAGTCCAATGCAATGTAGCTTCCTTGTGCCTTAGTTTTTCCATCTGAGAAAGGAGAGGTATAATGTTTATTCACTTTTAGAAAATACTTTGAGACATGCAGAATAATTAATAAGTATTCTGTCAATAGACATATTGTTACTATTAATTCTTGGTATGAAATATAAGTGCTTCTTTATTATGGTCCTATTTTTTTTTTTAATTGATTTTGGCCTTCTCCCCTTGATTTCACCTCTGCCGTGACACTCATTGTGATTTGAGGAAACAAGCATTTAAAGGATATTCATAACACATCAGCAGTTGTGTTCTGCACAAAAGCATACTGCAATTAGTCATGACAATAGCTACAGTTTAAAGGATTACAATCCTCAAACAAATGAATTGATATTAAGATTACTCATGCTGTCTTTGCATGTCACTCATTGTATCCTCTGCTCCACTAGAATAATGATCATGAATCACCACAATCTGCCCATTTCTCCCATGCTTTCCCTGTCAGTCTAAGAATATACCGGGCTTCTTATTTCTTCTAAAACTTAATTCTGCTGTGATGCCTATAAGAAATAAGGCTGAAAGGCAAAAAAAAAACCCCAGGTCTTATTCATTTTTAAAACGTTCGTGATACCTGATCGTTTGTGATACCTGATGGTTCTCTTTGAATAGCAAGTGGTGGTGTGCTTTGAATGGAGACAAAACATCCTATTCACACTTCAAGTCTTTTTACCAGTATGGTTTTGTGCCAGGTAGCTGTATTTTTTTTTATATCATAATATGTTTCGAGGCTGAATTTTAGACAGAAATCTAACAGTCTTATTTTAGCAATGCCCTATATGCTTGGGTACAAAATGCGTACCCCTTTCCTAAAAGAATTATAAAGCATAATCTGACACTGTTCTTGTGGGCTCGTCTGAAGCTGTGGTCTGGAAAATCCAAGAACAAGATGCATTTCTTTGACTCTTACTTTCTGTAATAAATAGGGAGCAATGTACTTTTTAAAGAAATGTAACCTTGCTTCCTAAAGCTCTACCAGAACAGGACTTTCCATTTCCTGAAGTCTGGACAGAGATGAGAGAACTAACCCATGACAGACAATGCTTAATGTGCTACAAGAAAGTTCTCTCATACTACAGAGAAATTATATTAAATGAATGAAATATTTATCTGATGAAATGCAGGTTGTTTAATTTGGCCCAGAAGTAAAGTTTGTGCATATATTAATATATTTCTGAACATCTGAAAATTCTGTTTGGAGTCCTTAAAGCAGTGGACCTCTGTGAAAAAGTTACTAAGATTCCTTACCTAAAATGAAGAGGGCAACATGACTGAAAAGGTGACTGAAAGTTTTGTTTGCACATATATGTGAAAAATGTAAGGAACTCGGGAATGTAATCTTTCTTACTGACTGTTCAGGACACTAGGAAAATTAAACTGGGAATTATTTAATAGCAGTGAGACATACAATAAAATATTTGTCAAACAAAAATGTATGTCATTTTAATGAAGACTTCCACCTGCGAGTACTGTTGTTTCATGACATATATCATGCCTTACTAGCTTATTAGTGGGCTTTTATGAACATATCTTCCCCAAAAGAAGTGGATTTTTATTTTAGTTTTTTTATTATTATTTTCTCCAGATGTTTCACTATGAATTTTGATAAGAGGACTTGGGGACTAAAAACCATACCTACTTTAAATCATGTTGTGCTGAATTTTAGTTGCTCGTATAAAATTATTGACTAATGTTCCTATTTTATGCATTAGCATATTTTTGATCAGATGGAAGCTTGTCAAAATTTGTTACTGAGTTACTGAATAAAACAACACAGTAAATAGGTATATACTACTATTAAATTATTTGTTGAGCTAAAAAAGTCTTGACATAATGGAGAGGCTTGTACTGCAGTGTTGTCCAGAGACATCCAAATTACAAGTTAGCTCTAAACTGCCTAGTTTGGATACCAGTACCATGACAGTATTAAGCTCAGCATGTACTAGATTTTAAGTGCTTCTCATTTATTGCACTGTAGACATGCTCAGTATCAGCACCTTGCAAAAGACCAGTTCAGTTACATGGTTCAAAGTTTAGTCCTAGATTGACCTAATGGAACTAGAATTAGGATTTATGGTAGGTGGACATGAATTTAAGGCGCTTCACAAAGAGTAATCAATCCTAACATGCATGTGATGAAGACCTACTCCAATTTTACAAGGGATAAATATGGAACTGATTCCAGCCCCAGACCTGCTCCCAAATAAGTCAACAGAAGGAGATTCACATCCTAAATTATTTGTTCCTGAGCTACATTAGCTCCCAAGATACTCTGACTCCTAGTGTCATGATGAAAATCTCATCTCTCTCTCATGAACACAGGCAATTTATGCTTAAGAATGAAGGAGAGAACTGAGGTGAGAGATGGAAAGGAGAAGAAGAGCAAATACATACTTACAAGGTGAAAAAAATTAGAAGACTGAAGAAACAAATGCCTTGTCTATGCTCAGCTGCTCTAGTTTAATGGAAGATTTGCTGTCAGATCACTACATCTGTATAAAGACACCTAAATCTGTTTAAACCTCTATTTTATTGGGTTAAATTAAGTCAATTTATAATAGACTTAACCTAACCTAATTTTAGACTTTCTTAAACTGATTTAAGGGTGTTGTACACTGATTTCATTAAGTCAGTGTCCAGGATGAGCCCACACTACCCATCCCATTGCTCTTTTTAAGCTGTTAGTAAGGTCAAGTATAGAAACTATTCAGTATTTGCCATTGTCTATTTTGGACCTAAAGATTCAAATAATAATAGGTCCTTTCTATCTCTAATTATGATTTTCCTGTAGCCATCCTTTGTTTTCTTCCCCCTCAGTTTCATTTCCTGCTCATTTTCCCTTTATTTCTCATTTCCTTTAACTCTTTTGTCTCCCTACTTAACCCTGCCTTTCTGTTTCCTGTCTTTCTTCTTTCTATAACTTGCTTCTTTTCTTGTTGGAAGCTTCCTTTCCTGGAACTCAAGTGGGAGATTACGAGCTAACATCCTCTATGCTATTGCTCTCATAATGTTTCTTTGTATATGCAAGCTCCACAAATGTTATGCATGTTTGAAAAGAATAGGATAAATGGAATGTGAAGGACACAAAAGGAAATTCTAAAGAAAACATATTTGCTAACCATGCAAATGATATGTAGCGGCTTTAAAACAATAGGTTCAGTCAGCTTATTGCAGCAGATTTGGACTATTTCAAATGGTTGTTCGCATATTTTATGTCAAGTAACCTGCCAAATGTCATGAAGAGGTGAACAGGGAATAGACAAATCAGTCAAGGTGATGGATGAGCCACAGGCTTGATTATTTATTCAAATTATTCTCACAACGATTGCTGATTGCAAATAGTATTTTGTCCTAATCATTAGGAAAGGGCAAAGGTAGCAAGAATTTAATGGCCAAATTAGAGTCATTGAACAGTCCCTAGTATGACAATTTTTTTTTTTATTCCAAAGCAAAGGAGCAAATCATCTGTACCACTAAACAACAATATTTAGGGATCTCTTTATGAAAGTTTTAAACATCTTCATGCTTTCTGCTTTGACTGTATATTTAACTCCAAAGGCATTCCCTAGGATTTTTTCAATAGCTCATAGCTTATCTTCAAGCCCCTTTTTTTAAAAGGAAAGAGTATTGCCAAGAAATAACATCCTTCTGTTTCCTAGTCCATAATATGAAATGCATCAAATATAGGCTTGGAATAGGATTCTCCTCTTGTTTGCTAGATCAGTAATAACTTTAACAGGCAGCCAAAATGAGATTAATGGAGCACCAGATGAATGATGAAATTACAGTCCCACTGAAGTCAACGTGAAACTCCCAAAGATTTCACTGGAACCAAGGATTTCAGCCTCAAACTTCAATACATCTTTAAAAATAAGACAAAACAAATTCTTATTTTTAGAAATGAATAAATGTTAGCAAGAGTGTTTTACAAACAATGGGTGGAATAACTTACACTGCATTTCATCATTCACCTTGTCCCTTCTAGAAGCTTTTAAGCAGTGTCATTATTGTATTAAACAAACGGGAGCACTCCTTTGACTTGTGATGCATCCTCCTGTGCTGAAATTATTTTCAATCCTGATACAAGTACAGACCACAGATCGTTATCCAGGGTTGATGCGGGCTTCTAGGGTCAGTTAAGAATTAAGATATTTGTAACTTGAAATTGGATCAGTTTTGAAGGCAAATGGCATTAAGGCAGCCTGAGCTACATCCATGGTTTGCAACAAGTCTTTGGGGCTCTGTCAGCATAAATGTACTATGTAAATGTAAATTTAGCTTAGTTGCTCAGCAACTTAAAATACTGTCAAGAATCTCAAAAATCAGTCCCATGTTTTTGGTCCTACATTTTAGAAGAGTCCTGCCTATTTCTAGACCCGAGACAGCATATTAGGGAGACTTGGCCCAAGAAGTTTCAAATGATAAAATAAGCACTTATTATTAAATAAGAGCAACCAATCAGCAAATACTTGAATCGTATCACTACTCCAATGATTTGCTTATCATAAATTGTACAAGAATCTCTCAACAAAAATCTGTTACAATTAAATTTCCAAGAAGGACAGGAAGAGAGGGCACTTTAACACTAAGCTCTTCCAGTTTTATCACAAATGTTGTGTGCCCTATCCAACAATATCCTTTTTGGCTAGGTGCAGGCATTTCAAAGAGCCCAAAGTGGAACCGATTTAAGTTACACAGCTTTCTGTAAGTAGTGCAATTTAGACTGGTAGTGAACAAAACACGCATTCACCATTGGAGGGATGAGGCAAACCTTAGAATGGGTTCTGCCATTTTTAAATCAGTCTGTGCACACCAAACGTCTGTTCTGTTTAGTGTTACTATATTTCCAGTATGAAAAAAGAGGACACCTGTGGGCAAGGGGGGCGGGGAGGGAGGGAGTGACATGCCTGCGTCCTAACTCTGCCTAAGCCACCAGCCCTCCTGCTGCTGCCTCTCACTCCTCACCCACTGCACCCTATCTCCTAGCCCTGACAGCACCTCTCACTCCCAACCCACAGCCCCTTGACTCCCCAGTTCCTCCCCCTCCAGCTCTGCTGCCCATGCAACTCTCTTTCACATGCCAGCAGCTGCTGGGGCCTGCATTCAGCGCACGCAATCCCTTGAGAGCCTGTCACCTTCTGCTGCTGCCTCCAGCCCCAAGCAGCCAAGCCAGAAGTGTTGGGGAAAAGTAGAAGCAGAGCAAAAACCCAGACTTTTGCTTGCATTTGAAAAACCCAACCGAACAGAAGGCATGGCACCAAAAAAAAAGGATATGTCCAGGAAAAACTCTTCAGTTTGGAGAAGCAAAGGCTTAGGGGTGACTTGGTGGCACCTTATAAGGAGTGTGCATCAGGAACTGGGAGAATGGCTGTTTACCAGAGCACCCCAAGGGAAGACGAGGTCTAACGGTCACAAACTCCTAGAAGACCATTTTAGACTGGACATAAGGAGAAACTTCTTTACCCTCCAAGCCTCCAGAGTCTGGAATAGACTACCCCCAGATATCATGCAAGCACCTACTCTGGATACCTTAAGAAATGCTTTGATGCTTATGCTGCTGGGGGGGGGGGGGAGGAAGGAGGGGTCATCGGACCCTAGCTGACTTCCTGCCTCATGGGCAGGGGGCTGGACTTGATGATCTTACAAGATCCCTTCTAGTCCTAATGTCTATGAAATCTATGAAAGCCTGGATGTATGGTAACCCTAGTTCTGTTATGGGTATAGACCAGTTTCCAATCACTTATACCAGTAAAAGTATAAGGGCATGTCTTTCTTAGTTTACTTACAGTTTAAGCATTTGACTTATTATACATAGTATACTAAACAAATGGATTTGGTGACTGAAAGCCTACAATATTTAATGGATTACAAGAATTTAGTTTAGACATCTGCATCACTCTTTAATATAGATAACAGAATATTTGTTGAATGCTGTATGAAAAGCAATTGATCACATAAGATCATTTCATTTACCGACTAGTAACAGCAAATCTACCATATACTGAGACCTTATCAGCAGGGATCTTGGTTTTCCGTTCACCATGGAAAAATGTGGCAAAATGTGGATTTTCTCATTTTAAGGAGAAAAGTCAAGATTTTTAAAGGAGAAAAATGCAGGAAACAATGGGTTTTCCCTTGCAGGCTGGCAGAGTTCCAGCCTGCAAGGGGCTGAGGGGAGCAGAAGGAGGGCAGTCAGGCAGGAGGTGCCATATGCATGTGCACACAAATACATACACATGGCTGCCAGGCATCTGCAGGAGCTGCTCTCCAGGCTAAGTCAGAGGAGGGGATTGAGGCTTCCATAGTGAGGGAGGGAAGGAGGGAGTTGGGCAGCAGTGCTATCCATCCCAGGTGATGCTTGGGGCCCAGGGCTGGAATGTATGGCTGCAGAGCCCAGGCAGGGAGTAGGATGGAGCTGTGGGAGGCTCTCCCATGTGGTGGCAGAGGGGCTGGCTCCTTGCTGCTGCATGCACTCCCCGAGGGGGTGATGGGGGCACCTGTCCCCCAGATTTGAGTGCAGAGTTGGTGTGGGATGCCCATTGTGGGTTTGGGCTCCCTGCCTTG
>JAGPOW010001296.1:108433703-108461952 GCA_030014935.1 Caiman crocodilus
GGGCCTCCACAGTAGTAGGGCAAAGTAGGGCTGGGCAGGAAAGCTCTATACCACCACTGCAAGCCAAGCACTGCCTTGGTGAATTACCCCCTACCCTCCCAGGAGCAGTAGGATGCACAAATCTGTGCCACCACCTCCTGCTCTGCCCTAGTTTCATAGTGCTTAGGGTCAGAAGGGACCTAAACGGATCATCAGGGTCGACCCCTTGCCCCAGCAGGAATAGATGCCACAGTCATATCACCCCAGCTAAATATCTGTCCAGCCTACTCTTGAAGCCCCCCAAGGTAAGAGAGAGTACCACCTCACTTGGGAGCCCATTCCAGAGCCTGGAAGCCCTAACTGTAAAGTAATGTCTCCTGATGTCCAGCCTGTTAATCTTCTGATTAACAATTTGTGGCCATTATTCCTATCAACCTCGGGTGGTGTCCGGGGGAACAGAAACTCCCTCTATTCTCACTAGCCCCCCAGTGAGTTTGTAAATGGCCACCAGACCCCCTCTCAGCCTTCTCTTGTAGAGGCTGAATTGGTTTAGGTCCTTTAGCCTCTCCTTGTAGAGTCTGCCCTGCTGCCCCTTGACCATGAAAGTGGCCCTCCTCTGGACCCTCCCAATGCTAGCCACATCCCTCTTGAAATGTGGTGCCCAGAACTGGATGCAGTACTCCAACTGTGGCCTGACCACTGCCACACAGAGGGGAAGGATCACCTCCCTGGACCTGCTTGTGATGCATCTGTAGATGCATGACATGGTGCGGTTAGCCTTACTGACCACTTCCTCACATTGGTGGCTCATGTTCATCCTGGAGTCAACAATGACTCCAAGATCCCCTTCTGCCACAGTGTCAACAAGAAGGGTGTTCCCCAGCCTATAGGTGTGCTGCTGGTTCCTTCTTCCTAGATGCAGCACCTTGCACTTGTCTGTGTTTAATTCCATCCTATTCTCACCCGGCCACCTCTGTAACCTGTCTAGAGCTAGCTGGATTCTGTCCCTCCTCTCCAACATGCTTACCTCACCCCACAACTTGGTGTCATCAGTGAATTTGGACAGCATACATTTCACACACACATCCAGATTGTTAATAAAGTTGTTGAACAGTACAGGCCCCAGGACCAAGCCCTGGGGAACTCCAGTGCCCACATGCTTTCAGGTCAATAACAACCCATTCACAACCACTCTCTGGGTCCAACCATCTAGCCAGTTTGCCACTCATCTGACTGTATAAGCATCAGTGCCACAGTCACCAAGTTGTTTTTTGTTTGTTTTTTTTTAAGAGGATGTGGTGGGAAACAAATGTCAAAGGTTCACTCCTTAAAGTTCAGGAAGATGACATCCACCCTGACACCCTCGTCCAGGGACTTTGTGGCCTGATCATAAAAGGAAACCAGGTTAGTCAGGCAGGATCTGCTCTCAGTGAACCAATGTTGGTTGTCCCTGAGCATTACCTCCCCTGCATGGCTCTTGCAGATGTGCTCCTTGATCATTTTTTCAAAGGTCTTTCTAAGGACCGAGGTAAAACTGACTGGCCTATAATTGCCAGGGTCCTGTTTTCTCCCCTTGTAAATGGGGACCATGTTGGCCATTTTCCAATCCTCTGGTACCTGGCCAGTGGCACAAGCGCTCATACAGCCATGCCAGAGGCCCGCTATGACCCCCACCAATTCCCTTAGCTCCCTCAGATGAAGAACACCTGGACCTACTAATTTATACATGCCCAGCTTCTCCAGAAGTTTCCTAGCCAAGTCATCCCTGACCCTAGGCATGGCAGTGCCTCCCCTGGGTCCATCCACAATTCTAATGGGGGAAATGTACCTGTTCAGGAATATGGAGGCAAAGAATTCATTAAAGAGGTCAACTTTTTCATTTGCCACAATCACCAGATTTCCAAGGTTATCCTATAGGGGCCCAATGTTACCCGGTGCCTTCTTCTTTCTTCCTATGTATTTGAAAAAGTACTTTGATGCACTGGGTTCCACCTACCAGGCTGCAGAGGCCCCAGGGGGATGTGCATCAGAGCAAGGAGCCTGAGTCTGCAGTGGCCAGCCCACATATGCCCCCTCCATGTGCTTCACTCTGGCTGTGCTACCCACAAGAGAGGAGGAGCTGAACCTCATGCTTTGCTCCACTGCCACAGCTGCCTACCACAGATGGCAGCCAGGGCTTGGGTGTTGCAGGGCGGGGCGGGGCGAGGCGAGGACTGTGGACCTGGCTCTCTGGCCCATAGCCCTGACAGCTAGGGGCCTCATCTGGCAGGGTTGATGGGGCAGGGAGCTGTGGGCAAGGAGTGATGAATGTTAGGATTTTTAAAAATCAGAGAATGTGCAATTTTTAAACAGAGAAAACCAGGATCCCTCTGCATCAGTTAGACATAAATAAGAAGGGCCTAGGTGGACTAGCTGATTACAGGATGCCTAGGAGTCACCAGTGCGATGAATCCATGAAGAGAGGCAAATTCTAGGATTGTAATAAGGGCAGTATTTCCAGTAGAAAGCAAGGAGTATTGATGTCATTGTACAAAATCTTTGTTAGATCCCACTGGCAATACAGTGCACAGTTCCAGTCACCCACATTCAAGAAAGATGAATTTGGGAACAGTGCAGAGAAGGGCTATTAGGAGGAACAGGGAAATGGAGAATAGGAGATGAAACTAGAGATAGCTTGGCTCATTTAGCCTAGCAAATCAAAGGTTGAGACTATTCTCTATAAATACATAGGGTTAACAGCAGGGAGGAAGGAGAGTTATTTCAACTAAAGAGCATTGGTGGTATGAAAAACCATAGCTAATTTTAAGATGGAACTTGATCAATTTACAAAACAGATTATATGACAGAAGAGGACTGGAGTTAGATGGCAACAGTTTTCTTCCAGTCCTGTGTTTCTTAACAACCTAAACCAAATGACATAAAAGGGCTGGGAAGCTCTGTCCCCGCACCCTTATATGCCATCCTCTAGGATCTAGAGGAAGCGGAGAAGTTCTGTCCACAGCCTACTTAGGGCAGCCTTGTTCTCAGGTTTTGCAATTCAGCCCAATCTTTATTTACTCTGTCCAATATAAGGCAGGCTTTTTACTTTCTTCTTCACTACACACTCACAAATGCTAATACAATCTTTCTAAGCCTGGGCTCTAAATACAATCAGGGCACATTTCTGCCCTCACAGAAACACAAGACTATTTGCCTCTGCCATAGCAGCAAAATGTGGCCACAAGTTGTTAGTGATTAATTAGGATTTTCTTACCAAGTTTTAGGGATACAACACATGTTAAATTCTATACTCTATGCAAAAAATATATTAACAGGATGCTAATACTTAATAGCAAAGAACTCGGGTCATATTCAGAATTGCCATAGCACGAAATGGATCAACATCAAATTCAAAAAGAGAAAGACAAGAGGTCTACAGGCCCCTGCATTATTGACCATACACCTCATAAAGTATGGAAGTAAAAAAGAAAGACACACTGAGAAAGGAAGAAATTCAGACTCCAGTGCCTTCACTATGATTTATTTTTATGGATGTTACATTTGCACAAAAGATAAGCAGCATGCATCAGTTTGCATTATACACAATTTGGGGAATGTGCATAGTGTACTATTGGAACTGGTGACTGGAAGTGGAATCAGCAGAGAATGAACTTTGTCAAGATAATCTTTGATAAAGCTCTGGAGATGGCAAAACATTACTTATTTGTCCACCTCTTTTTGCTTGGCTATTCAAAGTCAAGGTACACACTGTGAACCCTTATTTTTTAAGCCATATTGAATGTGTGCCTGCAGCTGACTGCATATACCAATTATTGTTTAAATTACCCACCAGCTTTTAAATATTGCAGTTCCTTGAATGACACTTAAGAATTTCATACTACATACAATCCTGGCTGTACTTACTCTGTTGGTTTAAGAACATAACAAAGTTAATCTCCGTTTCTAGAATTGTTACTACTGTAGGTTGCACTGTAAGATTCAAAAAAAAAAAAATTATAAAATGACTTTTGAATTTCAGTTCCAAAAATAAAAAAGTTAGAGAATTACCAGTGAAGAGGAAATATAGTCTGTGATAAATGTTGATGAGTGTTATTTAGTAATGATGATTTAAAAGGTCTGGATTGCTATCCTAATGAGAGGTGGTTTCCCCATGTAAAAACTCAGTACCAAAAATGTTCAGTGCAGAAACATATTTGCTATTCATTACCACAGCAAATAGTTTTCAACATAAACTTGGAAGCAACTGGGAACTTTGCCCCATTCTGATAGAAATTTTGCCTGCACTTTCCTTTGGGGACTTGGGTTTCCCTCTTTATCCTCCCCACTCCCATCACCATTATAACCAGTTTGGAATGCTTGCCCAAGGCCATACAGGTCCCCTAGATTCCTTATAGAGACCATGAGATCAACAGGATAAAAATGATGTAATATTTATAAACTAGTATTTCAGCAAACACCCTTTACGATGGCGAGAATAGCGGTTCCATTACAACAGGCCCTGTATAAACACATATGGATCACAATTCCAGCCTGAAAGAGCTTACAATTATGTTTAACTACATTTAAAAAGCCATCTTAAAATTAAGTGGATCTTTTAAGGTTTACCTTAGAAGACAGTATTTCCTGAGTGCCTTTGCCATGATTTATTTAGGAAAAAACTTAAAATGAAAATGTCTAAACTGAACCTGTTACTTCTATTCAAGTGAATATTTGTGAATCACTTTATTCCTCAAGCAGCTTGACTTGACAAAACACTGAATTGTACATAAGAAAATATGAGACTGCTTCCAGAATGGATTTCTCTATTAAAAGCAATGTGGCATATGGTGAATCAAGAGGTAGAGCAAACAGAGATGAAGAAATGCAGAGCATCACTCCACACTAACAACACATAATTAGATAGAAGAAAGGATGTAACAAGAAATCAAAGGTAAAGAAAAAGAAATCGCACTTGTGATAACAAAATGTAAACATTAGAAAGGTTATGATAAAAATGGAAGAGTGCACTAAGAGATCGCTAACCAAGAGGAGAAGCAAAGCTTTTATGTTTTGCAACTGGCAGAAAAATTTGGGAAACAGTCTAAAGGTGTGTACAGAAGTTACACTTTTTCCACAATTAGGCTGCCAGAAGTGCTCTGTAACCATAATATAAGCAATGTTCAGGACTGCAGAGTGCTTTAACAATGAGAGATTGCATGAAAAGTTAATCCTCTTCTGATGTAGTACCAGATGAAGGTGCTCTAAGGCAGAGTGCCTGCCGCACCAAACTTGTGCGCAGGTTCACACTGAGGGTTAATTTTGGGTGATTCTGTCCATATCCCAGGGGTCTTTGCAGGGCTGAGCTGGTGATCCCCAGCAAGCACAGGCCCAGCCCTACCTCCGGGCTGTCACAGAAGAAACGGAAAAAGCTCGGTCTACTCCCTGCACAACCAGACAGGGGTGGGGGAAGGGAGACCCCCTGCCACATGCCACCCCCCAGCTACCCCTGCTGGGTTATTGGATGGAGCCAGGCCAGGCCTGCAAGCCAAGGGGCTTCTGTTTCCCTCCCCTCCCCAGCTCCAGGTGCAGCAGCCAAGAAGCTGCTGCTGTCAAGCAGCTCAGACAGGGCGGGGGAGAAAGGGGAGGGAGCTGCCCCTGCCACAGGGGCCCAGCCCAGCCTGGACACCCCTGCTGGGGTATTGGGGGAAGTCAGGCTGTGCCTGCAAGGTGGGGAAGGGGGAAGGAGGCACACTTCTCACAAGACAATCACTTGCTCTCTGATTTCTCACTTCTAATCCTCAAAGGGAACTTACAAAACACCTTTTGTAGATGGGTCTATGAACTTTACTTCATAAATCTACTAGATGCAAAAAAACATGGACTCAACATAGACATTGGATTTATGACACATTATAACCTGTCTGATATCTGATTCATCAGGTATCTGCCAGACCCGACTTCTTGCACTTTTCTTCCCCACCCCGCAACCGCCCCCACCTTCCTCTTGTCCTTTTTCTTCCCAATTTCCAGATATTTACTTTCACAGACAGCTTCTTTTCTACCTTGACAATCTACCACTAGAGTCTCCCTTACTCATGTTTGGTTTTTTTCCCCCTCCTCATTTTTATTCCCTCCCTTCTCTGATCTACCTTTTGTTTTGCTGATTCCCACCCATTTGCATTCTCACTGACATCTTGTCATACTTTTAACTTCTTTCATTCCTTGGATTCTCAGAACAGCAGACTCCCTATGCCTGAAGAAGGGTGATTGCACCCAAAAACTTTCTAAGAACTTTTTTTCTAACTACTCAGTTGATCTAATAAAAGATATCACATCTACCTAAAGAACCTTACCTGCCTATGTCCTTAGGCCAACACAGCTATAACCAATAACCCAACTTCAATATATAGCACAGCAACCTTTACTCTGGATGTTGGCAAATAGAAGCCACTCATGCTTTGCCAAACAACATGCCCAGGAAATTGGACCTATAACCCAGGCCTGTAATCCACCTATCCATATCACCCTGAGGAGATTCAAACCAACATCTTTATCTTCCCAGGGATATAGTAACCACCATAGCTAACTACCAAGTTACAGGCTAGACTAGGCTAAGGCTCCTTCTCACGGTGAAGTTGGTCAAGATACAGACTTTTGAGTCCAGAAAGATAACAAGGGGGAACCTTACACTACAAGCCAGTGAGGAAGACATCCCACCCTCAGCCTGCTATCTACCTCTTACCCCTGCCTCCTCCACTTCTAGGCTTATTTTGGTTTAAAAGATAACCAGCTAATGTGAAAATACATAAGCTGTCCTAACAACAGGGACTGGGACCCAGCACTCCCCTCTCCCAGGGTCATAGTCACACACACTGGACCATTTATGTGTTTTACATCATTTGCTAAAAATATGCTGACAGCCAGGGTCAACCCCCCCCCCCCCAATTCCTCCTTGTAGGACCACAGGATTTTATTATTTCTTGTTTGCTTTCTGTTCGGCCTCATACATTTTTCATTAGGGGTTGTCCTGAGACCCAACTTTATTA
Source organism: Caiman crocodilus (assembly GCA_030014935.1). NCBI lineage: Eukaryota > Metazoa > Chordata > Crocodylia > Alligatoridae > Caiman > Caiman crocodilus. Next base: position 108,440,708 of record JAGPOW010001296.1, read on the forward strand.
GAAGGGATGGAAGACTCCAATACCCAGTCTAGCCCAGAGGCCAGCCTTTTCTCCCCAGGCACTATCAAGCAAACTCCCAATAAAACTGTTACAGAGCTACAGTAGTCAACATGGACTAACATTAACCCAATAAAATTAAACATAACATCATGGAGAACCAATTAGGGAACAGTCTCTGCAGTCTGCTGCCAGGCCCAGACTGCCACTTCCTCTAGGCTGAGAAGGGTATCTAGATGCAAATAGTTTCACAAGTCAGACATCAGCACACACACTCATACTGAGTTCCCCACCAGAACCGCAGCCTAGATAGAGCTCAGGCCACTTTGCCTTTTTAGTCACAGCTACAGTGTCTGATTTGCAGACTCTAGTGCATGTTGAGGAAGTATGAGACAGCAGGGCATAATTCTCAGTGATGAACCCACTCTCAGCATGGAGCCAGAGTAGGCAACCCTATCTCTATTCTCAAAAGTATTATAAGCAATTTGGAGCCACTTGAAGGTCAAAAAGATCTGATCTCTCCATTGCTTAAGTCCCATTTTCAGCAGGGGCCTAGGGTAATATTTCCAGTAGCACCAAAGTCTCAAAACTACATTTCTCTCCTGTTAGAAAGCAAGTCTTATAAAACCTTGTCCAGGAGCAGCATAGTCATGTAGGAATACAAAAAACCTCAACCAGGAATCAACTTGCTGTAGTAGAGTTATGCTAGCAGAAGGGTGGGATTGTAGATTCATAGATATAGGGTCAGAAGGGACCCAAGTAGATCATCAAGTCCGACCCATTACCCTGACCAGGAGAGAAAACTGGGCTCATATGACCCCAGTTAGGTAACCACCCAGCCTCCTTTTAAAGACCCCAAAGGTAGGAGCCAGCACCACTTCTCATGTAAGTTGGTTCCAGATCCTAGCTGCCTGACAGTGAAGTAGTGCCTTCAAATGTCCAGCCTGAACCTACTCTCAAACAACTTATGGCTGTCATTCCTTGTTACTCAGGGAGGTGCTCGGGAGGACAGGGTCTCTCCCATTTCCCGCTGGTCCCCCTAGTAAGTTTATAGACAGCCACTAGGTCCCCTCTTAGCCTTCTCTTGTGAAGGCTGAATAGGTTCAGGTCCCATAGCCTCTCCTCATAGGGTCTGCCCTGCTGTCCCCGGATCATGTGTGTGGTCCTCCTCTGGACCCTCTCAATGCTGATCACATCCCTCCTAAAGCGCAGTGCCCAGAACTGGACACTACTCCAACTGTGGCCTGACCAATATCACATAAAGAGGGAGGATCACCTCCTTGGACCTGCTCCTGATGCATCTGTGGATGCATGACAAGGTGCAGTTGGCCTTACTGACAGCATCCTCACATTGTTGGCCCATGTTCATTTTGGAATTGATAATGACTCCAAGTTCTCTTTCTGCCACTGTGCTTTCAAAAAAGGAGTTCCCCAGCCTACAGGTATGCTGCTGGTTCTTACTGCCCAAGTACAGTACCCTGCACTTGTCAGTGTTGAATCCCATCCTAGTCTCATTCACCCACACCTGTAACCTGTCCAGGTTCAGTTGTATCTTGTCCCTCCCTTCTAGCACGCCCACCTCACCCCAGATCTTGGTGTCATCAGCAAATTTGAACAGGGTGCTTTTCATCCCCTCATCCAAGTCGCTAATAAAGAAATTGAATAGTACAGGCCCAAGGACTGAGATCTGGGGGACTCTGCTGCCCACATCCCTCCAGGTCGAATATGACCCATCCACCACCACTCTCCGGGTTCGGCCCCTCAGTCAATTTGCGATCCATCTGACTGTGTAGCCATCAATGCCACAGGCACCTAGCTCTCTAATGAGAATGGGGTGGGAGACAGTGTCAAAGGCCTTCCTAAAGTCCAGAAAGACTACATCCACCTCAACACCTGCGTCCAATGATTTTGTGATCTGATCATAGAAGGCAATCAGGTTGGTCTGACAGGATCTGCCCCTAATGAACCATGCTGGTTGCCCCGAGCATCATCCCCCCCGCTGGTCCTTCACAGATGTGCTCCTGGATAATTTTCTCAAAGAGCTTCCCCAGGATCAAAGACTAATGGCTCTGTAGTTGCCTGGGTCCTCCCTTTTTTGAAAAAGGGGACTACATTGGCCTTCTTCCAGTCTTCTGACACCTGGCCAGAGCACCACAAGTGCTCATAAAGCCATGCCAGGGGTCCCATGATGACCCCTGCCAATTCCCTCAGAACCCTGGGGTGGAGAGCATCTCAACCTGCTGATTTGAACATGTCCAGCCCCTCCAGAAGTTGCCTAACTCGGTCCTCCCTGACCCTAGGTCTGGCGGAGTCTCTGCTGAGTTCATCCTGAATCTCAGTGGAGCATCCCAGTCCCTGCACAAAAAAAATGAAGGCAAAGAAACCATTAAAAAGATCTGCCTTTTCCTCTTGTGCAACCAGCAGATTGGCAGGGGCCCCATGTTACCCAGTGTCTTCTTCATACTCCCTATGTATTTAAAAATTGTGATTAGGATACTATCCTTGGCTATAGCATATATTGGTTTACCTCACTACTCTGCCACAGATTATTTGTGTGATCTTGCACAAGTCATGTCATCTCCCTGCCCTTCAGCTTCCCATCTCACTTGGCTCACGGGATATAGGAGGGAATAACTACTTTACAGATTGTGAAGTGCTTGGATACCTCATTAATAGGACTGTCAAAAGACCTTGGATAGTCCATCACAGCCAGTCAATAGAACAGTTAGGTAAAAACCAGAAGATGTACTCTGTAGTTAAGGAGCAAGCTTAAAACCTTGCTTGCAAAAGGGATAAATATTTTCCCTCCCCCACCTCAAAAAAATTAAAAAGACTTGAATCTGTACATTTTTGCATGCAGTAATTTAATGCAGCTCTGCCCAGAACAAAATTTAACCTCTTGCCATCTAAAGAAAATTCTGAGATTTAGGGAGACAAAGGATTATTGTTGAGAATGTTAATTTTCATTTTTGCTAGCCAAACACCAATCAAAGGCTTCTTTGTTAGGTAGGTCATGCCTCTTCATCCTCTATCAAAGCCAACAGTGCCATAGAAACAGAGCTCTGGCTCCAAGTGCAGCAAAGTCCAAAAACAAGCAGAAATTTCCAGTGTACTTCCAGTACAGATTATAGATCATATGCTCAGCTGGTATAAATTGGTATTGCTCCACTGACTTCAAGGAAACAACTCTAGCTGAGCATCTGTCCCAATGCTTAGTAACCCCAACAAGCCCAATTACAGTGTGACAGCATGGAAGCTGAGTCATATGTCTGTTGATGAGCAAGAATTCCATTGTTAGCTATACAGCAAGTATTCAGGGCTATCAATATGGCTTATTTTGGTTTCTATTTCCAGTCAGTACATGTACACAGCCAATCTGCTTAGGTTTTCTGACTAGTAATAGCTGTCCTGTAACAGTAGAGGTCAACCTTTTTTGGCTGATGTGCCACAGAATTAGTTCTGCACCCTTCCCGAGTGCCACTCAGATCTGCTTCTCCTCCCTGATTTGCTTCTCTGCTTCCTTCCCTGTTCTTCCTGCCCTGTCACTATGCTCTCTGCTCCCTTCCCAGTCTGCCACAAGACATATACAGAGGCTACCTGTGCTGTTTGTGGTACCCATGGTGCAGGCTGGCCACCCTTGTTCTACAATATTCACACCAAATATCCCCAAATCATGAGGCAGTCCCCCCACTCGACACCTCCATGAAGAAACTATCTTAAAAACACAGGAGAAACAAAATAAACCTTCAAACATATTTACACAATGGAAGCATGGTGAAAAGGTTCACTTTAAGATCAAACATGGATTTGTTTTGGCCTGCCGTTGTGGAAGATCCAATTTGTCGTCCCTGCTCTGCTGTTTCAGAGTAAAGTTTCCCATCAATCACTGGGAACAAGGCAAAGCAGAACCTGGGATTCCTTCTTTCTACTGAACAGTCCACGAAGCTATAGAGAACTCTGTTTCTAAAAAAACTTGATTGAAGCTGACATTTCATTAAAATGATACCTGTTCTACTCCACAATTGTGCGGACTAGAAATTAGCTTGATATTCATTGAAATGAAAGCAGGGATCTCCATGTAATAACATGGCACTGGGAGGTAGGACCAAATATTTATGAAACCTGTGATAAAATTGCAAGACTTGGCAACACAGCAAATATATTCTTCCTATTTTATCAAAATAACTTTTCAATCACCACCCTGTAATGAGAGATTAATGTTCTTTCAACATGAAGGCTCTTGTCCTTATAAGAAACCTTCAAGTTCTTTATGTTGTAAAAATATAGGTGATGAAAACCCAAATGTTAAAATAATTGATAATACAATAAATGTACTGTAGGCACATACTGACATATCCAAAATTAAAGCTTTATTTCTTATATGTATTTTGAGTTGTGTAATTGTAAATTTGATAAAGTAGATTAAACTGCTGGAGAGTGTTACTCTATGTTCTTCCTAATTACATGCTGGAATCATGAATATTTTTCTGAATCTACTTAAAAAAATTATTGTGCACAGTCTGATACACTTGTGCTGCTGCTGTCAGAGTAATTTTACTATGTGCCTTATCACTGTTATATGTATGAAGTGCCAACACATTTTAATTTTAGATTTACTAAACAATTCACCACTCTCTTGCTTAAAAGAGAGAGAAAGATCTAATGTATATGTAACAAATTCCCTTCACACTGTTGTTCACATGGCTGACATATACGGCTTTTAATTAGACATAATTCACCAAAAAAATTGTTTGCATTTTGCAAATAAGTTTCTACAGACTTTCAGTGCTTATATTAAAGCCCTACCTAACCTGCATCCTGTTTTATGGTACAGCTCAAAGGCTGCTGAAGAAGATGGCAGAAGTCTCTGCACTGTGAGGACTAATGAACAAGATCCCTAAAAACAGGTGCTCAGTATAATTCCCTCCATATCCTTTAAAACAAAAGGGAAAAAAGCAAGAGTACCTTTCTTCCTTGTTACAGAGTCAGCTCTGGGGGAGAGACGTCACTTACCACATAAAATCTGTTGCGTACAAAAGGGTAGAATAGGAACTGGCCGATGCGGGCTGATTCTTAGGACCAAGTCTAGGAAAGGGGAATATGTTAGGATAATTGCAAAAGAAAAAAAGGAGACTACTCTCACAATTCAAGAGTTTATTTGGACACCAGACATCAGGGTTCAACTCTAACCTGTCTGATTTTATGAGAGTCATTGGAGCTCCATGCCTCATTTCCACACTTGTAAAACAGAGATTATAATCCCCATCAGAGTATGAAGTGAAACATAAAATGCTCATAAAGTGGGGATTTAAACCCTTCCTCTGTGTGAGGGGATTCAAACTCACACCTCCCAGAAGAGTGCTGTAAACATGAGGCTAGAACGCATTCTTTAGAGGCAATGGGGAGGATGTTACCTAGGAAAGGGGTCTCATTCTCTCCTAAGGAAGCCATTCCATAGCTACAAAGATGCTTGACTGTTGGACTAGAATTTGGCTTCTCCCCGGCAACAGAAGTGCCCTAACCACTTGACTCTTGAATAAAAAGCAGGGGCACTACATCCCTCTCTCCTTCCCAGGATTGGCTTCTGTGAATTACACCCTTAGGCCATGGACACACAAACAGGTTAGCCTAGGCAAATCTAGCTGTCCTTATTTTTAAAAAATCTCCAATCACACAAAATAATGCCGGAAGGGGAATTACATTTTCCTAGCAATGGAAAATTTACCCAGAGCAAAATCAATGACAATTCCTTATGCTTTGAAGCTTCCTGTCTGTCAGCATGAAGCCTGAACATTTTTTGTATTTTCCAATACAGCCTACTCATTTGCACACAGCTGCCACAGTGCAATCTACTCTGCTTTATGCTTTGAGCTTCACCTCTTCACTGGCGTGTTCACAACCTAAGACTACAGGCACATGAACAAATTACTGAAGGGGAAGTTAGGGTGTGAACTGGCATCAGGTCAGCCTCTTCATCATAGATGGAGGAAGAAAAAAAAAAATGTGTAGGAGACTAAGTGTGCACACACATGCACTCAAGCCCATGCGCCACCAGCTGGTGAGTCTGCAGGGAGAGGAGAAGGCCAGTGGAAGAGGGAGTGTGGCAAGGGCTGGGGGAGGCACTGCCCAGCTGGGGCAGAACAGAGTGTGGGATGGAGCAACGGTTCATTCAGGGGACGTGGGGAGGTGGGGTGGCTCCCACAACTGCACATGCCCCGGAAGGGCATGGGGGGGGGCACGTGTCCCTGGATTTGCATGGGGCAGGGTAGACTGCCAGGCCAGGGCCAGGGCTGCACCAGGCTTTTCCCGGCAGGTAAATACTGGGAGGGAGAGCTGGGGGGGCGGGGGCTGCAGCTGCCCCACTGTAGCCCCTCCCAGTGCCACTGCCACCCACCCTTGGTGCAACCCCCTGCAAGGGAGAGCCTGGAGCCACCTCAGCCCTAACGCACAGCAGCAGTCTGCCCAGCCCCGCACAGACCTGGCATCATGCATCCCTTGTGCTTCCCAGGGTGCATGTAGCAGCTGAAGCCATGCCCCCCAGATGAGCCTCTTATGGCTCAGTCACATGCCACACCAGCTGTGCAGTGCCTGATCCTCCCCTAGCCCCAGGCTGCCCCAGCCCCACTCCCACCCTACCCCTGTTGCAGCTGCCAGAAGCCCGCACCCAGGCTGCCTCATGGCCCTACCACTGCCCTGTGTTTGGAGGGGTTAAGCCCCATTAGTCACCCCCTTCTGTTGCTTATTCTCTTCTTGGTAAGAAGATGCACACTGACAATTCTCTGTAGCAAATATAAGGCAGCTTCTGGTGCAAGGAGTGAAGTGCACCTAGTTCATTGCATGGGAAGCCAAGACTCCTAACATGGAGACCAAGCGTCAAAATAACTAGAAATTATATGCTGCAACATTTAACTTGTGATGAACTTATCAATACAGCCTAGCAGGCCTCATATTATATTATACACACACACACTATATATAATAGGAATTTCTCTTCATTTACGTATGTATGAATACATCTGTATATAATTATATAATGTATATATATTAAGTATCTCTTGTCCTGGCCTGACTCTATAGGGAGTAGAGAGATCTGGCCTGCATATTGCAGATCCCCCTCTCCGCACTCCTGCCGCCACGCATCTCTTCTATCTGGAGAAGGGAGCACAGTCTTTGGGTAAACCCAGGTTACAAACTTAAATCCCCCTTGCTAGCCAGCCCTAAAAGTAACTTGTTTCCACTGTGGTGTTACTTTGGGGTAGCTTGTACATCTTACCTTAGGTTCAAAATATACCTCTGTTTAAACAGAAAACCAAGCCACCAGGCTTTCCCACCCGAAGTTCTATCTATGGCAGCAGCATGATACCACTCCTAAGCTAGTAATAAGATCCTTCTGTAATGAGACTAATTTTATATACCAGGTATAATAGCTTGCATAATTCACTTCAACATGCAACACTTTTTTTTTTTTAAAAGGCAAGACAAATGCCACAGTTCTTAGGCAACGCTTCTATATGCTTCAGCGGATGTTTTGCCATAAGAACTCAGTCGCCATGGTGTGATCCAGTAGTGTTTAATTAGGATGCTCTGCCATTTTCCTGGGAATGAGAGTACACATTTACAGGCAAAAAACAATGAACAATGTTTGCCATAGAGGAATACCTGAGATAATATTGAAAATTAGAGTGCTTATAAATATTAAAGAAGCTAGGAAGGATTTTTTTAAGTAGCTGATCCCTGGCTCATTTTAATTTATAGATCTGGAAACATTTAGCCTACCCCTCAGTTCAATCCACTCCCATTGACTTTTGTCGGATCAAGGCATTTGTAAAATCTAGAGGAAGAGACTATGTAGGATGGAGTCCTAGACAACACAGCTCACAGAAGTTGCCTAATTCTTCACTGTAACCTTCACCAAGCATTTGCCAAAATGGGTTTCATTGGCAAAATAGAAAACAAAGCAGTACAGCCATTGCAGGACAGCAGATATCAGTGCTGCGTGCTAATTAGAAGCCCTACAAATGCAGGTCACAAAAACAAAGGCAAAGCTTTTCCGGGAGAAGACAAACTTGTGATTTGTGAATGAAAAGCCAGGAAGTTTTAAGAAGAGAGACAGAAGTAAATTCTGTAAGTCTATTCTTATAAATCACAGCCCTGAAAGCTCCTTGGCCTTAACCATTTGATGTGGGAGAGAAGACTTCATTAACTCTTCAGTTTTCCAACAGATCTACTGACTATTCCTAGAAATTATTTGTGACCATTGCCTTGCCTAAACTCACCTCATTTGACCGTCAAAGTCTGACAGTATGCAGTACCATCCACTATCAAGTGCACATTTACATCCATGTGCGTCTGTCTACTCTGCGCGGATCCTCTCCGCGGCAGTGCCACAACAGAATGATGCGCGCTCTGAGATGGCACCAATTGCTGAAGTGACCACAGGAGCTGGCAAAAGGTTCAGAAGTGTTTCCATGTTTCTTCTTATATCAGTTGTCAGCAGCAGTAGCTTTACTCCATCCAGCAGAGGTAGTTTAACTCTGTCAGCATTAAGAAGGGTTTAGCCACCAAAAGCTACGAATGTGAAGGTATTCAAAGTTTTGCTGGCAGAGCTGGAGATTTCTGTAAAAATGTCTTCTCAGAAACAGACCACTTTCCCAGCAATACCCACCTAGCCACCATGGATATCATTAGTTTATATACCAACATCCCATACCAGGGATGGCATTCAGACCTGCCTCAACTCAGAACATGATCACAACTCAGAATACAGACCTCAGAATGTCACTGAACTCATATACTTCATTCTCACATGCAACAACTTCAGTGTCGACAACCAACACATCCTCTAGACCATGGGCACAGCTATGGGCACCAAAATGGCCCTACAATATGCCAACTTTTTTATGGCCCACCTAGAAGAAGACTTCCTCAATAACTGAACCATCAAACCCTTACTATATCTGAGATGTATAGATTACATCTTCATCATTTGGACTGAAACCCTGCAGTCTCTGATGGACTTCCACCAAAAATTCAACAATCACCACCTCTCCATCAGACTATCACCTGAATACTCTAACACCAGCATTCCCTTTTTGGACACCATGATCAATATCCAAAATAGTACAGTTCAAACCACCATATAACAGGAAACCCATGGACCAACATACCTATCTACACAAAACCAGAAATCACCCTAAACAGTTCAAGAAAGCTGTAATTTACAACCAAGCTCTCCAATACCACTGAATTTGCAGCGAGGAGAATACCCGTGATCACCACCTCACAAATCTCAGAAGGGCCTTCACCCAGCAAGAACACTCCTCCAGAGAGATAGATTGCACCTTTGAAAGAGCCACCCAGATACCACGTGAAGATTTGCTGCAGTGCAAAAAGAAAATCCCCACAAATTGAACACCATTATGACATATCACCCTTCCCTGGAACCTATGCAAAAAATCCTCAAACAGTTACAACCCATACTAGAAGACGACCCCATTTTTAAAAGAGATCTTTCCAGAACCACCTGTCCTAGCCTTTAAAGAAGCACTGAACCTTGCTAACCTCACCACCAGGTATCCTGTTTTTTTCTGATTAAAAATTGCAGATTTTCTGGTTAAAAACCCAAAATCCATGATAAAAATTAAAGGCTCCCCACAACTCCTCCTATTGCTGCTGGTGCCCTGTACTCCCCTCCAGTGACTGAACAGCTCTCCTGATGCCCCTCACAACAGCCTCCCAGACTCACAGACACTGACACCCACCCTAGCAGGTAAGTGTGTGGGGGGGAAGGGGCGGGGCAAGGAAAGGGAAGGTGCTGGGGGGAGGTATATCAAGAAATGGGGGAGTGTGCCCCTTTGCCCGAAGCAGGGCTGCGGGGGGTGAGGGCAGAGGTGCCACTCTGTGGGCTACACATCCCAGCCAGCCTGATAGGAGATTTGCACAGAGGCCACCACTGCAACTTTGCCACTGCACCCTGCACTACCATCCCACGGTCACCTAAATTGCTTTGTGGGCAAGTGGCATAGGGTGCGGCAGCAGCAGTGCAGTGGCAACCATTGTGTACAGGCCACATACAAGCCACCTGGCCAGGCGGGTGAAAGTGGGGGCTTGCATGCAGTGGCATGCCCCACAACTGGCTGCATGGCTCTGCAGCAGTGTGGGGTGGTGGCAACTGCATGTAGGGGAGAGGGGCTTTGTGGGCAAGTGCTGCCACCGCAGAGCCATGCCCTTCACCCCTGGGTCCTAGAGGTAAGTGGGGCTTGGGGGCTGTTGGGCAGGGCTGGGGAAGATGGTTGGGGGCTGAGGGATTGGGAGGTGCTGCCAGTGGACATCTTCTTCCTGCTATCCAGTCATTTGGGATGTTCTCATTTTAATTCTCCAATCATTTTCTGTACTAGATTGGAAAAAGGCTCCACTTGGCTCCCTTCCCCCACCTCCAGCCATCTCACAGCAGGAGCATTACTTTGAGCAGCAAAATTATTTTTTGAAGAGAAAAAAAATAGTGTGGTGTGGGCTCATCTCTAATTAAAAAGGGTGAAAAAAATACCCATACGGTCAGAGTTATTTTAAAGTCACCCATGGAGAAATGGGATGAGGAATGGCCTTGGGGAGCCAGACAGGGACTCAGAAGACAAGATCCTTTTTCAGTTTGCTGCAGACATCCCCCACCCCCATTGTGACTTAGGCCCAGATCCTCAAAAGGTGCTTACCTCTGACTGAAATCACTGAGATTTTGGCATCTGAATAGCTTTGAGGATCTGGGCATTAGAGTTGAGTTGTAGAGCTTTTGGGCAGTGACATAACTAGAGGTAGCTGAGAAGGGCACTAGCTCCTGGCACCAACTTTGGTGCTAAAATCATCCCCTACCTGTGGAGTCTGCACCCTGGCAAAAGCAGCATCACACTATTGCTCTTGCAGCAGCAGCCAGTGCACATACACTGCACTGCTGCTGTTTTAAGAGCAAGAGCTGAGCTGGGCACAACATGGGGCAGGAGCAGCCAGGAACTGTTTTGGGTGAGATTCCTGCATGCATCCCCCCCACCCCACCCACCCCACCCCGTTCTTGGAACTGTACCCTCTCCACACACAATTATTATGCCAAACCCTGCTTATTAGGTCTCTGGTTTTAGGACTAGCAATTGTAAAATGGAGAGAGGATTGCTTCTGTACCTCCCAGAAGTGCTGAGGACAAATTAAAAAGTGTTAAGTGTTCTGACACTGTACAAAGGTCTGCAGAAGAACCAAGAGAGAGAACTTTTATGGAATATGGAACCTAATGAAGATGACATCTAAAAAGAATAGTAGCAAACCTGCTATCAGGAAATGTTAAAACAGAACCATGTGAAATAGTTATCTTTTCTTATTCATGTAATGTTGGGTTTTTTTCCGTCTCTTGTTACCCATTTTTTGTTGGCTCTCTCCTTCTGGACTAGAAAGTCCATCCTGGACAAGAGAAACCTTTCCTGATAAAAAATTCACTGAAGCATGCACATTTCTGAAAATAAAGGTTGTCTTATATTTCTCTTAACAAACTGATATTCTCCAATGAAAAAACATTCAGCTGGAAAATTCATGTGATGGCCGGTGTGGGCTTGTACATACATACATAGTGGCATTTTGGGCCGTGGAATGGTGCTAGCTGGGCAGGTGACTGAGTTAAGGCGTTCCCCTTGTATTCACAGTTCTTGTTGTGGGGCAATGGAATTTCTGGTTCTTGGAGCTGGAGAGGTGAAGGGAATACCCTAGCACACAAAGATTTTAAAAGGACAGAACTACAGAAAATAGGTAGGTAAAGGTGGTGTCTTTGAACTTAGCCCTTGGCAAGGACCCCAGTGTATGCATGATATAGGGGAGTAGCACAGGGCTAGAACAAACTGCTGGGTGTGTGGATGCCTGGAGCATAAAGTGTAAATGGACTGAACCTGGAGGAAAGCCAAAAGGAGATGACATCCTAGTGACCCCAGAGAAATAGAGAACATGTACAAGCCAGGCCAGGCAGGAAACAAGGGAATGTGGAAGGGCTGCTGGAAGAATGCCAGATATCCAGCATCGGTACAATCACATAAATGTTACTGCAGTGTTCGATGCTGGAATGTGAATTTAAAAGTAACACAGTGACACAAATCTGCAGGCCATTTTCCCCCACAGAGGGATAACACAGAAGTTACAGACACTATCAACAGTGAAGAGGCCTCGATGTCCCCTCAGGACTCATTGCTGAGGAGAAATCCTTGTTGCTATTCAAGTTCCATGGTTTGGTGCACAAGACATTTATTACCATATAATTACCCAGTAGGTAGTTTTACAGCCGTATTTTAATGCTATGGCTCCAGTATTAACTGCTTATCTCGTGACTCTAAGAACCTGGAAACAGCTGTAGCTGAACAGACCAATGGTCTAGTCCTGTCTCTGGCACTGGTCAACTCTCAATTGCTGGATGTTTTTTACTGGGTCCTTAGAATGCCACTTACTGGGAGGCCTTTGATGGCAGTGACGGCCGCTGCCTCCAAAACCTCACTGTGCCACCGTGGAGCCATGCTCAGAGCTTTGCGGCCAGCAGCAGCAGCGTAGCGCGGGGCGGTAGTGGCCGGGTGGCATGTAGCCATTCCCATCCCCACCACCGTGCCATGCCGCGCGGCGCCGCTGCTGCCGCCACATGTAGGGTGCCAGCACAGCTCCACAGTGGCAGTGGGAGGTCTTGTGCACAGCAGCCATCACTGCTGGCACAGGTAGCCCCACAGGCAGTGGTAGTGGCTTCCCAAGCCAGTGGTGACTGCAGCAGGAGGTTTTGTAGGCAGCAGCAGAGCCATGCTCAGAGCTGTGTGGCTGGAGGCAACAGTGTAGTACGGGGTGGTGGTGGGATGGCTGCATGCCACCTGGCCACCACCACACTGCCGCTGTCACCTAGTGGCCAGCTGCACAGCTCCAGGCATGGATCCATGGTGGCAGCAGGTTTTGCAGCAGTGGCCATCACCGCCATAACGGGCCTTTTGGTAAGCAGCACTGCTGCATGCAAACCCAAGCCCAAGCCCCTGCTCCCCCCATCCCTCACCATGGCTGCAGAGCCAGCCATGGAGCTATATACTCTGGCTGCATATTAGCCTCCCTCTCCCCCTCCCCCAGGCAGCTGGCCAAGCGACGTGTGTGGCCTGCATCACTTGCCCTCAAAGCCCCCCACAGAGGGGTACCCCTGCCTTCACCCCTTGGCCCTGCTCCAAGCTGCAATGTGTCTGTCTAGGGCTAGCAGTACCCCCTACTCCCTCAGCCCCCAACCATCTTCCTTAGCCCTGCCTGCCCCAAGCCCCACTTACCTCCATGCTCCAGGGGTGAAGGGTGTCTAAGCCTAAGCACGGCCTTGGCTGCCTCAGAGGCTCAGGCTCCGCCCTCCCCCCCCCCCCGCCAGGGCAGAGGGTTCCCACCCTTTTTGCAATTGGCTCTTGCATGCTGGATCAGTGCCAGCCTGCAAGAGCTCTTTGCAAAAGCGGAGAATCCATGGATTTCTCTTCTAAAAAGAGAAGTCCACATTTTCTCTGATAAAAACAGGGAATTTGTGGTTCTGTTTTTCCATGGGAAACAGAAAACCTGAATCCCTGCTGATCACCAGAAGCAAAACTCCCTAGTACCCAAATCACACCCAATGGATCCAGACCATGCCAGGACAAGAAATGCAAAACCTGCCAGCATAGCTCCACCAGTCCCACAATTACTACACCCCACAACAGAACCATCACCATTCCTAGATCTTATACCTTCACCTCCATGTAATATACATCATCCAGTGCACCAAATGCCCTGAGGGAAAATAAGTAGGAGAGACCAAACAACAACTGCGCACCAGAATGAACACACACCACTTTTTTAATTTACCCAAGGTAGGAGCAAGGACCACTTCCCTAGGAAGTTGGTTTCAGATCCTAGCCACCTAACAGTGAAATAGTGCCTCCTAATCTCTAACCTGAACCTGTTCTCTAGCAGCTGCTGGCCATTGTTCCTCATCACCTCAGCTGCCGCTGGGGAGAATAGGACCCTTCCTATTTGCTGCTCATCTCCCGTAATGAATTTGTAGGCAGCCACCAAACCCCCCCACCCCCAGCCTCCATTTGCTGAGGCTGAACAGGTTCAGGTTCCTTAGCCTCTTCTCGTAGGGCCTGCCAAGCAGGCTGCCCTCCTTTGAACCCTCTCAAGGCAGGCCACATCCTTCTTAAAGTGCAGTGCCCAGAACTGGATGCAGTATTCCAATTGAGGCTGGACCAATGTTGCATAGAGGGAGAGTATCACCTTTCTGGACTGGCTTGAGATGCATCTTTGGATGCACGACATGGTGCGGTTGGCTTTGCTGGCTGCAGTCTGGCATTGGCGACTCATGTTCATCTTGGAGTTATAGTATCAGGTTTAAGTCAAGCCAAAATAGCACAGGAAAAAAACTTTTACAAGAGCAGTATACACAGAGGTCAGCTCAGCATGTTAAAAATGAATTTCAATTCACAACAGTATCTATCCAATGCTAGCGTCCTGACAGTGACTGTTTGGTGCTCAAACAAGAAGCTGTTGAGAGGGGTAAATATATCCTTCTACCATGAAAGGTAGCAATAGCCAGTGTGTCTAAGCCATGCAAGTATCATCCATCTATTTCATGCACTAATGGTTAAGGAAGTGTTCACCAAACATACTCACATCCAGGAAGATCAGTTTTTACAAGCTTCACACTCATTTCAGTTACTAACATTAGTGAGTTGCTAAACAGAACCCTGGATACTGATGTAATTTATCCACAGAACCATACAGTCACGGACAGTAGCTTCCATACTTTACCTACTAGACAGCTTCAACTCTGGAGACAAAAAGGAAGATCAGTTGCATACTCAGTGCTAGTTTATGCATGTTCTTGCCTGCTAACAACTTAATTGGAAGCTTCCAAATTACGCATGCTACTGAGCAGATTTCATTGTGTTAACTATGATCTTTCAAATTCATATCTGTATTTGTTTAAATGGTGATCTATAGTTATGTGCATGCTGAAGTGTACAACTAAGTCAAGAAAGAGAATTCCTGTAAGACAGAGCTGTCCAGCTTCTAAACCCCTAGAAGCCATTTGCCCTGGAGGCCACATTCAGTACATCCCAACCCCGCCTCCTCACCCATTGCTGCACCACACAGACCTCCTCCTACACCAGGCACAATCCTTTCCCCACATCGTGCCACCCCAGTTCCCCCCCCTCAGTCACAGAGTCACCCTCAGCTCCCACGTTGCCCTACTGCCAGTGCCATAGCAAGGGTGGGGAGGGGCGAGTGGGGTGACTGCCCCAGCTGCTGAAGCAAAGGGCTGCCAGCAGTCGCTGCCCAGCCAGGATGAGGCATGGGACAGAGTTGTGAGCAGCTCGTTTGGGTAGGTACAGGGATGGAGGGAGGGAAGTTCCTGCCACTGCATGCACTCCAGGGCAAGCATGGGGGAGCATGTGCCCCCCAGATCAGTGCATGGGGCAAGGGCAGACAGCAGGCTTTGCCCCACACCTCAATTTTTGTTGCTATGGCACTGTCTACTGCCCCACCACTTGGGGCAAAGGCAGGAAACGGTAGCTGGAGGAAGAAGTGGGGACCCATCCAACTACTATTGCAGCCAGAGCGATGTTGAGTAGGAGGGAAAGTGAGAGCCTGGGGGCTGGTGAGAGCCCAGGGGCTACACATCAGTCCTTCACAGGCCACATGCAGCCTGAAGGCCATCAGTTGGACAGCCCTGATACTGTAAGAGATACTTGGGTCAATTTCAATAGAGAACAGGCAAAAAGAAGTGTGCTACCTTGTTCCCTATTTGTTCTCAAAAAGGCTTTCCTAACCACTGCTGCAGTCACACTTGCCCATTTGTTACACTTCACAACTTCATAGCTTGAGTTTTCCAATTGTTTGACAATTTTTTGTTCTTATAATTCTGCTTTTAATATGGGAAAATATTGTAAAGTTTCCTTTAACAGTTTCACTTTTGAAGATGCTTTGTGAGTGAACAATCTGAGCTGTTCCTTATTTTTCAAACTATAATGACCAACCTCACTATTGGGAATTATTTTGCCCATCAGATCTAACTGATAATAGAGACTTCACAGACAGAAAAAATATTCTAGAAACTACTTATTTAATATAAATTAGACTTCAAAGTGAAATTCTGAGGCCATACAGCACCTTATTTACAGCAGGCTGAATGGCCCAATCAAGCAAGGAGACTACTCATTTGTTTTTAGTTACAGATGGACCTCAATACCTTGCTGAATCAGTTTTATTTTTATTTATTGTTTTTAAATCACACCTTCTCACAGTAATATCTACTGGGTAAAATCTTGACCTATTAAAATTAATATAAGAGTTTTTTCCCTGATTTACACCAATGTAAATCTGAAGTAATTTCAATAATGTGAAGTGATTTATGCTGAATTTATTAAAAGGAAGCCAAAATTAGACTCTAGATCATTGCATAAATACACACATTTTCTTTAAACAGAGAAAACAAAAAAATCTTGTAAAAAATAGAGTTGTACCCAAAATGTGAATGCTGTGGTTAAGCAGTATGGTACAGCTGGGTTTGCAGTTATTGTGCAGTAATATCATAGTTAGGCTGTAAAGAGGGTTAAATAAAAGCACATTCAGGCATTTTAAACATGTGCTTATTGCACATTATGTAGTCAGGAACATCAACTGCCAAGTGAACTAAAATCCCATTGAAGAGAATGAGGGCTAAGGGATCTCAATATGTCACAAACTGTACTCCTCCCCCCCACAAAAAAAACAAACAAACCCCAAAACATTTCCCTGAAAGCTCAAGCTCTTGCTTTCTATCTATTTTTCACAAAATAAAACAGTTCTGTTTTTTTTCTTTTCTAACCTAAGTGTTCTCACCATCAATGAAAAACTTTGGCAAAATAAAAAAATTTCCTCTTCATGCCCAGTGCCAATTTAGCAAGGTACTACAGAATTAAGCCTAAAAGTTACAGTTATGTTTATTATGCTTTATCATGAGATTTGCTTTGTAAAATTCTTCCTGTGATTTTCTTTTCTCCATCTTTCAGTAGCTAAATTAGACTATAAGCAAAAAGCCTATTAATAGACTTGTTAGATAAGAATAAGAAGGCCCTATTTACCTTCCCTCAGCAGTAGCCCAGTTCTTTCACTGACATTAAGCATTTAGCCATCGGCATTTAAAAATTGTTTCTTACTTTTACAAAGTGAGACCCCCCACTCCAATTATGTTTTAATTAAAACATCATTTTAAAGTTATGTTTAAATTTAGGAAAATGCTTACTACTTAATTAAATATTACAAGTTTTTGAAGAATTTTTATGGAAAAGAAGAATATCCCTCTGATGAAGGCACTAGCCTGCACTGAGTGCTCAGGATTTTATGAAGGGTTCAATTCCCTGATGTATTAGAGGTTTTACATGATCTTGCATAAAATAATTAGACTCTGTTCAGGTCCAAAATGGTTATCCTCCATACTTCTGCTCAGCTGCTGCAGAACTCTTGAGGCATTTAAATTTCATGGGTGCCTGTAGATGTGCTAGGATGCTGCTCTGGTGCACTGTAATTATAGTGCATCAGAGCAGCCTCCTTGCACATCTATATGCATGCTAATTAGTGCATTCCAATCAGCCTCTGCATCTTATGTACCAGTGTCTTTTTCAAGAAGCTTTAATTAAAATTCCCCATTACCATTCTGAAGTGCAGGGATGCTGATACACAAGATGCTGTGACTCTTTAATTAGAGCAGCTCTAATTAAAGCACCCCAGGCCCATCCCTGAAGTAGGTGCAAAAAAACAAAAACAAAACAAAACAAAAAAACACCCCCAAAACCTATAGTCACTTAAATTTGCCTTTGTGAAGTGTCCAAGCCTCAAACAGCAGATCAGCACCAGCTCACATCCAAGACCTAGAACCAAAGCACTTCTTCAGCTGGTTTATACCAGTAGGGTCTCTCAGAGCTTTCCTACCAAACTGGGTTCTACACAAAATACAGCAGCAGTGTAGCACTCTTCTTTTGAAATCCTGCTTCTGAGGGGGTTCAAACGTATGTCTTCTGCTTCCCAGGGAGTGCCTTATCCATGGACTACAGACTACCCTGCAGTAAGGGATACATGTAATTGGAATTCTTTATACTTCCTGTTGAAACAGTTTCCAATCCACAGGGAAAAAATAAATATTCACTGGGTGAGAAAGATCGTAGCGAACCTGGCTCTGTGGTCTAGCAGCTAAAACACTCAAGTCTGGGTGAGGGAAGTCCTGGGTTCCAGCCCCCGTTTCTGTATTTTAAATGAAACAGGTTTTGGATAAAATATACTGGTGAGTGGATCATTTACTTGCTCTATAAAGCTAGAGACAGAAGTTACACATAAATCAGTTTAAATCATCAGAAACTGGTTTCAACTTGTAACAGAACAGAAGTTCAGTGCATATAACCCAGTTTCTAAATGGCTGAAACTGGTTTAAGATAAACCTGGTTGACTGTAGTATCAGACTTAATTGATTTGGGACAAACTGGTTTATGAAATGTCTGTCCAGACTCCTTCCTGGTTCAAGTTAAAGAACAGTCCCCAACCCTGGGTTGGGCTGTCTGCTCCAGCAGAGAAGGGTTGGGGGTCTGGGGAGGAGAGGCAGGGATTGCCCCTCCACCCTCCAGGCAAACCCTGTCTGGAGCCTGGGAGTGGGGATTAAACTTCCCTTCCCCTGAGTACAGAGCTGCCCTGCCCTGCTAAACTTATTGCTGGCTGCAGCTGTAGACTACAAATCCCAGAGGCACCTGGAAGCAGGAAGAGGAAGTGATGAGCAAACCTGCAGAGTTCTTCTGCTGTGATTCTGGACTGCAAATCCCAGAGACCTCAGGGGCAGCAGGAAAAGGAAATGAATGCATAACCCATGATGGCTACATGCCAGAGAATGGTGCTATAGTACCTGTGGCTTCTGGCTTGAATGACTGCAGATATGTGGCTGCATTTTCTGAATCAAAAGTGAATGTCTATCCAGTTGTTTCTCAGTTTAATCTCTGCAGTTTAAACTAAACTGCAAAGACTGGATTGATTCAGCCTCAGGCTTTTTGATTGTCTGTACTTAATCTAAAAGACCTTTTATAATACGATAGTCAGTGAAACTCCTTTTTTTAAGCTTCTGTCTGAAGGTTATAGTAATAGTTAGGCTCTGTAGCTATTGTGCCCTTAATCTAATACTTGAATTTCTTAGTATTAGCAAATGGCATATTAGTGTGATTTACTGTGCAGTAAGTCCTGTGCATGTGCAGGCAGTGACACTTTACTGTGCATTAGATTAGTCTAATGTGCAGTAAAGCATCTTGTGTAGAAGCTTTTAGTGAGTGGTACTAAGCTACAGAAGTTTACAGTGAAACAAGACAGTTGCTAAATAATCACTGTTTAGCTTTTACTTCCTGCAGGACAGAATAAGGGATAAAAAAGTTACAATCAATCAGCTTAAACATATTAAGTCCTTCTACTTTTCAATCAGTAGGACCATTTCATGTGTTCATACTATAAATCAGGATCCCAAACTCAAAAGTTTCTTCCTTATTTATCAAATTTGCTCTTTCCTATTTTGGCCCTTAATTTAATCAGTTTATCCAAAGAAGTCATGAGACTTCAGGTAAGGCAACAAAATTAAACTGGATGAATTGCTTATCAAAACTACAAGCAACAAAAAGAGAAACAATTTGTGATACAAATTTTAAAAGCATAACAGAAAAGTAGACACAAAACACTTCCTATCATACGCTGCAGGTATTTTTCCCTGATAGGACATACAAATATTCGTTTCTTGAAATGCTCTTCAAGCAACTAAACTACTTTATGGAAAATAAATCACTTAAACTTTCAAACTATTGAGACTGCTGAACTTAAGGGTTTCTCTTGTCTACTTTCAGCTAGAGATTATGTTGCCAACACTTTGGGGATGTGATGCTCATATTGACTGCTTCTTGAAAAGAGAGGATTATAAAGCTTAAAAGGATCATTCTTTGAGATTCTGCCATTGACCTAACCTTGTGCTTATTATTGATTATAACATCTTTTACTTTTTTGTGATTAATTAGCAAACATATTTCATTAACTGTTCTATTTCTGTTGCAATGTCTATTGTAAAAAAGACTCTTAACATATACTCCTCAAATCTGTGGTTTCCAATTTTAGTAAAGGTTCAAAGGAAAAAAAACATTTTGAAGTATAAACTGTATCTGATTTGTATGTTACAGTAAGCTTCTATTGCTCATCTGAGACTACAGAGGGGGGTATAGGAAATTTTTTCCTGTATAAATACAATTTTAATTAGTTCTTTCTTTTTTTCTCCCTGTATTAAACTCTATCAAATAAAACATAACTAAAATATCCAATTCCTTGATTCCCCCAAAGCACTAATGTTTGCAACACTGGAAGAAAAAACTCTCTATAGTGCTAATAAGAACATTTGCCATCCAGTCTTGTGACCAGTCCTAATGCAGCAGCATTTCTATTGCTGCCACTTAGCTTTCTACAGTTTTACCTTTCAGAAAGCAGCTTAAAACAAAAGCCTAGGCTGTGTGTAGATGAAATGAGGGGCATACGTGCGTGACTTTAAAGCAGGCTAAATGCTTTTGCACCACTTTAATGGTATTGGTGTTTGCATGCCTCAGTGGTGTATTGCACATTAATTCCAGCCGCTATAGGAAGTTCAGTGGCATAATGCACTTTAAATGGCTTGGGGCACAGCAAACTAAAATTCTTCTAAGGAGTTTTAGTTTGCTGCCCCTACTGCCAAGGAGCAAAGCACCAGGCTCTGTCCAGCTCTGTGGCTCTGCAGGAAGCCCTGCAGACAGCTTAGCAGCAGCATGGGAAAGCAGGCTCCATCCAAGAAAAGCGGTGAGCCTGATTTCCCCCTCCCACCCAAGCATGCCTGCATAAGCTGCACAGGGGCCTGGTGCTTCCCTCTGTGACTGCAGTGCCCCCTAGGACCAGCTATGCCAGGTACTGGAGGGTGGGTGCTGCCTGGTGGGAGGGGGCTGCCACTGCCAAGGAGGGAAACACCCACCCTGCCCCCCCTGCAGCCTAGGGACCACTCCACCTGTCAGCAACTCACTCTCCCCTCCCCACCGCCAGAAACACAGGTAAATGTGGGGTGCATGCACATCACAGTCTTCCTAAGTAGGGACCAGAACAGCAGCCTCCCTGCTGGGCCCCCCTCGGGCCCCGGGAGAGGCATGTCTGGGTCAGGGGTTAGTGAGGAGCTAGTT
>JAGPOW010001296.1:108462052-108487755 GCA_030014935.1 Caiman crocodilus
CTGACCCCGGTGCTCTTTCCTGCCAAGGCAGGGGGTCGGACTAGATGATCTGCCCAGGTCCCTTCCGACTCTAGACACTATGATACTATGATACAGGGGTTTAGAGGGCCCTAAAGGACTTCAACTTAGGGCCCCCATTTCATCTACACACACCCTATTCACTGGAATAAGTCCTTGATCTCTGCGGCTTTGTCTATAGATAATAAGTAATTCAATAACCTTTCTATGTCTGTGGCCTCCTCATGAGAATGTGTCAGTGACAAAGTATGAGAACTGATCTGGGTTCTCATCCTCCATTTTGGAACCAGTGGGCTCTCTTATCAGGCAGGGGCCTCTCTATCTTGCACAAGTCCCAATCGCCATGGAGCTGGGAGCCAGCTGCCCTGCAGCTGGAACAGCTTTCTCTGCCCTGTAGAGATTGAAGCAGATCCCAATTACTGCACATCTAGGAAGCAGCTGCCCCCAGAGGCAGGACAGCTCTCCCCATCCAATAGAGATTAGGGTGGGTCCCAATTTCCATGTGGCTGAGGCAGCTGCTGTGCAGAGATCGAAGCCTATTCAGGCATCAACAGCCCCCTGCTGCCTGGGCTAACCAAGAGGAAATTGTTGTTAGTCAGAGTCGGCATGTGTGCTACATGTGAGTGAAGGCACAGTTTTTCTAGTACTTGTATGTATTGTTACTAGCAAATGATACATTATTAGACTAATTTAATGCACACTAATTGATGTGCATGTGTAGATAGTGATGCTTTACTGCATTAGTCTAATGGGTATATCTACATGAGATGCTTTACTGCAGTCTTCAAGTCCGTTTGAGCTTAAAACAAGTCTTCATCTGTGGACAGAAATCACTTCCCTCAACTCTGTTTTTAACAGCTACTTGGGTTCTCTCATCTCTTCCCCCTTTATAAGCCTCTCTTTCTCAACAACAGTGTTCACAGCTTTAGGTTCCAATCCAATTCCTCTTTAAGCAGGTAAGCTGCATGTAGACAACAACAGTTAATTGTATAAGTGGCATTTAGGGCCCTTTACAAAAACTTTAGATATTACTTACACTAGGCAACTTGCCTTCCCTCTCTAAGCACACTAAGTTTCTAACTTTCTTCAGAGTACTTTTTTTTTCCCTGCAGAAAAAATAATACAAAGCCAACTAAGAAAGTCTGTAGTTGACACAAAAGTAGAAGGGAAAGTCAAAGCCAAGGAAATGAGAACCTGGAAGCAAAGCAACAAAACAGTGGCAAAGTGTAACAATTTGAAGCAATTACTCAAGTATTTTCAGTTGTGTATATACAAGTATGAGGATCTGTATGTATGCATTTTGTATTTATGGACCCAATCATTCCATTAGTCCCAAACCTACCCAGCAGAAGACGGAGAGGAATTGTCAGGGAGTCAGTTATAATACTTAATCTGTGTTCGCCAATTAGGTAGAATAGCTTAAGGGACCTTACATAAGGTAGGGAGAAACCACAGATATTATAGCCCTGATTCACCTGTGGAATGATTCAAATGCTTAAGCATTACCAATTGGGTATAACCTACTTATTATGTACTTGACTGTTTACTCCCTCACACCTGCTTTTTCTCTAACATGGAGTCAGCTAAGTCAAAATTGGGCAAAAATCGGCACAAGGCAGTAAAAAAGAGCAGAATAAAACAAATTGTTAATCTTAATAGTAGCATAGACACATGACATGTGAAAACACGCTGTAAGCCAGCTGTAGGACAGCCAGCCTACACAGAAAAAATACACTGTAAGCCAACCTAAATATTCAAAGCACATCACAGTAGCGCCAAAGGACATAGCATGCCAAACTGCCCAAATCAGTCATATAGAGAGCCCATACTGCCCCTCACAACTCACCTAGTACATCTTCCAACACAAAGGAACATTTGGAGAACAAAGCCTCTTCTTCCCTGCATTTCAGGAGCCACTAAAAGAAACTATTTGTCCCAGGTATTATTGGTAGCCTACAGAAAGGCAACTGCAAGAAGCCCTTACCAGCACTTATACTCCCAGAAATGTCTGCAGATAGGTTCCCCCCAGTTCAAAAATATTACACAAGACATAGAAGCTACCTTCAAGAATACGAATCAAAATAGTTTCCACTAACCTTCTTGACCACTTGGAGTAAGGTCAACCAATCAGAGAATCAGAAGCAGCAACACATGACTTGTAAGCTTTTACAGCTGAATGAGTCAACTCACAATTCCATAAAAGTAATGCAAATATCAGTTGCAACTTTCAATTACTTTATGTAATTACTTTCCTAAATACTTTCTTTAGAGAGTTTATATTTTCCAGAGGTTTCACAACCAGGAAAAGGTAACTTTTGACAGAAATAGCTGAGCACCTAGCAGCTCCTGTTGAAGTTAATAGAAGCTATCTGGTGCTCAGCATTTTAGTAAATCAGGTAATTTTCTCAGGTACCTAAATGTAGATTGAAGGGATTAACTTTAGGTACCCACTTCAAAAAATCTTGGCTTCTCTCTTTGTATTTGGGGTCTGGTGGACTTAAGCAGCTTAAAATATATATTAAGAAGCAGTGGGTAGTCCTATACCTCTGGAGTGGAACATAAAACCTCCTAATATAAGCAAAAATTCATGTCATGTTTATAAGTCTAATTCTGTAAGGTGATTATTACCTCCTGCTGTGCCTCATGCTCTCAGTGGTCATTGAAGTCAGTGGGACTTAAAGGCATCCAGGAGATCTGCTGCATCTTGAGTGCATGGTATACATTGGTTATAAGCAACCTTTCTTCATTTGAGGTTCACATGGTTTCACAAACTTGTTGGCAAAGAATGAGAAAATACATAAGAATTAGAAACCTCTCATACTCATACTTAAGAAAAATGGGTGGTATGCTGTCATATCTGAAGCTTGCAGAAAGAAATGCAAAACTCTAGAACTCTTGGTTCAGAGATGATACCTTTTATTAGGCCAACTAAGAAATTGCAAAAATTACCTTTTTCTGCAAGCTTTTGGGCATACATGCTCTTCCTTGGGCTTAGGAAACATTAAAGATGGTATAAAGTCCCTGTAGGTAGAAAATAAACTTCATTTTTGCACAGTGGAAGCTGAAGGTGGAACAGTGTTTCTCTGGGTTCATGGCAGTGTCTTTATGAGTTGCTCTTTGATGGTCAGATGAGGCAGGATTCCTTCCGTCGTTCTCAGATGGCAGAAAGGCAGGGAGGTGTAGAAATCTTTCTTCTTGTGCAACAATGAAATTTAAATCCAAAATCGGCTAAAATTTGACATCTTCCATGTTTCAGGGATGTATTTGGTAGCTGTGTTAGTGTGTCGGTCTGAAACAAAAAGGAACGCAAAACTCTAGAACTTTTGGTCAGAGATAATACCTTTTATTAGGCCAACCAAGAAATTGCAAGAAAAAAATCCCTATATATAGATATATATATGGAACAGACTAACACTTTCAGCTTCCTCTGTGCAAAAATGTAGTGTATTTTCTATGGGAACTGTTTACTATCCCTTACCTATGGGGACTTTTTACCATTTTTAATTTTCCGTGAGCCTGAGGAAGTACGTGTGCCCCTGAAAGCTTACAGAAAAAAAATACGTTTTTTGCGATTTCTTAGTTGGTCTAATAAAAGGTATCATCTTTTAGAATCAAGAGTTCTAGAGTTTTGCATTTCTTTTTGTGTCAGATCAACACGGATACCAAATACATCCCTGGAATGTCTGAAGCTTGCCATTAGTTCTGAACCTGACTCATCTTAGAGTTCCAGCAAGAACCTAGCTTATCGAGAGCAGTACAAATCCATCACACAGTGTTATTTTGTTGTTCCAAGTTGAGGGCTGAATTAGACAACAGACTTTCCTGGATGGAGAAAGACAATATAATTTTACATCAGGCAGAAAATGATATCACCTTTAAAACACATTTTATATTCATCAGGATGATTCACATCGACAACAATGAGAAGTTAATTATGCCTAGATAATTAGTAACAATTAACTGTATCTAACCAGGGCTGTGTGAATATTGCAAAAACATTTTCCAAAATATTCATGTTATATATTTTTGTTGTGCTTATATCCCTGCTGTACTTTCATGACTTCAAACATGAATATAATAAATGCTAACAGAAAGTGAATTGCAGTCATACGTTCAAGTATATTTGCACACTAGAATTTAAATTAATACGTATGCATTGGTAATATAATGAAATGGAAAACTGCTTATTACACTATTGCAACTGTAGCTGATGGTAATGATAATCATGTCCTGCTTTTAAGGGTATATAGCTAACAACAGGGGAAAAAAGGGGAGAACAACAGTTCCATGGTATAACTTCCTCTGCCTGATAACTCCAAAGAAATTCTGGGGAGTGAAAAAGGAATATTTTAGAACTAGACTTGCCATGGGAAAGTTTAGTGTACTAGGCAGGAGAGTTTGGTGTGTTTTCTGCATGTGGGTCTATCATAGAGGTGTCATTCACCCAATTAAGATTGTAGTGCATATTGTCCAAGCCTGTACTTGAGTTCTTCATTCACCCTTGCAAATGCTTTGAAAATGGTGCTAATAATATTCAGAAATAAAATTGCTGTGTCAAGAGTCTATAATCTATAAATATGAATCTTGGTGTGAAATAAAGGCAAGGTGGTGTGGGGCCCATCACTGACTTCTTCAGAGCATGCGATATTATGTGCCATATAAAATAATTGTGCAATGCTAGATATGTCATCCATGGTTACAAGGTCTGTTGATATGGAATGTAGCCTCACAATACAGAAAAGGGAACTAGCCTATAAAGTGTTACAAATATATGTATATATACACAGAGAGAGAGAGAGAGAGAGAGAGCGCATTGCCTAACTATCTAAACTTTTCAATATATATAAGCCTAACTGGGCACATCTACACATGCATTAATGCACCATAGTTATGGTGCATTAATTTTAGCATCTGTAAATAATACCATAATCAGTGCTATTTTGCAGTAGCGTTGGTGTACATCTTTTATGCAATGCTGATATGTGGTAGACTAATTCTACTGCACATTAGTGCATTACCATTTTGCTGTGACTCCCTAATGCACAGTAGAAGTAGCCTACTGTGCTTTTAGTGTTTCATGTAGACATCCCCACTGAGATGTACTGGTCTCTTCTGATTATATCCATTCTGTTCTATACTACATTGAACACCATGGTTTCTATTGTGCAAGATGGGTAGAGTTGTTGACTATAGTCCTCCTTATGGAGGTGACCTTTTAGGTATTCAAAGCCGAGATGTTTAAGTGCATTGAAAATAAGGATGGAGACCTCAAACTTGTCCTAACATTTCATTTAGCAAACCAAGGACAAGATTGACATGCTCATAGTAACCTTCCTTGCTGAGGTGGTACTCTGCCACAGTTTACATAAACTATGGTTTACTGAGGCTTGATAGTTTCATGCCCATGTACACTCATTTGCTGTAGTCCTGTTAAGTAGTAATTTCTGTACTATAATGCCTTGAAAACATTAATGTAATAAATACTCATAGAAAGAGAATTGCAGTCATACATCCAAGTATTTTTGCATAGGTACATACATTACTGAGAGTGGGTTACAGTCTTACAAGATGAGATGCCATGTGAAGCCAATTGGATGACTCATGTTAGGGACACATTTAAATCACCTACTGAATCAGGACCTAACTTTTTCTGAGCATAGAAGCCATACCAGATTTGCACAAATTTTGTTACAGGGTGTTAGATAAACATAGTCATGAATTAAAAAGTGTAAATGTTTTGAAAGAAAAATGCTTATTTGCTTGAAAATGATCAGAGGCAAAAATGTCAGCACTTGCTGCAGCTACTCTCATTAACATAGTAACTAATCATTTCTGGGCAATGCAATACATAGCTAAATGGGATATCACTAAATGGCAGTTCCTATCCACATGAATGAATTGCAATGTTAATTTCCTCCCGTTCTCTTTACTGCTGTCCTTGTTAAGGTTTTGTGGTGATAAAGGAAAAAAAGTTTTAGGTAAGCAATGGCTGAATTAATTTAGGGAGAAATGTAGAGTGTTTCTATATGAGTTATATTTCACTCATTATTAAAAAACATTATTTTATGGTTGTTGCCAGAAAGAAATAATTTCCAGTAGAGCCCAATTCTGAATGGAGCCATTCCAGGCTCCCTTTGAAAATTCCAGTCAAAGCACATAGTTTTGCAGTAGACTCATCTGAATAGTTTCTTAGCCAAAAAAATTTCAGCAAAAAGGCTAGTTCCAGACATACCATATTAAATAACCTCTGAATTGGCAAAGAGTAATGCATACATTCCATTTGAGTCTGATATAGGTCTGGTCAGTTGAGGTAATGCAAGTTTATCTTCACAAATTAAAAGTATAGTTGTTTTTCAGCAAACAATTGGCAAAAAAGCTTTCTCATAAGGTTTTCTGTTTAAGTGTATTTGCAAACATACATATAAAATATTTTTCAAAAAGCAATAGCTTTTTCACATTTTTAAACTGGAAATGAGAAGTAGAACAGATGGTTACACTAAAATGGTTTACATTAAAAATTAATACACTGATATTAATTGGGTAGACAAGAGTATATGTTCATCTTTATACACGTAGTTTATGTATTTAAGACATGGATCCAATTCTCCAATGAAATTCACTGCAGTTCACTTGACTATTTCCTATTAAAGTTACTCTTGCTTATGATTTAAATTAGCGTAAAGGCGTATCTACATTGGGAAATGACCTTGTGTTTCTAAGTGTGCTGACCTCTATGATACTAAGCATGATTTAGTTTCACCACAGATAGGGGCTGTCATGTTTAAGATCTTATCAGCTGGTTATACTCCACTCCAGAGAGGTAAATCAGGTCCCAGATTTGCATTTTAGTTTGGTCAATGAAAAGAGTTTGTCTGTGTACATTTGTACTTTGTCAGCTGGTAGTCTGTTTCACTTCCTCATTCCCTAACAATATTTTGCACTGCCTCTTGGTTCAATACAGCAATAGTGGGAATATTAAATGGTTTTTTGTTTTATGTTTAAAGGGCTAAACAGTATTTAACATTGCTACTTCTAGTAAGATTTAAAAGCATTTCCTTCCCTCCTCCCACACTTTTCTTAACAAAGTCTTGTCCTGAAAGGATTATGCTTTATTACCTAAAATTGAAATTGGGTTCAACAGTATTATGTGAACATTTTGAATTGAAATCTGAAGTCTCCAAGGTTCATAATAACCACTAAACCAAGCCTTTCCAATGTTGCCCTGTTAGGTCAGGCCAATGCTCAGGATCTCAATATCATGCTGTTAGACAAGAGGGTGCGGTGTACAACTTACACACACACACATATCATTTAGGCACATACACACACTCTAAGTGCATACACCCCTACCAGGCATGCACACACATACTACCAGCTCAGGCACATACACATCCAAAATTACCAGCCTAGACACATGCATACCTATCACCAATTCAAGCACATACACACTTTAATGATAATGACATGAAATCATATGCAATACACACATACGTACACATATACACACAGGTTAAACACTGACTTAGGTGACAGAGTGTGTGTGTTAGTGCCTGTGGTACCTATGCTTGGAGTGCTTAGTAACTAAAGAGCAATTGGCAGGGATCAGGGGAAAGGGCAGTGGAGATGGGGCAATAGCAAAGAAACAGGGTTTGCAAGCAGAGAGGAGCTCAGGATGGTTGGAGCCACAGGAGCATGGGACAGGTGTTGGAGGTGGTGGTGAGCCAGAAGTAGGAGAGGGAGAAATGAGACAGAAGTCAGAGGAGTGAGGAGCAGAGTTTGGAGCAGGGCCAAACTGTAGTTAAGCAAAACCCAGCTCCAGGTTTCAAATAACAGTTTTATTAAATGAACATGATACTGTACAGCTTAGTTCCCACACACACACACACACAATAGCAGCAGGAGAAAGAGATCCAGTGGACGGGTTGGAGTTAAGGTAAGGAATAGAAACAGAGTCCTAGTCCTTGGTTGAAGAGAGGATGGGGACAAAAGCTACCTATCTAGGCTGGGAGTGGGTCCTCAATGGCCAGTCGGGGTCTTTCTCCAGCAGGTGTTTTCCAGAGGGGGGTCACTGGCAGGGCCTCTGGGTTGGTAGGCAGCGTGACAAGGAGCAGGTCTGGTCCAGGTGAAGATGGTGTCCCAAGGAGTCAGTCTTCACTATCCATTTTTATGGGGCAGACTACATACGATCCCTATGGGGAGGGCATATTGAGGCAATGTCAGCCCTATTCCAGAGGGTTCCAGGTGTTCATACTGAGCATGTGCAGCCTGGCACAATGGTGGTTGCCTCATCTTTTGTTTCTTGAATGCTGAGAGTGGTTCCAATGGCTGAATAATTGGTCCTGGTATTGGTTTTGATGATGGGGTGATTTAAGGGGGTCCTGATATCATTGTGTTTCACTCATCCATTCACTCTTTTGTGTCAGGTACTCAAGGAAACCAATTTATATGGGAGAGGTTACAGAATTGCAACATACTTACACAGGAGGACATGGGAACAAGATGGGAATGGATACTTGATGTCACTTTACAGACACAGTAAAACCATACAATAGACTTACACAATACTTACACAAGAGGGCATGGGAACAAGATGGGAATGGATACTTGATATCACTTTACAGACACAGTAAAACCATACAATATTAATATGAAACAATAAAAATCAATGCACAAATGATAGGGATACAATATAATACAATATAAAACAGTGAAAATCAATACAATCATAACAGAACACTATTTACAATATATAAAAAAGGGGGCTTATTACAATAATAGTATACAAGAACTTAGCTTACGTAGTACTACTTGAAATCACTTATAAGGGATAGAGAGGGCAGAGAGAAAGTCAGAAATGGTTGGGGAAGGGGAGAGAATGCATTTTAAAAATTAAAAAAAAAGAAAAACTGTTGGTTTTGCTACATCAACATATATCCCTTTTCCTCAGGGCCATTCCACCCTCAATAGTGCAACAGCAGTCTTGGCTTGCTACACACATGAACAATGGGACCAAATATAAGGGATGACAGTCCAAAACAATTTTTCTAATCTGTTTTAAATATTTTGTATATACCTATCAGTAAGCTTGTATCTGAATGTCCTAAGTGATCATACATGTAGATACACTGACACAAGCAAAAACACTCTCATGTGTAGTAAACCTAGCAGTCTGTAATGTTTGCATCTCTTCCAATATCTACAGGAATAGTCAGATAGTCCAGTCCTTGGAAAAGGGGGCACATCTTCCTTCCCATTATTCATCTGAAAAATAACTAGTTTGATTGAACTAGTGAGCTTCCCTATTAATTTATACTTTTCCTGGTGTATTTCAATCTGCATAATATAACAAGAATTTGAAGCAGTAATGCTACAACTAATTCTGGTTCACTGGGGACCAGATTTAGAGGGACAGATACTAGGGTAGATTCATCATAAGATTCTTCTTAAGGATTTGGGATGTGGAGCAAAATGGAGCAAGAAGCATAAAGGACAGAAGCAGCTGGGGCACATAGGCATGCATGGTCTTTAAATTCCAAGGAAATATGAAGGACTGTAAACCTATAACAATAGGTTTGGGTTCCCTTCATTTAAGGAAATTCAGATTTTGTATACCAGACATTAACACCCATTGTCATCTCAAAGTATCATAGTATATTTAAAAACAGAGTAACTGAGATTTCTGCATTGATACAGATATAATCATTAATGGGCCATCTAAATCACTTCCTGAAGCAACAGGTCCTCATCCAAATCTATGAATACGGCCCACCTTGACAGCCTTCTGATGTGTGATAGAAAAACAGAACAGAAAATGACAAGATTGTAAATTATGAAACATAGTTGTTGGTTCTTCAGCAGCTCATGTTTTTGTTTAAGCCCAGCATCTGAGTACCAATGCCTACAGCCATAGATGTCATTAATCAAAATTAGATCCCACAAGTGTCAGTACCCTAAGTCAGGAAGCAGATATTTTATTGCTAGCTGTGGATTGAAGATAGCAAAAGGTTTCTGATAGCCTGTAAATGTTTCAAAGGCAATAGGTAACAAAACTTAGTTCATGTATCTAATTTTAGTCTGTTTTCACTGATTGCCTGATAGTTTAATTAACTCATTATTTTATTTGCAAATATATATATATATTCTTATATAGCAAATATATATATCTCACATTTCTTCTCCCAGAACTAACCTGTGGCTGCTATGACCAGGATACCTATCACTTGGCAGTCCAAAAGACATCTTTACTATTATACTATGCATCTTTCTGTCACAATATCTGTACCACACACCTAAATTCCTGCATGTCTGTGTGCCTGCATGACCATCACCATTACCCTTGCCCATCACAAAAATGCACAAACTTTCCCTACACCCTAAACTTAATTAACCCATAAGTGCCTTAATTCAGTGGTTCCCAGTTTCCCCCCCCTAACTATGCCACTTCTGAACTAGTGATTTCACAGCCTGTCATCTCATAACCCCAGATCCAATTATGCTTCAACAAGAATTAGTGAATTTCTGTACAGCTTGGCCATCACTTGTTAAGTGCCACAGCCCTATTTGGGAACTATTGCTTTAACTGGTAATATCCATACTGCTGTTCAACAAGGAGAAACAATTGAAATATAGGTGGTTGTCACTCCAGTAGAAAAAGCTGACACACAAAATTCCTATTCAAGTCCGATTTAAAGACCAGCTTAAGCATATCCTGTGCCCAAACACAGGGTACTAAGTACATAGTTACAACTTTAACTACATAAGCAATGTTGATTAAGGTGTTGGACTAGGTAGGAGTCATGAGATCTGGGTACAATTCCTGGCTCTGCTCTGCCTTCTTTAATTAGACCGCAAGCTCTTTAGGATTGCCTTTTATCATGCGAGTATATATACAATCTAGCACAATGGAGCACCATCCTCTTTGAGGACTTTAGGTCCTAATATACCACAGATGATTTTGTGGTAAGCAAAAATGATCTGATGTAAAAAATGCAAGGTGTTTGCTGTTCCCATTGACTTTAGATGAAACTGAGCTCGGGTAGATTTTTGGCTTTTCAGAGCCTAATTTTAGGAACTCCTGTTTATAAGTATTGACCTGAGACCTTAAATATAGAAGGCACTTAAATGCATAGTTTAAGCACGTGAGCAGTTCCATTTAGATATCAATGACCTTCTTGAATTGAGGTCTTTGTGGATAAAGCCCTTCAACACGCTCTCTGGGTTTTTTGTTATCAATGCATTTGTACTAAAATCAATTTTCAATTTCATGGGAATGGGAATTAATTAAGAGATTCACTCACAAAGGCAAGTTAATATCATTTAAACAGAAGGTATCATTTAAACAGCCATAATGCTAGAGAAATATTTGCAGTGGGTTTTTGAGCCTGCATGCATAAAATATTTTGTTCATGTCCAAACATCGTGTGGATGTTTGGTTCCTTGGGGGCAAGTAGCAGAGGTGCACGTAGCACCACCACTACTTGTCCCTGCAGAATGCATGCTTTGTAGTACAAGTTACCCTGAGTGGGGTAGGGGAGGCTGGGGCCAGCACTGGGATGGCCCAAGTAGCCTTACCTGGGGTCTGGGGGCTGCAGCAACAGTGATTCTGCCCTGTGGAGTCTGGCTGGCAGCCACAGTGCAGCTCCAAGCAGCCAGGATCTTCTTTTGAGTAGTGCATGTGCTGCTCTGCTTTTCTCTTTCATGAGTTTTTTTTACCCCTGGGTATCAATAAAACCTGCAGAGGGAAAAAAAAGCAGAGGCTGCACACATGGGCAGCGCTATCTTGCAGCGCGGAGAATATCTGAATGTGCAGTATGTGATGCTGCAGACATGTTTATGGCATCACATATTGCATGGCTGCAGTCATCTGGCTGTTGAGTCTACATGAAACAAGAATCAGCTCACATGGACATGTCTAATATATACAACAATTTCTATATGGAGATAGAGATTCAAGTCATTCTTGAAACTTGTTATGCTCAAGTTTGCTTCCTTTAACTGTTCTGCTACTTATGTACCCTTGGAGCTTCTGCTACTTGATTATACCAGGAAAGCTTTTTCACAGTAAAGCCTCTGTTATTATTAAAATTGGCACTTAGAGGTTAATATAAAATGTAAATTAAATATAGACTATGAGTAAATGAAGCTATTCTTCTGATCCAGTGTTTTATTGCTTCCCAAGGCTGGTTTTTTTATCCAAATCAAATAAATACACTTTTCTCCCTTTAAAATATGGTTTTCAATTTCATTTGTGGCATTGCTTTCAAAGAGAAGAAACATCACCTTCAGTGAAAACTCACATGAGAGTAATATGACTATCAATCACATTGGCTTGGAGCAAGCAAGTAAGATTTCAAAGCTAAGAATGAAGATAAAAGAAATTAAATTAAGTAATGCTAGAATGAAGCAATCAAGATTAAATGTGTTCTCAGCTGCTGAGTTAACCAATTCTGAGGTTTTTATCTAACAAAAGGTTAAAGAAATGAACCATTTCTCAGCAATTTATTTCAGTTTAATGTCTAGAAGCTCAAGCACTGAACATTTGATTTTCTTCTGTCACTTTTTCAAAAAAATTATCATTTCCACTTAATGGCTTTTAAGAAGTTAATTTAACACTCATGATGATCATGTTCTGAACAGACTGTGTGATTTAATTAGAACCATAGGAGTTTGGGAAATCCCACAAAGTAAGCAAATTACTGAGTGGTTCTCCTTTAAAAAAGTAATCTCCCTAAATTTCTTGAGTATGGAGAAAATTAAATTCAACTTAATAAACATGAATTAAAAAATAATAAAAAGGGCAAGAAACTAGGACAAATACTAGCTCCTGAATGTCATCCAAGAGAAGATTTTATACATGTAATAAGGGGATTCCTGGCAAGAAATGGGATAAGTCATGGCTATGGAATAGTGCTGTGTTATTTTTCATGAGAGAAACAAAATGAGTAGAGGCCCAAACCCACAACTTATAACAGAGAGCCTCAGCAGTGTTCAATCATGAGCACCATTATTTTGCCTGCTAGTTTGCAGATTACTATTTCTACTCTTGAATCCCTCCAAATAGAAATAAAAGTGATGTACATATGTTCTAAGGTCCAGTAAGCCCATTGAAATTCTCGGAGTATAGGTCAGAGGGTAGAGCAGCAGTGGGGGATTTGTGGCATTTCAGAACCTAATTTTAGGAACTTTAAAGTGTTGGTCTGAGACTTTGAATATGGAAGGAATTTAAGTACATAGTTTAAGCATAGGAGCAGTCAGGTGCTTTAAGTCTGCCAAAGACCTTAAACTAGGAGGAGATGAGCAACAAGTGAGGGAAGCTTCCAAACCACAGAACTTTGTTCTTATGAGGGACTTTAATTATTTGGATATCTGTTGAAAGGGAAACACAGCAATGCAAAGCTGGTCCAACAAATTCCTGGAGTGTATTGGGGATAACTTCTTATATGGATAGTAAAGAGGCCAACTAGAGTGCAATTTATTTTGACTTACTGTTCACAAATAGGGAGGAATTAGTTGAAAATGGGAAGCTGGAAGGTAACTTGGGTGACAATGACTACAAAATAATAGAGTTCAAGATCTTAAGGGGAGGAAGAAGAGCAGCAGAATAAGGGCAGAAAAGCAAACTTAAACAGAGTCATGGAACTTGTGCGCAGGATCCCCCCCGAGAGGCAAGTCTGAGGAGAAAAGGAGTCCAAGGGAGGCTTTACTTTAAGGAGGCCCTCTTAAGAGCAAGCTATCCTGATGCAACAGAAGAATGGGAAGTGGAACAGGAGGCTATCCTGGCTAGACAGCAGTCTCTTCAAAGGATTGAAACTCAAAAAGAATCTTATAAAGGGTTGAAACATGGTCATAGTAGTACAGAAGAGTGTAAGAGCATTGCACTGGCAAGGTGGGAGAAAATTAGGAAGAAGGTGCAATTTAAGATGCAGGTGGCAAGGGACATAGAATGGAATAGAAAGGAATTCTACAAGTATGTCAATAGTAAGAGGAAGATCAGAGAAACCATAAGTCCCTTTCAGAGTGCAAATGGCAATCTAGTTACAGATGACACAGAGAAGGCTGAAGTATTTAATGTATTTTTTACTTGAGTTTTCACAAATATGGAAAGCTACCAGATGATGAATGCAGTTGGAAGCAAAGACAGGGGAGAAGAAAACAGCCTAGAGTAGTGGCAGAACAGGTTAAGGATTCCTTAGAGAAGCTAGATGCTGCCATCAGAAATGGGTTGAATGGGATGCACCCTACATTACTGAATAAATTAAGTGAGGTAATTTCAGAGCTATTTCCTATCCTCTTTAAGAATGCATAGAGGTTGGATGAGGTCTCAAATGACTGGAAAAGGCTAAACATAGTACCTATCTTAAAGAAAGGCAAGAAGGGGATCTAGGAAATTACAGCCTGAACAGCCTGACCTTGATACCTGGAAAGACCATGGAGCAGGTCCTCAAGGAATCCACCATGAAGCACTTAGAGTAGAATATGGTGATCAGGAACAGCTAGCAAGGATTCACCAAGAGAAAGTCATGCTTTACCAACCTGAATTTCTTTTATAAGGTGACAGGCTATATGGGTACGGGGAAAGCAGTGGATATGATATACTTTGACTTAGCAATTCTTTGGAAATACAAATTAGGTGAAAGTATTGTAAGGTGGATATATAACTGGTCAGATTGTTGCGCTGAATGAGTTGTCATCAATAGTTCAATGTCTAGTTTGGAGGAAGTATCAAGACCAGTATTCATAGTTTCATAGTAGCTAGGGTCAGGAGGGACAGCAACAGATCATCTAGCTTGACCCCTTGCCACAGGCAGGAATGAATGCTGGGTTTACAAGACCCCAGACAAGTGATCATCCAACCTTCTTTTGAATTTGCTGAAGGTAGGAGCAAGGACCACTTCCCTGAGAAGTTGGTTCCAGATTTTGTCCACTCTAACTGTAAAATATTGCCTTCTGATCTGTAACCTAGACCTATTCTCCATCAGCTTATGACCATTGTTCCTTGTCACCCCAAGTGGTGCTGGGGAGAAAAGAGCTCTGCCTATTTGTTGTTGATCCCCCCTGATGAGTTTGTAGGCAGCCACCAGGTCCCCCCTCAGCCTTCTCTTGATAAGGTTGAACAAGTCGAGGGCCCTCAGTCTCTCCTCGTAGGCCCTGTCCTGCTGCCCTCTCACCGAGCGGGTGGCCCTCCTCTGAACCCTCTCCAGGCTGGCCACATCCCTTTTGAAGTGTGGCGCCCAGTACTGGACGCAGTACTCCAACTACGGCCTGATCAAAGTCGCACAGAGCGGGAATATCACTTCTCTGGACTGGGTTGAGATGCACCTTTGAATGCATGACAAGGTATGGCTGGCTTTGCTGGCTGTGGTCTGGCATTGGCGGCTCATGTTCATCTTGGAGTCAATAATGACTCCAAGATCCCTTTCCGCTTCTGTGCTTTCAAGAAAGGAACTCCCCAGCCTGTATGTATGCTGTGGATTCCTTCTCCCAAGGTGCAGCACCCTGCATTTGTCTTCATTGAACCCTATCCTATTCTCGTCTGCCCACTTTTGTAGTCTGTCTAAATCTAGTTGCAGCCTCTCTCTCCCTTCAAGTGTTTCCACCTCCCCCCACATCTTAGTGTATTAATATCTTCATTAATGATTTGGATGATGGGATCAAGATGACACTTAGGTATATTAAGCCAAACTAACTAATGGTATGAAAATAGAGTTAAATGGTGGAGACTCTTATTCAGAAAGAAAGCGCTGATTCTTAATTCCCTTTGCACACCTAAATCACATGCATACCAGCTGCATAATTGTAGTTTTTGAGCGATATGAAGGTAGTGAACATTGAGCCAAACAACTGGAAGAATGCTGAGGAAGCACTTAGAAAGTCTATTAAATATGTAATGAAGGCTTTTGAAGAGGTAAGAGCCCAACATGCAGAGGAAAAAATAAACCTCAGGAAGAATCCTGCACCACATTCACAACATATGCAGGGTCCCCCAGTGATGGTAGTGGGGTTCTGTCCCCTGAGAATTTCCCCCAGTGCATCAGGAACATGCATGGGACCCACATCCTTATCACCTGCCCAACCCATGGAGGTCCCCTATTACAGCCAAAGGGGTTTCACTCTGTGGTGCTCAATGCCATTGTAGACCACTGTGGGGCCTTTATACACAAGTCCACCAGCTGGGCAGGCAGTGCCCATGACTCTCACATCTTCAGGAACTCTAGCCTGCTGGGCTTGCTGGAGAGTGACTGCTTCACACTGGGGGTGCTGGACCTGCAGCTGGGTACCGTGGCTGTCCCACCCCTTCTCATCAGGGACCCCACCTACCCCTGCTGCCCTGGCTCATGCAGCCCTACACAGGCCAGATGGATCCCTGCCAGGTCCATTCCATCCTCTCCCTTGGCCAGACCCATGCCCTGGTAAAGAAGTACACCTTGGGTCATCTCAGTGGACACTGACACTCTCTCAGGTGTGTAGGAATGAAGTTTGGCTCCTGTGGCAAAGCCCACAGAGGCAGCCCACCCTCACCCTACATACAGATCCAGGAGGCACATGCAGCACCATGACAAGGAAGTTTGGCACTGGGGGTAAAGCCCACAGTGGCAGCCTGCCCTAGCCCTGTGCGCAGATCCAGGGGGTACATGCCCAGGACTGCATGCGGCCGTGGGAGCCACCCTTCCCTGTCCCCATATTTCCCCCCTCAAATGAGCTGCTTGCAGCTCCATCCAGTGCTCTGCCCCACCTGGGCAGCACTTGTTGGTGCCCCTTCAATTCAGTGCCTGGGGCCATTGCCCTGCTCACCCCTCCCACTCTTGCTAAAGCACTTCCCTCACCCCCCCATCTCAAGTTCAACAGGGACAACCCTCCCCGACTCATTGTCACAGCCTGCATGCTGCATGATATCTGCAAAGCCTGGGTGGAGGAGGCACGGCAAGCAAAGGATGCCTGACAAAAGGAGCACGACCTGTAGTGGCAGTGACAGTGATGCCTCCCCCACCGAGGCCTCAGGCTAGCTGCAAACCTGCCAGCAGGTGCCAGGGCACCATGTGCAGGAAGTCCTAGCTGACCACTTCCTCCAGCAATCCCCACTGTATCCTACCTGGATTGCCACCCATAGATCCTCCCTTCCCACTTCCGGCACCACAATCACTACAGACATATGTCAGAAGAATTATTTTTTTATACTCCTCACTTCACACAGGGCCCCCTGCTCCATTCCCTCCCCAAGAGTCCCTCTACCACCCACCCCACCCACCAACAATAAACCTCTTCCCTGCAAAAAACTTTGTACAGTGTCCTTTACTTGGTGTCCTGGAATGGTGGTCCATGGGGTGAGAGGCTTAGGGGACAGAGCCTGGGGACAGGCATCCATCACCCTGGCCTCTGGCTATTTCCCTATGGATGCACATGCTATGCCAAGTGTAGCAGGTGGGGGGCTTGCTCATGGGCAACAGTGGCTGCTGGTCCCCTGGCATGAGTGACTCCCCCTCTGGCAGGCAGTGCCCAGGGCCAGCAGGGCTGGCATGCAGTCCTGGCCCTGCTGCAGGTAGCTCTGGTTCTGTGTTTACCTGGCACCAGGGCAAGCATTGGGGTTGGGCCTTAGGTAGGAGGTTGGGGGTTGGGTGGCACTGGACCTGGGGCAGGTTCTGGGGTAGGGACTCCTGGCTGCTGGAGGCAGTGCGGGACATCCTCACATGCCCAGGTTGGGGCCTATTGCTGGGTGGTGGATCACTGCCGGGGGCAGGCAGGGCTAGGGTTGGGGCTGGGAAGCAGTCAGCATGAAGACAACTGCCAGGACCAGAACAGTGTCCAGCACCTAGTGGTCATTATCCATGGCCTGCCAGAATTGTGTTCGGCTCAACTTGCTGTGGGAACAGCTCGTGATCCAGGTCTAGGAGCTGTGCCTGGAATTCCTGGTCCTCCCAGTAACATGCAACCTCACAGGCAATGTCCTCCACCCACCAGGCCCATGCATGCTCCAGCCAGTCCGCTGATGCTGCTACCATCCACTGCAGGAGGACAGGGCAGTCCTGTGTCCACCTCTGGCAGAGCTAGCGCATCTACAAGGCCCCAGCTGTGGGCAGCAGCAACCTGGAGGCTGCATCCTGGCTGCTAAGTGTGGTTTCTCCCCCATGTGCAGGGGAGCATATGGCTGCAGGACCTGCAGAGCCATGAGAGAGAAGCTGCTTGTAAGAGTTTACAACATTTCTCAGATTAGATGTTCTGTATTGGGGCTGTGCACTGCCTGGTGTCAGATCTGGGGTCAGGTATGCAGGGTGCCCAGCAACCAGGGTAAGTTAGCTAAGCAGACCTGAGCCCATGCAGCCATCAACTGAGACTCCTGTCCCCATGTGCTTCCTTGCTAGCCACAGGCATCCTGCCTCCCCACCCTATTCCCAAGATGGGACAGGCCAGGCTCCTGGCAGCACCTGATACTGTGCCTCCAGACTTCAGTGCCTCCCCTATCTCCTGCGAGCCAGCCGTTGACCTTTGCTGCCACCCAGTCCACAGCACCTGGAACTGGGGGCTACTGGGCTCCCAGATGACTGGCATGAGGAGCTGCCAGCACCCCAGCCCTCCCTGCAGGGGGCCTCTCTGGGGACATGCCTTGGGGCCAGCCTGCCAGTGTGCTGGTACTGTGCCCCAGAGGTGCCTCTGCTGCATGTGTTGCCGGCAGTGCATGATGCACACAGGTGGTGGATGCACAATGGTTGTTGGGCACCTGTGTCAGGACAGGGGTGTCCTTTAGCAGCTGCATCCATGACTGAGCAGCCCTTTTTAGAATACCCTCTGCTCACCCCAATAGGGAGGGGGCTAGAAAAGGTTCCCCCCAAGTAGGCCTATCTCTCCAGATGTCCAAGAACTGTCTCCCTCACCATGTTCTCTTCTCCCAGCTCTCCATTGGCCAACGCTCAAAGAACAGTCAA
Organism: Caiman crocodilus; assembly: GCA_030014935.1. Taxonomy (NCBI): domain Eukaryota; kingdom Metazoa; phylum Chordata; order Crocodylia; family Alligatoridae; genus Caiman; species Caiman crocodilus. The sequence continues at coordinate 108,480,988 of JAGPOW010001296.1, forward strand.
AGGAAATGGTACAAAGATACACTCAAGGTTGCCCTCAAGCACGGAGGCATCGAAACCAATGTCTAGCAGGAGCAAGCTGCTGATTCTTTGGTGTGGTGCCACCTGGTCCACCAAGGCATGCATCACTTTGAGGCCCAATGACTTGATACCGAAGTGGAATGGCAGTGGTAGAGGAAGAAGAAAGCGACCAACTTGGGGCTGCAAATTCCACTCCCCCATGCAACATGCCCCCATTGCCAAAGAACGCATGCCTCCAGAATCAGGCTCCTCAGTCACCTGAGGACCTGTGAAGCCCGACAGACATCATCCTCAATTTTGAGGGACCGCCAATGACTCTTCCAGAGATGTGTCACTGGGGGTGCCAGACTGGGGTGGAGGCTCAGGTAGGCTGCCCGTGTGACTGTATGGTTGCCACCTGAGTCCCCAGACAGGTCAGTTGCTACCTAAGAGGCATGGACTTGCATGTACTACTGATTGTGGTTGATCATGGCAACTCTCTGTGCCTGCAAGACATTTATGTGAGACTGCTGCACTGACTGGTTGTTCCTGCACTCTCACATGTGGTCTAACAGTGCATTATAGATGTGGGTGCTGGAGAAGTCCCTCAGCTCAAACTCTTGCTGCACCTCTGCCTTGGCCCCCAGTGCCATGAGGTCACCAGTCTCCTCTTTGGACTAGTTGGGGCCCTGGATGGCAGGCACAGGCATGGGCATGGGTGTGGGCATTGGCCTGTCCACGCAGGAGGCCACTGGGAATCTCACAGCAGCTCTCTAGGCCCTCATGTAGCTGTCTCTGGGCTACAGGACCTAGAGAGATGCCTGGAGCACCCAGAACAGGGGCACAACATGGGACTGGCAGCCAAGTGGCAGAGACGATGCTCTGGAGCACCAGCAGGCTCCAGGCAGGCTGCTGAGGGTGTGCTACAGGCACGTGGACCTGGATGTGTCTGGGTGCAGGCCTGGCAGCCGCACAGGAGGACACAGGGGCCTGCAGTACCCTCAGGCTCCCTGAATGTGTCCCAGGACTCAAAATGCCTGCAGGCTTTTAAAAACTGAGGCAGCGGCTGCCATAGAGGCAGCTCAGCCCTGGGGCATGAGAGGTTCCCAGCCCAGAGTCCTGAGGTTATCTTCAAGCTGCCCCCCTAGGGGTAGGGCTGACCTGGAAGCAAACTAGCTCTTGGGTCATGTCTGTATGTTACTGTACAGTAAACTAGGCTACTGTGCAGTTAGGCATCTCATGTGGATGCACTCAGGGACTCACCTGGATGCTAAGTGAAACAATGATTTTTAACCAGGATTCTGAAGCACCCTGAGGTGCCATGAGATCCTTTTGAGGATGCTATGGGGTGCTGTTCAAGATTACCATTGGTAGGTATGCAAGCACATACAACATCATTCACAAAATAAACAGAGATTTCAAATAGGAATTCATAGTGTAAAAATCATTTGACATATCATGGTCTTTCTGGGTTCTTTTCAACAAATAAATTGCTCTATTATTTTTCCATTGTCAGGAAACAAGGGAAATCTAAGTGCTGGTGTTTTCCAAGGAGAAACTTCAGTCTAATTAGGTTGAGAACTACTGGTCTAAGATCATTCACTACAGACTTACATTTCACTATGATTAAGTGGCAGATGAACAGGAGGGTATAAAATCTAAATTTTGGTCTTTTTTGCCTAATGTGGAATCTGGCTACCCAAGTTTCTTTGTGGATCCAGCCTCTAAGCCAACAGGATGGTTTTGAAAATCTGATTTTGGCTTCCAAGGATATACCATGACTGCCTGTACACCAGTCCCTGGCATGCTGTCCTCCATGTATTCTTGAAAGTTAAACAAAAAGGGCCAGATTCTATTTCGCCTATTACTAAGTGGACTTAGGCATCAAAGTGAGATTTTGTTCCACCCTGCCTGAGTCCCTGAATAACTATTAATACAAAACCTGGATGCTTGTGGCTTTTTTCTTTCTTTCTTTCTCTTTTCTTTTTGTGGCTCAGTATTAATAGTAAGATAAAAAGTATGATATAAAGGTAGTTGCATTCATGGGTATTCAGGGCCTTGTGCAGTATGGGAAAGACTTCCACTTAGACACTTAAGTGTGTTTATTTTCACAAAAGTCTCAACAGTTAAGTCATATCAGACATTAAATTATAATAGAGAGCAAATGTTAAAATTCCATGCTCATATTTGAAAAACCAAATTTTAAATTGTACATGCAAGATGTTTGCAGGCTTAGAGAAGAGAAATAACTCCATGTAAATTATCTGACTAATAACTACTAAGAAACACAGTTTGCATTTCAAATGTGCAGTTAGTTCATAGACTTAAAAATTCTAAAAACGTTATTAGTGAAATAAAAGATAAATCTGAGGAAATTGCAATCTGTTCATAGATACTCTGCAAACAATAAAAGATGCTAAATTTGTCAGATAAATACTTTGTTGTGAATTATTCATTCAATTATAGCTATAAGCACCAAAAGACATAAACACACATCAAGGATTGCTTTGTGGAATTTGTCACAAGTGACAGCCTTCTGTTAAGGCCTATGCCAGAATAGAAGTGGAAAAAGAATTATTTGAATAATATAAGATAGAGAAATAAGCCAAGGTTGTTGAATATATTCAGAGTTTATAACTCTAGGGGGTTGTGTTGTACTAAAACAGCTCAGTTCACCCTACAAATATTTTTACACACACAATATTTTGCCATCAGTCTGTCAGCTAAAAAAAATGTAATATCCATTATGAATCTTTAAGAACACTTTGATTTGTCTCTCTTTTACTGCACTTCTGGAAATCTGAAAAGAAAACAAAGCATCTAAAAACCATATATTCCAGGAGTGCATTCAGCAAAAAACACCATATTCTATTCTTCTTACACAGAAGCTAGAAATTAGTACTATTACTATTTGTTAGTTAATACTATTGTTCATAGAGGATGTGTCTACATGTGCAAATAAGTGCAACTAAATCTATTATGCATTAAGCTAAGGCACATGAAGCAATTTTTGGCAGGTGTCTACACATGCAGCAATTTGGGATTAAAGTTTGTCTCAAGTCCCTCCAGCCCTCCTATGTTCCCCTGTGGCCACTGGGAGGAGCTCCAGACACCAACCGCATGGCTGCAGGGACTTGGCAGCCATGTTGAAGCCAGACCCAGCTGCCAGTACCCTGTAGCCATCTGGGAAACTCTGGTCCCTAGCCAGCCCCTTTCCTGCCCAGGAGCTGTAAGCTTAGCATAAGGGCAGCATGTACCAGCTCCCTCCTTGCCCACCCTGCCTCCCCATACCAGGGCTGCTCCAGCCTCTGCCCTGCCCTGCTGGCAACACCCAGTACCCCACTGCTTCAGCCCAGACCCTGCCAGCAACAACCAGGGCCATGGTGCTGGTCCTGCTGGCCTCAGCAAAGCACCCCTCTCCCACCCCCATCGCCCCTCTCCAGCCAAGGCCCAGAAGAACTGTAGTACCAGTTATCCTGATGTCTTAATACTCTTCCTTATCTGCTTGGTAAATATATCAGTGGTCCTCCTTCTGATAACTCTCCTGCCATGCCTTGACGGGAGAACTTATAAATTAGTTAACAAAAGGAGAGTCGTTACCATATAAACCAAAGGTTGTAACTATACCCAGGATTTATTAAAGTGGTACTGGTGTGGTCACACACACAATGCACTATTCACTTAGACCCCATGTAAATAGTATCAAAGTCATTAGGAGAGGTAAGCTGGTTCTAGCCTAGCTTGTTTAAAGTCTTATTCTTATGTTCATCTCTCATAGCCTTCAATCTGTGGTCTCCAAAGTGGTTGCTTCTCCTGGAGTAAAGAAGAGGGCTTAACTTTCTCACACACTGGTAAATTCCCTCCACTTTTTCCAAGTAGCAACATTGTCTTTATACATTGAAAGTGAAACTCTGTGTCTCCACGCAGCTTTTCCCAACCCTGCTAGGCTGCTTTTTCTCACTTCGTTCCCTTCATGGAAACTAAGTTTGCTGGCCGCTGCTTTTAACTGCTTCCTGTTCTTCATTCTTTTCCGGCTGTCAATTGCTTTTTCTCTTTCAGGTGCAGGAATCTACGAATGGCATGACTCAGCTTGATGATGTCATCTCCCAGAGCCTATCATTCTGGACTCATCCCTCTACTTCCAAAAGTCATTTCCTGATTATTAGCAGTTAACCAAGTTTTCTCAGACCTTGAATTTAACTCCTTTCCCTATGTTAGGCATCATCCGCTGAAAGTGTGGTTATCTCTTCCCCCAGATACCATGACAGAAAGGCTGCTGTTATATTTCTTCTTCTGGGGCAGTGATCTACGGAAAAATGAAAAGGCTGTAATGCCAATGACCATCTCATAAGATGGGTGTTATCTGTTTTGAGTACTGTAACCATCTTAATGGAGCATGGTCCATAATTAGAATTAACTTTCTCCCTAATAAATAGTACCTAAAAAGTTCGACTTCCCAAAGAATAAGGAGTATCCTCTCTCTTTTGTAGAATACCTTGTTTCAGCTCCTGAGGGTTTCCTACTAGCATACGCTATGGGTTGTTCTTCCCCTTGTATTTGTTGGAACAATACTGCTGCTAAAGACACTCAGGAAACATCAGTTGCAAGAAAAATGCTTCTTTGAAATTAGGGGTATGTAACACAGGATCTTGCTTCACTTTCTTAAAGGCCTCCATAGCTCTTGTCGACCATTGAAGATGGTTTTGTTTCCCTCGGGTCACATCAGTTCAGGCCGTCAATTCAGAAAACCCTAGAATGAACCTCTGGTAATAATTTTCAAATCTTAAAAAAGATCAAAGTTGCTTGCTATTTTGAGGTGTTCTATAGTCTTGTATAACTACTTTGTCAGCCACTGGCTGGACGCAACCCTGTCCTACACAGAAACCCAAGTACTGTGTCTCTTCTTGTCCCAAAGAGCATTTCTTACTGTTTGCCATTAATCCCACACTCTTCAGCTCTTGTAGCATGGCTTCAAGTGTTGCTGATGTTGTCACCAATTTTCAGAAATAATAATAATATTGTTGTTATATGCAGCTGCATATTATTAGTGAGGAGCCAAGATTTTATCCATTAAATGCTGAAAGAAGAAAGCTGCCCCATGTAATCCAAAGGATTAAACTGCTTAAACTGAAATAAGCCCCAGGGTGTGTCAAAAGCCATTTTCTCTCTATCCTGAGGGATCATGGGGATCTGCCAATATCCCTTTATCCAGCAGTCCTTGTGCCTGTAGCTGGGTGGGCATGGGCCTCTCACATGCTGAGGAAGGTGTCGATGCTGGCAGCAATGTCCTCCTTGGCAATGGGGGACAGCATGGGTGACTGGTGCCACCTTAGTCAGGGGGAGCATGTGTGCCCCCAGTGACCAGTCAATGACTGGAGGATCTCACTGACTAGGGTAGGGAATGTCCCCCATGGCTAATCACAAGATGGGTGATTGCGAGATGGCTGATCATTGTGACTGGTTCCGAGAATGGCTGCGGCCACTTTTGGGAAGGCAATGGCACTCCACTCCCCAGCTGGTGCTTGCAGGGGGGTCACTGGCTCTCCTGCCTTCTCCCCCATGCACATCTAAGCATGCACATCTAAGCATGCACATCACCTAAGCAGTGAGTGTGGATGGTTGGGGGGTGGGCAGCAGCACTCTCAGAGGGTACACATGCACTCCTGTGCACTCCTTATGTGTTACCACCAGGGAGCAGGGATTTGTAGTGCTGTCACAGATAGTCTTCCAAGTGGTGGAGATTACAGGGCAGCGTAGGCTTGTCCGCCACACTGTTTGTAGCTCAGTGTCCTGAACCTAGAGTGCAGGTGTGTCTGGGGCACCAGGAAGACCAGCAGCAATAGGGCATAGTGGTTCATGCACCTCTCCACCTGCATAAACAGCTCATCATGCACTGCCCAGGGCACACACCGCAAATGGGGCATAACAGTGGCACAGTGCGGGGGCAGCTCCATGGCACCTCCCTAGAGAGGCCCTCTCTAAGGAGAGCAAGGGTGTGGCCAGCTCCTCACCCCCATTGTCTGGGAGCCCCACGCACCAGGGTCGCATGGCAGAACAGTTGGCCTGCAGGGAGAGGAGGGAAGGGGTTCTGGAGCCACAGCAGCAGGTGCTGCCAGCAGCCTGACCTGTCCTGCCCTGGGAAGGGGCAGGGGAGGCAGGCTGCCTGCAGCCAGCACTCAATTGGCTGCAGATCACAAGAGATCAAGTGAGGATGCAGGGCTCAAGCAGCAGGTTCCTGGGCCCAGGCCTTCCTGGGCTTAGCTTACCATGGTCCCTAGGCACATGTGTATGGCTGACTCCTGAGCTGAGGTTTGGCAGTGCATGGCCCCTGGTGAAGAGCATCATATCTCTGAAATGTTGCAAACTCTCACAAAAGGCTTCTGTGTCTTTTGTTCAGCAGGGCCGACATCTGGACGTGGGGGAGAGGCCACCAGCCTCAGTAGGAATTAATAGATTCATAGATGTTAGGGTCGGAAGGGACTTCAATAGATCATCGAGTCCGACCTTCTGCATAGGCAGGAAAGAGTGCTGGGTTTAGATGACACTAGCTAGATGCCTATCTAACCTCCTCTTGAGATTATAAAGGCCTGTGACAGTGAGACCTCTCACCTCACTTCTTATATAATAGCACAGTTCAGCACAGCTCACAGGAGTCCCTGAGGGACTCGTTGAGCAACCTGGTGCTCGCGGCCGATGGGAAGGCGGAGATCTTCAATGGGTTCTTTGCCTCGGTCTTCCTGAGGGGGGACTGGGACATCCCTCCTGTTGGAA
>JAGPOW010001296.1:108493382-108525716 GCA_030014935.1 Caiman crocodilus
TAGGGTGGCTAGGATGTGGAACCGGCTTCCTAGGGAAGTTGTTCTTGCTCCTACCTTGGGCATCTTTAAGAGTAGATTAGATGGGTACTTGGCTGGGGTTTTGTGACCCTGGCACTCGTTCCTGCCATTGGCAGGGGGTCAGACTAGATAGCCTGCTCTAGGCCCCTTCTGACCCTAGATACTATGATACTATGATACTATGATATTATGAAAATTATATATACTAATCCCCCACAACTCAGATATGGATTAAGAAAGAGAGGTAGCTTCTCTAAAAGAAAATTTGTGCCATTATACTTTGCTTGTTGCTGCACTATCTTCTCTTAGCAACTGGACTATAGTTTATTCACCTAGGGACCACTCCTGCAATCTTTATTCATATGGATCCAGATGATGTCTTCTGGGCAATGCCCTGCATTGTGAGTAGTATGAAACCATACCTCCTAAAGGGAGTACAGGAGTCATGTGAGTTCCCTAGTGCTATGTCCCCTGAAGATGATCCCAGCCCCTTCTAGTAGGTTCAATCAGTTCTAATGTTGTCATGCCTTACACAGACTATAGAAAATGGGAATAATCATATCTCTACTATCTAGTCTATTAGCAACTCTAGTATAAAGGTGGTATTTATGGGAATAAACATTGTAGAGTTCCAAGTCTTGCTAACATACAGCATACAGTTTGTGAGTACATCTATATCACAGCAACAGCACAGCTCAGCAGCTATACCTCTGAGCACAACCATTTTGTATCACAGAAAAAAACCATGTTTTCTCAGTATGAGGCCCATTACACTGAGGTCAAGAGTGCCTTCAAGTAGATAATTATATTAGGGTCCTCACATGATCATTTGAAGCAAAATTTGGCCACTGTTATATTAACTCTAGGAAAGGGCCAGAGAGTTACAGGACTGCAATAACTCTGAAAAGGGAAGTGAGTAGGTCAAAATGTAAAATATGTCTGATACATGTATACAAGAGTGATAAGTACAGGGAATAAACAATATGAGTTGGACGGTGCAACCTGTGAAACGAATTATGATCTGATTGGCAACACCTAAACCTGGCGGGCCAACTCTTATGACTGGAATGTGAACATCAAGGATTACACTCTGTTTTGAAAGGACAGGATTGGGAGACAAGGTAGTGTTTTTGTCTTCAATGTCAAAAAACCTGCATACGCTTGTGCTGTGGTTCAGAAGGAAGAAGCTAGTAAAGCTGAGTGCATTTGGGTGAAGATGAAAGGTGAAAGATGCAGCACTGATGTAATGATGGGGATTTATTATAGGCCACCAAATCAGAAAGGGGAGGTGGATGTGGTGGGGGTATCTGGAGTACACATACATATTCAGAAGTGCTGAGCTGTGGGGATACCATGGATGGAAATGTTGTTGACTCTTCTGGGGACCAGCCCAATGAACTATATAGTTAATCATGAGCTTTTTGACTTTGGACTAGTATCATGCATAGTTTGTACTATATATAAGGAGGCACACAAGTGATGCTTAAAAGTGTGTTTATAGAGTACCTTTGCTAAAATCTGCAGAAGTTTCAAAAAAGGTAAAATGCATCAATTCTGGATGAACTACGTCTTTGGATATTATATACAAATTACCACATGGACGTGGTAATAACCAAACAAGATGCTCAATTGTCTTAAAGACTACAACTGCTCAGTTTCTTAAGTTGTGATATAGTTTTATATAAAAGTCTAATAATGTTTTGTGTTTGTTCTGGAATGCTGTAGAGTGTTAGAAGTTTATGCACTTCAGCCCAGAAAGTACAAGCCAAATCATCTCACTCTGATAATTTATTTAAGATACATCTGACCAAGCAGATATTTTAAAACAAATATTATAAATACAAATGCATCACAGTGAAACCCCCTCCTTCAAGGAAAAGAATCTTGTTTGTTTATTAAGTACAACTTTTGCATTAATGCAGAGCCACTCCTCCTAGCCTTAAACAGGGATCAAGCCCCATCAACCTCATCACCAAAAGAAAACTGCCTATGACCGAAAGTGCACCGAATGGATCCAGAGCATGCTGGGGCAAGAAATGTAAAACCTACAACGCATATCGACCACTCCCACAACAAGTACACTCCACAACAGAACCATCACTACTCCTGGATCTTATACCTACACCTCCAGAAATATAATATATCTCATCCAATGCACTGAATGTCCTGATGGAAAACATATAGGAGAACCCAAACAACAACTGTGTACCAGAATGAATGCACAGCAAAAATCTATCAAAGACAAAAATACCAAATTACCTGTGGCTGCTACAAGACAACCATACTCTCTCCAGTCTCCCAGTTCTAATCCTCAAAGTGAAATTACAAAACACCTTTCACAGATGAGCCTATGAACTCCACTTCATAAATCTACTGGATACGAAAAATCATGGACTAAATATATACATTGGATTTAAGGCACATTATAACCTGCCTAACATCTGATAACCCCAGGTAACTTTTCCACATTTTACCAGCTACATTCTGCCACCAAGTCAACCTTCCCCTCTTCCCAGGGTTCAAATTATGGGGAAGTTTGGGGGGGCTGAGTTCCCACTTAAAAAGAGTGAGTTCCCCCATTAGAGACAAGAGCCTCCTGGCCTTCCCCATGCCTCAGGTGCTTGCAGTGGTGGCAGCTCCTGGCTGCCACTTTTATAGACCCCCCACCCAAGAGTCAGAATGCAATTCAAACCCTGACTGTTTCCCCCCAACCTACCTGTCTCCACCTGTTAACTTCCTTCCCCTCTGATCGTCCCTGGCATGCATTCTCATTTTTCCAGACCAGCATTTTGCATAATGGCTTAAGCTTCTATCGCACACAACCACCAGCAGACTCTCCCTATGTCTGAAGAAGGGTATTTGTGCCTTAAAGCTTGTAAAGAACAAATTATCCAGCTCTTTAGTTTTGTCTAATAAAAGATACTACATTTACCCAAAGAACTTTGTTCTGATTAAGTGTTTTAGATCCTGAAGTATGAAGTACATACTGAAGTACATATTGAAGTACACTGGCTTCTTCACTGTAAGTTCAAAAAGAAAATGATTTATTCCTATCTTGTTTATTCTGCTTTTTCTATAGAAAGTATTCTAATCTGTATATTAATAATAACTGTAATCCTGAATGGACCAAATGTCCAAATAGTAGTTGCTGTTCTAAGTTGAGCTGAGATATATTATTATTAAGGAGAGGATCTAGAAATATTAAGTCAATTAGGGTCTTGTTTACACCCATGTAACTAGAGAGCATCTCACAGTAATGACTGTACTTTCAATTTAAAGCAATGCAAGTGACAAAGAAGTTAGCCTGTTGTATTTAATATACCCATAGTTAAGTCTGACACCCTAGCTTTGAAAATATGATATTCACTTATTGCTTAGAGAGAATGATATAAATCAGAACATGCCATTTTCCCCTTGAATTATGGCTCATTTTGGATATAACTCTGTCTTCTAAGAAATTCTCAGCTGTCTCAGATTCCATGGATAACAGTGGAACAGCAGCAATGTAGAAATTAATGAAAGATGCTGAAAATAAATGAGTAAGTAATACAAACATGTACACACAAAGCAAACCTCAATTCCATGAAAAGAGTACACACACACACAAAGGAAATGCTGTAAGGGCAGTAGCTAAGTATTTTGTTTTTCCTTGAATGGTATTTGCCACATATTAATAATGGCTACGAGGGGAGGCTTGTTAACTGTGAAGGAATTTTGGATGTTTTTAGTATTGCTGGGCAAATTACTCTTGAAAAGTAAGCATCTCTTTTATGCATAGATCAAGTGAACCTGGCAAAAGCAATGTCATTGATGCTAACAGTGTGTGACAGGAAACAAGCCCATGTGACTGCTATGTTTTGTAAGCCTAACTCTTGTGTAAGATTACGGTACATTCTTTTCCAACTATTCTCTCAGAAATTTGAACTTTTAATTAAAAGGCAACATTGAAGCATGTCCAGCACCGACAATCTAATGCTGTTTCTTCCCTACATTAACATGCAAACCAGCTTCTGTCAGCATGTGAGGAGATACCATATAATTAACCTCATTGTGCATTATATAAAAAATATGTGCTTTGGTAATGGAAAAAATATACTAGCGTTTTATCAAACAATCAGGAGTTAGGATTTTTAGGTTTCCTCTTAGATGTCCTAAAAACCATTTTATTTTACCCATGAAAGTAAAATACTTACATCAAATTCAGGTATTTTGTGATTAAATAGTGAACTGAATGCCATAGCATATCAGAAGCACTTTATTAATTTAAATTTAATTAATGAAAAATCCTTTTTAAAATGTAGAATTTAATAAAATATATACTGATTAAAATGCTAATGTGAGGCTGTTCCCACTAAAACTGGCTATTCTGGTTACAGCTTACACTTAATGCCATGGCATTCAAATCTCTAATGAGCGTGATATTTAGTATTGTGTGAGAGAGATCGGGTCTATGATTAATATAAATGAGTACATAATACTAGACAAATCTTTGCTTGTCACATGAAACAGCCATAAAAATTGACTCAACGTGACCTGACCCAACCTGACCTGGGTGCCAGGTTTTGAATCTACAGTTAGGACTGAGTTCTAAAATGACTTTTGGATGGTAATGATAAAATGTAGGTTTGAGTCAGGAATTAGAGAGAACATGCTATCATGTAGCTGAATTCTTCATGCCCTTGCTTTGATGGATTCATGTGAGTATGCTGTATGAGTACTGACCCAATATGTTCCTCAGTACATCTTAGTGCACGTGAATTCACTAAGTGGTAACAGCAGCATAAACGTCTACAGTCTGACTCTGATACATATACTTATGTAAATAATATTTATACCTTTGACTTTAGTGGGATTACTTGTGGTATAAAGGGGACATGCTGGCAGAATGGTTAAAATATCTCACGATGGCTCCAAAGGTGTTTATTTGAACTTTGCTTCAGCCACATGCCACTGGCCACTCTGGGTGACTCAGGAATTAATGGGGAGTCAGAGACAGCTGGATGTTAATCTGGTCACATGATTCCCTTGTACACCGTTGGCCATGGAGATTGACATGCATTAACCACAGTAGCTTAATGAGTGGAGTTTTAAGCTTTTTTGATCTCTGGTATAAAGTACTATTTATTATGTGGAAAGGCATCAGAACCTGTTTCTTACCAAATAATAATGATAGAATCTTAAGGAACCAAAGCTTTTGTAGCACATCTTAAAAAAAACAACTTAAAGTATGTCAAAATGTGCTCTTTATGGAGAAATTTCAAGTCATTAATCTGTTAGTCAATTAAATTTTAATTCTCCACATCCAAAGATTATTGCAGGGCAGGATGAATATCAATATACACATGTAGAGGATAATATGGGTGGGAAACAATCATTTAAAATACTAAAACTTACTCATGCATTTAAATTAGTCGAACCTCTCAGGAAAAGGATCTGTCTCTTGACAGAACTGAGAGCACCTCAATAGTGATAACTTCTCAGTAGACAGAAGTAATCAAAAAGGGGATGGAGAATGATATAGGCAATGAACAGATAAAACTCAACGAATGCAAACTTTATCCTCAGTTTAAACAAGCATACTAGCAAACAGGGATTGGTCTAAACTAATTTACCTGCTTAGTCTCGTATCTCTTGTGAGAGGCCTGCCAGCCTGTTACTGCCTCTCAGCATCAATCTCTTCACCCCTGCTGTGAGTTTAACATAACTGATAAACATCTATCTAATTTTCTTCCTGCTGTTCACTTTTAGATTCCCTCCAGAATCAATAGTATTACTCATGTGAGTAGACTTACACACATGCTTACAGCTGGGATTTTCATTAGAGTTGAAAAAATGTAAGTACCCAACTCCCATGAAATTTCAATATTATTTATTTGCCAAACTCTTTTCTGTCCTTTGAAAACTCCAGCCTATGTGTCTGCAGGGTTGGAGCTGAAACCGTGTCTGTCAGGACTAAAATTTTACCAGACAAAAAGGTGCTCTGCTTGGGCTTTATCCAGAGTCCACTGAGGCCACTGGCAGTCTCTCCATTGATTTCAGTTGGCACTGGATAAGTCCCCACATGCCAGTAACTTGAGGAAGGAAGTTTATTTCAGGTTGACCTGTGACTGCATTCCTTCATTATATTAATTCCTAGTAGAACATAGTTTATTACAATGATAGGTGCTGATCCAATAGCTTGCAATAAGAACTGAAATATTTTTGCTTTTTAAATGTTTTGTCTCACAATTGATATCATTACTACTGCTGCACTTGAAGTCTATAAAATTCTTTTACTAAGTATGTGGCACAGAGCCAGCACCACAAGCATGTTTCCCAAACATAGTATTTGCATTCATGTGGATCTTATTTTGAGAGTGCCTGGACTGCATATGGACTGCCTTTATACATAAAAGCTTTGGACACAGGCAGGTTTAAGATGAACTGTTATCTCTTAAAAACTGAGCAGCTCACTAAGTGCAGTTAAATGCTCTCTCAAACTCCTGATGTATGAAGTAATCTGTGTACTACGCCCCAGGGAACATGAGCAACAGGCTGGAACAGCTGGTGTTCTTTTCTGACAGGTTAGCCTCAGAGAACTTGGGGATCCTCTGAGACTTCTGGCTTTAAGTCTTTGTTTTCTTTGTCCCTAGTAAGTGATATTTGTTTCTGATTTTTAAGACTTTAAGTTACTATAAGGTAAAATTAGCAAGGTCAGCATTTAATTGAAACTATCCATGTGACGGGGAACTTCAATTCTGTTGACTGCAATCAGAGGGGGAGCAGGACTTTTGTAGCCCACAGACTGCTGCAACAGCCAGCCCCAACAAGAACTCCAGCCTTGAGGCCTGAGCCTGCTAAAAACCTTGGGACAACCCAACAACTCATTAGGCTGAGTAGGAACCACTGGGCACATCTCCAGGGGGATAGTCAGCTGACTAGAAGGGTCTGGGCTTGGCTGCATATAAGCCTGCACTCTGAGCTGGGGCAGGTAGTCCAGGCCTGCAGGCTACAGGGGAAGGAGCTAGCAGACAGCTGCCAGAGGAAAGGTGGCAACCTGGGGCTGGGGGAACTGAGGCCACTTCTTATGAAGGTGACAAAGGTTATGGCCTTGAGGGGTTGAGGTTGAGTTGGGACCGGATAATTAATCCTCTGTGTGTTTGCTTTCATTTCTTTATTTAAGTTTGTGACCAGAACACTGGGGTGTGGCTGAAAGGGTGGAGGAGGCCACAACTGGGGTGCCTGAGAGGCACTCTCTTGTACTGGGTTTGAGATCCAGGAAGCTAGGGTCCAAGGCAGTGGGCCTAGGCTGAAGAGTCTCAGCCAGATAAAAAGAACTAAAGCCAGGTAGGTAAAAGCTTGGACAAGGTCTGTGGGGCCCAAGGCCCAGTGTTAATTAGGATGTAGAGGTTTGCTGTGAAGGGACCACTGGGAGACATCTGCAAGGCATGGCTATGACTATGGGGAAGGCTGGATGCCATTATTCTAGACCTTTGGTAACGACGATGCTCTTAAAGAGGGGGTACACCCATAGATAAGGGCAAAGAAGTAAAAGGCACCAAGAAATAGGCCACGCTGGCCCCTATGAGCAGTCTCCCCTTCATATAATTAATGTCAAGTAATGGTAGGTGAGAGCTGAGGAAACTGGGTAGGCCAGTCTGGCCACCAGAGGTGCCAAACACCAGGGAGGACGAAACACCCTAGCCTATCACAGCCCTCTCCTTCAGTTTTTCGGAACCATCAATAAAATTCCTTCTGGGACAAAAAAAGTGATATTGCATGCTAAAATGACATTTTGTGATAATTTACTATAGTTTCTGGAGTTTATTAGTACTTTGCAAAAATAACAAATACCCAATTCTAAAAAAGGTGTATCACTTTTATAGACTTAACTATGCAAAGATCCAGGTCCCTCTCTGAACTCAGTGACCCAATGATAAATTATGTACTCATAATCAACTCATGACACTAATTATTTGGATTTTCAATATTATTGTGGATTATTTCTAGTAGTAACAACTATGTACAATATCACTTCTGGCAACAAAATATAGGGCCTGATCTACAACTTTCAGGAAATATTTAAGTGCATCTAATCCTGCCTTGGGGCAAGAAGTTGGGCTAGGTATCTGCATGAAGTACCTCCCATCTCTATTTTCTATGATCTCTATAGGTACATACACATATTCTCAGTACCCAATCTATGATCATATGTAAACTGCACAATCCTAGATTGGATATAGCATGTGCACACATTCTCTGGTGCAGGGAGCCACAGCAGAAACCCAATCTAAGTAAGTTGGATTGGGGGCAGACAGGATCAGGAGGGGCAGCAAGTTTGCAAGGATGTTGGTGGGCCCATAGGGGTTGGTCCCTCTTGATGTAGGAAGGTTGGGAGGCTAAAATAACCCTGGCCAGTGTGAAAGCTGGGATAGTAAAAGTGCTGCCCTGGAGCTGAGTTGAGCATCTGGGCTTTCATGGCTCTAAGGTTGCACCCTGAACATGTACAGGAGCTTGTGGGATCAAGCCAGCCATTTTTTGCCTGATCTAACCACCTCAAACATGTCTATAAATTGGAACTTGGACAGACCTAATGCTAAGTCAGTCTAAGGGTACAGACAGAAGTGCATCTCCCTGCTGTAACTGAGAACACTTTGCAGGAAGTGGACTGAGATACAATGATGTCTTGCACCAAACAGAAGTTCACTGTTGGTTCTAGGAGGGGAGGGGAATCTAGCTGATGTCTGGAGCCTGCATCTGCATCCCCTAGCAATGGCTCCTCCTCCCTCCTGACCTGTCCCTGTTTTCTGAATGAGAGGGAGGAGGAAGGGAAAAGAGGGAGCTTGTTCTAGAGGTTCCCCAGTCAGTGCTAGAGGGTAGAGTGGCTGAATTGGAGCCCCCCCCACCTGAGGGGACTCCAATTCATCCACCCGATCCTCAAATGGGAGCTGAAAGGAAACCCAAACCAAACTCCCTCCACTCCTCTTTCCCCCCCTCTCATTCTGAAAACAGGGACAGGCTGGGAGGCAGCACAGACAGAAGTTACAAAAGGCATCATTTGAAACCTCTTCATCTGAACCCTCTTTGTGGTTCAGATTTTTACCTGATTGGTCAGTTATGAAGTGGTCTGCAGCTGTTCATTTGTGTTTGGTCATGGCTATAGACTGCTTTCTGTGACCAGATGAGGCAAAAATTGTCTGTGCCTTATGTGTAATGTCTGTACGTACCCCATAATTCTGTCAGCATTAAAGTTAATAGAACCTTTGCCACTGAGTTCAGGAAGTACAAGATTAGATCCAGAGAATGTGGTAAGAAGTGTCTCTGATGCTGTTCCTACAGGACTTGTATCATATTATTGTTAGGGACTAAAGTGTCAGAACATTTCTGTATCTCATAAATGGCCAGAATCCCTCATCTGTCATTGAGTCTGGACAACTTAAAAAATACAAACATTGTTTTAATTACTACTGGCTGTATACAAAAAATACAAGGTCATGTGGAATAGATTCCTGGTTGCCATAATTCAAAATGATTCAAAGACATTCTGCTCTACGCTGTAAGCAATTACATTTGTCAGATCATTAATTTTATTGCTTGAAGCTACATTTTTTTTCTAGATTTTCCTCATTTTGTTAGGTCTCATTTAAATGAGTAGAGAATGATTTTTTGTTTTTGTTTTTTGGTCCCCATGGAAAAAAAAAAAGTTACTAACATATTCCAAGCTGCTATTCTATTCATATCCCTGGAATTATTAAATATGGCAAAACCTCCATGAAAATAGAAATGGAAAACCAAAAGTAAAGGTTTTATAATATTTTCTATAGGGTCTAATTAGACGTACATGATAAACTGTGATCTGTAACTTTTAAAATAAAAACATACACTAAGGTCAGTTAACAGTTAAATTTAACTTCCAAAGAGTTCCAGGTGTAGTTTAGATCATATAATCATGACTATACAAAAATATTTCTGAAAACATGCCAGGTTTAAAATCTAACTTTTCATACCAAAATATGCCAGTTATTTCCTTTTGCAAGTGCTATTCTGCCTTCCATACTACCACTGACAGAACCCTTTTCAAGCTAATGTCCTGATTATGGCCATAAAGATATCAAAATAACAAGATTTAAAATGACTTTTTAGATATGAATGATGTATGACATATAATATTTTTAATTCCAATTAAATATGAATAGTTTGAACATTTAAATATAATGATCTTACCTTTCAAGGATATGCACATAGTATTATTGTTCTGGTTTATGTATTAAGCACTAACTACATGCTCCATGCTGTACAAGATAAAGGAAATGAAAAAATCCACTGCAGGAAAGATCTAATCTAAAAGAGAGAAGACTAGATTCATTAGGAAGACCAGAAGGAAGAATAGGTGGAGAAGCTAGTATAAATCAAGGCAGCTCCATTGAAATTGACATATCAAATAAAGGGTTTCGTACATTCCTGTAGCCATCACAGAAAAAAAAACAAATCTTAGCTGGCTCACACCAGAATGCAGCCAACACTCTATTCATGAAAGAAATGGGAGGATAACAGGTTTTTTGGGTAAAGAGAAACATAAGAGAAGTCTAAAAAGAAATGCTTGGTATTCATTAGATTAGTAAAGGAATATTTTCTATGATTTTTATAGGCAAGTGTAACCACATACCTCTGCACAGTGTATCTCAACAAACATCCAGACAGTGCATGGACCTCCTAAATTTGTTTTGCGGCTTTCTTTCTCTCAAAAGACATGAAAAAATATTTGTAGAACCATGAAAACAGACTTACCAGCCCATTTATATGTTGATTATGAAATGTCTTATCATATCACAAAGCATTTGCTTTATTGTCTACCTGCCAAACAAGAAATGTAAGGATTCAAGTGTGGTTCCACATAGGGGAGTAGGCAGTGTTGTTTAAAAATATTGCAACCCATACTAGATGAACACCCAATTCTTAAAGAATTTTTTCCAGAACAACCCATCCTACCCTTTAAACAAGCATCAAACCTTGTCAACCTCATCACCAGAAGCAAACTCCATATGGCCCAAAGTACATCGAATGGATCCAGACCATACTGGGACAAGAAATGAAAAAAACTGCCATCACATCTCCACCACCCCCACACTAACTACATCACAAAACAAAACCATCACCATTCCTAAATCTTACACCTGCACCTCCAGAAATGAAATGTATCTCATTAAGTGCACTAAATGCCCTGATGGAAAACACATAGGAGAAACTGAACAATACCTATGTACCAGAATGAACCCACACCAAAAATCTATCAAAGACAAAAAAACCCAATTATCTGTCACAAGACAACCACTTTCTCTCGAGTCTCTCAGTTCTAATCCTCAAAGGGAATTTACAAAGCACCTTTCACAGATGAGTCTGTTAACTTCACTTCATAAATCTACTGGATACAAAAAATCATGGACTAAATATAGTCATGGGATATATGGCACATTATCACCTGCTTGCCATCTGATAAACCCAGGTAAACTCTCTACATTTTACCAGTGATGCTGATTATACACATGATGGGGGTTTAGTTCTCCCTAAATTTAAATGGTAGGTTTTTAATTGGTGAGGTGTTTTTTTATTAAAACCCACTGTTTTGATTTAGGGACTTCCATCACTCTGACAGAGCAATGATGGCCCACTGTCAGCTCAACAACCCCTCTCTCCCTGCCCCCCACCTCCAGCCTCAGCTGCAGGCAGGCTCCACCAGAAAACAAAAAAGCAGTGAGGGGCCTGAACCCTTTTTTTCCCCCATCCCTGGGTGGCACCTGCCTGCTAGCACCCCTCCTGGGTGGTCCCAGCATGGAGGGAAGGATTGGGCCTCCTGCTTCTCAGGGGCTTTGCAACCCAGTGGCAGCTTGCATGAGTAGGAAAAAAAAAGAAAAAAGTGGCAAGGGGCCTGATCCTATTTTTTTTTCTCCCAGAGACTACCCACATCTTGCACAGCTGGCTGAGCTGCAGGGGACCCCAGAGTTTCCTTCAGTGGCATGGTGCCCACCAGCAGGTCAACCCACAGCCACAGGATAGGTGGGCAGGCTCCACCAGTCTCTCGTCACTTTTTTATCCCCACCCCCCTCTCTGGAGCCTGCCTGCACGAGCTGTCACCAGGTTGCACAGCCCCTGAGCTGCGGGGGAGCCTGTTTCTTCCCTCCAAGGTGGCAGCACCCCCCCCAGGGCCACCCCTACTGCCTTCCTACTTCCAGGGCCTGCCCAGGAATGAGCTGGCTTGCCCCTGGCGCAGTGTGGGAAGGTGACAGGAGTGTGGCTGGGTGTGCTGGTAGTTGGAGAAGGCAGCAAGGATGGTGCATGGAGTGTTAGAAGCCTGCCAAGCCCAAGCTTCCCTGAGCATGCCTGGGCTTCCAGCACCTCATGCACCTTCTACAGATGTATCGCTGCATTTTGTTATGTAGCAAACAAAAATATATCAGATGTGTTCTACTTTGGTACATAACAAAGTTATTTAAAGCAAAATATGCCACCACACATGTACATTGTGACAAAATTAAAACGATACACTGCCACAGTTGTAAACAGTAACACCATTAAAGCAGTGCAAAAGGGCAATTAAGCCACTTTAAAGGCCAACATCATCACATGTACAAGTGTCCCTACATTCCATCAACAGGTATCAACATTCCCCCTTCCCCCACACCTGCCTCACACCTTTTGTCTCCTATCACTTCTGATCCTCACTGCCATGCATTGCATTTTCACAGACCTGAATTTTGCATATTGGCTTCTATTCTACCTGACAGCACACAAAACACCAACAGACTCTCCCTATGCCTGAAGAAGAGTGTTTGTGCCCAAAAGCTTGCAAAAAACAATTTTCTAACTATTTAGTTGCTCTAATAAGAGATATCACATTTACCCAAAGAACCTTGTCTACCTAGGAGATTAGGCACACTTCATGCATGACTCCAGGATACTAACCTTTGAGGTGGGCTCAAGAGCCTTTGGCCATAGATATTTTGGTGATTAAGTCTTAGTCTATACTGTGAGGATACTGCCACTATCATTATTGTGGCTTAGCTATAGTGGCAGAATCCCCTAATGTAGTCTCAGCTATGCCAACAGATGTTTTCTGCCATGCTTATACCAGCTTCCTTGAAGAGCAGAAGCTCTATTAATGGAAGCTGCCTTTTGATGCCAGAGATGCTTTTGCACTGTGATTTTGCCAGCATATCTGTTGTGTTTGATTTTATCATACCCTTAGCTGACATGGAACTTTGTAAAGAAGATAAGGCCTAAGGTATTCTGGATAAAGTCAAGTTGCTGCAAGATTAACTCTCCTTTATTTCAGTTTTCTGTCTAAGTGCATTGATGAGTGGACAGCTACTTCTCCCTGAAGTCCATTGTCCTACTTTCAGTGCTTATAATGCTGACTTTTGGAATGAATTGCCTTGAGGAGCACAGGCAGAACTAGCAGAAAAGCTTGCATAACCTCTGCCCCTGCTATTCCTGGCTCATTCACTTTCCTAAGCACTGAATTCATTCACAAATTGAAAACATGCCATGCTACTACTACCTAGCACATTTGGTAAAGTGATGAACATTGAATTAGGTCTGTACTATTGCTAAGCTTTGATAAATGTGCTTCTGAATGCACTGTAGAGGGAGAAAGAAGAACTTATTTTACTAAGGCTTCATCGATCAAAGACCAAAACACAGTTTAATAATGAAATATTAAAGAAACTAGGGTAGCATTGTTTGTGTGCAGCTACAACAAGGACTCCATTTCCTTTGCAGAACGATGTTGTTAGCCATTCTACAGTGAATATATTGTGGAATTCAATATAGTTCATCTAACTGAATTTTCTTGTGTGGCTGACAAATTAACATATGAATTAACGAATGAATTTGTCAAAAAGTCATTGAAGACTAAGACAGCCCCTGTTAAGAGTAAAAACTACCTGGGGATCACAGTTATCACTCTGATGGGAACTGAAGTAGTAGATTAATTGACCATAAGAATCATTTTCCTTCTCCACTAATCTGGATTTCCCTGGGCTGCCAGTATTGCAGATGAAAGTAAAAAGCATCTCTGACCTTTCCTGACAAGCAAAATGCTTTTCCTTCTCATGTGTGGAACTGAGGATATTTTTGGAGTGATTTACAAGTTCTGGAAGCTGCAAAGAAGAGGTGTCATTAAAGCAATGTTCAGGTTCCCATTTATTCTACTGTGTCCTCACCCATAGAGAGATGTTAGAGAACATTTCAGAATGTGTCAGTTTATATCGTTCTAGTCAACTACATTTCCTGACTCTAAATTCAGCGATGCAGGTGTACAATTAATCCCATTAACATAAAATATGTACTTGAAATAGGATAGTGTAGAACTCTTCATTTGATTTAGAGAAGCACTATTGCCTGCCTGTTAGAGCGCAGGACTGGGAGTGAGCTGACCTGTGCTCAGAGTGTGGATCTGCCCCGACTTACAATGTGACCTCTGACAAGTCATTTGACTTCCTTGTACCTCAGTCTCCCCATCTGTAAAATGGAGGTAATTAAAATACTTATATAATTGGAGAATCAGAGTGTTTTATTAGGACCCAATTCAGGAAACAATTTAATTCAATGTCTAAATAGTTGTATATAAATTAGGCAAGGGAATTTTGGTAAAATACATGCTTTCCCCCTCCCCTCTGCCTTACACAGACACCTGTCAGCATTAGCTATCATATCACATGCTGGCTGCAGTCTGTGCTGTGGCAGACGGGACAAAGACAGACAGGACTGTGCCTCTTAGGGCTCAGGGGAGCTAATCAACAGGTAGCTGGTAATGTCCCTCCATTTCTTCTTTGGAACAAGTTGTTTAAGAAAAGCTTGAACTAATGAGAGATGTTTTTGTTTTGCTGATGGGGTGATAAATGCTCCCTGCTGTGTAACTAAATGCTGTGTAAATCCAAGCTGCCTCCCTCATTGACCAGCAACTGAGGGGGTACCCCTCCCTATTCAGAGCATCCTACTGGGGTCCTGCTCAGCTCAGCACTGTAAAAGGGGATGGGAGGGCTGCTCTAGCACCCCTGGCTTCTAGCCTGAGCCACTGCAAGCATGTGCCTGCATTTTTTCAGTCCAGTGGGGATGTCTTTATGGTTACAAACTGATTCAGCCTAGGCAGCTTAGACTAACCTACAAATATTGCGAAGATAGAATCAATTCAGGCTCAGACTTTTTGAATGTGCATCCCTAGCCCTGTTGTTCAGGATTGTACTAAGTAGATCCCTTCCCAGAGTCCTAGCTCATTTACATTTATATGTATTGTGATCATTCCCTCTTGTATACACAGTCTTTGGATTATGCACCAAAAGTACTAAAAATATATATAGCCAACCCTAGTAGCTCATGGTTACAGCACCCCAGACAGGATCAAAAGACAGTGTTGTAGGTCATGGCTGTCCAACTGACAGCCTGTGGGCCTCATGTAGCCTCATCTGGTTGAACTGCAGTCCCAGGCTCCCAACTCGCCACTGTTTTCTGAATTACTTCAGCTGCAGAAATAGGTATGGTCTCTAGTAGGTGTGGTCTCCTCCTTATGGCTTCCTCTTTCCTGAACCAGCATAGCACAGCCCACAGTGCTGGGGTAGCCTGAAAAAGGCATGCCTGAGAAATGCAATGTAGAGGGGGAGTCCAAAGCTGGGGACCATAGGGTAAGGTAGAGTACCCAGACATGCATTTCAGTAGTGGGGGTATCAAGGGACATGGTGAAGCAGGGAGCAGCTGGTGCCACAGGAGGGATACCCAGGCATGTGGTGCAGTAGAGGGGAGGTGCTGGGTACATTGTTTAGAGCAGAGGCAGTGCTGGGCATGCAGTGCAGCAGGGGGGCACCCAGGTGTACAGTGCAGTGTGGGGTAACATCAGAGTGCCTGGTGCAATAGAGGGATGAGCAGTGAAGTGGGGGAGCCAGGGGCCCATGGGCCCTTCTGGTGTAGCCTCCACTAGTGTGGCCTGATGGGCATGTGGCCCTGAGCCACTAAAAAAGCTGTACTACCCTGTGCTAGGTGTACCCTACCACCATGCCACTGGTGACTGTTGGGCTTAGCTCTCTGGTGTGATGAAAAATTCCATTTGGGATCCCCAAAATCTAATAACAACTGGTATGTTCTATGAAAAAAAAATGTGTTTTAAATTAGCCGGGATTTTTGGACAGAAAAATATTTCTTTACAATATTCCTGGACAGTTCTAAAAGAAATCTGATGATAACATCACTTTTAAGATCAGGAAACCTGCACTGTCAGGTTCAGTAAATGAAGAACTCACTACGCCAGTTATAAAGGCAGAACAATGTAAGGTGTTTACCCTCAGAAATCTTTTGATTCTAGTTCTGAAATATTTAATCGCTATATTGTTGGTAAAGCCTGAACCAAAAGGAAACAAAAATAATAATTCAGAAATCATTCAGAAATAAGGTGTTCTGAACACAGAAATGGGATTTTCTACTCTAGTTAAAACAAATTATTTTTTGGGCCAGATGGAAGATTACAGAGACCAGAGGTGTAATGTAATTAATGTAATTTTTTTTCTTTTGTGCCAGAATAATATTTAGTTCCAAATTAAGTTCAGCTGCTATTTTGCAAGAAGATACTAGAAGAGATACTGTACTTTTATTCTGGATAATAATTTACAGCAGCAATATGTCTCATTCTGATGGGATGCACCTCAGGAATGCTCATACAGTATATAATTTGCTCATATTGCAAGTAGAATGACATTTCTCTATGAAATCTCAAAGCTTATTTCTGTAATAATAAATATTTGTTCATAGTTTCATAGTTTGTAGGGTCGGAAGGGACCGTGACAGATCATCAAGTCCGACCCCCTGCCATGGCAGGAAAGAGCTCTGGGGTCAAATGACCCCAGCAAAGTGTTCATCTAGCCTCCTCTTAAGGACCCCCAGGCTAAGAGCCAGCACCACTTCTCTTGGAACTTGGTTCTAAGTCCTAGCCACCCTGACGGTGAAGTAGTTCCTCCTGATGTCTAGTCTGAATCTACCCTCTGCCAGCTTGTGACTGTTATTTCTAGTCACTCCTGGTAGTGGTAGGGGAACAGGGACTCCCCCAATACCTGCTGGTCCCCTCTGACTAGTTTGTAACAGGACACTAGATCCCCTAAGCCTTCTCTTGTGGAGGCTGAACAGGTTCAGGTTCCATAGCCTCTCCTCATAGGGCCTGCCCTGCTGCCCCCGATCATGCAGGTGGTCCTTTGGAAGTATCCCAGGAATTCCTACATTTTCTCTCTTTTCCTCCCTCTTATATAGACACAAGATAAGTACTTCGCAGCCCTAAGGTATGTGGTAAGGATTAATTTCTAAACATATGTGAGATGATAAATGCTACAGAAATGCTTACTATTAACTCACTCCAATGCATTCCCTTTTCTTAGGTATTTTTTGGTTTTGGTTATCAGATATGCACTATACTTTCTTATGGCTAGAGCTTCTATTGCAGCTATAGGATTGCAGATGCTAGGCAACAAAACAGAGGTAATCACTAATAGCAAACTTTAAGACATTTTCAGAAATGGGACTTGAATTCAGGGGTCAGACAGGACTAGTTTATAATCATTCTCACAGGTGTCTCCAAATAAGTATGCCGCCCGAGGAGAGTGCTCTAAATCAATAGTGTTAGTCACCTGGGATCCCCTATTCAGTCCATGAAAACAGATAGCTAAGTGAAGTAAATCACCTGGACACTGAGCCATAGTGAGGGCAGCCCTGAGGCGCCCTGTCACACATTCCTGCAGAGGCCATGCTGGCTGCCGCAATTGGACTAGCTGTCTCCCACACAGGGAACAACTGCTTAAATAGCCGGCATAATGCCAGCTTGTGTGGCTGCGGCTGCGGCTGCCTCCGTGGTCCCAGCTCTGACACCGCCAAGTGTTCCAGAGGTAAGTTCCCCCCTCAGGGGGTCTGCTTCCAGATTTTGTGCACCACGCAGTTTTCTCCCACCTCTTCTCGAGGCTGTGGAGGCACGTCACCACTACAGATTCGGATTCAGCTGATTCAGGGGATAGTGATTCAATTCAGTGATTTGAATCACTGTCCTGAATCGATTCAGCTGAATCTGATTCAGAGATTCAACTGCCTCCAAATTGGCCAAATGTCCAGATCAAACAGGCCCCATCCCCTACATGCTCTCCCATCCTCATCAATGGACAATAGCTGCCATGCCCAGCTCCAGCATCCCAGCACTTAAAAAAAAAACCCACACTCACCAGCTGCTTCCAGGTTGCGGGGGGGGGGTGATCCCCACTGCACCCCACAGCCCCACAAATTGGGGGAGGGCAGGGCTCTGCCACAAGCTCCCATTCCCCTCCCACTCTCATAGATTCATAGATATTAGGGTTAGAAGGGACCTCAGTAGGTAATAGAGTCCAATCCCCTGCCCTGGGCAGCAAAGAGCACTGGGGTCAGATGACCACAGCTAGATGCTTGTTCAGCCTTCTCTTAAAGACCCTAAAGGTAGGGGAGAGCACCACCTCCCTTGAAAGCCCATTCCAGATCCTGGCAACCCTTACTGTGATGAAGCTCTTTCTACTGTCCAACCTAATTCTGTTCTCCATCAAATTGTGGCCATTGTTCCTAGTTACTCCAGGGGGTGCCCTAGTATTTCCTGCTGCCCTCTCATGATGAATTTATAGGCAGCCACAAGATCTTCTCTCAGTCTTCTCTTGTGAAGGCTGAAGAGATCTAGGTCCCTCAGTCTCTCCTCATAGGGCCTTGCCTGCACGCCTCTGAACCCTCTCAAGATTCTCCGAATCACTCTTGAAGTGCAGCACCCAAAATTGCATGCAGTACTCGAACTGCAGTCTGACCAGCGCTGTATAGAGGGGGAGCATCACCTCCCTGGACCTGTTTATCATGCATCTGCTAATGCATGATAAATTGCAGTTAGCCTTGTTGATCACATCATCATATTGATGACTCATGCTCATCTTGGAGTCAGCTATGACTCCAAGATCCCTTTCTGCTGCTGTGCTGCTAAGAAGGTCATTCCCTAGCCTGTAAGTGTGTTGGCGGTTCTTTTTGCTTAGGTGCAGTACTTTGCACTTGTTGAACTGCATCCTATTTTGTTTTGCCTATTTTTCCAATCTGTCCAGATCTGCCTTGAACAGCTCCCTACCCTCTACTGAATTAACTTTGCCCCATAATTTGGTATCATCTGTGAACTTGGACAGGGTGCTCTTGACACTGACGTCCAAGTCAATGATAAAGACATTGAATAATGCCGGTCCAAAAACTGAGCCTTGCAGAACTCCACATCTTTCTAGGTTGATATCAACCCATGCACCATCACTCTCTGGGTGCAACCCCTAAGCCAATGGTATGACCCCTAAGCCTCTCCCAGCCCCATCAATAGCTGCCCTTCCTGGCCCCAGTGTCCCAGATCTTTAAAAAAAAAAAAAAAAAGCCCTGAGCTCATCGGCTCCTGCCAGGCAGGGGGGCAATCCCCGCTGCTCCCCATTGCCTCACACTGTATGGGAGGCTCTGCCATAATTCCCCAGAAACCCCAATGACTGCTGAAGCACCCAGTGAGTATTCGGCCTTTTTTTTTTTTTTTTTAAGAACCAGGACACTGGGGCCAGGCAGGGCAGCCATTGATGGGGCGGGGAGAGTGGTTGGGGGATGGCGGCTTATGACAGAGCTCTCCATGCAGCTCAGGGCAGTGGGGGCATGAGGGATTGTCATCCTGCCTAGCAGGAACCGGTGAGTGTGGGGCTTTTTTTTTTTAAAGAGCGGGAACACTGGAACCAGGCAGGGCAGCCATTGACAGGGCTGGGAGAGTGGGCAAGGGTTGGAGGGTGCTTTGGGGCTTGCGGGGAGCAGGCAGGGGATGGGCCTGGCAGGAGTTTAGAAAGTTTCAAATTGATTCAGACCTTTTTATTAATCTCCTGATTCAATTCGGATTCAGAGATTTGGTCACTGAATGGGGTCAAATCTCCAGATCAAATCAGCACCTGAAGCTTCACACAGTCCTAATTGTAATGATTTCATTATTATATTTTTAAGCCTGGTGTGCTTCAGTTGTCTTTGATATGGAGATGTGGTTCAGATCCATGTAGGTCTAAACAAAGTTATGAATGACAGTGAATCAGTTTGTCTGGTATCTGAGATAAATCCATGCCCATATAAATATTATACAACAGTCTGCTTTAAGTGGGTGTCTTTCCAGTTAGAAGAGACTTTAGTACTTATTAGTTGTTGACATGAAATACATCTCACCAATTTTTCTCATAGCTCTTTAAAACTTGATTCCTTCTCAAATTAAAAATGCATTGGCATAATGTATTAGACATCACAGATGCTATTTGCTTTTAATGCAGCTATGGGTTGCAGAAAACTGGTTATATCTAGATAACATGTAAGTACATGACTTGCATCCTGTTAATTAAATTTGCTAATAACACTCAGGGCTTTAATGCATAACTGGCAACTACCTGGATACTTGATGCATACATAACCTGCACCTGTAATTGTGACTCAGACATCATGTGATGCTGAAGACCATCTGGTGGGGGAAAAAATGAAATAAAATACAAACACAATAAGAACAAGGTCAGAACAACAATGGAAAAGCAACACTTAGGACAGAGAAGGCTGTGCTGTACATCCTGCTTTCTACTTTTTAAACACTAAGAATCCCTTTTACAGCCAATAAAATACTGGGAAAGGTTTACTAGCAAACAAATCAACAAATAAAACACCCATTTAACAAGCTGCATCCCAGATACAATGTTAAACAAAACACAATGTAAGCATAATAGCATCCCGTGATACGCAAATTAAAGACTCCACCTTGAAGAGTCAAAGTGCCACATAGCCACGTAAGTTATGTAAGTGGCCCAAAATGGTACTTACTAGTATTTGAGATCCTAATTCCACCTACACAACTAGATTCGTTCTTCTGAAATATTATGGACACTTATGCTTTATTGCGAGTCTATTCAGTGCCTAAATTCATATAATTCCCCAAGACTTTAGCTGAAGCAAAACCACACAGAAAGGGGAAAAAAGGGCTACTTACCCAATTTTTAGTCCAATAGCTGAATAGTTAGAGCACTTGTCCAAGAAATGGGAGACCCAAGTTCTAGATCCCACTTTATTCTGGTTCCTTGCAAAGTATGTAACTACTAAGCCAAGCGTTAGGGACAACCAAGAGCACTATCCACTGAAGGCAGGTCCACTGGGCAGACAAGAGGGGAAAATATCTAGGGCCAGAAGGACATCAACCCAGAGGGAGCATTGCTCTCTGGCTTAGGGAGATATCCTGGGGGAGAGTGTGCATTGGGTTTTCACTCCTGCTTCTGGCTATCTATTTTATCCAGTGACTGTTTAATGTGAACTGAGGAGGCAGCACCAGGGGTCTGGACCAGAACTCAGGGTCCCATTGCATTCATTTGTACAATAAAGTAGCTCATGGACAACACATATGTTGTAATTAGGCATGGCAGGATTCAGTTTTTTTATCAGTAAACATTGATAAGCATCAATTTCACCTTACACGTACAGACTGACAGAAAAATATTTCCATCAGTAATAATAAAAATTTATAAAGAGGGGATGTAAAAATAGGCTGCTGCCACAGGGCCCAGGCAGGCTCCTGCTGAGCAGTGGGGGTGGGCTGGGCACTGCGTGTTTGTGCATATGTCTGTCCCTGTCCTGCCTCCCCACTTTGGTGCCTGCAAGGTGCTAAACAGCTGGGTCCTCCCTTGCAAACTTGAATGGAAGCCAGTTGGCAAAGTGAACTGCTGGCTGCAGGGAGCAGATGCCACTGCAACAACCAGAAGGTTCCTTGTTGGGGAGCAGTATGGGGAGTGAGGGCAGGGGCAGTAACCACCGTGGGACAAAGGAAAGAGAACTCTGAGCTTGGCAGGAGGGCCAGGTAGTGGGCTAACAGCTGAGAAGCATAGCAACTTCTCCCACACCTGCTGTGTGCACATGTCTGCACACCCCCCCAAAACTTTAATTGAAGCAAACACCCCTGATTTCTTGCAATCCTGAAAACATAAACCAATAAAAATTGAAATAAATGCTTAAAAATAAACATCAACTTTAGCCATCAAAATTATTAAAAAATAGAAATTGAATTCTGCCAAGCCATGTTATAATAGATTTGCTGGAAACATTCATGGAGCAGTATCATGCAGCAACCTCTTTGTTAAAAACTCAACCTATTCACAGCCGTTTCATAACAAAGGAGACAAAAAGGGCAAATAGCTTGTTCATTTGTTAAGCTCTAAATACTGCCTAACACTATGCTGAGAAAAAGAGTCCAGCTTTGAATGTTATTCAGTTAAGGTAGACTAAATCTGTGAGCTAAAAT
This sequence comes from Caiman crocodilus, assembly GCA_030014935.1. NCBI lineage: Eukaryota > Metazoa > Chordata > Crocodylia > Alligatoridae > Caiman > Caiman crocodilus. The sequence goes on from JAGPOW010001296.1 coordinate 108,515,731, forward strand.
TTGACAAATCTAGAGCATCATCTCCTATGTAAAAAATAGAGTAGAACTTTAATGCTATTCATCAGGGTTGAGGAATATTATGAATAAGCCTTTTAACTGATTGATCTGTCCAATTCAGTTTAGACAGCCTCAGTAAAACAATTGTGGAGAAATGTGAATTTCTTCTTTACTAGTTTATTACTTTCTTACAGCATCATATCAGGCTGCTTAATTTGACCATCTTATCATCACATTCTTAAATGTCCTAACAGCCTCACTGAAGTCCAGGGACACTCTCAAAAGCTCATAAGAAAAATCAGAGCCAGATCCTGATTTCTTGTTGCCCAGAGAATTTCTTGTTGAAAGCACTCTCTTTGTATCCTAATTATTAAGTGGAGTTTTCCTAATGTTGCCAGCTTTAAACCTAGCCTATCTTTGCTGCTAGTTATTTTTTCTTTATAATTTTCCTCCTAATTCAAGAACCACCAGTAACTGGAGTTTGTGCAGGAGGTTTCCAGAGCACCATGTAGCATTAGAACTGCTTTATTTTTAGGCTACAGCACTTGTAGGGACAGAGAACCTGGTTTTTAGTTTAAGATTTTCTTGTCCCAGTCCTCCCCAGTTTGAGCCCAGCTGGCCTGTCTTCATTGGCCTTGCTGCATGGATTTCTTCTGGAGCCAAGCTCTGGCTGCACACAGCCTATACACCACCTTTCCACATGTAGGGATGCATGTATTACAACTCTGCTGTTCATCACCTAAAGATTCTACTTCCTTTTGTCCAGCTGTCACATACATTTACAGTCTAACTAGCTCAGCCAGTTCTGTGGAAACTTCCCTTTGTCCACACCAAAGCACCTTTGTGTGTGGTACAGTCTCTCTTACATTCATACGTTGTCACCCTAGCCACCTCCAACCTTGGGCAGGAACATTCAGCTAGCTGGCCCTCCCATATGGACTACACTTTCTTTGTATCCTAATTATTAATTAAAATTTTCCTAATGTTGTCAGCTTTAAAGTTAACCTATCTTTGATGCCAGTTATTTTTTCTTTATAATTTTCATCTTAATTCAAGAAAAAAGAAATGTTACTAGAATCTAAATGGCATTTCATGTTGTTTTTTTTCCTTTGGGTAGTTATTCCTCCCATCACTGCCATTGTTCCAGTTATATTAGGTGTATTTTGGTAGTAACCTGGTACATCTACAAATGAAATTAAGTCGACACAATAAACTCCAATGCAATTTATGGAGCCACAACACATTGAGTTGGGGTGGAGCAGCCCCAGCTGGCACAGGTATCTGGGGGTCTGCTTGCCAGTCTAGGGCTGCTCTGCAGTTCAACATGATGCAGTTGAGCTAGCTGGGACATGAGGGTGCTACAACACAGGGCTAGCCAGCAGGCAGCCCCACACTGTAGTACTCTCTTGCCCCAGCCAGCCCTAGTCAGCATCTACATGTGTTATAGTACTACAGGTTTGTACTTGTGTGGGGCAGTACTATCTTATAGTAGTCTTAATTAGCTTGCTCCCATTTAATAGCACCACACACATAGGCACTGGGCATGTCTACATGAGATACTGCAGTGTATCGACTGAGTAATCAAGTACTAAATAAATGTTCAGTAAGCAGAGTTACTGTGTAGTAGCTCTAGTGAATGCCTTTTTAGTGATGCTACTGTGAAGTAGCTTACTGCACAATAGCATATTAGCACTGTTTGTACTGTGATGCGTTACTGCACAGTATTATTCAGCTATTGTGCAGTTAGCATCATGTGTAGACGCACCCACTGACACTTTCCTGCAGAGTCAGTTAGTTCCACAGTAAATGTCTTGCGTAGATGTGCCCCCTAGCTGCAACACAGAACGGATCGTGAACAAACAATAGTACACCTTGCCTCAATAGACACACCTTGCCTCCAAACACTAGCAATCTAAGCTGACTGATTAAAAAAAGGGTATGGGAAATGATATAGTAAGTATAACTATATAACAAAACATAATAAGACATAAAAGTCAATTAAGGACGATAAAGAAATTCAACTCCCTGCTTTTCCTTTGGAATCTCTTGAGGTACAATCCTTTCCTAAGATAGGTCAAAATCCACCTCAACCTTGCAGTCACTGGAACAATGTGGTTAAGGTATTTCTTATTCTGTAGCCAGCAGCTACAGAAGGGAGTGAAATGGTTATGGACATCCATCTACTTTTGATATTCCAGCTCAAAAACACCCATTTACAGCTAGATCTACTGAGGATGGCCATTGGCAGAAGACTGATGCTTAAATACAAACCTCTTGAGCTGTAGTTCTCAACCTGCGGCTGGCGCATGTGGTCCAATCAATACCCTGCTGAGGCCTGTACAAAATATTTTTTAAAAGGATATACAGGAAGTAAGTTGTGTGGTTGAGGTCCACATAAAACATTAAGAGCTGCAAGTGTAGCCCACTATGACAAACAGATTAAGAACCACTGTTGTAGAGATATAGCAAGACATCTTATCCATTTCGCTACCATATCCCATAAGCCTTTCTTTATCCAGGTATGAATTTGTTTCCTGCAACTACGTAACATTAATAAGGAAAGAATTTTCATTATGCAGAAAACAGTTATGTACATACCAACAGATTGCAAATGGAAGTAGGCAGTTGAATACCTTTAAAATCTTGTTTAAAAAATGTTCTTATGAGAAGACTGGCAACCACTTGGCCGATAGGCAAAGTAAATTGTTGTAAACTTTGCTTCAGCACTTCTGGCACAAGTGAAAGAAGCAACTCAGCTAAAATTCACTCTGGATGAGGCTACATGTTATTTTCACTGCAAGTCCCCCAAAAAGGTCAGTATTGCCTACATAGGGGCCTGCAAGGACTGATTGCTGGCTTCCCACACATTGGACCAATGGTACTTAACCTTTTGGCTCCATGGGTCGGAAACCAGATCCTGGATGTGGAGTTGGTCTGTGGGTGTTATTCAGCAGGTCAGCTGACCCTGCACACAAGCTCTTTCCATAGGATGTCCTTAAGAGCCAGTGTGATCTAGCATGCAGATCTGGCTTGCGGGGTTCCCCATGGGTGCATTAATTTGGCAGCAGGGGAGCTGAAATTAATGCTGATACTGCTTCCCACTGTCAAATTTTTGGATCCATAGGTAGACCCATGGGTCAGGTGACATGGCCTCATGGGGTCAAAGGTTGAACACCACTGCATCCTATCCTGTAAATTTCCCTGTATATGAGAGTCAAATAAAATCAGGGGGGAAAGTTCTCAATAGAAACTGGAAACTCCTCCTTAGGCCCATGAATAACACAGTACTAGATGTCCTTCCACGACTTTACTTTTGAAATATGAAAGTGGGATAATGGGAGCCCCAAATACTTCATTTCTATTTGGCTAGTGTAAATTGGCACAGCCTCCTTGAAGTTGAAATCACTACCATAATTTACACCAATGAAAGAATCTGTTCCATGTAAAATCCAGTTTTTTCCTCAGGTGGATATTTCCAATTCCTATTTGTCTCTGGTATACAAGAATGTGATAACCACAGTAATTGTGCAAAAGTCCTGAAAGCTCCATTCATTTCTATATAAGTGACTTTATACTATGTTTTCCTGTGGCCCTTTGCTGCAAAACAAGAAGGTGTTGAAAATCTCTGTGAGTCTTCTAGCTGATTTCTGAGTCTGCAGAAATCCTACCTGATTACCAAACTGTTGATTTTGAAAAATAGAGTCTAGGATCATAATTCTTGGGCAAGCTTAATACAGTTCAGTAGAGAAGAAATATTGGCCTCTTTAAATTCCTTTAGATAGTTGCAGAATGAAATAAAGCAAATTATGACATGTTCACTTACCTGAAATGTAGATTATGTATTTTTTTGACATTTTATCACTAAATCAAGATGCTGCTACTTTTATTTCTGACCATAGTATTCTCATACTGTTCACATAAACCTCACTCCGAAATCACTGGTGGGTACATTTCATAAAAAATATCTCAGGATATGAACAAGTCTGTCTAGTAAAATAGATTTTTTAAAATTTCATGTGTACTTTTTTATATATCAGGCTATCAAGTGCATCTAAGTTGTAACACTGTTGCCATCACCACATTGTCTGAACGTTTATTAAATTACTCTCTAATGTAACTTCTTTTCTTTCTTACGCTTTGACTGGACTTGGGCAGAAATTTCCCATTGAAGTAACATGTTGTAGAACACTGTTGATACACGGAGCCTGAGATGTTTCATTCGATAGATTTCATGTTTGACAAACATTTGCCAAATCCAATGAAGCCTGGAGGGCCTGCCCCAGGCCAGGGATATGGGAAGTTCCAGGTCTGCGCCCTCTAGGTCAGTGGTTCTGAACCTTTCTTTGCCATGAGCCGCTACTGGGAGCAGAGTGTAGTGGTGGTGGTGGCTTGGGGGCAAGGAAGCTCCCAGCACCTGGCACGGCTCATTGGTAGGTCGGCCCAGGACTCAGCTTCAGGGACCCCTGGAAGCGTTTGCAGGTGCCCAGTAACACCAGCATTTCTATTCAAGTAAAACTATGTTTCAAAACAAAAGCAAAACAAAAAGTTCTACAAATGTGAAACTGCACCGTCAGCTGTCTCTAACTCTGGTACGTAGGCAGTGTTGTACTCTTATTTTAGCTTACACCTATATTGGTGGAATTGGATCCCCCAAGTCACCATCACAGGCCTGATTTTCAGAATATGGGTGGTGACCATCTGAAAAATAAAGATGTTAAGGTGTCTCACTATTTCAGATCTTGTTGGGGTAGGAAAGTTTTCATAATAGCAACTTTGGCTATGGGAAACTTACAAGGTCTCATGGTGGTGTGTGTGGCAGAGATGGAAATGCCCAATTTTTGCCCTGAAGAATTCAGAGAACGTGAGGAGTTTTGCATAGCAGTAAGCATCATTCTTGATTGGCTCATAGTTAAATGTGCAAAATCACTTGGGGTTTATTTTGGTATGAACTAGCATAAGCACTGGGTGAGAATTATCTGGTATGATAAGTTTACTATGAAAAGGTTTCTGTTTTTTAAATCTACTAGCAGATTTTCTGTTGAGAACCATCTGTAAACTACAGATGCCTCGTATATGCTGGCAAAATCCCCAGGGGGACATGGCAGTAAAAATGTATATATCTCTGAATCAACTCAGCTATAAATTTTCCAAAAGTATCCAAGTGACATAGGAGTCTGTCACTTCTGGGACTTTCAAATAGTTTACCCTTAGTGAACTTAGCCCACAAAAACTTTATGGAAGATTTTCAATGGTAATTTTTTAACTTCAAAGGCTATTTCTGATCATCACCATTTTTACACATTCGCACCCGTTCTGCTATTATTAGCATTACTCCATTTGTGTGTGGCACATTTCACACCCATAAGAGTAGAAGGTTTTTGCCCTCAGGAGACTTTATCTCCCTAATCTGGAATATAACTCATCAAACTAACTAGCACAGACTACGCTGGGAGGAAAAGAAAGATAGAGATCATGGTTAACAGTAGGAAGAAATTCCAGTTGATAGCAAAGAGTTGTTTTACAGGCAGATCTATGAGCTATTTTGTTTTTGTACATTAACATTTGCTTGTTGCTTTTGTCTTCTATGAAAGGTCAGTCTCTAAGAAAAGGTAGATATCACTGGAGCTGAGGTTAGTGGTGGAAAGGTTGATGAGTTCTAAGGGTTGAAAAGTGTGTCCAAAACAGTCACAAGCAGCTTTTGTCCTTGAAAAGCAACTGTAATTTGTCATAAATACCAGTTGTTACTAGACAAAGATTGGAGTGTAGCATTATTTATGGCTATACTGTTCTCAGGTAAATAGGTGTCCTCTTATTTACAATTCTAAAGATGTCTTTACATCCCTTTTAAAATAGCCCTTTTGAAAGCACAGGCTAAAATTGGGCAGACATTTCTGACAAAATATATTTTTGTTGAAATATGCTGTTTCGTCAAAGCTGAATATGTCACAGAAATGTTTTGATTTTGATGACATTTTCTATGAGAAGGTTTCTGAGGTCCAAGGAAAACTTTCTGGTTACTTCTGAATGGCAAGAGAGTTATATTGTAAGCCAGACCCTTTAGATCGAAAAACTGACTTTTTAACACAATTCCATTTTATGAAAATGTTCCTAAAGGTTTTGTTTTTATTCCACCAATATTAAAACCTTGAAGGTTGTCATTTAATAGAATTAAATACAATTGTCAATCTCTGGGCAGTTCAATTATTGAGAGGTTTCTGCAGTTCTTTTTTTTTAAATGAAATCTTCATATTTTCCCATGCAGGAAAAAACTGTCACCACCTGAAACCTGAGATCCTGCTCCTGTCTTTGTTTCAAAGTAATTTGCATCACCACAGATCCTCACAGAAGGTGAGAGGCTTCATACCAGCTGTGAACTGACTGCCCAGAGGCGTTTTCTATCTATTGACTCCTCTGTTACATCCTGTGAAATATGAACTTTCATTTCTATCCAGGAGAACTTTTACAATCTTTTCTCCAATGCCCGATGAAGGGTGTTTGTGCCCGAAAGCTTGCAATTAATGATTTTTTTTCCCAAAACCTTATTCGTCTAATAAAATATATCATCTCAATTATTAATCCTGATTGCCTGCAGTCCTTCTGACACTCCTAAGATTCATCTGTGTTCCAAAGCAGGATTCTGCATTGGCTATACTCATTTTTACTTCAATAAGTGCATAAACAAATTTCACATTATACTATTGGACAAACTGAGTGCATCTATGTGTGCATATTAATATGCAGCAATAAACTCTGCCACATACTGGGCCAGAGTTTATTGCTCCTGGGCAACCACGTGCACCCAGAACTGTAACATGTTGAGCCAGGTCAGAGCTGTCTTAGCTGTCAGGGAGCTGGTGGGGGCAGTCAGCTTGCCAGCCCAGGGCTTTTCTCACCCAGCTCAATGTGCTGCAGAGGGGCTGAGTAAGGCACAAGGGTGCTTCAGTGAGGGGATAGCCAGGTCAGTATCTGAACATACATTGCTGCACATGAAAAATCACTGTGGCAGGATACTAATATTTACAAGCACTAACCTGCTGCAGAGTTTATTAGTTTCCTGGTGCCTAGTAGGACTACATGTGTAGATGGTGAGACATTTACTGTGGAGCTAATTAGACAACTGTAATAAATGTCTCAAATGTAGATGTTCCCACTGTTGCATAGAAATGCAGACTTAGCACTGTGGTTCAGGAGTCCCTTTTCAGTTCTGTGTTCCTATGACTTTCCATAAGTTTTGCAAATGCTATATGCTACTAAGGGTTGGATCAAATACAGTAGAACACAAACCAAACCAAAACTTCACAAAATATCCCAGCAGAAAGGTCCTATGGATAAATTAAAAAAAAAAATTGATATCTATTGTTCCTTATTATTTATGACTAATTTTGTTGCTCTGTTCCATTTTTTATTTCCCATTCCTTGCAATTTTCTTGTTTCTTGTGTCTTTCCCTCTGTTTCCTTTTTCCCACGGGAAACAAACCATATTAGCCAGTCTTGCTGGTTGATAAATAAAAAGCTTGGCTATATTATGGCAGCTGAATCCAAAAATAATACAAAAATTACTCTGTCATTATTATAAGCCACAGCCAGATGTGCTGTACAGAGATGTTAAATGTGTAATTCCCTATGGCTTGCATATGCCAATCTGTGAGAGTGATCCTACAAAGAGAATTTGCTTTAAAGATGTTGGTAGAAATACAATATTATTGACAGGGTATCTGATAAACTATAATGCTATTTATATTCTTCTTTGGCAATCTCTCAAAGTTGAGGCTGATTGTCTTATTTGTGTGTCCAAAGATGAAAGATGGCTGATGAGGCCTATTCGAGATCAACAAACTTTACTGCAGCTCAGACATGTGTTTCTGTGTGTGGTGGGTGGTACTGGATTTCTGATTTGGTCTGTGACATGCTGCTTCTGCTGCTCTCTCTTTGTCATCTCTGTTGTCAAAAGGTTTCAAAGTACTGGGATGCCTGCAGGAGATTTTTCCTCCATTTGGAGTGTTCCTGGGTGAGTCTCCCATGAGTTGACATCAATATTGCATTTTTTTTAAATTGGCCTTAAGGATGTCCCAGAAGCACTTTCTCTGCCTTCCTCTTGAGCATACACCTTGACTGAACTGGGAGAATAAAACTTGCTTCGGGAATTGGGAGTTAGACATCCGGATGATGTGGCCGGCCCAACTAAGTTGATGTTGGAAGATTATCACCTTGATACTCAAAGCAGTTGCTTGCAGGAGGACACTAACATTGGTGTATTTGTCTTTCCACTGGATTCAGAGGATCTTCCACAGGCAGGGTTGATGGTACTTCCCCAACAACTTTAGATGTCTCCTGTACATTGCTTGTATCTCAGCTCCATACAGCAAAGTTGGGATCACAACTGCTAGATAAACCATGAGCTTGGTTTCATATCTGATATTGCAATCTTCGAACACGCAATGCTTCAGGCATCCAAAGGCTGCACTTGCACATCTGAGGCAATTTTGGATTTCTTTTCAACGTCAGCCTTCTGCAAGAGATGGTTTCCAAGGTACTTACAGTCTAAATTGTATATTTAAGGCTTTTGTTTTGTGTGGTAGCCAAAAGGGCATATTGTGGTTGATGGGTGTTGTCTGTACTGTCTAACCCTGTTCTGAACAGGTTTATTTGACACTCTGTAACAGGGTGGCCTCCTCATTGGGTCTCCACTAGCCATCCTTCTCCTGGGGTAACCTCCTGTTTCACTTACCTGCCATTCCTTGATGGAAAAATATGAGAGTTGTTACTAAGGCAGGAGGCTATCCATTACTCGCCCTGTTGACAAGGGCCTTAATACCTGCTCTGACCTTCCCTTCTCAGGTCCCATGCCTCACAGTTGTTACACTGTGTGCGTTACATCTCTGGCCTTTGGCCAGAGCAAACTGGGTTGCAGCTCTACCCTACCGCCCTGAAGGGCTATTCACATACCACCCCCTCTCACTGGGGTCCCACTCACTCCACTGACTCTCACCCAGCCTCTTTCATACTGCCCTCTCTCCTGATCCACACTCATACCACCTGGCCTCATGTGGCTTCGGGCTTAGCTTAGCTTAGCTTAGCTTAGCTCTCCACGCCTTGGTCAGCTCCAAGCAGTCTGTGGAGTGTCTCCCGCTACCCTCACCTGAGCATTGACTAAGCAATTCTACAACTGCTGGCCTATTTTGTTCCTGGCCCCTCGCTGGACCACTATGCCCTTGATGGGCCTCCTCACTCACCTGCTCAAAGGGCCTCTACTTACTTACCTGCTCTAATCATCACCCCTCTATCAGGGTCTCTCTATTCATCACCCCTCTCTCTCAGAGAGACTACTTGCACCCCCAGGCTTTACCCTGCCACCTGGGCATGGCCCCAGGTCCCTCCTCTGGCCTGGACTCTGCTTCAGGGCTCCTTGCAAGCCTGGGCTCCTCCTGCTCTGCTGGAACACTACCAGGGATGTGGGGCTGGGGTTATCAGGTGTCTCCTTCTGCCTTTCACAAAGTGGGTAACTGGCCTGGCATTTCCTGGGGGCTCCCATCCCACTGGTAGCCCCACCAGGCCACCCTTCTCCAGCAGGATGCAGTTTTATGTCTTACTCAGGACCAGGGGCCTCCACCACCCCCATAGTCCCTTACCTCCTGAAATTCCAGGAGCAGCCTCTCAGCCTGATGTTACCTCCTTCCTTCCTGCAGCAAACTGCAGCCCAGCTTATATCCCCAGGCCCTAAAATGTCTGTCCACACCAGGCACTTGGCTGCTGCCTTTTTGCTGCCCTTAAAATGCCCAAAGGTGCACTGCCACACACTTCAATAAAAAACCAAGCAGCCACCTCTAGTATATTGACCAGTGGCGCGGCTCTATGAGCACTCGTGGTGCTCTGGTGAGGTGCCGGAGGACTGGAAGAGGGCCAGTGTGGTCCCTATCTTCAAAAAGGGACAAAAAGAGGACCCGGGAAATTACAGGCCAGTTAGTCTTACCTCAATCCTGGGTAAGCTC
>JAGPOW010001296.1:108525816-108541192 GCA_030014935.1 Caiman crocodilus
CCGGTGCTCTTTCCTGCCAAGGCAGGGGGTCGGACTAGATGATCTGCCCAGGTCCCTTCCGACTCTAGATACTATGATACTATGATACTATGATATTTTCATTATCATGAATGAAACTGGACTTGTGATAGCATAACAAAAGACTCTATTGCAAAAGAGTCTCTTCCTTACAAGGGTTGCTTGGCAGCTTATGTGAAATAGGACCATTGAGCCCTTTCCCTGCAATGAATTCAAACAACTTCCAAACTTGCCATTTTCTTGGGCCCTTGTTCATAGGCTTAAGGTGTTGTAAAAAGATGGTGGGCTTAAGAATGGCTTTTCAGTTCTTTAGTTGCTTTCTTTCAAGGAAGTCAAACTTTTTAGTGAATTGGGATGAGGGAAAATATCTCCCAGGACTGAGCTGAAATTGTCAGATTACATATCTGATCTATACTTACAGGCCTTGACAGCTATAGTACTAACTGAAGTACTACATTCATGTTACCCATGCAATCTAGTCTACTGCAAAACAACATTTGAGCTACATGCAGGCCATGTCTATGTGAGACACTGACTATGCAGTCATTACTGCACACTCGTTTAGTACTTGCATAAACAAATACTAAATAACTGTGCAATAACCCGAATTACTGTGCAGCAGTGCTGAAGAATGGATTTTTTTGTGATGCTGAGTGTGCAGTAGCCCGAGACTTACATGCAGTAGTGTTGTGTCATGGTTTCTGCCATGCAACATGACTGTGCAGTAGTGTCAGGCTGCTGCAGAGTCAGCTTCTCATGTAGGTATGACCACACAGTGCAGACACAAGTTACTGAAGCCACTCCATTTTGGAGCATCTTCAGCTGAGCCCTCATGCAATAAAGGTTCAGATTTTTGCAGGATCCAGCCCTTTTGAAGCACTCTGCGGCCATGTGTTTCTGTTTGGTCATGGCTATAGAGTACTTTCAGGGGCTAGATTAGGCAAAAATTGTCACTTCTGTCTGCACCTACAATGATTTGATCACCAAGACAAGGTGCTTGGATTAATGAAGGGATCTGATGAATTATCATAACTCAAACTCTTGCCTGCCTACTGTATTACTAGTTGTCAGCAGCATTTAAGCTTCAACCTCCTTCTATACCTCAATCTAGAGCACCTATGTATGTGCAGGGAGGCTGCTCCAACACACTGTAATTACATTGTGTCAAAGCACATTTGATTAAACAAGTCTGCTGAAACGTGGTAATTACTGTGCTCCAGCAGACTCCAGCATCACATGTATCATCATCCCCGTACTGAAAAATGGCAATGGGGGCACTTTAACTAAAGCGTATTTGTTGAGCATTTGGTAAAGCACCTCAGTCGTCATTTTTCAGTGAGGGGATGCTGATAGACATGATGATCCAACTGGTTTAATTAGTGCAGCTCTCAGAGCCACTCTAATTAAAGCACCCCTCCTGGAGCTTCTGTTTACAATGCAGTGAGGAAAAACCATACCTCGTTTAAAGTCCATGTAATGGGCTTAATTTCACACCGATACCTCTTGTTCTTGTCATAAGCAAATTGCTTACTAGCTTATCGGTTAGCAGAATAGCATCTCCTAGAAAATTCTTTCATAAGGTTCCAATGATGTCTCTCTATCTCCAAGGTATAGGCATCAGCACAGGCTTTGAAATGCAGAGGCCCACAAACACTTCCTTTCACATTCCCTATATTCAGCATTTTTAAAGGAAATAATATAAAGCATTTCATTGGAACTGTTGCTTCTGAATAAAGTGTATATTACACAGCACATCTCACTCCAGGAAACTAGAATTCACTTTCTAATTGTATTTGCCTTTTTCATTTTCAGTAAACAAATGGGTACAGTAAGAAGAGCACTTTCTGTTCTAATTTAGGCCAAAGAGAACAGATTCCTAACAGCTCAGTGCGAACAGCTCATGGCACTGGGCTCAAATGTGATGAGACACCCAGCAAAATAAGTAGTCTTATGACAGCTGTAAAAGTACAGTACATAGTTCAAAACATCACTGCAAGTATAGTAAATAGCACATATAAAGAAATTCAAAATAGATCATTTACTTAAAAGCTCAGTCTGGTTAAGCAATTAACCTGTTCATGTTGTTATTTTCTCAGTGACTAGAGTTAATTACTCTCTACATATAAACTGGAACAAAATAGATTTACAATAAATTTTAGGGTATGGGAGGAAACCCCTAAACAACCAAAAAAACTTCCTATCTGTAAGACAATGAAGCAAACTATTTGGGAAGTTCTGGAATCTCCTTCATTGGAGGTTTTCAAAGAGGCAAAATAGACATATATCTGGTATGGTTTAGGGATCCTGCAAAACCATCTTGGGTGCAAATGATTTTCTTTCAACTGTAGTCTGTGTTCTTCATTAGCTCATTGTGGGTTCTAAAGTGAAGGCATTCTAGGATGCAACCCTTTTTATGAATTATATGCATCCCACCAGAAAGGGCACACAAAGTGTCCTAAAAGAAACTTGCACTCTGCGGTAAAGAAGTGACCATGCTTTCTTGAAAACAGAATGTCTGTATTTTCTGGGCTTGTCTATATTTGTTGTACAAAAAATGGTGATTTATCTTTGTTTCTGTAAATCCCCTCCTAGCTGCCTCCCTGCTGGCACATGGAAATAAGGCCTTAGCTGGTAAGAAAGGTTGTGAACTACACAGAATTATTAACAACTGCCATTGAGACTGGAGCCCATGATTGCTTGGTTCCAACCCAGTGCATGTTCCTGGAGCCAAATAGCATTCCTTGGGAAGAGAGTATGTGACCTAATCTGAGACATGAGGAGGTGTGACAGAGCTGTCAAATATCTGAATGCCATGTGTTCTTTGCGACACCTGGCAAATCTGATTGCCCTTCACTTGCCAAGAGGATGGCCGCATGGCAGGTAACTCTGAAAATGGACTCTCTCAAATCATCCTCCAATCTAATTAGAAAGAAAAACTATTCCCCCTACATACTCATTTTGTCAACCTGCTTGAATGTTGTTCATAGCCCTGACATACTGGAGAAGAAATACAGAGAAGAGGTGATACCATTAACCCACTTCTGTCTAGGCCACCAACACTGCCCAAGGCCCCATCCACTTACTAACCAAAACACTTATCACTTGATCACATGATTTTCTCCTTATATTTGTTTTTCACTTCTTCATCTTGTTATGTTCTGTAATTTCTGACTAAGTGGTACATAGGCTTTTACATAGCTCCTTACATAGCTCACGGAGGTGAATTTTGCACTGTCAAATTGTCAATGGTACTTAAACTTTTTGGCGTGAGGGTCAGATGAGTGGGGTGCAGCTGCTCTGGGAAGCAGTGCAGAATGACCTTGTATACCAAGTCTGGGACCACATGGGATCCCATGTGTGTCCAGGGCCATGCACTTGGTCTGACCCCATATGCTACATCTACTCATAGACTGGCCTCCAGGTCCATCATGATCCAACATTCGTGGCCATATAATCCAGCCTGTGGGGCTCCCCATAGGTCAAAGAGTTCAGCAGTAGGGCAGTCATGGCAGTATTGTCAGAGGACTCCCAGAACTGTGGCAATTAACACTGCCACTTCTCCCTGCTGCCAAATGTCCAAACCCATGCAGATCCCCATTGGCCAGATGACCTGATTCTGGCACCTGGTCTAGCCTATGGTCTGGACTTTGAGCACCAGTGTCCTACATCCCTTAAGGTAGCAGAAAACTATAAAAAAAACTTCATATCTTGTATGACTAATTACAGATGTTAAGGAGCATGAGGGGGCCAAATTCAGCCTAGTGAAATCTATCCTACTTTTTCTGTTTCTTAGTTATATGTGTGTTCACATTTTATTTCATCTGACACTGTCAAACTCTGTTATGTTTTCCTCCTTTTTCAGGGCATCTTTCATATTAGCACCTAGATCTGACCATTTGAAACTTACTTTCCAAACACAAGTATCATACTTTGGAATGCAGCTCCAACAGCTATGCCCAATAATATAGATATTGGTAAGTAATCAGGGAGCAGGAAAATAGCCCAAGAACACGTCCATGCATTCTTACAGTAGATAGTAACTTTCTTTCAATCACACAAATTAAATTCAAACCTCTAGAAGTACTGCTGGCTCTGAGGATTAGCACACCTTCATGTCTACATACATCAGAGTGTGGTTTAAATGTTTCGGTTCAGACTGTAATGGCATATAGACAAGTAAGCAATTATTCCCATGCATGCTCTTCACCTATTTCATATATGCTGTTATTCCCAATTTACAGCTGCCCTGATTGCCAGTTGCCATAGCTTTCCCTTTTCCAATACATGTTTTAAAAGCAGTTTTGGTTGTTTCTATTTTCTTATTGAATTGTAGGACAGTGTTTGTAAAGCGTTCTGAAAATGCAAGGGGCTGTGTCATCATTGGAGTCTATATAAAAATAATTCCTCCCCTATATTTAAAAAAAGATATAAATTTAGGCTGCTTGCAGACGTTAAAAAAAAAACCAAAAGCAGAGCTGTAATTTAAACTCGGTGTGTTCCCATGTCAAACCCTGCACATGCTCAGAAGAGGCAGTGCGTTTTTTTTCAATCTGACTCAGACTCTGCAGCTTCTGTAAAGATCAGGCAGTTTAGCTGGGCTTTTTTGGCACTTTTATCTAATAGCTGATTGAATGAGCTTTAACTAAAAACTCAAAAAGTCCCTGCTGAAGCTCACAATCTTTATAGACTCTGCAGAGTTGGGTTGACATAACTTGCTGATTCTTCTGGTAAAGCACGTTGTTTTTTTAACATCTGCAAGCAACTCCAAAGATTACAGAGGTTAGCTTGCAGACAGGTATGCATGCAGTGAAATTTTAGGCCCCTGCCCAATGTGCAGGTAAAGGTGGGATGGGGTCTGATGAGCGAGCCACACAATCATGCTTCCTGCCATTTCACATGTACCTCAATGGCACTCACAACACGGAGCCTCAGTGGGTGCTCACCCTGTAATCCTATGCCTGGGAGTCCCCATCAATGGATCTTGGCTCCGAATTTCAGGGAGACACCATGTGCCACTGAGGCTGGGAGTCCACAGCTGATGGAGTTCCCAGCCACGGAGACGCATTTGGCCATATGTTCAATCAATGGCATGATAGGAACCAGCCACAAAGTTATTAAACATTTTTTGTCGAATTACTTTGTGGCTTATTCCTTATTTTATTATTCCATTAACTGCTTTAACATGTGGCTAGGTTACAGATAAAGTCATGATTAACAAGTTATTCACCACCTTAAGTGTAGTGTGTGGCAGGGGCCTTATTAAACTCCTTTTTTAAGATTAATAAAACACTCTTTTGGCCTAGAAACCTGTCTATCTGAAGTACAAAACCACAAAAAATGAGAAGCCATTACTAGTCTGCAAGTAACTCAAATGAGGTGTGCAGTGGTATAGGCAGGTAGTATTCAGATCCCACATACAAACAGTGTATATTCTTGTGAGAAGGATGAGATAGATGATTTAAACGACTATTTGTGGTATTGGTCATTCTTTGAAGAAATAAAAAGAAAATGCATCTCTCTTAGGAAAATTTTAAACACTGAATTATAATTTAGCTCCTTTGTTACCTCATTCTAAAATCCCTGGGTGCACCCAGAGGAGTGTGGTGGTGCAGTGTGTGGTGATGCAAAAACATGTTTGCAATGCCACATACCACACAGTCTGGAGTTCTCCACTCTGTAAGGGTGTGCTGCCCAAGTATGAAGGGGTCAAAAACAACATGGGTATCCAATGGTCAAAAGAAACTGTGGAAAAAAATCCCAAAGCAGCGCATGCTTGGGCAGCATGCACTATTTAAAAGTGGAGCTAGGCTGCTCAGAGCTGCACTGTGGCTGCCGGCTGGGCTCTACCCAGCATGACCGCCATGGCTGCAGCTCAGGGAGGCCCCCAGACCTCAGGTAAAGCTACTGGGGGCAGAACGGTGTTGCCTCAGCCTCCTCTATGTCACCTGGGGCAACTTGCTGTTCACCAAAGTGCATGTGGCCTGGGCATTCCCCAGGAAGAAGAAGCATCAGCTCAAGGTGTGCCACTGCTACTACTCCCTGGTGAACCAAATGTCCCAGCATGTCTGGATGCACCCCCTGGGTATATTTGCAAATACTTACACAAAGAATAAGGGTCAAACTCAAATAAAAATTCTCTGTTTCTATTCTTTTACCATGAAATATTGTTTAATTTTATATATTATTTGTATCATCATATATTATGTTTAATTTTGTTTACAGTTTACAGTTGGTAAATTACATAATCCTATTGTATGCTTTTACCATTAACCATATGTTATATATAATCTATTGTCAATTTTGCTGTATTGTTTTAGCAGGAGCTCTAGATAAAGTACTACTACATAAGTGCTGCCTTAAAAAAGGCTAAATCTGAAACTAAACCAGGAAACAACAAAGATAAACAGACTGGTGCAAACTGTCCTCTTTGTGACTACATCATAATAGTCTTTAATAATATGTTCACATCCTATTTTCTTTTCCTCTGAGCTTCTGTCTCCTTCAATGTTCCATTTGGACGGTGCAAAAGGAATAAGGAAAGTGATCACTATTTACTTTACTCTAATTATTCATGAATAATCTCTTTCCCCATTTACTTCAGTCTACCCAAGCTCTGCATTCGTGCCTCATTCACTGTCCTATGTATGCTCTGCAAGTGGCAAGAAGCACAATAGTAAAATACAACTAGAGAGGTAAGAAGTAATTTAGAAGAAAATAATCCATGTTGGTATCAGTAGTATTTTGCTCATGGAATGATGACATTTAGTGGTGATATTTCAACCCAAAATAAAAAGAAGGATGACAGCAATATAACTGGCTGGCTGATACATCCAGGCTAGTCAGGCATGCAAGACAACTGCCAAGTTTCAGGTAAATGCAGTCTTGAAGATTAAAAAGTAAGTTACACGTGTTACATTTATGGTAGGTCAGAGATCAGGCTGCCTTCAGTAACATGTCTGCAAAGGGTAGCTAAACTGAGTTGGTCTTCTGCTTTCTGCCTAGAATTAACAGCAGCTACTTCAACTTTAACACAGTTCAATATGCCTTAGGGTTAGTGTGGGCTAATTTTAAAGTGTAATCTCACTCTGAGTTTTTTAATCCAATTATGCTTTCTGTGTAAAAGGCAGGTCAGGGATTATGTCTTGTGCTTGTGTCAGGGTTGACTGTGTAGTTTTACTAATAGGTTAGCCAAGGAGTGGTCAAACACCAATCTGTGGGCTAGATCCGGCTGAGAGTGTTGTGTCATACGTCATGGGTCCAGAGATCTGGCAGCAAGAGAGCAGTGCCAGTGCTCTCCCATCACCAAATTTCCAGACCCATAGGGCACCCTGGGCCTTACACACTGTACCCAGTGCCTGATCCCAGTGCACAGGGCTGGGCAGGAGTGGAGCATGGCACCAGGGCCCAATCCCCAGTGTAAGGGAGCTGGGATGGGGTAGTTCCAGCCCCTCAGGCCCCTACCCTAGTACACAGTGGGTGGGATTGGGTAGTGCCAGACCCCTGCGACCCAGTGCCAGTTTGAGAGTGAGAGGGGGTGGTGCTAGACTCCCAGGGAGCAACCTTTGTGTGTATGACAGGGAGGAGGTTGGTGCTGGGAACCATAGCCCAAGCTACACTCCAGATGGCTATATGCAGCCTGTAGATGAACTCTGGGCAACTAACCTGGCCTGTGGGGCCAAAAGGTTAAGTACCTTTGATTAAGCCCAACCAACTGGGTTGGACACTGGATTTGTATAGGATAGCTTTTATAGAGTTGATACTGCCTCTGGCAGTGAACTGGATTAGATGACCTCTAGAGGTCCTTTCCAGCCCCATTTCTCTATGATTCTATGAACCTACAACACATATGCCATTAGTGGCACAGGCAGCATCTGTGTGACATGCAGCATACTGGGGAGGGGGCTGGCAGCTTGCAGCCGGTGAGGCAGAGGAAGAGTACATAAGTGGCACTCAGGGAAAGCACAGGCATTTTTACTCTCAGTATTTGGGCTTATAACAGGAATCATTTGAGGCCAGTACTCTTCCAATTCAAGATAAATTCAAGATAACTGCATAAGGTCACTTTCACTACAATATGGAGAACAATCTTATTTCAGTATAGAGTATGATCTTTACCCAAAAGTCTTCAGAGATGTGAGAAAACAGGTATTCCTATACATAACCTTAAGTAATAACTTTTGTTCCTGCCTTTTGCTGAGACATTACTCACAAGTGGCACCTAAACTATGCATCCATCCACTAGGCCTGCTCAGAGCATGGATAATGAATGCCAGCTGTACTGAGTCAGCATAGCAGCCTCAAGCACAATAGCCCAAAGTACTTTTGCTCAAAAATCTGACTGATGGCATTGCCACCACCCACTCTGGCATAAGGACTCAGTGGGTAGGGCACTCACCTATGAAATATGAAGCCTGGGTCATAAGGTCTCCTTTACCTGAGGGGATTACAACCCATATCTCCCACTTCCCAAGAGAGTCCTTAACCATCAGGCTACAGAATAGTTATGTGTGGGGGCAGGGGGCAGAGGAGGATGGTATCCAGTTAGAGCCGTGCCATTTGGCTAGGCTAAACTGGTTTGTAACTGTACAGACATTCCCTCTGGACTGAAGAAATGCAACCATATGCCTGCAGTGGCTCAGGCTAGAAGCTAGGGGGATCTAGAGCAGCCCTCCCTTCTCATTTAAAGTGCTGGGCTGAGTGGGTTGTGGCCAATCCCCAGCAGGATGCTCTGATTAGGGAGGGGTCCTTCCCACCTTGCTGCTCATGACCATGAGGGGAGCTAGGAGAGAGTTGATAACAGATAATTTAGCACCCAATCAAGAAAACAGAAGCCTCTCTCATTAGTTCAAGCTCTTCTTAAACAACTTTTTCCAAGGAAGGAACAGAGGGACGTTACCAGCTGACCTGTTGATTAACTCCAAAAAGCCCTAAGTGGACACTGTCCTGTCTGCTTTTGTCCTATCTGCTTTACACAGGCACCTCTCAGAATTAGCTAGCATACCACCTGCTGGCTATGGTCCATGATCTGGGAGGTGGGAGCAAGTCCCTGCTTGAGCAGGGAGTTGTGCGGGGCAGGGAGCTGTAAGAACCAGGCAGATGCTACTGTGTCTACAGTTTCTGCCACAGCTCTAGCCGGGGAGCTCCTGATGAGGAACAGACAGCCATCCTCAGGACTACAAAGCATCTGGGATGCTGGGGAGGACTCTGGTTTAAATTAAACCAGGAAGGTGTCTGGAACAGACATTGCATAAACCAGTTTGACCCAAATCAGTTAAGTCTGACACTACATTCAACAAGGTTTACCTCAAATCAGTTTCAAACTGGTTTATGTGCACTGATCATCTGTTCTGTTACAAGTTTAAACCAGTTTCTGATCACTTAAACCAGTTTATGTGTAATGTCTGCCTCTAGCCCTATCGGGTAGTTTTAGGTGGCTTTCTGCTCAGTACATGAGCTTTGGTAGGTCACCTTTCAAGGGCACTTAACTAATTCCCCATTGACTGCACAGAGGTGGACTGCCTAGCCTGCTAGGTAGGTTTTGCTTTCTGAATTGCTTCTTAGTCATCCTTTCCAAACAAAACAGCCTTTAAGTACTAAACAAGCCAACAAATAAACTGAAACCCTTCATCTCTGTCACAGGCACTAGGAGGGGAGCCCTTTGGCTCTGGCCCCAGCACAGCAGGCTAGTCCCTTTATGCAGAAAACTCTTCAGCTCACAGTCTGCTTCCTTTCTCTTTGCAACTTTTCCCTCAGTTTGCCTCCTCTAGCTCTCTCATTAGCTGAAAGCAGTAGTGTAATGTGCCTGTTCCCTTAGTAGTGCACTGCCTAAAGGGATAGGCACCAGATGGTGGGTAGAGTGCCTCACTCTCCCTTTCCATCTGCTTGCACTTCTCAGCTGTGCATTGCTGTGACATGGGCAACATGTGTCAAAGAACACAAGGTGTTCTGCAAATCATAGTTTTGTAGATAGTAGTGGAGCTCACTGCTGCGAGGGGTGTGGAATTGATCCCATTTTTTGCTGCTGAAATCAGCAAATATTTGGTCCTCCTGATATGGGCTTTGGTGGAGAAAAATGGGGTAAAAGTTCCCCCCAGCAAGAGTGAACTCTGTTCTGTACACTACTGTACATTCTGTACACAGTAATGTACAGAACTGATAAAAGTGAACTCTGCTACTCTAGAGAACTAGTACAGAACTGATAATATTCTTGTGAGTAAGAGTCACAAGATTCACAAGATTCAAGATTCTTGTGAGTAATTGGGCCCCACTCTTTTCCTTGGCATTTCCTGATGCCTAACTTGAAGGAGTCCTCTCCTGGCATGCTGGTTACTTTAAGCATGGAGAATGGGGTGAAATATAGATCAGCTATACTCTACCTACCTGTGGTAACTGATGCAGAAAATATGAAGGCTTACCAGGGGGGCTGCTGTGGGCTCATTCCCAATGGCCCCTCTCAGGCCTGGTGCTGCTGTGGTGTAGGAAATAACTTTGGTGCCTAATATTTCAACCTGTTCCTATTCTTTGTACATTAAGCTTAATATATCTTCCTGAGATATAGACCAGTACTAGAAAGCTAGGAATTATACCAATGCAAGAACTTAGGATTTGAAACCTTGATATGTTTAAGCCTAGAAATGGTATTTACTGGCTTTGATTGGAATAATTTTCATCTTCTCATCCCTGGACAGGGAATTTTAGGGAGAAATTCCATATTTAGGGCCTGAAGCAGGTGAGCTCCTCTGTCACCCAATACTGCCACCCAGAGCTGGCTAATTCACGGTGCCCCCTGCCAGCCCAGGGCTGCTCTGCCCTGGCTCAAATTGCTGAGGTCTTGAGCACATATGTAGATGCACCCAGGAGCAGTTGCCCCTGGCTCAAACTGCTCCAGAATTTATTGCTACACATTATAGTTTCACAGTTGTTAGGGTTGGAAGGGACCTGAGCAGATCACCATTCCGATCCCCTGCCATGGGCAGGAAAGAATGCTGGGGTCAAACAACCCTGGCAAGGTGTCTATCTAGCCTCCTTCTGAAGACCCCCAGGGTAGAAGCAAGCACCACTCCCCTTGGAAGTTGGTTCCAGATCCTGGCCGCCCTGACTGTGAAGTAACACCTCCTGATATATAGCCTGAATCTACTCTCAGTCAACTTATGGCCATTATTCCTTGTTACTCCCAGTAGTGATCAGGGAACAGGGACTTTCCCATTGCCTGCTGGTCTCCCTTGGCCAGTTTATAGACAGCCACCAGATCCCCTCTCAGCCTTCTCTTGTGGAGGCTGAACAGGTTCAGGTCTCATAGCCTCTCCTTGTCCAGCCTGCCCTGCTGACCCCGATCATGCAAGTGGCCTTCCTCTGGACACTCTCGATGTTGTCCACATCCCTCCTGAAGTGCGGCGCCCAGAACTAGATGCAGTACTCCAACTGCAGTCTAACCAGTATCACATAGAGGGGGAGGATCATCTCCTTGGACCTGCTCATGATGCATCTGTGGCTGCATGACAAGGTGCGGTTAGCCATCCTGTCTGCATCCCCACATTGGTGGATCATGTTCATCTTGGAGTCTATAATGATTCCAAGATCCTTTTCTGCCTCTGCACTGATGAGAGGGGAGTTCCCCAGCCTGTAGGTATGCTGCTGGTTCTTTCTCCCTAGGTGCAGCACCCTGGGCTTGTCAGTATTGAATCCCATCTTATTCTCATCCTCCCACCCCTGTAACCTGTCCAGATCTAATTGTAGCCTGTCCCTCCCTTCTAGCATGCCCATTTCTCCCCACATCTTAGTGTCATCCACAAATTTGAACAAGGTGCTTTTCACCTCCTCATCCAAGTCACTGATGAACATGTTGTACGGTGTGGGCCTGAGGACCGAGCCCTGGAGGACCCCACTGCCCACATCCCTCCAAGTCAAAAATGACCCGTCCACCACCACTCTGGGTGCAGCCCTCCAGCCAATTGGTGACCCATCTTACTGCGTAGACATTAATAGCACATGTAGATACACCCAGTGTTACCATGCAGTAAATAGGTTTGCTGTGTAAAGATATTGATGTTCCTGGAAAAGAGGAACATATTGTGAGACTATTTTGTTTAAGACACTGTACTAGAACTAAGGAGACTGGGTTTAGTTTCTGGTTCTGGTGCAGAGTTCCTGCTGATCAGAGTTCCTGCAATTATTTAATATCTCTGGGATATAGTTTCCTAACTGTATATTAAAGGTTTCTGCCATCCTTTGTCTCTTGTGTATTTAGAATGTAAGCTCTTCAAGGCAGTGTCTATTTCTGTCCATGGATAAAATTTCTCATTGAATGAAGTCTTGATCTCAGGTGATAGTGTAAAGCAATAAATAAATCATGGTAATGATCTTGATTGACAGTGCATTTAAGCAGTTATTCCTCAAGCTATGGAGCCAATGCTTCTTAATATTTACCTAGGATATTATAGGTGATTATAGGCGTGGGAGCAACAAAAAAATACTAGTCAATTTCCACCCCACCCAGCAACAAACCCCTTCAAAAATGTTTCTAAACATTTTGCTACTGCCTTCCTTTACAAACTCCCCACATAAGAGCACTTGTAATGCCAACACACAAACAAGTCATCATAAGAAATCCTGTACTTAGTATTTTATTGTGGTCAGCTTTTCAGTGTACCACTGTGATATTTCTCAGTGGTTGTTACTGATCAAAGTCCTCATTCTATTCTAGAAGTGGTACGGATGAAAAACAAATACATATCAAGGATTTAGACTATATATTTAGACTTGCTTCTTCATTCATTTTTTTTTCTTGAAGAGGCAGTTCACTGCTAGCAAGACCTTATCCCCTGAAAGTCTAATAAAAGAGGACATTTTCCTGCATAAGAAAGATTGTTTCTGTTAATCAGGTGAGAGCACTTTTTATTTAAATAGAACTCCTCAATTTATGATAGTGAATATTATCTACTACAGTTAAAATAGACATTTTAGTCAACTATTTGGTATAGGTTTTATTTGCTAAAATGTGTGGCCACTTTATTATATTTAATTTAATAACAATTTAAATTGTATTGACTAATCTGGGGCATAAGTTCCGCTCTGAGTTAAAAAAGTAAATCTACTAAATTCAATAGAGATACACTCAATTTACAATTGTGTAACTAAAACAAAAATATGACCCACTTTTTTTGTTTATTTTTTGACTGTGTATGTGGACTTTAGCTGTCAGATTATGAGTAGGTCAAGAATTGGGGGGGGTGACATTCCATTAATTTATTAATAAATAAAATTGAATTTCTTTCTGCTCCCATACAGGATGTTTAACATATTCATTTTAATGCTTATTTTATTTCTCTGTGAAGCCAGGAAGACTTCTTTTTACATCTGGATAATATGGGAGAAAGAAGTTAAATGTGAAGAGTTTGATTAAAAATTGAGGGACATAAGTAAAGTGCTTCAGTCATCTCTCACTTTTTTCAGAGAGATATATATAGTGATAAGAAGCCTATTATAGAGCATATTTGCAGTCTGGTACTGTAAATGACTTAAAATGTCAGCCTAAAGTGAGCTTTATTACTAATGATCAATAAATAAAAGAAAATTAGCAAAGAAGGAAGAAACAGCATGCAGGGGAAATTACATGGGACTTTTTATGAAAATCTAGATGCTCATTCTTAGCCAGAACAGGGTATGTATCAAATAGACCATTCTTTTTATAGTTTCTTTAACAAATAAAACTAGTATTTTATTTTCAACTTCCTTTTTCCTTATCTGGAAGAAAAGTTACTTCACAAAAATCCATGAGGTTCTTCCTATTTTTTACTTTGCTGCATCCTCTTGTTACTGAGATAGGAAAGTGGTCTTACTAGGGGATCAAATCCTGTAATATCCACAAGAAATATATGCAAACTAAACCAAGTGATGAGGACTCTCCATCCTGTGTTTCAGTATCTTTTTGTCTTCCATTTACATGGTTAAACTCATGTACTTGTATTAGTTACTGCCAGAGACACTGATAATCAGCCTTTTTTCTAAACTTCCACACCATAGAAAAATAAATCTTCAAAATAAGTAATCTCATTGACCTACTTGGCATATGAAACTATGCTAAAGGGCACATTTGGGATGGATTTCTGAATCTGAACACTTCTCTCTTAAAGCATCTGCTACAGCAGTGGGGGCCAACCTTTTTGGCAAGTGTACTAAAAATTAAGCCCTGTGCCATCTCAATACTCTTCCCCCTGACTCACCCACCCTGCTGGCCCTCTCCCTAGTATGCTGCATGCCAAGCAGAGGCTTCCTGTGCCACTAGTGGTATCATGTGCTGTAAGTTCATGAAATCATAGAGAAGTTGGGCTGGAAGGGACCTCCAGAGGTCATCTAGTTCATGTCCCTGCCAGAGGCAGGACTGCCCCTATCCAAAACATCTTATATAATTCCGCTGTCCAACCCAGTGGTGCTCAACCTTGTGGTCTCATGGGCTAGGAAATACTACCCCTCACAATCAATTAGTGGACAGGGGTGGTGCCACATGACAGGGTGAGAGGTGGGGGCAGCAGTCATCTTGCCTGGAGTCCTTCAAGTGGGCAGGCCTCTTCTCCATTAAGCATTTTCTTTTCCATAAGTTTCTTTTTTCCCCCTGAAGATTTCATAGGCATTGCTTGGATTTTATTGGGCAATGCCAAATTTTGTGGATTCTGTGAAATCTGCAAAATCACAAATTAGGTAGGTCCCTACCCATAGCACTGCATAAGCATAGTTATTTCTAGATCTTTCCTGACCAATGTTTATTCAACCTCTTCTTGCACACCTCCAGTAATGGAGATGCCACAACTTCTGTGGGCAGTCTGTTCCACTGCCTCCCTGTTCTAACAATGAAGACGTTTTTTCCAGATATCCCATCTACACTTATGTGCCGCAAACTTTTCCACATCCTACTTTCTGCAGCTAGAGAGAAAAAGTGTTCTCCCTCATCTTTATGGCAACCCTTCAGATATATAGATATTTGCTATCATGTCCTGTCTTGCACCATTTTCATGAGCTGAACAGGCTTATTTTCTTCACTTTCTCCTCACGTGGCTTACCTTCTAAGCCCTTTATCACTTTTGTCACATTCCTCTGGACCCATTCTAACCTCCTCACATCCTTTTTCATAGTATCATAGTATAATAGTATCATAGTACCTAGAGTCAGAAGGAGCCTAGAGCAGGCCATCTAGTCTGACCCCCTGCCAATTGGCAGGAAACGAGTGCCAGGGTCACAGGACCCCAGCCAAGTACCTATCTAGTCTACTCCTAAAGACGCCCAAGGTAGGAGCAAGAACAACTTCCCTAGGAAGCCGGTTCCACGTCCTAGCCACCCTAACTGTGAAGTAGTGCCTCCTAAT
>JAGPOW010001296.1:108541292-108556745 GCA_030014935.1 Caiman crocodilus
TAACAGCCCTCCTACACACCCAAGCACAAGAAGAGTACTCCTCTTTGGAGGCTGCTCCCTCCTTCCAAAGATAGTATGCCTCCCTCTTTGCCCTCAGGGTAAAGCCATTAACCTGATGGTTAACTACATTTTTAAAAATGTGAAGCCCAAAACTGTACATAGTACTCTAAGTGAAGCCTAATCAATGCTAAGTAAAGAGGCATTAGTACCTCCCATGTCTTGCACCTAATATTTCTACTGATGCAGTCCAAAATCATGTTTGCCTTTTGTGCTGCTTGCCACCCCTGTTCTATAGTTACCATCTGAGCAGTAGATATTAATAGATTTGTTTCATATATGATCTAATTGATTGACCCACTGAACAAGGCTCCAATCCTTTGAATTTATACATGCTTAACCAGAGCTATGTGAATATTATTATTACTGTTTCAAAAGATGGTTAACTACCTTGCAAGGTTTTAACTTAGACCCAAAATACCTGATTGTGTGGTAAAATCTGGCCCTTGTTTTCTATCCTGAAGTGCTTTTAGCAACATTTGTAAAAATTATTCTAAATGAACATTTCTTTGTCATCTAATGTGAAATTATATTTTTTTCATAATTTATTAACTTTTCCATTGCTTTTTCTCTCTACTGTTCTTTCATGTTCAGCAATCCAGTATACTGAATTTCCTTGTGCCAACAGGTATTGTTCAGTACTTGTCTGCATGGAGAAATTGATGCTAAGGAGTATACAGGTATAATTATAAATAAAAATGGCAAAGAATCACTTTTATTTTGGAAAACAGCATCCACATATGGAGTTATATTAGCACAGCTATCGTGATATATGTATACAACTGTAGTTCTGCTGATCCATTTCCTCATGCATATAAGTTCTTGGAAATTTGACTAAGTTTAGTTTTGAGGTACAAGATTCATTCAGGCTGAAAATTTAGTGTTGCCACCTTAATAGATCAATTGACACCTATGCAATGTTGATATCAACAAGTGATTAACATTCAAATTTTTTCCCAACCTTCTGCTTACCTTTTTATCATGTATGCCTTGTTTTAGGCTTTATATTGCCTGACTCAATATGCTTTAATTTTTTTCAGCCATCCTTCTGTTGATTTCTCAAGATGCATTGCTTATTCTTTCCCTGGTAGAATGCAATGGTTTGATAAACAAAACTTTAGAGGAAAAGTCTACAAATGGTGTAAAAAGGAATAGATTTCAAATATAGGGGTTCCTTCAGTTGAAAATAGATTTCTTGCAGATATGGCATAGTAGTACAATTGACATATAATGACCCTGGTTTGTTTTTGGATAGTCTCCAGAGGTCAGCTCAACAGTACAGCCATTGATCTTTTTCTACCAATTTAACTGTCACTACAAGTGGAACAAAAAAAAAAAAGGAGGAAGAATGTACTCATTGTGGTTAAACCGGAATTCACAAACACAGAAAAGATCTTCTCTATTGGCTGTTTCCTCCTTCTGCAACTTGACTTCCGAAAAAGGGCTCCCCTTTGTACAAGAATACAAAAACAAAAATACAAAAAAATCCCACCAGAAAGCACATGACTTCCAGATTTGCCTCCAGCTTTCCTGGCACTAGATTGAGAAATATTTCTTCATCTCACATTACATAATCATTTTTGACGCACTGTTTGTTCCAGCTCAGTGCTGTTTTCATCAGCTAGGAACCACAAGTCTAATGGAATACAAGGAGTGTCCTGCTGATGCTTTTATTTTATTATTAGCTTAATAATTGTGAAAGTTATTTAACAGAGTGTGCTAGAGCACATAGTTTCTGAAACCGTAGCTTTTGTTAGCTAATGCCCATCTCTTCCGTTGTGCAAATTTCCTGTAGTTTTTTTCCCCAGTAAGCCTGCTGCTTTCAGCATACTGAGAGCCTATTTGAATGAATAAGTGAATGAATGAATGAATGAACGTATCCTTGCTATAACAAACCCTCAGGATAAATCTGCAAATAGGGTAACTCAATAGATGTTAATAGAATTACACCAAGGATGAATTTGTTCTTTATTGTCTGAATAGTGCACACCAAGGGGCAGATCCAAAGTCCACTGAAGTTAATCAAAGTTTTTCCACTGATTTCAAAGGTTTTGGATCCGGCACCACATGAAAATAATATTTATATTATTATGTACTTTAAATGTACAGATACATCATTTTGTACACATTAAAACTATACTCACTCCTCTTCTGCTCTCATAGGCCAGGCACAGACATTATACTTTTAGGCTAGGGACAGGCATTCAAGAAGCCAGAGCCTGAATTGATTTAACCTTTGCAGGTTAGTTTAACCTGCCTAGGCTGAACTGGTTTGTAACACAGAAGACATGCAGGTACATGCCTGCAGTTGCTCAGGCCAGGAGCTGGGGGGAGCTAGAGCATGCAGGAAAGCTGTATGTGTGGGGGGTGGCCAGTCCCAGCTTCACTGAGCAGGGAAAGGTTTAGTCCCCCATCTCTATCCCCCTGGCAGGGACCCAAGCCAAGTCTTCTGGGGGCTCCTCTCCTCCCCCACCCCACACTGCCCACTGCAGCAGCGGGGCACCATGGCCTGTGAGGCAGAGAGGAGAGTTAGTCTCCCCTCTAGCCCCACTGGCAGCTGGGCCTGCCCACACTCACTCCCTGCAGGGAAATAGGCCCCTGCTGTCCCCTCTGCATGATGCTGGAGGGGGGAGGAATAGCCCTTGTCCCTGCCCCTCAAAGGGCCCTGCCATTTGGCATCTGGCCATGCCCCTGCCCAGCTGCTGTAGTGGGAGTGGGCATGGCCCTTGCTGTCATAACGTTGGATGCTGCAGCACTGGGGTCTGGAGCACCCCCAGCACTGACTCTGTGGCAGACAGCAGCTTTCCTCACCCTGCAGCCCCACCCGCCTTGAAAGAGGCTCAGGCTCAGGGAAACTCCCCCATCACAGCTCCAGCAGCCAGGCAGGGCATGGCCAGACTCCACGGGCTAAGCAGCTAAGCCCCTGGAGGGGCTATGACTGGCCCCCAGCAGGTCCCTCAGTCCCACCAGGCCATAGAGATGGGCCGGGGCTGCTCTGCAGCCAGACTGCCTTTCTCAGCAGCCCGGGAGCAGCAGGCCCCAGCTCCATGGTACAGGTGGGGACCAGCACCACAGTCCTGACCCTGTGCCGGCTCCAGGTTTGCTCCTCCAAGTTGAGCAGTGGCAGCATGGGAAAAGCAGCCCCTCCCCTTGCCACTGCCAGCACTTCCAAGTGCAGCCACCCAGAGCCGGCAGTGGGCTGTCCTGCATCTCTGACATGGCGGAGACACAGGGCAGCAGGGTGCCGGCTCCTGGCAGTTGATGGAGATGCAGGGCAGCCCAGTGCTGACCCTGGGTGACTGGCACTTCCAAATGTAGCCACTGAGAGCTACAACCCAGCTGCACTGCTTTAAAAAACCCACCAAATGTCTCTACCACCTCAGAGACACAGGGCAGCCCAGTGCCAGCTCTGGCCAGCTGTACTAGGAATTGCCAACAGTGGGAGGGGGAAGGGACACTTCTCCCATGCTGCCACGGCTCAGCCCAGAGAGGTGAATTTGGAGCCCGCGCAGCGGTGTGGGGTCAGGGCTGTGGCACTGGTCCCTGCCCATACCACAGGACTGGGGCCTGCCGCCACCAGGCTGCTGAGAAAGGCAGTCTGGCTGCAGAGAAGCCTCTAGCCTGCCAGTCTGGCTGAGCCCTGCCTGGCTGTGAGGGGGGAACTTTCCTGAGCCTCTTTTCGGGGTGATGCAGGGCAAGAAAGCTGCTGCTTGCCATGGGGTCAGCACGGGGGGGGAGGGGGCTCCAAACCCTGGTGCTACAGCACCCAGCCTCCTGCATCTCTGCCCTCCTTGTAGTGGGCCCCCCCCTCTGTGCTCCCTGACATTATGATAGAAAGGGCCCTGCCTTCTCCCACTGCAGTGGTCAAGTGGGGGCACTGCCAGATGCTGGCCAGCAGAGCCCCTTGGGAGAGGCATGGATGAGGGCTATTCCTCCTCCCTCTAGTGTCCCACAGAGGAGACAGAAGGGGCCTATTCCAGCAGGGAGTGGCAGCAGGGAGGGAGTACAGCCACGAGGTAGGCAGATTCAGCTGCTAGTGGAGATAGAGAGGAGACTAACCCTTCTTTCTTCCCCCCTCCGCCTCACTGGCCACGGTCCCCACTGGTGCAGTGGGGGTGGGGGGGAGCCCCAAGCAGACTCGGCTTGGGTCCCTGCGGTGGGATAGAGAGGGGGAATTAAAACACTCCTCGCCCTGTCCCATGGCCCTGCCTGTCCCTGCTTGGGCTGGAGAGCAGAGGGGTGGGGCCACGTTGGCTGGCAGGGGGCAGAGCCCTGCCCAGGTCTAAGAGTATGCCAGGACACTGGGAGTCTAGCGTTTATCTTAAACTAGCAAGGCGTCTGGGACAGACATTGCATAAGCTGGTTTGAGCCAAATCAGTTAAGTCTACATTCAACCAGGGTTCTCTCAAACCAGTTTCAGCATTTTCAAACTGGTTTATGTTCACTGAATGTCTATTCTGTTACAGGTTTAAACCAATTTGTGATCACTTAAACTGATTTATGTGTAATGTGTGTCCCTTGCCTTACCAGTATAAGTGATCAGAAATTGGTCTATACCTGTAACAGAACAGAAATTTGGCACACAGAGACTGGTTTAAAAATGGCTGAACCCAAAGTAAGAATTTCTCCCCCCATTCCCTCCCCTCCACCACTACCAAAGGGCAAATGTGTGTTCTGTTCACTTACCGATCTAAACTATGCTGCTTACAGAAAATCACGTAACTTAGATTGATTCAGCCCCAGGCTTTTTTAATGTGTGTACTTACCCAAGGTCTGCTTTTACAATGTCTGCTGACAGCTCACCACTCTAATCATCTAACTGCAACTCTTTCCTAGCTTGTGTCATTTGCTTTCTCTCTGATATTCTTTATCATTAGCCCTCATCTGCCTTAAATTGCTTATTGCCACAATTGAACTCTTCCCTCTTCTTAAGCCGTCTTGCTTCCTATTGCATCACAAATAATTCCACTATCCAGCATTTGAAATATCCCATATTTTTTCCTGGCAGGATCCTTCTAAAATCTATCCTTTTCTCTGTCTTCATTGATAAAATTCTGGTTCATGCCTTGGTTTTAACATGCTAAAAACTACAATCACCTTCCAGCATGTCTGAACTCCTTCATTCTGTGCTCTTTCCAAAAATCAGCAATTACAAAAAGTCTTCCTCTCCCGTTGCTCAGTCATATCATCTCTTTCTTAAAATCAATCACTGGCTCCCTACACTTGATTCAGAATCAGACCAAATGCCCATCCCCTCTTTTGTGGCATCATGCACAAGTCTATGTCATCTGTATCTTTGACCCTCCATCTTGCTTGGAACTTGTCTCTTATCACTCCCCACTTACTTCCTGCTTTCTCTTCTCACCATGCTGCTTCCTTTATTGTCTCTTCCAAGTCTTGCATTCCTTTTAAACACTTTTTTCATTTCTTCCTGCTCCCGACAAAACCTCACTTGTCATGTTCTCTGAGCATCTTTACTATCCTGATAACGGTTTTTCTCCTTCCCACCCTTACAAGCTGCACCTATAATGCAAGTAGTTCACAAAGAGTAGTAGGGTCTATGCCTTACATCCTGTACTGCCCTACTTGGGCACAAAGGGCAAGCCAGGCTCTTGCAATGTTACTTTTATTGGGTAAAATTCCTCCTTTCCCAGTCTCTTTACATTGTCTATTTTCATGTTCTAAGTGTGATTCATTTAGACCCCAGTTTTGTATGTGTGTAGGTATAACTACTAAGTTAGCCTCCGATTTGTAAATATAGTCCTTAACCTAATGCCAACAATTGGTCTCATTTCAAGTCAACTACTCATGTACGTGAAATAAAGTAAGTGCATGCACCTTTACAGAATAAGGCCTTAATTAAGCAGCTTGCTTTTAATACTACATAAAGTGTTCTGCAATTCTAATAACAATAGATACCATAATAAAATAATATATCTGTTTGATGCAAGACCTACAGAAAAAAATAAAGAAATATGGTTGCTAATCTATTTAAAAGTTCTATCTGTGAAGTAAGTCATTGCATACTAATTGCATACTAATCTGTGTTATGGTTTTAACAGTAGTGAAACTCCTTTTTTCCTTTATGTGTCTTACTGATGCATGTTCATAACAATAATAAAAAAATACATAAAGCTTTTTTTAATTCTAGTTATGTTCTTAATAACAAGGACCTGGGAGTAATCAAGACCTCTTAATTAAGCTTCTTGCTAACAGATACTATGCCAGAGATGCATTTTATGCAGCAACTAGTAGCAGCTTGGCTATAATAGTACTCCTGCATACTGCAACTTGCTAACCCAAGAAAATTCAGCTAGCACCTGTCTGTCTTGCAAGACAATGGATTTGCACTGAGGCATCAGATCATTAAACATCTGTGAATGTGGCTGCAGAGACCAATTCCTGATTGACAGTTCCTTCCACACTTATCACACATGAAGTTCATATCTAACAGTCCTCAATGTGGTGCAGAGTTCTTCTGTGTGTTGTGCTCTTCTGGTCTTGAAAGCCTTCATTGCATGCTTAATAGGCTGTTTCCAAGTGCTTTGATCCTCAGCAATCTTCTCTCAGTTGTTTGGTTCAATGTTCATTGCCTTCATATCTCTCTCTTCGTAACATCTGCGAAATGGAGATAAGGATACCTGCATGGTTTTCTTCCTATAATGAGTTCTACATACAAAGATTCTTGGGTATATGGCCATTGTCTATTTTCCATATATGACCAAGCCATTGAAGGCGATGCTGACTGAAAAGTGAATGGCTGCTCAGAACGTTGGCATGTTCCAAGACATCAGCAAAGCCAAATTTATCCCAACAGGAAATTCCTAGAACGTGGTGATGGCAATGTAAGTGAAAGTTGTTGAGGCACTGTTGAGTTGAGTGTATGCTCCAGGAATCGCTGCCATACAAAAGAATGTTGATGGCACAAACATAATACATTTTTACCTTAGTCTTAACTTTCAGTTTGTTGTTGTTTGACACTCATTGGCTCAACATGCTCAGGTTACCTGTTGCTTTGCAGATATGGGTCTTCACTTCAGTCTCAAATGAGAAGGTGTGTCATATGGGTCTTCACTTCAGCCTCAGTGGAGACAAGGTGCATACATTTATTTACAACCTCCAATATATTTTCACCTATAGCAATCACTGGTAGTGAATCAATGCTCTGGCCTATAATGCTGGTCTTTTTAATGCCAATACAAAACTTTCTGCGCTTTAGTTTTTGCTTTAAAGCATCTGAGGTTGAATAATTTTCCATCTGCATGTGTATTTAAGTAAAGTCCTTTGGTGACAATCTCAAAATCATACATTAGAAGAAGGGAAAAGAAAATCCCGAAGAAGGTCAGAACAAGGACACATCCCTGTCTGCCTCAGCTTCACATCTCAAAAGCCTCAGATGTTGACCCATCATAGGCGAGTGTTTCTGGCATTCCATCATGGAAAGAGCAGATTATGCTGAGCCATTTTGGTAGACAGGCAATCTTTTCCAATAATCTGAAGCAGTCTTTACTGCTGACAAGGTTGAAGGCCTTGGTCAGGTCAATGAAGCTGATATAGAATGGTCTCCTTTGTTCCCTACATTTTTCTTGGATTTGTCCAAATGAGAAGATCATATCTATGCTACACCTACTAGCTCTGAAGCTTCACTGTCATTTAGGTAAACCAAGATGAGTGAGGATCTGAAGTCTTCTAAGCACTGCCCAAACAATGTTCTTTCCAACAATGCCTATTAGTGAAATGCCATGATAATTGTTGCAATCACTGCAGTCACCTCAGGCGTCTATACGGGGTGGGGAATGCTTTAATTACAGACGCTCTGAGAGCTGCTCTAATTAAAGTGCCTGCATTGCCTGTATATTCAGCATCCTGCACTTCAAAATGGTGGTGGGGGTGCTTTAACTAGAGCTCATTCAATAAGCTTTAGTTAAAGTGCCCCCACTGCCATTCTGAAACATGGGGACACTGAATACACATGGTGTGGGAGCTGCTGGAGCATGCTAATTAGCATACTCCAGCAGACTTGCAGCAGCATCTATTAATCAAGTCTGCTCTGATGCATGCTAATTAGTAAACATTGGAGCAGAGCTCTGTTACGTGTAGAGAAGCCCTTTTATGTTTGTAAAGAGCGATTGTATTTTGTAAAGAGAGAATATATTGCATATCTTGTGGCACTGTCACACAGTCCAGCAGTAAGAAGCTCATATAGGTGGAGAAGAAGCACAGGTTTTCCACACATAATCACATCCACAGACATACTGTCTTTTCCTTGGGCCTTGCCACAGGCCAGATTAAAATCTATGGTTAAAGTCCTCAACAGCTGGAGCATCATCAAGCTCTTCAAGGACAGACAAATTTTCAACAGTTAAATGCTGTGTCAGGGACATCTTTCCCTTGAACGGAGTTCAAGATAGTGTTCTACCCATCCGTCCAACTGTTGCTTTCAATCTGTTATGACTTTTCCTGATGCTGTCTTTAATGGAATTGATTTCTTTGCAGTTAGGCCTATCACCTTTATTTCATCATACATGGCACTGGTGTTTTCAGTGTCAAATGCAGATTGAATTTTCTCATAAAGCTGCAGCCAATAATCATTGGCATAGCATCTTGCAGTTTGTTGGACAACACTCCTTGCATTCCTCAGTTTGTTCTAAGTCCCATGTGAGGCACTCTTGTAAGCATAGCAGTTTGTTTCGCCTTTGTAAATGGAATCAATTCATGTGAGTGTGCCTCAAACCAGTTTGCTAAATATAAGGTCAGTAGTGACACAGATCATTATTTTGAGGCCTCCCCACTTCTCTTCTGCAGTCTTGCACAAAGTAAGCTCTGAATCAGCCTACTCCAGAGCCTGCATAAACTGAAAGGTTTTCTGATGATCAGATGTATTGGTAATGTTAATGTGTGGCAAACATACTTAGAACAGAAGATTTTCTTTGGTTTCATTTTGATAAAGAGGACATTATTGAGATTGGACTGCCTAGTGATCATGAGGTCCATTTGGTGCCAGTGGCTGGATCTTGGGAGCCTCGATGATACCTTATGCCATGGTTCATTTGGAAGAATGAATTAGTGATGCACACACTGTGATAGGAGCAGAATTTCAACAGCCTTTGTCCATTATCATTCAAAGCTTCCTGTGTGACACAAACCGAGGCAACCTGGCCAGGATTTTTTTTTAGCACTAACTCTGTCATCAGAGTCCCCCAGGAGATACAATCTCTCGAAGTGTGAAATCAGATCAATAGCACTAGCCAATACTACATCAAACTTGTCTTTAACCTTAGCAGAAGAGTAGAGTGTTGGGGTGTAGGTACTCACAAGGGTGATTGTTCTTTCTGAGGTATAAAGGCAAAGCATAAGGATCCTCTCAGAGCCATTTCATGAATTCTCAGTCATTTCAAGATTATTTCTAATAGCAAAGCCTTCTCCATGTTCACATGCATCTTCAAGAGCTTCCATTTGCTAAAAAAACATGTATTGTTTTTCTCTTAAGGAGCCATCTAAAACCAAGTGGTTTTTTTGCAGTGCTGCAATGTCAGTGTTCAACTTATTTCCATATCTATCACTGCTGTCTTTCAAGCATCAGAGACATGGGTGACTGGGGCCTCCTGAAACAGGGGCAGGGGGGCCACAATTTGTAGGTGGCAGCATTGGCAGCAGGGTGGAGAGCAGCAAGTACCTGCAGAAGCTGGCAGCAAAGGTCGGCAGGGGGGATGACTTGCCCACAGAAGCTGGTGGGGGTGGGGGGAAGGGTGGCAACTGCCCACAGAAGCCAACAGCTGCAGTGACCAATCTCAGGGAGGGCATGTGCCACCCTGTGCCCCCCTACCAGTAGCCTATGATCAGATATTCACAAGATCATCAGTCAAGCCAATACACATGGTCCTAACATTCCACTGATGTTCTCTTTTTCTTTTTGACGGGGTGCAGTAATGCAATCTGATTTTCAAGTTTTCTCTTAGCTCCAAGCACTCATTGGAACAGGCAAAACATGATGGATTAGCACCTTGCTGGCTGTGGGTTGTCCAGATTTAGGCAGGTGACAGCTGATCAATAAGATGCAATACTTTCTTCTGCTGGCAGAGACAGCCTGGAGCACCCCTCTCTTCACCAAATGAGCTTTAATAACCACAGGATAAGGAATTCTTAGGTTTCTCCATGTCCCTTGGGAAGGAGATAGTGATGAAATCTTGGCATTCTGGACATTTCTCACATTATAAAAACCAAATCTAAATATAAGTGGGTCCTGTATGCTGTTGCATTTTACAGGAAGGTTAGTACTGCTGTTACTTACTCAGGCAGTTAATTTCCCACCAAACACATTTCAGTCTGTAGCAACACAAATAGAACACACCAAAAATCCACTGTTCTCTCCAGACAGTAGGAGAAGAGCTTTGGCTTTCCCAGAAGCCTGGATTCTTCTCCTCGCAATTGTTCCCTCACAGCCTGCCATTTTCTGCTCTCTCCGCTGGGCTTTAAGCTCACAGTGAGACAGTCCCTCATTAGTGGAATGCCCCAGAGTTGAGTGACCTTAACAGGGCCAGCTGCCCCTTCTTAAGGGGACAATACACCAAACTTTTTAGATTCTCAAAGGATTCGAATTTAGACAATTACACAAGGATTCTTGTTTTAATTTTCCTATCCAAAGTTTTATACCTACTTTGGAGATCCAGGGATAAGTGTTATGTCTTACTGAGAAACAGCCAGCTAGGTTGAAATATGCATTTTAACCTGGAGCCCAAAAACCATTCTGCCATACCAGACATGAATGGCAGGGTGCACAATTTTTAGGATCTGAGATAAAATAGATTAGATTCCATCATGTGACTACTGACACATGAAGAACTTGGTATCAGGGTTCATGATGCCTGGCTTCCTACTGCACCCTTTCAACCTGCTGGTGCCTAGACAGCCTGGGATACCAACCCTGTGTTCCACTCACATTGGCTAGTTTAAAGCCCTACTGTGCAGCCTGACACAGGACTGCACTGTGCAGTTTTAAAGGCGTGAGATGCAGCAGAGCCCGTTAGTGCACTCTGTTCATCAACTCCCCCAACACAAGAGCCATCAGTAAATCCATATGGTGCAGTAGATGCTGGCTGTACCATGGGTCTTTACGATAGTGCACTTTAAATGTGATACAAACCAGCCAGAAGGATGCTCTACATTAAATGTGGGACATCTTTGTGGATGGTTTGCCATGTTATCTCATAATAAATTGAATGATTGTGTTGCATATTACAATTTATTGCCCATTTAACTTATGTCTGCCAGGGGCCTCAGACATCTACAAACCTTCAGGTATCAAAGACACCACTGGGAAAGCACTCTTAGCTATCTGTCACTTACATGTCATATCTGGTAATTAGTCAGAAGCTGAAGCATAAATTTCTAAAGAAATTTAACTTTGCTTTGCTCTCTAGAGGGTATTTATAAAATAACATAGGGATGGAATTTATATAAGAAAAATAAACTCTTGTGCCTAAATCCTAGAGGTCAAAGATGAGAAATTTAAGATTAACCTAATATCAGTCTTTGGAGGGAATTTCATCACAGGCATGACTACAGAATCACAGGTGTGAACAGTTGAGTGACTTTTCCTACTAGCCAAGTGTCCTTGAAATGTGTAAACCAATTAATAAGAGTGTATAGCTGTTTTTAATTTAGTCAGCTCTCCCTATTTATTATGCGATTTTTATTAAACATTTAGTTTCTTCTAGATATTTATTTCATAGGCAATCACTATTAATATAATTAGATGAGGAGAGTATTCTATGTAAGAAAGAATTTGTTCAGAGTTCACTAAAGAATCTATACCATGTAACCAGTGTTCATTGACAGGTTTTTGACAAAGATGCCCCTAAATTGAAGAAAAAGAGAAAAGAGGGTACAGAGAGATCAAGATAAAGATAGAGCCCTCATGAAGAATTCTGGACAAATGATGCTATATTCTTCTATTTGATTCCCATAAGTAGCCCTATCAATTTGGAAAGGGCCCCATTGCTCCACAAATGGCAGTTCTGCTGACCTCAGTGCAATAGAGTAGTTTTACTCCTGTCCTCACCTCATCCTGCCTCCTTTCAAATTGTTAGTACCCAGGGCCTCTGGAATGAGATAGGAAATGCAATTTCCAATAGAACTGTGGGCATGACACAAAAGGTATGGGCTCTTCGTGCTCTCCTACACTGAGTGGCTGGACTGAGGAGCTGTGACATGACAACTTTAGATTGGTGGCAGGATGGTCAGTGAGACTGTGATTGTCACATGTAAAAAAAAGAGGTGCACTGCTTTACATCATTGAAGCAGAGGCTCAGGCATAGGATGCCTACTGGACAACAGAACATCCCAGAAGACCACCCCCCCAGGCTGTACATCTGTGTTGCAGACCTGAAAGACAGCTGGCTGGGAATAGGACACAGCCAGGGAACATGGCACAGCAGCCATGAGATTGTCACAAGGAACAGGTGAAGCTCCTGGATTGTTTGGCAGGGTCATACGCAGCATATTTGAAGCTGCTAGAGGGAAGATGCAGGGGGAAAGCACCAGGGAAGCTCCAGAAGGGGAAACCCCCTCCCTCACTGGACAGAAGACATAGTGGCCAATGGACAGCAAGCAGCTGCAGATCCAGGAGTGAGGAACATGAATAGCAGGGCTAGCCCAGCCAGGTAGCACCCACAGGCCCAGAGAGAAGCTGAGAGTAGGCTCAGGGGCCCAGGGGCCCAGAGAGGTATTGAGTGTCCAGAGAGCAGCGTCTGGGGGCCCAAGGGCTATGCCACTGGTGGGACAGACTCACTGAGCAGGCAAGGTAAATCCAAGTTCTTTTTGTGTGGATCCTTAAAGGGGCAACGCTTGGGAACAGGGTCTAGCAACTAAAAGGGGCAATGCCATAAGGAAGAAGAGGAACTAGAAAGACTACCTTGAAAAAGAAGCTGTCAGCATCTGCAATGGAACACCTCCAGTGGGCAGGGTGTAGGAGAGGATGGGCCCCATGTAGACATACAATGGGACTCTCCTTAACCCTCACAACAAACTACCACTAAGACATTCTCATTCACCCTATTCTATCACTTAAGACCAAAGCATGGCAGGAAAATCCAGGGATGATGGGAAATAAGAGTGGAGATGTTGATTAATACTTCTGCCACTGGAGGGCTTTAGCCCTTAGGTACAATCATCATCGGTATGCTGAGACATTTTATGTGACAACTTCCATTAAATGAAAAAAAAATCTGTGTGAGGCTAAAAACTGGAGATTCAAAACAGTTAATCATTTCCTGTGATGACCAGCTATTTTAGAGAGACCCATTAAACAACTCCCCTCCCCCCACAAACAATCTGGAGATCTAATCTGTGTGATGTGATGTTAGATGTGCCAGATGGGATGCTTGTGAACATTTCATTTGACCTGCTGTATATCACAGAATTTCACCTAGTAATTTTTGCATCAAGTCCATATTTTGTGATTGAAGCTAAGTGAAAATAAGTATATCTTCTCCAAAAACACTGAATCTAATTTAGAAACTTAAAGGCAATTGTCCTCACTGAAAAATCTGCATATTACCTCCAGCCAATATTTGTCTAGTGTTAGCTTTCAGCCACATAATCTTATTATTCCTTTGCCTCCCACATTAAATGGCTCCATACCGGAACGAATCTTTCCCCATAAGGCAGTTATTGACAGCAATCAAGTCACTGGTGCCATATTTCAGATTGACTTCAATAGGAGTTAGTTGCCTAGGTGCTTTCAGAAATCTCACTAATCTCCAATGTGCATCTTCAGGCATCTAAATGCTTCTTAAAATTTGCCCCCATTTAACCTTCTCACTGATCAACTGAACAAGTTGAGGCACTTGGTCATTCACTGTCAGGCACGGTTTCTAGTCCTCAAATCATTCTTTTAATTTGCCTTAATCTATCTCATTTCCTCAACTTCCTTTGAAAAGGGCAGACACCAGAGCTTCACAGCATTCTAATAATGGATTCACCAGTGTGGACAGTCCCCTACTTACAGAGTCAGGAATGACCTCAGCCCTTAGTCACAGGATCATACCAGGAACTCATTTTCAGTTGTTTATTCACCCTGACACCAGATTCTTTATAGAGTTACTGCTTTCTAAGATATATTTTTCCATCAGAGATGGACCAACCAAGTATAGTACTTGCTAGGGTACAGATCACCAAAAACATTACTTAGCTGCTACCTTATTTAGCTATGTATAAAATCCCTACTTAGCTGCCACCTAACCTAGAAATGACATTTTTCGGTGTCCACATGTTTGCTTGTAAAGTTCCTAGTTACCTAAATTCTGTTTCTAGGAGTGTTCATAATTGCCTAAGTCTTGATGGTACTGGCATTTAGTTTATGCCTAAGCCTCACCACAATACAGAAGTTAAGTGTCCTTCTACATATCTTCCATTGGGGTTTGGAGGGGCAATTTGATAGGAACACTCAGAGAACACCTAGCAGGTCAAGACAAATATAAAACAGGAGAAGAGGCGGTGTTGACCACCCTGTATCCAACATGCCATTCAGAAGACCCAGGTTTAACTCCCTTTTCTGCTTGAAAGATTTTGAACCAACATCTCTCATTTCTCAGCTAAATGTTCTAACCATAAGGTTATAGTAGATTATGAGGTAGAGAAATACACTTTCTCATTTAAGATGCTCTACTGTGCATGAAATAATTAAATACTAATAATATTAATGTGGCGAGAGAAGAGGAATGAGAATGACTCCATAGGTTAGTAGAATGGACATTCTCTTAGAAAGTAAATGTTGATTCAACCTCTGTTAGGCATAGTGGTCTAAGCATTGACATATTAGATCAGAAGAGCCCCTCCCTGTGCTTGGGAAGAAAAGGATAGCATCAGAGAACATGGTTTTGAATTTCAACTGTAGAAGGCTGCCTCCCTGAAGTTTGGAGGTAAGTCTCTAGGGGCACATCTACAGTGTCAGAAATCCCACAGTATGGTGCTCTACCATAAATAATGGCAAGTCCATTATATATATATAATTATTAGCAGCTGGCTATATATATATATTGCATGCTGGCTAAGGAAGGATTCCACCTCACACCTAAAGGTAAGCGTTTCATTTCTTCTAGGTTGGCTGATCTCATGCGATGGGCTTTAAACTAGCTTTGCCGGGAGATGGGCCTGCCGAGAGAGGAGAGGATGCTGAGCCAGGTAAGATGGGCAAGGGTTTGTGGTTGTGGCTTGGGGAAAACAAGTAGAGAGGGAGAGGCGGCAGTGGGTAGCCTTAAATGCCTCTATACAAATGCTAGCAGCATGGGTGGCAAACAGGAGGAGCTGTCTCTCCTGGTGGCTGTGGAAAACCCAGATTTGGTTGGGCTCACGGAAATCTGGTGGGACTTGACCCATGACTAGGCTGTAGGCATC
>JAGPOW010001296.1:108560356-108584991 GCA_030014935.1 Caiman crocodilus
GACCCCGGTGCTCTTTCCTGCCAAGGCAGGGGGTCGGACTAGATGATCTGCCCAGGTCCCTTCCGACTCTAGATACTATGATACTATGATACTATGACTGTCTGTACTTAGTTTTTGAGACAAAGTGAGCATGACTTATTTGATCAATGGTAGATCCAGGATCAGGAGGCAGTGAAAAGATGCCCTTTAAATTAGGTGCTACAACAGGTGTTACAATGTCTAAATCTTTAGGTTCATCTAGCCCCAAGTCACTACCTCCTGTCAGAGCTGAACAGTTAAGAGATGCCTCGGCACAGCTGTGTTAGGCACACTGCGAGTCCCGGGTGCAGGGATTTTCCCTGTAAGGTGGGAAAAGTCCTTGGTGCGGAATCAGAGCCCGCCAAAAGCTTCCAACTGCACCGAGTGCATGCTCATGATTGGCTTAGTGTAAATTATGCACATGTGGCGGTCAGCAATTGGCTCGCTGGCCATATAAAAGGCTTGGGTGATATCTGCCCAAGTTGGAGGAGCACTTGAACACGCGTAGGGAAAGATCCCCATGTGTACTTTGGAGCCACGGAGGAGGCCTGATCACCCACCGACTCCCCATCGTGATCGCCACGACGTACCCCATACCCCGTGCAAGTGTGAGCATTGGTGTGCCTGTCTACAGTTCTGTTTGTCTGTCTACGAATTGTGCCTACACTGCATACCTCGTGTATACAGCTTGTAAGTCAAGTTTTTTTGTTTCAACCACTGCTGCCTCTCGTCTAACCAATTCTGCTCTATCAGTGGCCCCATTCCGCTGGCGTTTCTCGGCCCCCACACCTCCAAGTACAGGATCCACAGCCACACACGCTGAAAGTTCTCCACTAATCTGCCATTGTGTAAAAATGACTGTAATCGTTCCATTTAATTAGAAATATTTTATATAACAGAAAGTGATTTTTAGGTGAGGGGAGACAGTCAAACTTTTGCTCTCTAGAATACTATTAGCCTCGGGCCAATATTCAAAGTAGGATTGAATTCCCCTTAGACATTAAAATGTCTTCCATTATGCTTTAAAAAGAGAGCCCAAGCACCCCAAACATCCCTTCCTTGCCCTTTGTATGTAATAAAAAAGACAAAATCTATTGTGCCGTTAATGGTTGCAGCTAAACATTTATGTTGCAGTATCTCTAGAATTTCTACAGCACCCAGACATTCAAACTTGGGGGCAGTCAATGGAGCAATTCTGATTTACACTGGCTGAACATCTGGCCCAGTGTATCTCTGGGCATAAACTTGTTCCCAGAAGCTATTACAAATCATATAATAAAATAGTTCATGCACAGATAAATGAACTAAAGAAAGTTAATTTAAGAGCTGTAGCAGTCTACCAGGGCAAAACATCTAGTTTGGGGTATATTACTAGGCCAGGTTTCAAAAGCTATACTCATTCCTGGTATTGAATTTAAACTACAAGAAATTAATTGGCTAATGCGGTTAATAGTGACTGCAGCATCTGTTTTTGTTCTACAAGGTGGACTCACTTCTAAGCAAATAACCGAAACTTATGAACTCAATTACACCTTATGCACTTGTAGCCTTTGAGAGGCATCCATTCATGCTAGGGATGCAGATTATAATAGCGACATATCACAATGCATCACACGCATACATACACATAAGTCTACTCCTTAAGTACTGACAGGGTAAGCTACAGAGCTGTTAGGAAAACAGCTTCCAAAGATAAATGAGTAACCAAGTGTCAACAGACCTCATTTGTGAGCTCTGTCCACAGTGACCAGCAAACAGCAGGAAACCTTGCCCTGGAAACAGATGTTTTGCTGGACTGTACAATGCCCCTGCGCACTCAAGAAGGATAGACATGCTGTTTGTGTGGCAACCCTAATACTGGAATATTTTTTCCGCAAGGGGAAACATACGTTCCATGAAGCCTTGAAGTAGAGGGCTACAAGTAAAAAAAATCAAGTCAGCTGTCTAGTGTTAGAACAAAATAGGGGGTAGGCCTGAAGATGGGCCAGTTTTGTTTGCTCTGCTGACAGCACAGTATCAGTTGTTGTACAAAGAGAGCCATTAGATGATAAAATAAGTCCTAAACAATCCATACCAATTCTTTCTATTGGACTACCATGGGTTCACATGAGGTCACTTATGGGATTCCTTTCATCTCAAAGCATTGACGGCACTGGTTTCCATGACCCTTCTGAAATGGTAACATATATGGAAAAATGTTCTAAATTTAGATTTATGACTAATCTGCTTTTGTTTTCTTTCTTGGATCCTGTTTCTTGTATGAAGTAGAAGTTCAGCGTAGGAGCAAAATGTTACTTTGCTTGTTATATTTCCAGAATGCTTGCCTTAATAGCTGGTGTTCTTTGTGCATATTGACACTAATTGATAGTAGCAGGGCTGTGACATTGCAGTAAGTTTTCCCACAGCAGAGCTCAAGGCACTGCAGGTTAGGCTTGCAGCCAAGGCAGCTAATGCTTCTCTTTGCATTCCTTTCAACTCCCCAGAGAACAGCTATTTTATGGACACCTGGCATTTAAAGATCCAGGAAGTTACTGCCACTGCTGTTAAAAACCTTGCCTGAAAAAACAGTGCCAAAGCAAAATCCTACTTCAGAAATACTAAGTCATAAAGGGAAAGTATCTGAAAGGTTTTGACTATACAATTTGTCACTAAAGCTTTAAGTTAATTTAATTAAAACCATAATTGACCATTTAAAAATGACAGCAAATATACCACTGGGAAGAGACTTATGAGATAGGGCTATTAATGAGATGGCATTGTGCAGACAGCAACACCACATACCATCAACTAAATATGGGACAAATCTACTGCATTCCTGTTCCTGCTGTACCTCATTCCCAGTACACACAAGAGATGTGAGAATAAATGAGTGACTGAATCATAGCTATTAATGAACCCAGTGTTCAAGCTGGTTTATTAATCACTGGGTATCTCTGCACATGAATTTACATATACCTAAACTTAATGCACCTTAACCTAAGGCTCATTAAGGTGACTTAGGTGTGCCTCTACATGTGGATGCCTTAAGATACCTTAATGTGGCTCACTGGGCAGCCTGCCCTGGTCAGCACACTTGACAGCCTCAGAAGCAGGCAGCAGCATAGATGGGTGGTACAGCCCTGTACCTGCTGAGTGGGTGGGAGCCTCCATTCTCCTTGGATCCATCCCTGGCCCTAACCTTCTCCCAGTGTTCCTGCCTCCCCAGTCTTAAATGACAGTGCCAGAACTGAGCTCATGGGGCCCAGCATTGCTGCTGGGCACCACCAAGATGAAGATGTGGTAGGCACTATTCTGCAAGCACAGACATTTAAGCTAGAGTGGCAGTTCTGGCAACAGCAGTCCCTGTGAGTGTGCAGTAAGTTGGCAGAGTAGACAGGATGTACGAGGACTTCTGTCAAGGCACAGGGGGAAAGTACCCCTGTGACTCCCCGCAGGGGAAGGGGGCAGCACAGCATGGGTAGGGTTCCCCCACGCCTCTCCCCCAGGGTGGG
The DNA here is from genome assembly GCA_030014935.1 of Caiman crocodilus. NCBI lineage: Eukaryota > Metazoa > Chordata > Crocodylia > Alligatoridae > Caiman > Caiman crocodilus. The sequence goes on from JAGPOW010001296.1 coordinate 108,563,866, forward strand.
TTTGCTGGCCACGTAATGCAGCCCTGCAGGGGCAGGACACCTTTTTCCACCTGGGATTCAGGCACCCTTAGAAGAATGTGCTGGGACTCCTGCCCAGGACAGCAGGCAGGCTGGGACTGCATCTGACCCCAGCACCAGGCACAGCTTTCCCTACTCCACCCACCCCCATCCCAGGCAAGTGCTGACCTCCGTGCCAGACAGTGCAGGTGGGAGAGGCAGCATCAGCTTCGTGCCAGGTGGTGATTTAACAAGAGCCCTTGTACCTCCTGCCCCCTTTGCTGACTTACTGCACACTGACAGGAACCGCTGCCAGAAGTGCCACTCCAGCTGCAATGTCTGAGATTGCAGAACACCTGCTGCATCTTTGTCTTTGTGATGCCTGGCAGCAGCACAGCTCCCCACAAATTTGGGTCCCATCTGCTCATTCACATAGCATTAAGGTTCCTTGCAGTGTCTACACGTGGATTAAGGTGCCTTAACTAACCACACCTAAATTTGATACTCACTTTAAGCAGATATTACATTTAGGCGCAATTAGCCTAAAATCACTGGTTTGAAGGTTCATTAAGGGTGCACAGATGTAGACCCACGCCCTTAATGCACCTTGAAAATGGCTAATTCACCTTAAATCACCATGCATAGATGTGCTGAGTTAAATTTGTGCACGTGGGTTTTTGTGATTGCAGTTCAACAATAGTGGGAAAAGACAGTCTCAAAGCATAAACATTTGTCATGTAATCTTTTTCTCTTGCAGATCAAAAATCTGGATGCAGAACTTGACTGAGTTCTTTCCTATGTGACCTGAAGAAAGCTGTATGTGTGTGAGACAGATTGTTTTTTCTATAATAGTCAGTACCTGCAATCTGGATGGGTTCTCGAATACCAGATCACAAGAAATTCCCAAATGCTAAATTCAGTATTTTCATAAAGGAATGAGTATATAGAAGATTCACAGTGAAAGATAACCTACACTTGTAACAATTGTACTATTAGCCATTCAGGAGTGGACAGAGTATTGGTTGACTACAGCAGAGGACTGCAAGATCAGAATTATAGTCTGAGCCATGTTTGATGTATCAGTAAAAGTCTGTTATCTCCCCTATAGCCCGACCTAACTCCTCATTTGAGTCAGACCCTAGACACCTACTGCAAAATTAATGAGGGGCCCAAAGCAAGTTCAAAATATATTCATTGAACAACTTCAGACACTTGAAACAGGACATGTACAGGCATTATCTTTTTACCGCGATAATCTGGTGAAAGGACTTTTCTGTCTCTTGGAGCAAAGGCAAATTCCTGTGGACCAGCATATTTCCCATTGTTTTACTTTCTGTTTTCACTCATCTTGCTCTTTTTCTGGAAAAAAAATCTATTCTTTCTCCTGCAGTTTTGCTCTTGATTCATTTCAGTATTTGGGAAATATTTAGAGAATCCAAGTTCAGTCACTGAGGAGTTGCAAGCAGTTATGTGGCTGTCACTTATAAAACATATCCCAAGCTTCTCATTTTGCCTCTGTTTAGAATGTCAGTAATGGACGATGGATTTTTCATAAAGCAATAATCCTCATAACTACTCAGTGTGGCTACCAGGTACATACGGCATGGAGGGATGAAGCCAAGACTTCCGCTTTACAAAGGCAGAATACAAAACACCCCATTACAAAGGTAGACTGAAAGGTACATAACACTAGTTTACTCCTCTGCACTTGGATAAATGAGTAGGCCATGCTGAGTTAATGGAAGATTCATATTCCTTTCTGTGGAGTCACACCTTAAGTCAGATCCTGACCCTTAGGTTAGGGACAAACATTAAAAAAAACAGAGCCTGAATTGATTCTTTGCAGATTAGTCTAACCTGTCTAGGTTGAACTGATTTGCAACTGCACGGATATTCCCTCTGGACTGAGGAAATGCCAGCACATGCCTGCAGTTGCCTAGGCCAGGAGCTGGAAGGGGACACTTGAGCATGTCCTTGGCTGCAGGGAAAGTGTGTGCGGGGAGAGTGTGTGGCCAGGCCAAGCAGTAGCCTTGGCTCAACTGGCCAGGCCAGGAAGGGGTTTAATTCCTTGGTCTCTGTCCCACCTGCAGGGACCTGGATCCAGGACAGACATTGCATAAACCAGTTTGATACTACATTCAACCAGGTTTATCTCAAACTGGTTTCAGCCATTTTGAAACTGGTTTATGTTCACCAAGTGTCTGCTTTGTTACATGTTTAAACCATTTCCGATCACTTAAACCAGTTTATGGTGTTGGGGGGGTTGTTTTTTTTGTTTGTTTGATTTTTGGAGTAGTGGCAAGCTTTCTTGTGCTGTTCTTGAGATAGTATTATTCTGATAAACTGTAGCCCCTTGACATTATACAAGCAGGATGCAAGATAATGCGCCCTTGATACTCAATTTTTATCCACGAGGCACAGCAAAGTAGAGTCCATCAGGGAAACTCTATCCATTTTTCACTTCTGTAAATGTATCTGTTTTTACAGTGTCAGAATGTAAGACCAAGCTTTGCTTCAAAGTAGCTGTCTATGGCAGTGGCTTCCAGAGTTCAGAATTTATGAAGACGGGGTGCAGAAAAACATGCACAGACAAAAGGAAAAAAGGTATGAACAATGAAAATGACAAGATACTTAAGGTAACTTTCCCCTTGGTTTTCCTAGGACATAATGCACTGATTGCACCTCACCAGGTGACAGAAGTGTAACGGGATGCTTCAGTGCAGCTCATGAGGCCCTCAGTGGCTGCACTGCAGCAGCAGTGGTGGCTGGGCTGACAGCCCAATTGCTCCTTTTGTTATTTGCATCAAGCCTGCGTCACTTTATGGAGAAGTTATTTTGCCCTCAGTAATTTCCAAGCTATTAGTAGTCAATATCCAAGTGCCAGGATTTTCAAGAGTACCCAGTGACTTTTGAAATTGTCCTTGTCAATAGTTTATTTTGTAAGAAATGCATTTTCAGGTTGCCCACAAATCTCTGTAACTTCAGGTAAAATTTAGTCAATAATTTCAGGCATAAAAATGAGAAGAAAAATTGAAATAAATTAAAACAGTTTTTTTGACACCATGTGAATATACTGTTTTGATTTTTAATTTTGAAAAAGCAGTTAATTTAGAAAGTGACTTAAGTTTAATATTAAAAAGGGTAAAACTGCCCAAATATATAACAAATCAATAAGGGGAAAAACATTTTAACTCAAACAAACCTCAACCCTTTTTTAGGTCAGCCACTGATCTGAAAAATATATTATCCACACAGCTTTAAGATAACAAAGACTGAACACTTAAAGACCTGGTTTTCAAGAATTTCTGAGTACCAACTGTTTGAAAGTTGTCTCAGGTTCTGCACTTGGTGATGCGGCCATACATAAATAAAATATTAAAAAGGGCCTCAAAGCAGAAATGTAGCAACAAAAATTGTTTTATTACACACATATTTATTGACAGTGGTTTTAGGAACCTTCCCATATTTATATTCCTAGGCCAAAGACAATACTGCCTAAGGAATTTTGACAAGACAACCAAATAAAATAAAGTAAAACTAGAAAACTTGGTGTGTGACATCTCAGGCACAATGCAAAGCTTTTGAAGAATGATAATTAATTATTTCTAAATAACTATCCTCTTCTCCACGGGCTGATTTCTTTAAGGTGAGATGCATCACCCCTTCCTATATTGCATATATGTACAAAGCTTCAGGGACCAATTTTGAAAGGAAGGGGAGATGATAATCAAAAGAGGCTAAGGAGGAAAATGCAAAGAGGGAGGGAGGCTGGATCCAAACCAACCTTGTGTGTGCGCCTTCATTTAGATGTTGCAACTTAGGTACCTTCCCTAGAAGACTGATCCAGAATGATGGGATAAGCATCAAGGAAACCTATATAATGATGTAACAGAGAGATCTGGCTCTTTACAAAGGAACAGGCAACCCAGCTGAAGAATCCCAGTGGTGGGCATTTACACAGTGAGGGACTGCCTCACTAGGAGCTTAGCATCCTAAAGTAGAGAGCAGAAAGAGAAAAAACTGGGTGAACTGTAACCCAAGCAAGCTTGGTACCAGGAAGAAGCCATACTATTGTACTAAGGCCAGAGCCAGTTTCTACTGCCCAAACAGGGCCGAGGTTTTTTGGTTTACTTGTTTGCTTGGTGTGCAAAGACTATGTTTTTTATTTGGAGAATTAGGTAAAGTGCTCTTTAGGGGGCAAAGCCAACCTGTAGGCACAGCTAAGCAACCTACTTACAGGAGAATAAGGAAACCTAGGAGTCCCACAAGGGAAATCTGAGAGGCTGCGTACAGATGTGGAAAAAAATGCTTTACTTTTAGCTCAGTGCACCCCCATGACAAGTGCAGCACAAGAGGCATCACATTAGTTTGACCCGGTTCACCCAACCTTTGTGTAGATTGCATGCTTCAGCAGGGCTTTTTGGCGCTTTTATCTAATAACTAATTGAATCAGTTAAAAAAGCTCCACTGAAGGGCCCGATCTATATAGATGCTGGGGAACCAGGTCAAACTAATGCAGTTCCTCTGTCAGTAAAAGGCTGCTTTGTTTTTTTTTCCACATCTGTCACAGGCCACGGCTATGTGCCAAGCAGCGATGTAGCTACAGTGAGCCAGCCCACAATGCTAGATACAGGGATTGTTTGAATTTCTATCACAAGGGAGTGCCATATTTAATTCAGGGTCCAGGAAGAAAAAGCCTCCAGGTACCTCTTGAGAAAGAGGTCTCTCAAGATTTAGATACCTGGGATACGGGTAGAGGTTGGTAGGAGAGGAGGCAGTGGCTACCTGACAAAATTGTTGAGTTCAGTATAAAGAACAATCTCTGGTGTCCCTTCACTCTTGAACACAGATGCTGCTGCTGTTATTATTGTCCATTATTTTTCTCAACCGCCTAAGAAATGCCATGACCGCCAACCTAGAGTTATACTTCCTTGTGCTAGCTCTCTCTTTGGCCCTATGAATCTTGTCTTTCTGGCTTCTCAGTGGCTGATCTACAACAAGAAAGGCAGAAAGATCCACCACACCCATTATCCTTTCCCATCACCTCCATCCCCACAGCCCAGGCCACAGCCTTGTGGTTAGGATCTGCTCCTAGGAAGTGAAAAAATGTGGGTCTAAGTTCCCTGCAAGGTAGTCCAACTAAGCAGCTCCCTACTTCCTAGCCAAGTACCCTGTCTAGGTCACAAGAGTCTAGGCGCCGAAGCAATTTTGCCACTGTTAATTCCACCTTACATATAATTCCTTCCCCGCAATCTCTAATACAACAAGATCCTGGGGAGTTTGGGACTTCTGTTTGTGACACAAGTGCCCGAATTTCACCCTTGCTCTTGGGGTTCTGAATCATAAATATAGACATCATTTTAATTTTGTACTTCAGTGTAAGTTAAAAAAATAATTCTACTTGCTGTAAAAAAAAATGGCAACAGTTCATTTAATTTGCCAATGGTTTCTTCCACCAATATGCCAATTCAAAGTAGGAATACACAGAAAACCAGAAATTATGAGTGGATCATGTGAGCTTTGTTTATACCACTAAATCTGCAAAATAAGTTTCCTGTTCCCAGCTGTAATCTTCAAGAAAAGGGTAAGTAAATAATACACATCAATATATCATTTATCTTGTGCTTGAAATGAAAATTAGGTTTAATAGAAAAAACAAACCTACCATCTTGTGTTTAGGAAGTTAAAAATGATCCATTATAACATAATGTTATTTGTTTGAGGATTATGAGGCAGCATAATTCTTTAACAAGATCATGCTGTGTGCTACTTATGTGAAGAACACATCTAATTCCATTTTTTCCAGTCTCCAACACAAGATCTTGCATGTTTTATTTCTGAGAAAGTCCTAGGTCTGTATAAATAAAAGTTTTATTTTTCAAGATACAGAGAATTCTCAAAATCATATTTTTTCTTTTCATGTGACTTCTTATGAATCAGAAAGACAGTAGCAATAATATCACATGGATAATTTGTGTCATCCCATTAACTGTCCTTCCTTGAAGCATGGGGCTACAACAGATGCAATATGTCCTTTCAGTCAAATCTCAAATAAAAAATAGTTTTGCATGATATACAAATTAAATTTCTCAGTCAAAAGCATCCATCACAAAACTTATGGTGTCCAAATTTTTATACCCCTTCCACAACATCTGTGGATTATTTCCCAAATATATTTAATACTATTGCCTGAATATAACTTTATGTAGGAGTTTATATACATACTGTTGAAATTGCATGAATGTGTATTCAAGAGTAATAATTTCAGTAGGCAGTATCTACACATGCAGACTGTAGGCAGTTTTATGGGAACACAGAGTTTTATATTTTCTTCATAAATTTTGTACTCCTTCTTTCATACCCTGCTATATTAATCTGTAGAAAAGTTTAATCCAAAGCTTTAACTTGCTACTCTCATTTCCTTTGTATATGAAGTAGCTGGAAATATAAATTCAAAAGCTGACATTAAATATATTTCTGGCATTTTCAGACCTAGTGTTTGATCCAGGAACAGCACTTCATCTGGGAAAGGACTGCAGGATCAGACATTTGTATTTAAACTAATTAAAAATACAAGTTCCCTCTAGCTTTGGACACATGCAAGGAAACATTACAGAAGTGGTTCAGCGGTGTATCTAAGGCCAGTCTTGTAAAAACTTCTATTAAAGTGCCGCTGTCCATTCCAGAGCCAGATGGCAAATACCTCCATGAGGTTTTTATAGACATTGGGTTACACATTCTGTAAGTCTCAAAGATAGGTCTTTCTCCAGTACAGCTGCTGACTCAGGCCATACTCTGATAGGGTTTCTGTTGACAGAGGAAATGTAAAGCTTACACTGGGGCAACCCAGTGACACATTTGAGTTCATCTGAGGGAGGGGGATTGAAACTTCACTGCATGTGTTAAACTGGCACACAGGAGAACTTAAAAATAGAAGTGCTATGTAGCAGATGGTTTGCTTCCACTGCACATACCATTTTTGGTAGGCACAACTGAGCTGCAGCTTATGATTATATATACACAGATAAAGTATGTGTATATATACTATGTGTGTGCACATGTGTGTGTAAATACATAGTACCTATAAAATAAACCGTACTAAAGATGTGTCCCTATGTTTCATATGTATTTGTTGTATATACTTTACATAGAAAAGGTGAATTTTAAAAGTGCTATGGTTAAATTTATTTTTTTAAAGAAAGATAGAAATACAAATTTTCAAAAATATTACAATTATCCTCTTACTTTTCAGGCAGCCTCCGATACATAAGCCAGGTAGCTACAAACTACATGCAGACCATGTGGGTGAAACTAAGACAAGACCCACAGAATCCCAACACTGCCTTTCCTTTCGACTGTTACCTTAGCATAGGGGTCTAGACCAGTGATTTACAACACTTTTAGATTTAAGGCACGCCACGATAGACCCCACAGAAAATGATAGCTCGTATTAGTTTTCACTCATTTCTTGACTGCAGTATAATATTAGAGCAATTTGGTTTTTTTACAAAGAACTCAAAAAGACCACAACAGGTCACCATGTTTTAACACTACAGTTTCCCAATTGAAATCTCTGGGTGTGTCAAAATCAGAATGCATGACCACAAGCCACATGTGCCACATATGCAGGTATTCGCCATGCTGCAAATTAAGTTTTTTGGACATTGGAAAATTCCTGTGTTAAAAAGATCTGTGTCTGAAAAAAAGTGGGGTGATGCCACACTCTGAGTGCTGGCCAGGCTCCGTGAGATGGATTGCCACTGCTGGAGCCCTGGGAAGCCCCCTAGATCCCAGGTAAGGCTGCTGGGGTCAGCCTCACTGCTAGTCCCAGCCTCCGCTACCTCACCAGGAACAACCTGCTGCATGCCAGGGCACACATGCACAGATGTTGTCCATGCACAAGTAGCAACAGCACAACTATGTGCTGCTGTTGTTTGTCCCTTGGGAGACATAGATGCGCTCATCTGGATGTGCCGTCTGGGTTTATTTTATGAATCATGTTTGTACACCTCACAATACTAACATTGGATGACACTCTGGGGAGCCCTTGAAAGGATCTCAAGGCACCCTGGTTGAGAATCAGTGCTTTAGGAATTTATTAACTGAGTTTGGTTCTGCTCAGTCCTAAGCCCTAACCCCACCCCAGGAATATCAGTGTTGCAAGGAAGAACCCAAAACATTATGTAAAATGCAACCTTAATTACAGCATGAGAACATTCTTGTACAATTGGTTTTGCTTTGTCACTTCTGATGAGCAGGGATCTAGGTTTTCCATTCATCACAGAAAAAAGTGGAAAAAATATGGATTTACTCATTTTAAAAGGAGTAAAATGCAGGTTTTATCTTTTTAAAAGGAGAAAAATGCAGGGCTGCAGGCAGATAGGAGACACTACATGCATGTCCACAGTTGCATGTGGCAGCCAGGCAGCATGGAGAGCAGCTCCTCACACATAGTCTGGTGCGGGGAGGGGATTGAGGCCCCTATAGTAAGGGTGGGAGGAGTCGGGCAGGGCTGGGAGCACTGCCCAGCTGAGGTAGTGCATGGGGTCTGGGGCTTGGGGCCAAGGGCTGAGGCAGGAATGCATGGCTGCAGGGTCCAAGAAGGGATTGGGTTGGAGCCATGGGCAGCTTATCTGAGGGGCAGTGTGGGGGCTGGCTCCCCACCACTGCATGCACTCCCACAGAGAGCATGGTGGAAAGGGGGGCACATGCCCCTCAGATTTGTGTGGGATAGGGGCAGATGCAGGCTGGCAGCTGTGGGCAAGACCCAGCACAGCAGAGTGGGATAGGGAAGCCCATTGCTGCCAACAAGAGCTCCACATTGCCATGGTGAGGCACCCTCTGCCTGCTCAGCAGCAGGCTAGTGGCATGGAGTTGTGTCCCATGATGCTGCTGCGCAGGGGCGGGGAGACGACGCCTCACCATGGTAGTGTGGGGCTCGCAGCAGCAGACTCAAGCCTCCCCACTCCACTCTGCCCTGCCCTGCCCTACTTGATCCCTCACGCTAGGCCATGGAGACCCTCAAGCCCACGGCCTCCAGTCCAACTTTGCTTCCCTGCCTCCCCACAGGCTTCACTCCAGCAGTGCCACCTGTGGTTGAGGGGGAGCCAGGCTCCATGCTCTACTCTGGCTGCAGCAGCCACTGCCTCCCTGAGCCAGGGCTCAGGTCCCCAACTCTATAGCCCTGGCAGCAGACCTAGGTCCCCAGCCCCATAGCTCTCACAGCAGGAGGGCCCTCTGGCAGAGCTGGGAGGCAAGGGGCACTGACAGGACCAGGGGGCTATGAGCTGGGAGTGAAGGGCCCCAGTAGGGCTGGGAGGCTGCAGGGTGGGAGTGAAGGGCACCACTAGGGCTCAGGGAATGGGGGACTGGGGAGCACTGGGAGGGCTACAGGGCTGTGGGTGGGACATGAGGGGTAGTGGCATAGGCTAGTTTCTCCGAGCTACTCAGTGCCACAAAGCAGTGAGGGAGTTAGCTGCAGCTGGACCTGCATCCTCAGCAGTGACAACAAGTAGCAGGTGCACAGGGGTGCATGTGCACCCCTTTATTGGCTGTGCTCACCACTTAAGCGATGGGGCAGGGGATGAGGTGGGAGCACCGGTGCCCCACCTGCAAGTGCTGGCCAATTACTGCAGACATATCTAGGAGTGGCTGCAGCAATCGGATGGTGCTTTCTCTCAGAAGTAGCCACAGCCACTCCCAGAAGCAGCTGCAGTAATTGGTTATCACAGGATTGCCCGGGGGGTGGGGGGAGCCCTCCCCATCTGCAGGATTGTCCACAGGAAACCCTCTGCAGAACTGGTTGTGGTGGGGAGGGGACACGTGCCCCCCTGATTAAAGTGGCACCAGTTGCCCATGATCCTCAATGAGCAAGAGGCAGGGAGAGTTCTGATTTTCCATGACAAAGAAAACCCAAATCAAATGCCAAAATAAATATACAAGTATCTAGAATTTTTTTTTTTTTAGGTGACTGATAGGCTTTCACATTACTTTACAATTGTAAATTATATACATATGTACTGGTGTTCCATTTTAATCATGGAAAAAACAAAACAAAACACAGATTTGGGGTTTTTAAACAGAGAATTTGGGATTTTGAAACAGAAAACCAGGATCCCTGCTGGTGAGAAAAAGAAAAGTTTCCTATTAGACTCAGACAGTGTCTGGAGGGGAAAAGGTGAGGAGGAAATAGGTGGTTCAAGGTATGAAAGAAAGCATGCAACTGAAAAAGAAAAGAATGTAATGATGTAATAAAACCAAGTAATAAAAGTGGCCAAAGTGATAACTGACAATAACAATCAAGCTCCTTATCTTATACCCACCTGCACAGTAGCGGTGCTTGTCAAAGTAAAACCCAGGCCTCTGCACCCAAAGTCCATCTGCCAGTATGTAGTGCAGTACCTGGTGGCCATCTGTTATTGTGTGAGGATACAAACCCCTATTCACAAGGTATAGATGGCTACTTGTACCGGGAAAAACCCTTTGAAGTAGTTATTATTAGCAGCTACAAAAGCAAACAGGTACAGATATGCACATGCTTCAGGCAAACTGTGCAGTGACGCATGGAATAGGAGCAACAATCCCCAAGTGTTGCAGCACTTTCTGGAAATACTGTGGATCTGTATGAGAAATAGGATGCCTGGTTTAGGACATACTACACTCCTATACCTTACAGTAGTACAAACAAGCCAGTGAGTGTTACAATGCTATAATCCTGGAAGATAAGCAATTCAAGACAGCTAAGCAACTTACGCAAGGATACCCATTACATTTGTGGCAGACCAGGAAATGACTCAGGTGTAGATGAGGAAATCTCAGTCATCAATCCATTAGGCTTTTATAATTTCCACTGCATAAGAAATAAGAATTCATCTAAAAGATACATAGTCTAATGACTCCACAAAGCACTTGTACAGATCAGCATATCATTACAGCCTCTTTCTGAAGTGCAATAGCAGATAACCATGTATGGTTTAGTGCAGAGGTGCCAAAGATATAGCTCACAGACCAGATCTAGCATGCAAAGTCTTCCCATCCAACCCACCAAGCTACCAGTGGGCTATTGGAAGTTGGAAAGTGGAGCCAGATGGATGGTGACAAAGGGGTCAGTGGTAGGGGAAAGTTAAGGCTATGCAGATAATGCCCTCGTTCATGCTGTGTCCATCAGACCCTCATTGCATCTGCTCCTAGATCCCTTGCCAATGCCCCCAAAGATCCAGATGTGGTTGAGGATAGAATACTGAGCAGACTCAGAGGGCATTTTTACACATGCAAGCACTGCAGTACTGGGTGCTTTAAAGAGCAACTGGCACTGCAACACTTACAATTGTATAAGTGATGAAATGTGTGTCAGCGCTGAGAAAAAATGGCAGTGACACGCTTTTGAACTAAAACACATAGAAGGTGCTTTAGTTCAAAGTACCACCATTTTCTGTGCTTTGATGCACATTTTGCTGCTTATACAACTGTCCTGTGCTGCATTGTGTGCATGTCAGCTTGTGCAAGGAGCAGACTCAATTAATTATTCGCTGTCACTATTAATTTATTTCATCATCTTTTATGTTCTGTGTTCCTAGACTGAAGGAAATCATGCACTAGTGTAAAGGATCAGAGTGATTAATCAAGTCTGCTCTGAAGCAGCAGATCTCCAGCATGTCACAGGACCAAAAAGTTTGTAAATAAATGCTTAGAGACCTGGATCAAGTACTAGGCCTTGCCACCAACCTATGGTGTGACTAAACAAGTGCCTTCAATGTAATGGGTCTCTGCCCTTCTGACCTTTTCCTTTAGGGGGCATGAAAATACTGCAATGGAGAGGTGAAATTGCTGCTCATGTAGAAATACCTGGTGAGCTTTAAACTAGTTAGCATGAATAACAGTTACCCATTTACTCAGGGCCCCTGATGAGTTTCTCATCCTATGAAGAACTCGGTACTGCTGCAACTAGACTTATATCAATATCCAGTTTAGGTAGTTTAGAGATAGTTAGTGTATGTCTGCACTTTTAGATCATAGTATAAGCATGCCCTTAGACTAAGCTTTTGGGGAGCAAAGACCATGTCAACCTAAGTTTCTGCAAAGCAAGCTCCAATGGGAACCAAATGCTAATGCTTTTGTAATGCAAGTAATAACTCATGCTAATCTGTGTTGGACAACTAGAGCAAGTACACGTCAGGTATTAGATTTTTGACTTGAAGATTTGTCAGACTTCCATTTGTGGCTCACTCCTTCTCCGCTGGTACAATAAAATAAATCATTTTGTATGTTTTGGCTCAGAACTATTAGCTGTCACATAATTATTTTTCATAAATCTATTCATATAATATGGAAAATGCTTGTGGAGACAATTTCAGGCTCTAGAGTAGAAAGGTAACAAAGCTGTCAATCATTTTTCCTTCCTTTCCTCCGTCTCTATTATCTTTAACCAGTTCAATACATCTTTTATGTTTTTATAAGCAGTGTTCCTGGACTGAAGGAAATCATGCACTAGTGTAAAAAAGGTATGCTGTGAAACTGCCAGCTATGTGAACCCTGATATGGGTTTGAACAGAAATCAACTTGATCAGAACCCCGTTCTTTTAGGTGTTGTACAAACACATCATGGAAGTCTGTCATTAGGCCAAAGAGTTTAAGACCTTGACTTATAGCTTAGAGTAGCATAGAGTTGAAATAAGTGGAGGAAAGAGCAAGGCAAGGGTTGCAGTACAAGTAACCCCTTCTGCATGCTGGGTAGTAGTCCTGGTGCACTACCTAGCTAAATGGGTGGATAACAAGAGATCTTAATCCAGGACATAATGGCCCTAAGGCCAGTGTAACAAGCCCAGGGAGAATCATTGTAGATATCCTGTCCAACAGAGTGAGTTCAGAAGGCTCTTATCCAGGAAGAACAGGGAAACAGGAAATGCTAATAGGATCTGTGGCTACAATGGGCCCCAACTCCATTTTCAGCTCTCTGGGATGAATTAAAGCAGTACCCAGGCTACTCTATCACAATACCTGGAGACCAGAGAAGCGCTAAAATTGAGGGGAGTGAAACATGAAATCTTGCAAACATCTTTGTGATCAGCCTTCTGATTGGCATTAAATAAAGATAATGCAGGTCACAGAATCTGGCCTCTGATTACTTCTCCTGCACAATCGCCAACATGACAAACAGCCAGCCAAGAATGCAGGAATTCAGTTTTGGGCCCAGGGTTGTTGTTCTTCAAACCCTGGTTATCACTGTTGCTGCCCTGGCAGGGGACCACATGCTGCCAGTGTTGCCCAAACCAGGGAAAACTGGAGGACTGACCAGGTGCCTCCAGTGCAGGCCACGTGCTGCTGCTGTGCTGGAGGAGGTCTTAGGGGCCGAGTCCCACAGTGCATGGTCCACACAGTGCATGACCCAGGGTCTGCATACCAAAGCCACATGTAACCCCTGGTTGAACCAAACTGGGACAGCCCATGGTAAATTATTATAGTCTAAACATTTTATATATAATGGGCAAAGGTATCTGCTCATCTTCTAAACTTTGGAAAATGTCAATGCAGTCCAGTGTCCAGTTCACATGGAGAACAGGTGTAGACATTACACTTTTTTCTGCTTTAGGTAGTCAGAATCCTGTCTATACCCCTAACTGAGATAGACCTAGATTGTGGTGGTATCAGACTTAATCAGTCTAGGTTAGACTGGTGAATTAAACTTTAGTACTAGATCCACTTCCAAATCAAGTTAGGTCACTGTCCACCAGCATCCCAGGCACCTTTGCAGGCCCTGCTAGCCCCCTTTGCAGGGAATCATGCAGGCTGGAGATGCCCATCACTGACACTGCCCTGATGGGGAAGGTGGAATAGGGATTGGCTGTGCCCAGTTCCCTGGCACTGCACATGCTCATGGGAAGCATAGGGGTGGGTGGGGAGGGGGGAGTCTCTCAGTGGACTCCCACACACCCACCAAGAGACCCCCATGCCTCCTGCAAGCAATTGCAGTGCTAGGGAGCCAGGCATGGCTGATCCACTCTACTCCTCTCCCCTGTCAGCATCAGCAACAAGTATCTCCAGTCCACATGGCTCCCTGCCATTGCACCCATTCATGGGGATCTCTTGGTGGGTGTGCAGGAATTCACGGAGAGCCCACACCTCCTGCGAGCAGGCACAGTGACAGGGAGAAGACTGGGCTGAAGCACTGCTGAGTCAGTGACCAGCATCTCAGCAAACCCTAGCAGCTGGGTGTAACAAGTGGGTGTCCCAGGCACAGTCTAAATGTAGGCCCACTCATTTGTCTTAGGGCTAGTGGTCTGCCTCCTTGTCTACCATGCCTTGATGTTAATCAAGTGAGAGGCCACCCATTTATCTGCCCTGCTGATAAAGGCCTATGTATACAACTCCAACTTCCCCTGTTGTATCCCTTACCTTTGCAGATGTTTCTTCCAGCTAGCTAGCACTGGGACCTGAGCATCACATGGGACTCTCACTCCCCATTGGAGCTCTTGGTCCCAGCACCCTCCCCCTGGGCTCTCTTTACACACACACACCCCCACATCCTGGGTCCCAGGCCCCATACACTAGGCTCCAAGCCCACACACCTCAGGCCTCCAAGCTCACCTCTGGGATATGGGCTCCAAACCCTGTCCCCAAGCCTGGCCTGGGCTATCCCCTTATTCCTGTCCCCAGGAGCTTCCTTAATAGCTCCCCAAAGCTCAGGGCCCCACCCCCTGGAGCTTCATCTATATGCACCCTCAGACCTCCACCGGGAGTCTGGGTGCTGCCACAGGTCCTTCCACTGACCTGGGCCCTGCTTCAGTACTCTCAGCGAGTCTCGGCTTCCCCTTGATCTCACCCACCAGCAATGTGGGGCTGTGGTGAGGCACCTCATGCTCACCTTTCACCAAGCCAGTAACTGGCTTGGCATTTCTGGGGGAACTGTCCTGCCACAGACAATCTCACCAGGCCACCCATCCCCAACAGGGTGCAGTTGCCAATCATGTCCAGCACCATGGGGCCTCCTCCTTCCCCATAGCCTCAGCCTTTACCTCCAAGACATTACTCTACCTGATAGCCCAGCCAGGTGGTATTTTCCTCAGCTACTAGCAGCAAACTGCTGCCTCTTTGCAGTTCAGGGCTCAGCTCTTATAGAGCACAGCTGGGCCCTGCTCCCAATCAGGCCACTCTGCCTAATTGGCATTGCAAGCAGCTGCAAGCTGCCTAGCTGTCACTCAGGCCCTGCTAGTAACAGAGCATCCTGTGCTCTGTTATACTGGGGAGGTGCAGGTCACATTGGGAGGTGTGCTTGAGTGCCCCCAACCTGTCTGTGCCCCTCAACCTGTGCTTGAGTGTCCCCAACCTGACTTTGACCAGTGCAGGCAGTTTTACACCTGCCACCACCACGAAAGGCTGAACTTCTCTGGTGTTCATTCCTGACCTAAGCTACAGAAACCTCCATAGGTTTGAGCAATTCTACCTCAGGCTTTTTAAATTTCTGTAGCTAGCCAAAATGTGTGAATCTTCTGTTAACATCAAACAAGACACCTGTGTATGTGTGGAATTGCCCAAGAGGACAATTTTGCTTTTAATTCATGTATGCTACATATAGTGTAGTTGTTTTCCACACACAAATACTCATTAGGACAAACACAAGGACTCCTGAATGCTATGATGCTTTTTGTTGTATTATGTATATATAGAAACAATTTAATGTACTGTCCTGCTCTTGCTTTACATGCAGAATTCTCTTAAAGTTAATGAAAGAGATGATCAGACAAGACTCCCAGATAAGAAACTAAAATCTCAGCTTTCATATGTCGTTGTCCCTTCTTGTACTCAGTTCAGTCAGGTTTTGTGTTATACCCTCTTCAAAGCTTTGGGCTTTTTTGCCACAACATATTAATTGTGGTGACTCCCAACATGCTTGATCACTGCATTGAAGTAGAAACCCAGAGAGAATTTAAATAGGCAAACCATATCAAACTAACTGGGAATTTAGCGAAATCTTTGTTCTTACAAAAATATTGTGGGTTCTTTAATAATGTTAAGTACTAAGGCTTTTGTCACATAACCCAGTTCCCCCTAACACTCATCTTACACTGGTCCAGTACTGACTTTAGAGAAAAACAATACAATCCACTCAATACTACCACTGTGTCACTGCCATATTTGAGACTTTCCTTTGGATTTTCCCATTCCAAGTACTTAGGAAAAGTCCATTTATTACTCTATTATGATAAATTAGAATTAAGGGAAAATTTAAACAACATTTACCTAGCCTAACTACAGAGTTTTCATTTGCAACTTCATTGCTTTACTATGGAACAGATATATCTTAGAAACCTCAGTTAGTGTGACAGCTTTACAGGTCAGCTTCATCACTTCAGTTGTTCATTTATACAAAATACAAATGCCTCTACCCATAAGCTACAGTGCAGTTCTTTGAGGAGTGCTGTTAATAAGTACAACTGAAGGACGTAAGTAATTATGCTAAATGCCAATGAAGTAAGAAAAGCTAAGTCAATATTTAAAGAGCCTTCTCCTAATGGCTTAAGGTAGCATTAAAAAGACCAATAAGACATGAAATTTCAGATTTCAGTTGAAGCATTTACAGCAGTTCTAAGCTAAGTTTTCTGGAACAAGGACTGTATTTTACTATGCTTGTACAGTATCTAGCAAAATGAGGCCAAGGCCCTACCTTAATTGTTCTGTATGTGTGACTACAATATAAGTGTTAAACTAATAAAAACAAGAAGGATGTTGACAGTCCTTGCAGTTTTGGCAAACAATACAGTGCAGTTTTGTCTATGTAACTTTGACAGGTTTTAGTTTTTATTAAGCAAAGTTTTGATACCATTATTTATGCTTAATGCACCTTCATCCAGAGTACTGCCAATGAACTCATTGGGACTGAATATGTAATAAGGTGATACAGGTATCCAAATTTGGGCTGATATGTATAATTATCACATTTACAAAACCTCTGGAAATATTGATCCTGTTTGTTTAGTTCACTTATCACTGATTTAGAAAAGGAGATGAACTTGTACTGGTTTTTCAAGGAATACTGAGCTAGGAAGGAACTGTAAACAACAAGAAGCCTAGGGTAAGAAAATACAAATGGTCCCAGAGAGATTACTGAAATGGCAGGAATCCATTAGCAATATAAAAGTCACTCTAGAAAATTAATCCAAAGCACAGATACTCAGCAGAACACAGATGCCTGGAAAGAGATAATTTGAGGAAAGCTGGGTCTGAAAATTATTAGTCAACTGCAATTAACTGTTCTCTGGTCAACTCACTGCCTTCACAAAAGTGCTAGCAGCATAGTAGGCTATATGCACTGTTCTGGAGCAGGGAAACAATGTTTGGTTTTTTTCCTACCATAAAAATGGTCTACTTTTTTACCACTTCCTGTTGCTATTTTAAGTGACAAGTAAACTCTGGAAATTATATGACATTACCAGTCTATAAAAATGTCACATTTTGTCAGCCTGTTCACACATCTTTACAGCCCCCAAACTCTATATTTTCTCCATAAAATAAGAACCTGCAAAAGGATACAGATAGAGATACTTACAGTCAGAATACAGAAGGACCTATCATGCATTGTCATCTCTTCTTTGGAAAAGTTATGCAAAGAGGCTTTGGCATTGAAGAAGACCAAGCCTTAAAATTAGTTAGCAGCATTTCTCCTCAAAGTGATAGATAATTTAAGTAAATTTAAATTCCTGGAGAATTATTTCTTGTTTAATTTATCTTTGTAAATTAATACAGTTCTGCCAACTCTATGAAATAATGTTAGATATAATGAGAACATTAATCTCTGACAGCAATATAATAGGTCAAACAACAAGACCAGGGCTATATCTGTAGCTGGTCTAAATCATTTTAAAACAGGGAGAGTTATCTTTATAGATTTACAGTGTGACAGGGACTGTATGGGAATATAGCATGATTTTTATCACTTTTGTGTCCAGGAGGGGTTATAATATATGCATGCATTATATGCATCCTTTGTAGCCAGGACCATGTTTCTGTATGTGTTCCCACAATAACTTGTTCCATGGAGTCTCAATACCAGTTAGGAATACAAACTCTTTAAGGCTTTAGAAAATGTGACTCACATGCCTTAACTACACTTTTTTATCAGCTCTCTCCTACCCTTTCAGTCCTAGTGGGGCACCTGAAACAAAACTGATTCTATTAAAATGCCTTTGTATAAATACTGTGCCTAACCAGAAAGCTATGCCTAACCATCATGGCTTGGCCATACAAGCTCTAGCCTGTGTTGACACTTCCATTTGCTTATGTGTAATACAGCTGTGACATACAGAGAAGCTGGTAAAAAACTGTCCTTTTCCTGCCCACAGCCATCAGCCACATGACCTGGGTTAGGTTTAACAATCTTGTCACATGTGAGGGGTTCTGGCCAGAGTCAGTATTGGAGGACTCCACTGGTTACTGTTACACTGAAATACTCTTCCAAACTAGTTACAATCACTGAATGTAACATAGGGAAATGACTAACCCAGGCCCAGAACTGGTCAGAAAAGGAAGGGGAAATACCAAAGAAGTAGTAATTTTTTTCCCCACTTTTAAAAAATCTTTCTAAATCTTTTAAAATCTTTTATCTTTTAATCCATCTGTCTATTCATGGTAAAAGTTCCACCGTTCTACTTTATGACTGTTTTGGGTTCCCGTGGCAGGAACTGGCAGCTATCCCTTGAATCATTTGAATCTTTGTTTTTCTGGTGCTTCTTAATTATGAAACAGAAAATGGTGGCTGATTTGGATGGGTTCAAACTTAGTAGCAGGGTAATCAACTAAGAAAGTTGTGTGTCTGCCCTACTCACTAATATTTGAAGTGAAGCTATTTAATTTGTACAAAAACAACATGAGTCAGGGCCCATTATTAAAACAATGATTAGCAAGTGTTACTCATGCAACAAAACCCACAGGTGTGAGAAGAGACTTGTGAGATAGACATTAGCTCATATTCTATTTGGAAAAAGCCCTCTGTAGTTGAAACTGACACCTTCAGCTGTTAGGTTCAGAATAGATACATTCATTATAACTGCACTGTGCTGGGAATAAGATATTTGAGCTACCTTCCAGTCAAAAAATACAGGACTACATTTTCAGTTGGTGTGAAATGACTTCAAAGGAGTTACATCGATTTATATCATCTGGAGACTTAACCCTAGGTTTTGTTTACTCTGAAATCAGTGACTGACCAAAGACAAAACCAAAATCTAGTCACGCGGTCTCAGAACTTGTTGACACTCTATTGAAGTGTTATCTGTTCTGACCACTCTATTGTCTAAATATGAGACAGGACAATAATTTATTTAATGTACTAGTCAACAAAGAAACTGCAAAGAGGTTATGGGTCTGCTTGTCAAAACTGTGTTTGTCTATAAGCAAAACAATGTGTATTTTATAATCAAGCCAATGTAATGTAAAAGAGGGAAGGCAAAGCATGACATGATCCCTGGGCTGCAGCAGAAGCACTTAAAAAGGTTAAGGATAAAGAAGTCATGGCTTTTTTAAAAAAAAAATGAATGAATTCTAGTGTAGAGATAAATGTTAGCAATTGTGCATAAAGGCATAAAACAGAATTTATGCTTTAAAGGAATAACATGCTAATAAAAGAAACTCACTGTATTGTTAAATGCTTAAGGAAAATATGGTAATAGCATAGAACATTTTATCCTAACCAAAATATTTTTTGAGAAAAACCAAGGCAAAAATCTATAAACTTTTTTTTACAATCACTGCAACCCATTTACTCATTCAGTCTGCTATGAAGACTTGCCATCTGGCGGTTGCTGACAAGAGATTGTTGCCAATCCATTTCATTGTCACTACAATAAGATAGGTTCACTGAGTGTTATCAGTGTAGAAAAACAGCAGCCAGAAAGTAAGTAGCACTTGAGGTGACATGATCTACTGGTTGAATGAAGAAACAGAATGATTGCCTTGAATTCTATTCAATTGCTGAGCAAGTCAGCTAAAAGAAGTTTCTGACTACATGCCTAGACCAAGGAGCAATAGGCAAGTAGAACTTGCTTTATACCTCCTAGTGAGCTAGTTGGACTCTGGGCTCAGGCTGCAGTAGTGCACGCCATGCTCTAAATGGGGCACAGGGCACGGCAGAATCTTGGCTTCAACCCCCAATATCATGGACACAGGTGCTTGCTGATGAACACTTGATTTTGTGTTGCTGTTGCAGACCAAAAGGAAATTATACCACAGGAACAAGGGGTGTGTAGGTCATAATATTTTCTAAGGCTGGGCTACAATCCATCTATTCCTCTGCGAGTCCATTCACCTAGCATCTGAGGAACTAGCCTGGAGCCAATGAAAGCTCATATATAAGGTGCCTGTAAGTGGTTTGCTTAGTTTGATGGCTTCTGCAGGGAGCTTTTGCTCCCTGACAAGCTCCTGAGCCAGCCATTCCAAATAAAACACAGCCTTAAGCAGCAACCAAGCAAATACATTAAAAAACAAAACAAAACAACCCTTTTGCCCTGTCTGGGGCACTAAAAGGCAAACCTTTTGATCTGGCCCCTTCTTATACTTGCTACTTGCTTCTTCCTCTCATACTTATACTTCTAAAACTTCTAAAAAACACTCCCTGCCTATCCAAATGCCCTGAAGCTGGGCTTTCTCAACAGAGCTCACTGTTCCCACTTAAACAGACAGACCTCCCCTCAAAAATGGAGTCCATGACCCACTCTTTCATATCTAGCCCTACCTCTTCCTAAGAGAAGTCCATGTTGGAATGTGCCACTTCTGACTGGGGGTGACCTGGTGAGGGGACTACAGGTCCTTGACTACCTGAGTGACAGTGATCATCACCTGCTGGAATTCACCATCCAGCGCAGAGTGTTGAGGGCTTATACCAAGACTAAAGCCCCTGACTTCTGAAGGGCCAGCTTCAATGAATTTAGGAGATTAGTGAGGGCCCAAAAGGTAGAAGAGATGGGAATCCATGAGGGATGGTCGTACCTTAAGGGGACAATCCTCCAGGCTCAGAGTGTGACAATCCCAGAGAGAAAGAAGGGGGGTAAGAGTGCTCTGAAACCCCCATGGCTCAGCAAAGGCATTCGAGAATGCCTGAGGGCCAAAAGGGAGATATACACCCAGTGGAAGAGAAGGGCT
>JAGPOW010001296.1:108593297-108611665 GCA_030014935.1 Caiman crocodilus
CAGGGGATGCTATCTGTGGCTCTGATGC
Source organism: Caiman crocodilus (assembly GCA_030014935.1). Taxonomy (NCBI): domain Eukaryota; kingdom Metazoa; phylum Chordata; order Crocodylia; family Alligatoridae; genus Caiman; species Caiman crocodilus. Next base: position 108,593,326 of record JAGPOW010001296.1, read on the forward strand.
TATCTGATGCTATCTGTGGCTTTGCAGATGGCATCCAGTTGTTACCAAAATCAACAGCCCCACACTGGGCCCCAGAATCCTACTAGTTGAACCCCACTTGGATCCCTCTATTCAGGAGGCCTATTCCACCTTCATTCCAGGCTGCATAGCTCCCTGAGAGGCTTCCCCCTTATGGGTGTGGTTCCTCTGGGATCTTCAGCTCTACTGGCCCTGACCCACCTCCAGGCCAGTTGGGACCCCGGGCCCTCAGCTCTTGGGCATTCCTTGTGGTGGGCCTGTGGCCCTTTGACCCTTCTGGTCCTGCCCCAGCTTGGACCAGTCAGGGGATGTCAAGACAAGTTGAGTCTATGGCCCAACTCTCTCTCTGGGGTCCACCTTCAGACCCTACAAAGGGGTAACCCAACTGGTTGTGAAGGCTAGGGGTTAAGGCACCTTGACCTGCCTTTCACCGGGGTGGTAACTGGCCTGGCATTTCCTAGGGACTCCCACACCACTGAAAGCCCCACCAGGCCATCCACTCCTGGCAGGGTGCAGTTTTAGGTCCCAGGACTAGGAGCCTCCTAACCATCCCCTACCGCACCTCCCTTACTTCGAGATCACACCAGCAGCCCTCCGGCGAGGCAATGCTGTTGCCTGGCTTTCCAGTAGCAAAATGCCCTGTTTATATGGGCAGACCTGAATCCAAAATGGCTGCCCTAATCAGGCATCTGCTGGCTACTGCTTGATATTTATATCTGTGGTGAAGGTGGGACCTCTCTGCCAATCAGTGGTGAGGGACAGGGCCACCAGGAAATGCCTCCAAAATTGGCCTTAAGTGCAGCAAGCAAACAATCAAAATGGCTTTGTCTTGCTTCAAGTTAAGTAGGTCCCTAGTCATAGCTTATTGTTATTATTATATCAATGTACAGGTCGCTGTACTGCTAAAGTGTCTCCAACAAGTCTAATGGTTCACAACAGTTGTACACCTTGACATATTGAATATATCAAAAATAATCCAGATCATGGCAAAAGAAAGGATTTGAACATCATTTTGGTGTTTTCCTTATTTCCCCTAAGATTATGCAGAAATCTCCTTCTGCAGGGTGAGAGTTAAATAACAAAACAGACCTTAATTACTCACTGTTTCAAGCATCTTTTCATAGCAATTTCCTGAAAGCTTTCTCTCCCAGCTTTCTCTCAGGGCCAGGCCTTTTTGACCATTCTTGGCACTGCCTTGGCTGTCTGTTTCTCTCTCCTCTACACAGATACTCTGCTTCAAATCTACCAAACCTCTAATCTTCTATTTTGTTATGAGTTCCCCAGAAAAACTTTTGGGCCCTGTGAATCAATTTCTACTCCAGCTGTGTATGTGGCCTCTGTTTTAGGTAGAGGCCATTATTGTTTCAGCTATTTAGTCTGTAAAGGACTTGTATTGCTTTTTACATATACCTTGAATGAAGGATGGACTTAATACATATCAGCTTCACTAAAGTTTGCTCAGTCCCCAATAGAACGACTTATTGGTCTCCCTTAAAAATGGTTCAGTTACTTTTGTAGCTAATTGATAGTACCACGGTATTTGCAGTATTCCCTAGGAATTCCCTGTATTAGGTATAGGGAATACCCGGAATAGCATACAAATCAAGCTAGCTGCTTATCAAAGGCAAAACTGGAAAAGTCTGAAGGGTGCCCACTATGAGACTCAGTAGGTTGCCAGTGAATGAGCACTGAGCCATATCATAAACACTCAACACATAGCTTTCTAAAGTATAGCCATAACACCAGAAGCTGAATGGAGAGTCTGAGGACAGACAATTTTTTGCAGTCACTTACACCTACTTACGGTTCTGGCTGTCACAGACTTAACTACACAGTCACAGCCTATGGAAAAAATGTGTAATGCCTCGGATTGAGAAGTGTCACTTCATGTGACTTTCTCACACATGGTATTTGACAGTGCTTAGCAGAACAGACTCCCCTTAGGACAAGGACATTTTAAATAAATAGTACATAGTGTACTTATTTCTCATTTCAGAGGGTTGTTTGGTTTTTTTAATTCTGAAGGTAACTCTTGACATTCTAGGGTTTTCATATAATGGACAGAAAATATATATTTTTCTCCAATTTTCAGTAAGATATAACATATGAGAGCCAGACAGCACATGTCCAAAGTTGCCAACTCAACTTTGTAATGGAGGACGTCTATCCAGTTGTCCTTTCAGTAACAGCATCTTGCACGGACCTACACAAGCTAATTAACATGAACCTCATGTTTAAAGTTAGCCCAGATATGTGTACACTAATTGCATATTCTAATGGTGGCCACAATACAATTATATCCTTAGAGAGATGCTGCCCAGAATGGCTCCATTTAATGGTACTGAACAGAGCTACATGAAGAGTGCAGTCACAGTTGCTGAGAATAATGGTCTGATTTTTTTTTTTAAATCAACGTTCTTCAGCTATAGTCATGTCAATTTGTGTCCATTTTATGAACATTCAGATTTCTGACCACAGAAATTTATGGAAAGAGCACATTTTTTAATGAATATAAGTACCAGTTTTTGTTGTATGAACTGTTCATTCAGCTGGTGATCAGATACATTATCTAGTGACATGGCTGGCAACCAAAACTAAGCAACATAGCTCAAATATAGACTAAAAAAAAATCACCAGAACCAAATATTCAAAATACATCTATCAGTAAATTTTTCTAATACATATATAATAGAACTTCTTTTTCTTTCTAGTTCCATGCTTGACACCAATTTAAAACTTCATTAGGAAATGTTAAAAATTATGGTGATTTACATGGCTTTTACAAGAGTAAGATTCTATTTTGAGCTACGATGCAATCATCTTTAGATAAACTATGCAAACACACATAGATCAGGATATTTTTTAAAAACGTATCAAAAAATAAAACCCTACAGCCCCCCCAAGTTATGAAACATCTCTGTGCTTAATACTTTATACTGTCTACTACTGGGCTTTCTGCATTGCCCTTAGAAGGTGCCTGCCTTTCCTGTTAAGTGCCTAGGTACCCAAACCAGTCTTGCTTTTATATACCTCCAAAGTTTTCTTCCTAGGTACTTAACCTGATCAATTTGTTGACCCCTCTGGTGCATGGTACTTACCACTTAGGCATTCCAGCACCTAAGAATCCAATTTGAATCTACCCTTTGATTTAAAACTTAATTTAATTCTGGTCAATGAAACCTAATTAATATTTCTAACATGGCACAGGCACTTAAAGGCAACATAGCTCATGCCTCTGCAATTGCATACATCTGCCCTGTTAGCAACAAAACCAGGGCACAGAAGGGCTTATTAGGGAGAACGTTGTTAAGAGTTTGCATTGTGAGCTTGCAGAGTACCCCACTGTTACACAAAACTGATTAGTTGCATCATTGTATCCAATACTATCTGATGGTCAAGAAGCATCTATGTTGAGCACATTATGGGTCATTGCCAGTATAACGCAAGAGCGACGTGACTGACTGAACCCCGACCTGCTCCGCACATACAGTACATCTATAAAAACAGTTAGGGTCCTATATTTGTAGGGTTCTATATTTTCTATATGTGCAGGGTCCTATATTTTCTTCCAACTCAATGTGAGTGTAAGGGGTGTATATGTGGGCTGGGTATGTGGGGTTGGGGAGTAGATGTGTGTGGGTGGTGAGGTGTATGGGGAGGGTCTGAGTATGGTGGGTACAGTGTGTGGGGCAGGGTATGGGGTGGGTGTGAAGGGGTGTAGGTGTTGGGTATGTGGTTGGGGTGGGAAGCATGTGGGGGCTGTGGGAGGGTTTGGATGTGTTTGGGGTTATGGTGGGGGTGGAGGGTCTGGGAGGGTGTTGGTGGGGTGGGTATGGTTGAGGTGCAGAGTGGGAGTGTGTGTGGGAGCTGTGAGGTTATGGTGGGGGTGGGGAGGTGTGTGCCATGGGAGATTGTGCATTCTTTTGGGGATATAGTAAGGGGTGTGTGGGAGGGTGTGGGTGTGGGCAGGGGCGGTGAGGGTCCTCAGAGTCCCTGGAGTGTGCAAGTCCCTGGATCTGCATGTGCTGGCAGTACGCAGGGCCAGCCCCATTCAGCCCCACAGTGTGCTCTCACCCCAGTGCCCAGCTGCAAGTGGTGGCAGTGTGCAGGGCCAACCCCACCTGGCCCTGTAACACGCAGCTCCTGGCCAAGTCCCTTGCTGCACATGGTGGCAGCATTCAGAACCAGCCTCACCCATCCTCATAACACTCTTGCCTGAGTCCCCAGCCACGTGTGGTGGCAGAGTGTGGGACCACCCCCACCCAGTCCCATAGCTGCAGCTCTCACGCTTCCACCCCAGCCTCCAGCCACATGTGGTGGCAGCAGGGAGGGCCAGCCCCATAGCATGCAGCTCCTGTGCTCCTGCAGCATGTAGTGCCAGCCTAGCCTGGGAACAGCCACGGGATGGCCAGGAATAAGCTGTGCCAGGCAGGGGCTCCTTGTCTCTAGTGCCCCCTGGCTCAGGGCTGGGGCAGGTCAGGCCAGGGGTTGGGGAGGAATTTGCTTAACCACCAGAGCTGCACCTCCTGCATGAAGGTGCCAGCTTGCAGAGAGGCAGCCCATAGCCAGCGCTTGCAGACGACTTATGGAGGTTCCCCACAGGGCAGACGGAATTGCCTGGCAGGGCGTTTTTGCCCTGCAGGCTGTATTTTGCCCATCCATGTCCCAAACCCTTGTCTGGGCTTTAGCCTCCAAGCCTTTGCTCTTTTATTTGGCTGATCTCAGCCCAGGTCCACTGCCTTTGACTCTGGGTTCTTGGGCCCAGCCCCACACATCTCTGATCAAAGCTGGTTTTACAAACAGAGCACCTCTGGTATCCTTCTCCATGGCCTCCAGATCTACCCTACAGCCACAACCCAATCCTCTGGTCACAAAAATAAAGGAAAGAAAAAACAACATAGAAAGGGTTAACCATCTGGTTCTAACTAAAACTCAACCCTCTCAGGGCCATAACCACTGTCACCTTCATAAGGAGTGTCCTCAATTCCCCCAGGACACAGGCTACTTGCTGCAGGGTATAGTAGATATACTAAAGAGCAGGCCTCGGATTCAAACTGACCTAGACAAATTGGAGGATTGGGCCAAAAGAAACACATGAGGTTCAAAAAGGAAAAGTGTAAAGTCCTGCATTTAGGACAGAACAATCGCATGCACTGCTACAGCCTAGTGACTGACTGACTAAGGAGCAGCTCTTCAGAAAAAAACTTGGGGGTTACAGTAGACAATAAAATTGATATGAGGTAGCAGGGTGTCCTTGTTGCCAAGAAAGCTAACAGCATACTAGGCTGCATTAGTAGGAGTGTTACCAGCAGATTGAGGGAAATAATTATTCTGCTCTATTCTGCACTGGTGAGGCCACATCTGGACTACTGTGTCCAGTTTTGGGGCCCCCACTATAGGAAGGATGCAGACAAGTTGGAGAGAGTCCAGTGAAGTGTAATGAAAAGGATTCAGAGGCTGGAGCATATGACTTCTGAAGAGAGGCTGAGGGAACTGGTCTTATTTAGTCTAGAGAAGAGAAGACAGAGAGGATTTAATAGCAGCCTTCAACTACCTACATGGTGGTTCCAAAGAGGATAGAGCTAAACTGTTCTCAGTGGTGACAGATGATGAACAAGGAGCAATGGTCTCAAGCTGCAGCAAGAAAGTTTTAGGTTGGATATTAGGAAAAAATTTCTCACAGGAGGGTAGCGAAACACTTGAACACGTTACCTAGACAGATGGTAGACTCTCCAGCTTGACAAAGCCTTGGCTGAAATGATATAATTAGGGACAGTCCTGCTTTGAGTAGGGGGTTGGACTACATGACCTCTTGAGGTCTCTTTCAGCCCTAATTTTCTATGATTCTACTTCCTTTTCCCTTGGCAATCAGCTCTGCCTCCCAACTCCTTCCCTTGAAACTGCAGGCCTGGACCTCCAGCCCCAGCTCAGAGCATGAGCTTATATGCAACCAAACCCTGCCCTTTCCAGGTAACTGACTGCCACCCCTGAAGATGTGCCCACCCTAATGAGTTGTTTGGTTCTTCTTGCCTGCAGTCTTTTGAAGGTTCTTATCAGGCTCAGGCCTCAAGGTTGGAGTTCTTGTTAGGACAAGCTGTTGCAGCAATCTGCCCCTGTGGGCTACAAAAGTCCTGCTCCCTTTCTGAATACAGTTAACAGGGTTGGAGTTCACTGTTACACATAGGTTCTTTGGGATACCAAGGCAGACTTGCTTGTGCACATGTACAGACACCCTTGTAGGGAAGTCCACTTAGGGAACTTGGCACTTAGGGAATGGAGGTTCATAATGAATTTGGACCTTTAATTTATCTGTTGGATGCTGCTGTAAAGTGAATGAAAGTCACTCTGGAATCTGGGCAGCTAATTCCGTCTAAGTCCTAATTAGGTGTCTAAGGAATCAATTGAATGCACCCCAAGTTCTTAACCTTACTGGCAACAATGGCTGTAAGTTTTTCTTTCAATGCTACCACTGACTAATAAAATAGGCTTCAAGAAAAAACTTCATGTTATCTTAACAATGAACTTATAATACCAAGTATAACATTAAAGACTGAGCATAATACATTTTGTCCTTAGACAAAATTTTTCCAATTCTTTCCTTATCTCTGCTTAACTACTCTTTGTTAAAGGCATATCAAAACACTCTGTGCCACAATGTTATTTATGCTATAGTTATAAGCCTCCTAATGCTTTCTTAAACTGAATGTGCCTGTACTGTACAGCATGTGCTCAAATTATTTCTTTCAGAATGAATTAATCTAGTACATAACTACATGTCCATCTAAATATTCATAATTATGTTACCATATTTTATAATTGCTTGATCTCTTATCTTTATTAGTATGGCTTCTGATGCCATTGTTCTATGAGAATACATAAACATTTTCTGAAGAATATCACTTGCATCTTTATCTCTCTATTGTTTTTCCAGAAAAAAGGCATTGCTAAAAATAAGCCTATGATTAGTTTAAGATATTTTTTTGTTGTTGCTCTGATTTTTCAGAACTACAAACTATCTCCAGCTTCCTTCAATATTCCATTAGAAATGCAGGTAATCAGTCCTTCTAAAAAAATCAACCTTCTACCTATTTTATACATGCATACATACAACATGTGTGCACACTCAAACACAACAAAGATAAAAGAAGAGTAACCAATGCAAAAAAGAAATAAAAATCATGAAATAACCAGAAAAGTGTGTACGATATGAGAAATGCTTTCTACTGAGACAGTAATTGGTTTATATTGTGATCTGAAAATCCATCCCTACTTGAAACCTATACATCTGATGTAAGCCTTCATCTATTCAAAATGACGGGTTGCAAGTAGCCTCCTCAGGTCAGGTGCCTATCTTGGTTCTTTGAAAGAAATGAACAGGGTTCAGTGCTTTCTTTTAAGACACTGTTCATGGTAAAGCAAATGTAAACCCAGATTCTTTGCCCCTTCCCTCAGCCTCAGGGGATTCCAACTAACACCTCTTAGGTGAATACCCTAACAACCAGGTTATAGGCTAGGCTAGAGTCTGGGACACTCTTCCATCTCCTGTTAAACCATGCCATTATTGGGAAAAAAAAGTTCACTATTCAAAAGACCAAAAAGAGAGATTTCAAACTAGAACTTGAATCCACAGCTTAGTATTATGGCATTCAACTGAGAGGGGTAAATTCTGGCATGAACAGTAAAGCTAATTCTGGCATGCTCACCTCCTGGCTATATGAAACCTACTTTCCTTTTAGGGCAGGAGGAATGAAGAGTGCTATCCCACATTATCACCAACCCTAGCCCAGGGTTTGGTAATTATGACAGTGTCTAAAGAGGTGAATTTGAATCCTCCCAGCCTGAGGATTATCCATAATCTGGGTGTCCTCCTTCTCAGGTGAGTGCTTTCACCACTAAGATGCTTCCTCAGCCTGACAAAGAGTATTTATACCCTAAAGCTTGCTAAGAATTTTTCCAACTATTTGAGTTGGTCTAAAAAAAGATATCGGATTTACCCAAAGAACCCTGTCTCACCACTAAGCAGCTCTTGTATAAAAAGTAGGTGAAACCATCATTACCACTATTGAAGAAGAAAGCAGTTATGGCTGTATTTAGTATATGCAAAGTACACTCAAAGCACATCTACCTAACTGGAGCCCTCTGAGGATTTAGGCATCCCAATCCAGCTTAATCGGGAACTATGCACTTCACTGCTCAGACTGGGACATTTCTGCACATCTACCCGGGGAACTTTCCAATCAACTTTAGGGTTAAGTGACTGCTTAGCAGGGGTTTCATTGAATCACAGTTTTGAACTTCATTGTTAACATATGCCAAGTCCTGTTTAGATTGGAGAGGTCTTGTATATACCCTGTTAGCAGTAAGCCTTGGGGAGGACAGAACTGAGCATACCTTGCTCATTTGAGTCAAGTGACATACTCCAGTGGCTCTGATAGTGGGCATTGGGGATCAGCTTGGAGCAGATTCATGCATGTAGTTCTTCCTCTGGGGCCTATCAGTGGAGTTGGATGGGCAGGGCATACTCAATCCTGCCTTCCCTAAGACTTGCCTTTAACATATTTAAAGAAGCCTCAGGCCCTTTTTTGGAACTTCCCTTAAATCAGTATAGTACTTACCAGCTGCTGGTAACTTCTTCTTCACAAGTGATCAAAACTAAGCTTTCCATCAGAATTAGCAAAGCAATCCCCTGTGAAATCATCTTCATCAATACTGAGAGTAGATTAGATTAAATGTAATAGCTTTCCAAAATTTCTACAAACACTGGAAGCTTTTGTTTTAATACAACAATAGCGTGGGAACAAATATTTGTTTTCTTTCTATTTTTAGAGCTATCCTATTGCTTATGTGGGAATGGAACTATATCCTTGTGAACAGATGTTATTTGCAGTTAGTTTTATCCTCAGGCTGACGCCAGTTCGAATTACTCTTAGTTTGGATTTGGACTAGGTGACACAGCATCCTTCTCTACACAATTCTCACCTCATCTGCATTAGATGTGTTCTCATAAGTGCCTTGTTGAGACAACCAGCCTATACTCAAGTGCAAAAATGAGACAAAGACAGTATCTTGTGCACATCTTACAAGATGCTTTTAGCTAAAGGAAAATCTGTTTTGCTGCAAGCAATCTGATACTTTAAACAAAATGTGTACATAATGCAATCAAAAAATGTGAAGGATTTATCTGTTGCCAAGAATTGGAAAATATAAAACTGAGCATATGAAGACATGTAGCCGTTAAGGTTAGAGGCTTTATCTCCCATACAGTACAATGCTGATTGCATACCACAGACATGATCATCCTCTCATTCACACCAATATTAGGCAAGGTAACACTCCAGTCAACGGAAATCCCTGAAAATGAATCTAATGGGAGATCACAAAAAAACACATCATTTCAGATATAATGCCTGGGAAGGGTTAGGTGCCTCAGAATGATGATCCCAAAAACTGACACATTGAGCAGGCAGTTGCCCTGAGTCAGCCAATAGAAAATTCCACCCTTTTCCAGAGGTTAAATAACTGAGTCAGTACTGCCTTTCCAATCAGGCCCACAAGCTTGGAATCCTCTCCTGAGAGTAGGTCCTTATATCAATTCTTTAAAAGAGGATGACCATATACACATGTAGATGGTGTTTATCTATATAAAATGCACATTCATGCACAGCTCCACATAGGCAGGCAAGGTTCTTTGGGTAGATGCAGTAGATGAGCTGTGTAGTTGCAACAAAGTTCTTTGCAAACTTTTGGGCACAAGTACCCTTCATCAGGCACAGGGAGACTCTGCTACAGCTACACATACACATACATATATAACTGTATATACAAAAAGTCCAGTGATTAGAGCATTCACCAAGGAAGTGAGAGACCAAGGTTTTAGGCCACCTTCAACCCGAGGAAATTCAAATCCACATCTTGCATAGAAACACTCTAACTGCCAGGCTGGCAGCTGAGAGAAATAACATCCTTGGTTCCTGTACTTGCTCCTGGAATATGTTCTGTAGTTTACATTCAGTAGGCATTGGATAAAATTTGGAAAGCATCTGTGGATCCTTGACAAGAAGCAAAACTTAGACTTGAAAAACCAGAACTCCTCCCTTCTGCTTTGTACACTGACCACTAAGCAATATTCCCTCCCTGTTCCAATGAAGTTTGCAAGCTTTGCTGCCCAGTGGCAGAGCTTCAACAGGAGGGTGGAAAGTGCATCTCTACATAGCTTAATCTGTTGCCTAGAGTTTAAGGTACTCTTCTAGGGGATGGGAATTTTGAGTACATACACTCTCAAGCAGAAGAGAATATTAAATCTTGGTCTCCTCCTTTTGTGGTGAGTCTTCTCACCACCATGCTATTTAATAACAATCCATCACCACCCACCCTGTCACTACCAGCCTTACCTTGTTGGTCTGTATTAGAAATGCTTGAAGTATTCCTATGGGATCAGTCCCTTGGAGAACTAAAGCATCTCTCTGCCTTGTTCCTGGATCCCAAACAGGCTTAGCCAGATGGTAGTTACTCACCTGCTCAATTCTATGAATGCTCAGTGACAAAACTCCATGTGCCTAGGGAACTCCAGAGACATTTAGGATGGTACGTAATTAATTTATTCCCTATTCATTTATTAAATACAGTGTTAGTAAGTAAAACACATACATGCCTTGTAATTTTCAAGCAAAGTCTTGAAGAACAATAAGCAATGACAAGTTTACAAGGTAACACATTCGAAGTTGGTGGACAGCCTTAAAAGATTAAAATCTTCACAGTCCTACAATTATCAATTTATAAAATGAAAAAAATGCAGTTTAATCACAGCTTTGAGATAAATTTATTCCAAAATACTCAACAAAGCCAAAAGGATCACTCAATTATGCCAAGACAGTTCACAGGCAAGTCATAATCTAAGTGTTCAGCTATGTACATAGCCAGAAGGTGTCTATATGCATAGAGAAGGTGTCTATATGAATAGAAATGATGCCATCTGGCCTAAGCATATACAATAATGTTCTCCAAGAATCCTAACCTTTTGGAGTGATTTAAATAAATACAAAAAAGATTAAGATAATTTGGGCCAACAGGAAATGCAGACCAAACATAACAGAAAGAGATGTCACCAAACTGTTTTCAATTAAGATTTTGATTACAGTCTGAAAATAAAACATTTATAGTTGAATTAAAAAACAAGTGCTCTGTGGCTGTTTAACTGTTCTTTTTAGTTGGCTCCAAATCTGATTTGAAGGTTTGACTGGGAAAGTAGATAGGGTAAAATCCCATATTAACTCTTCTCTGTAGCTTCTCCTGAGAAAAGGCAAAGATATGGCAGGAATGAGGAGAGCTGATGCTGCCCCTGTTGGCAGAATAGAGGGTGACATAATACAGAAAAGGAGTAAATAAGAGAAGGATGGCAGAATTGTAAAGATCCTTGACAAGAAGCAAAACTTAGGCCTGCAATGGTGACAGAAAGGAAGGTGACAGAGGGATACCAAGAACAGAACCATGCATGATATAAGCAGCAGTGAAGGGAAATAAGCAGCTGTAACAGCTGTATCTATATGAAAGGATACCAGTTTAAACTGTTATGCTGTAACTGTTACATCTGCATGACTGTAACCATGTTACACAGATAGCTAAACCTAACCCTATTGCATTCACAGTTAAGATTATAGTAATGTACAATTTGGCTAATATAACCCAACAAGAGCATGTAGACCTAGCAGTTCTCAAGCAGGAGCTCCCCCTCCTTTTTTTAAAGCTTCTAAAGGGTACATTTTTCAGTCACCAGAAAGATTTAAATGAGATGCAAACTTCACAGTTCAGGTACCACAGAGAAGGTAGAAACTGCAGAAGGGTTCTTTGTCTAAGTGAAAAAGAGGAGGTATAGCTCTTCTCCCACTTTCTAAAGGAAGGTGATTGTACAGTCCCAATCACCCTCACACTAACCCCCACTCTTATGGCTGGAGGTGTAACTTTAAATGTGGGTGCTTGGGGTGGTGCTCTTCTCACAAGTGGCAGCAACACGGCCTGCTCAGATTCTGCTGCAAACTCCCTCAATACAGGCTGCAGTAGCAGTGCAGGCTCCCTAGAGGCTGCCATTCTGATGCCCTCTTGGAATCAGTACCCAGGGCTGGTGCTTTGGTTGCCCCTCCACGCCCCCTCAGTTTACACTACTGCTTCTCAAAGCCAACCACAGCCAATGAAAGTTCTTCCAATGACTTTGGTGAGCTCTGGTTGACACCCAACATATATATATATACACACATATATATATCTGTATGTACATTTATATACATATAGATCAAAATCAATATTTTAGTAAAGACTATTGTTTTATATAGATAGATAGATGTATGTGTATATGTATGGAGTTAAGTTTACAGTGATATATGTTTTGGCTAATATATCACAAGAGCATGCAGAACTTGTTGTGATATATTAGCCAAACCATATATCACTGTAACCTTAACTCCTTACATATATATATATACACACACACACACACACACACAGAGAGAGAGAGAGAGAGAGCTCTCTCTACATATAACAATAGCCTTTACTAAAATCTTGATTTTGATCCAGATTTTCAGCCATAATCATTGACTTCTATGCTTATTTGGGCACATTTCACATCTTTAACATTAATTAAATGCAGACTTTTCACTTGAATTTTCTTTTCCCAGATTTGTTCCTTCCTTTTCTTCAGTAATTGCAGTAGGATTAACTGCATTGTTAGTGGTGGAGTTCTGAATACTAATCAGAGGGCTTTTCCCTTTTTCCTCCACAAGTACATTTCTATTACTGCAATCACAAGTATTGTTAACAATATTAAAGCCCACAGCAGATGTGAGCCAGGCTATAGTGAGAGAATGTTTTGATTCAACAAAAAAGGTTTAATGCTGAAACATAATGTTCCTGCTTCCCAGCTATTACAGGGCAAACTAGCATGCACTTTTGAAAGTTAATATCTAATTTTCTAGATTTCTGCTGCCAATTTGTTTTCATTCTACTTCAATATAGTAGGCTATAGGAAGGGATTTTGTGGAGATCGCTATTGGCCTCATTATTATTGCACTTGTAGTTCTGAAAAACAAAATACCAAAACTCAGCTGATGATGACATAGTTATACAACAAAATAGGCTGTTCTGAATACAGAGCCTAGAATGGGCCTCTAAGGGAGACCTCAGGATTATAGTCTTGCAAGTTTAATAAAACTGAGATACTTCTGTGTTATATGCTTGTTTTTGTAGCAAAATCACATTTATGCTAGGGCTCAGAAGGTTGGAAAGGCAATACAGAATCATTAACCTTTACTATAGGCCAGTGTTTTGAATGTACGTCACTAGTATATTGGTAACTGAAAGCTACTGCCATCTGATGGTTGTCTGGTGACGTGTACAAAAGTAATTTATAGTCTCATCTCAGTGGGCAAATGAAAATCATATAAATTACCACCATTGGAATTGGCTAGTTTCTCAGCTGGTATTTACCAGAAGGAAGACCAAAGATTTACTAGTCATGAAAATTGCATTGTCTTCTTCTCCTATTATCCTGACATGTTACATTTGGACATATTACCAGGAAAGGCTGTATTTCTGTTGCAAATGTTGTACCTATTTAGATATCTGCTGTCAAGCAGATACATTTGTGTCCCCCAAAAAGCATTTTAAAAGAAAAGAACTGAATTCATGCCAGATATGTTTTTGTTCTGTTGACAACAAAAAATATTTTCTGCATATAAAATTTTGATCTCTCTCTTCAGTAAAATTATAATAAGTGGTAAGACACTGTACTTCTAAAGTGCTTTGAGGTCCTTGGACAAAATATAATATGGAACATGTGAAATCTCAAAGCTTATATGAAGTAGGTTTACTTTATCTGCAAAACAGGAATAGGTGAGACACAGAGAAGTTAAGTAATTAGAGGGATGGTGTCAGAACCATGTACCTAGCCCAGGTCTCTAGATTCCAAATTGCAAGTGACTAAAGAACTGCCGTTCGCATACGCTCAGTAGACACTTGTTAGAGTTTGTCAGCTAACTTTTCCAAAGGTTCTGTCTGGATTGAGCATGCTCCAGTTTGGGGATAGAGGAGATGAGCTAAACTTTCCTGCATGCCAGATTTAGGACTGTGACTGGGAGCTAAGTGTCAGGCATAAACATTACACTTGTATTGGTATAAGTGATCAGAAACTGGTCTATACTCGTAACAGAATGGAAGTTTGGTGCACACAAACTGGTTTAAAAATGGTGGGAGCCAGTCTAAGATTTGCTCCCCTCCTCCACAACCAAAGGGCAAAGCTGTGTTCTGTTTGCTAAACTACACTGCTTACAGGAAACTGCATAATTTATATCAATGTTGCCTCAGACTTGTTGAATATCTGTACCTGGTCAAGTTATCACACACTGGAACAGAGAAGAATAAGGATCTCTTTCCAGAGCTCTCCCTCACATGATTCATATACAGCACTGAGGAGAACAGGCTGATTTTGATGAAGAAAGAATAGGTGCTACACCTGTGATTTGGTCTGGTTCACTGTAAGTGTTGGAGTCATTTACTAAATATGCATCTGGATTCAGGCTCAAAGTCTAGATAGCCACAATGTCTGTTGATGTGAACCTTGCACTTTGTTTTCCCCCACTCCAGTTTTCATTTGATCTCAGCTTGTTTGCCCAGCCATGGTGTCCAGCTGTAATGAACATCTAAGCCCTCTGAGATTTGGGACTGGGATAATAATGTTCAACCATGGGAGTAAATAAACAGAAATAGGGAAGAAAACAGTTTGAAAAACATTAGTGTTGGTACGAAAGCATTATTTGAAAGCATGTCCAAGTTTCAGCCATAAAAATTCATTCTGTAATGATTACTCTATCACAAGTATGTATAAACTAAGCTCCTCTTTTAAACAGTCCTGAAATGTTATTTCCTTTTCTTATTAAAGAAAGGCGCTTTCTAGGAATGTCTATAGAATAATGCAAGTTGCAGCGAGAAGCTGCCAGATTTGAATGGGAATGTGCTTGCTTCCCATATGAATAGACTCATTTGCTATTTAGATTATGTTTATGAGCCAAGATATCAGAGGCAGAGTGAAATGTTTTCTGTGCACCTTCCAATATCCCAATTACATTACTCTTCAGAAAGGCAATACTAACAGGAAAAAGAACTGGCCCAAATCTCAGGCCAATCTCTGTTCTGAACCTAAATCCCATATATGGTCTGATGGCAAGAAATGGCTCTACTTTACAAAAAATATATATTAAAAAAATTCCTTTTCTTAAAAAACTGCAATATCCAGAACCTTTGTTATTGTCTGTTGAATCCAAATCTGACTAGAAATCTGCTGCTGAATGTTGCAAGTTTGAAAGATCCTTGGCTGAAGGGAAGGGAAAGACTATGGGAAGCTAGAGGCCTATAGGTTATACAGGGTGCGTCCAGACGAGCCCGCACATGCATCTTGCAGCGTCTAAAAGCCTTTTGAGATGCAGCAAGAGGCAAGTGCAGGAATGCGAAAATGTTCCCTGCGCTACAAATTTGCAGTGTGGGTGCAAAATTAGGCCCCTGGATATCCAAGGATAAAAAAAAAAAAATAAGTGGAAAAAAGTGGGGCAAAGCATGGTCCTGGACCATGCCCTGAGCCAACTCGAGGCTGGGTCCTCCACAGAGACTCTCTGGTAGCAGCCAGAGCATCTCTATGGCTGGCCCTCACCCTGGTGCTAAAACATGGGCTGGCAGCATGCTGGCCACAGGGAGCTGGATCCAGTGCTGGTAAGTAGGGGGCTGAGAGGGAGCTGGATGAGGGGGGAAGGGGACCATGGTAGGGACTCCAGCTGGCCCTGCCCACTTCCTCTGCCTCCCTCCCCCCACCCCCGGATCGCTGTCCTGATCGGCCTCAACCCCCACTTGCTCCACATGGTTACCCCACTGGACCCCATCCCCTGCCTGCCCCCCTGAACATCCCCAATCCCTGCCCCACCTGGCCCCAGCCCCTGCCAGTCCCCCAAGCACCCCCATTGCTACCCCTCTGGGCCCCGGCATCCTGGCAATTAAAAAAAAAGAGCAAAAAAAACCCTGTACTCACCAGCAGCAGCAGCTACCATTGGGGTCACCGGTACAGTGTAGGGCCAGATGACAGCTGAAGTGGCCCCAGCCCAGGCCCTGCTGCCCTGTGCTAGGTTGGGAGGCTCTGCCAAGAGGCCCCAGAGCCTGCACAACTGTTGCTATAGCTGGTGAATGTAGGCTAGGGTGGGTTGGCAGCCACTGGGGGGTCTGGGGGGAGCAGGCTGGGGGTGGCGCTGGGTGGGATAACCATCAGGGGGCTGCAGTACCTGGCGGGGGATGGGGCCAGGCGGGGCAGCAATACAGAGGGCTGGGGGAGCAAGCAGGGGTAAGGCATATGGCCGTAAGGAACAAAACATATAGGTATTTAGAATTGACTTTATTATAATGATATAGACAATGGTAGGCTTCCAAATTGTTTTAACACTGTAGATATATCAATATATCAATAAAACATTGCCCAACTGATCATTGTCTCTCTGTCTCTATATATAGTGGTCTTTTGTTTTAAACATGAAACATGGATTTTGGGGAACATGGATTTCGGGGTATTTTACAAAGTGACTTTGGGATTTTTTTATCAGGGATTTTTCAGTTTTCCAATAGGGAACACCAGAAATCCTGCTAGGGAGACCAGTGGCAGGACCTTGCCTGGCTAACCTCCTGGGCTAGGAGAACATGCTTTGACAGGTCAAAGCAGGACACCATACCCAAAACATCTTTCGGGCAGTAGCTGCCCAGATGGCCAGGTAGGTGGCACATATGCCAGTAGTGCCGCACAGAGGCCAACCCTGCAACCACAGTCCACTGGCAGCTGGTCCAGAGGGGCAGATGCCTCTATTGGCTGTGCAGTCCCTATTTGGGTCTGGCAGGTCACAGCAGGTCACAGCCAGGCAGCAGCCCCCACTGCCAAACTGTTGCAGTGGGTAGAGGGTGCAGGGAACTTTCAGGGCTGTCCAGCTGGCACAAAGGGTAGTATCCCCAAGTACCAATTAACTGGTCCTCAGAAGCTCCTGAGAGCAAGTAGCCCTGAGCTACTTGACAGGGAAGTTTTTGTATTGATAGGGCCAGGACAGGGCAGGTTTTTATACTGCTGGGGACAGCAGCTCTAGATCCACCTGGATCCATATCCGGAAGGAGTCAGGCAGGGTTATTTTGCCCCAAGTGGCACAATTTACCCCACACCAAAGTGCATGTCTGGGCATGTACGCTGAAGCAAAAAGTCCTGGCTCAAAATTTGCAGCATTTCTATTTGAGCTGCTGCAAGCACACATGTCTGCATGTGTGGATGAGCCCATGGAAGGTAGACCATCAAATGCTGGCAATACTGCTGCAGAGTTAGAATCACAGGGAAGCAAGAGGCAGAAGGAAGAAGGGCTGGAGGATATCTGCAACAGTGGTGGGTGTGTATCTAAATCCTCATTTATATACCCCTAAATCCATAGTTTTTTAAAGCAAAATCTCATTATTTTTAACCTTAAGATTAAATTTTTAGGGGACTGGTCTTCTAAGTATTTTTGTTCCATCTTCTCTTTCCCCAAAATGACTGTGACTTTTATGTATCATGAGGAAATATATCATGGTCTTGTGAACTGATTGCCAATCAATGACCTTCAGGAATGGTTCGATTGTTGTGCATGTCCATACCCTAAGTGTTTTCTAACCAAGATATTGCAAGATATTCATACTTGGCACCAAATATATTTTTCCTGATGGTAGCACAGCTAGGAGTGGGTGAGTGTAGCAGCAACCTTGGGTGCTGATTTAGAGGGAGCACCAAAATAGTAGTGTCCCAAGAAGCCCATGCTATAGCAGCATGAACCTGTGTGCAAGGAGTCTGTGCCATGGCAGTAGCACTCAGCATGTATGGAGTTAGCACCACTGCAACAGCAGCCAGGGTCAGGTAAGACTCTCCAGCGCTGACATCAATGGATTTAATGGGGCCAAATACATACTGGAAGAGTTGAACAGCAGATTCACTGAAGGTTGTTGGATAAGTGGAAGTGAGCCCTAGTCCTCACAAGTAAGAGTCCTAAGCCTTTGATGAAGTAATTAGTAACATTTCAAGAGCTCTCCCATTCTCACAGTACATTTGTTTCTGTAACTACAGGACTAGGAAATTCAGTGTTCAATTGCCCTGAAACTCATTCTCTTCTCCCTTGATAGTAATTCTTGCACATTTTCAACAACAGATAACATTTTTAACCTACATTTCCATATTACACTGTAATGCTTCCATACTATTTTGGGGAAAGACCGGCTTGCTCTACAAAGTCAACCT
>JAGPOW010001296.1:108611765-108635234 GCA_030014935.1 Caiman crocodilus
AATACAGAGTGTCTCAGATGAGCTATCCACATGTAAACAACCTCTGTCTCTTATGTACCACATCCATCTCTTCCTATCCCTGCTACCCTGAAAAACAAAAGTTCTGCAATTTTCAGAACTTGAAATGTATACCTGTACGTATATATAATTCCACTAATGGGGCTCATGAGAAAAAAGACCCATTACTATTTTTTAAAGTTTTAATTTGACAAATTCATTCTGGGATCCCTTACACCCTGAGTAATGAAAAGAGAAGGGAATTAGAAGGCTCCTAGCTCTGACTGTTAGCTAGGAAGTGCATCATCTCTGGGCTACAAGTTACCTTGAAGTGTTTCTGTAGCTGGGAAACAGCTAAAAAGGAATCTATCCTATTATATTAGCATGTTACTATGCTATTTATTCATCAATCCCTTGAAAGCATTTATGTTCCTTGACTGAGCCAAATCAACATTTTCACACTTGGAAAGAAGACGTGCTTGAACGCCTAGACTGGAATTCTGGGACTTGTCTAAAGGATACGTCACCCTCTGAGTAGGTGCAATCTTGGCATTTGAATAGGTTGAGCTTCTGAAGACCACTAGGCACAAAAAATCAGTTTCAGTCTAGAGAATGCCATATGCTATTACATCACTGTTTTGGTTTTACACATCCATTCCTCTCTCTCAGCAGTTTCTAATGTCTGGTTCAAAGAGCTCTTCCAAAAGGCCAGCAGAGCTATTACTGTGACAGTTGTAAAGCATCCGTCAGCTTTCAAATACTGATTTTTGCCACCACCCTGGATCTTCCAAGAGACATTTTTTTGGTCAGCACAAAAACAAACAGTTTGTTATCTTTCTGTACCCTTCCTAGATAACTTGGACTGAGGCAGAAGTCCATAAACCAGTTTGACCCAAATCAGTTAAGTCTGATACTACATTCAATCAGGTTTATCTTAAACCAGTTTCAGCCATTTTTAAACTGGTTTATGTGGACTGAACGTTTGCTCTATTACAGGTGTAAACCACTTTCTGACTACTTAAACCAGTTTATGAGTCCCTGTAGCAGGACACTAAGGTGCCTACTACTCTCAGAGTGGAGGCAGGAACCCAGGTACTGGTTACCAGGACAACCAGTTAAGGAGGGAATTGGCTGCCCTGTGCCTGGTCAGCTGACCAGAAGGAGCAGGGCCTGGCTCCCATATAAATCCCAGGTCTGAGGCCAGGAGGGCAGTTCTCTGCTGGCAGCCAAGGGGAAAGGGAGATCTGCCGGACAAGCGAAGGGGACAGGCCTGACTGCTCGACCAGCTCCTAATGCTGTTAAGGGGCAGAGTATCCCCCAGTAGGGATTGAAGGATGTTTTAGCTGAATGATGTTTTAGCTGGACAGCTTGGATTTTGTTATAGCCCAGGGGCTTGTGTTTTGTGTTTGCTGTTGTTCCAGTGGTTTGGGTGAGGCTAATAGGGCATGGAGGAGGCCTCATAGGGGACTCAGCAGTGTGTGAACCACAGCCCCAGTGAGGGGCAGCGAGAAGTCCTGGAGAGCAGGGACAGCAAGAAGTCCCAGAAGGGAGGGGGCAGTGAGACAGAGCGAGACAGGGCTGTGGAAAGCCCAAGGACAAATTATAATGAGGCCCAGATCAAACCACGTCAGTATCATCCGCAAGGCTTGGACTGCAGTGTAGGGAAGGAAAAGGAGCCACAGATAGCTTCCCCTGGCACCGGGACAATAAATGGGCAGCTTCCCGCTAATTAACATCCATTAATTAATTAAGATCAAAGCATGGCAGGCAAGAAGGTGGGTGGCTGGCCCATCACAGGAGGGCAGAGTCACTGATAGATGGACTCCAGAAAAGGCACTCCTGCCACAGTCCCTTTCTGTCCCTTCATGTTTAATGTCTATTTTTGCTGGGGAATAAAGTGGTATAACTCATAAATAATGTGCACACAGGGGCAAATTCTACTCCTAATTAAACAGTTATCACTACAATTAAATCAGTTGGTTATGCTGGTAGATCTGAGAGGAGAATTTAGCCCTCGGTGTTCTGACCCCTTCTTAGTATCGTGAAATCCTCTCCGGGTATAGACACAGGGGATTGATTGAGTCTCTGATATGAACATACAGTGGAACACAGATAGCATATCCCAGGTCTCTCTTTTTTTTCCAAAAAAAGAAAGTTGACTTATGTATAATATACTTTAAATTCTAAGGGTAGGTTCCTCCCAGGGCAAGAGAGGGGGGAAGAGTGATTACTCCTTTTTATTATTACTTGTCACATAATCAAGTGCGATACTGTAGCTGCCAAAGGAAAGGTGTGGAATTAGGATGAGAAAACTGGTAGGGGAAGTGGGCCATGCTGGAATTTCCTCTCATTAGAGAAACTCAATTGAAGCAAACAGTCCTACTCCAGTGTAAAATAGCTGTTAGAGAAGTCAGAATAAGGCTAAAATGCATGTTGTAAGAAGTGCTTCCTCCAAAATAGAGATGCTTTGGAAGCCCTGGTTTAGCTTTTAACTCCCTTCCTCACACTTAAATTTTTAATACCAAGAAATGTACATTAAATTAAGGACTCTTGTATATGCAATTATAGCATTTTAAAGAGTTTGTTCAGCAGCTGTTGCAAATAAGTATCTGGCACTCTGGGCAATTAAATTTCATAGTTCAAACATGACAGAGGGAGTATTCTGCATTAGCAAAAGCAGGAGGGAAGCAGATATTATCTGAAATTGGAAATCATTTTCTGTAGAATAAAAATGGAAAGGCCATTGCCACTTTCTGAATAAAATTATTAGTTTAAAAATAAATATTAATTAACATTATATATGAATGGGAAAGGAAGCTGCTGCTACAGCTGCTGCTAGCTTACAATAAAATGTATGGCATACAACTTAGATGTTATTTGCACTGCAGTACTATACAGGTGCACTGGGCTACTGTACTGTACAGGAGATAATCTGTTTAAGTGCTGTATCAACACACAGAAAAAGGTAGTCTGTACCTCAGTTACCTTACACAATAGTATTAAATTGATGAGATTCTCAAATTGCTGTATTTGTAACTTATTATAATATAAACACAATCTAATTCAATTCTCCTATGCCATTGTCTACCCATTTGTCTATTTCATCTGTGTTGGGTCATAAACCTTGGCTATGAACTTAATGGAGCAAGGACTGTATTCTTGTTACTTGTTTGTACAATGCTCAGTACAGAGGAGCCACAATCCTTTACCGGGGTATGTAGGCCCTACCCTGTTACTGTTACTACCAATAAAATAATCAGTTTAAGATGAGTAGAACTGTTGATTCTCTTTGTTTTAGAATTTTTACATCAAGTTCCATTTAGACCCTTGTAACGTGTCCAAGGATGGCAGGTTGTCTAAACACAGATTTATAAAATCCTGAAAATGTGGTTGATGGGAAAAAAAAACAAATCACACCATATTTTCAACATCATGATCTTCAATGGTAAGAGATAAAATGTGATAGGTAAGAATTTGGTTGGTTCAATAAATTATATCACTCACTAGAATCCTTGCCTCTTGCATATTTCCTGGATCATCATGGCAACAATATCACTTCAACAATAGCAAAAGATAAAATATAATTAATGAGAGAGAGAGAAAGAGACAGAGAGACAGAGAAAAGAAAATGTGGGTTCAGTTATTGACTTGTCCACAGAAAAGGACCTTGCATATTTATGTACAGTTACAAGCAAAAAAAATAACACCTTATCAACTCTCAGAAAAATGACTGCCTAGTAATCAAGGGGTGCTGCATTGGCAAATAATGCCATACTAGAAGTGCTTTCATAACTGCAAAACTATCAGAAAAGAGAAATATGTTTAGTAGCTTTGCAATTGCTACACAACCATATCATGAAGAAAGACCAGACAGAATAGAAGCAGTAGCCCAGGGTATTGGACCCAGGGCTCTGTCACCTCGGGATGGACAGCACTGTAGAATTAAGCTAGACTGTGGTTTCCAGTCTGTGGTATGTATACCACCAGCAGTATGCAGACCACCTGTCAATGGTTCATATTAACAGATTTATAATAATTACTTTATATGACAAAAAAAAATGCTGGTGGTACTTGAGGTTGAGCTGAAAAATTTGCTGGTGGTACTTAAGGTTGTATCATTTGTCTTGGTGGTGTGCGATCTGTCAGAGTTTGCAAACCACTGATTAGAACAAACAAGTGGAAAGACACATGACACAGATACAGAACGCTGCACTATCCTCATAGGGACCACTCTGGACGATGCTGTCCACAGTGACCAGGGTGCAGAAGATAGTGGTTCTTGCTAGGCATGTATTTTACCTGCCCACAACAATGGCTCCTCTATCCTCTAATATGCCCTTCATTGATTACAATGAAGCATGGGCCAGATAATATAATCTATCTGTCTTCTTGCTTTGGTGCCTGCCCCCATTGTTCCCAGAAGTTTGTTGTGTAATTTAGAACTCCCTTTACTTTCCCCAGTAGCATGGATGGACGTATAGTATACCTTTTGCTCCCACTTCTTCTGTTTCAGTACCTCTTTTCCTATGGTAGCACACCTGCAGAGAATATCTGCAATGCACTCCAGCATAGTGCTGCTGGCATGTGACAGAAGCCTAGGGACACACCTCTCTTGTGCACCGTTTTATGTCTTGTTATTCAGTTTATGCTTTTCCAGCTGCTGTGCTCAAGACATAAAGATCAGGCCCAGGATATTAAATTTCTTACACAGGAGTTTCATTTTTGTGTGGTGCTCTATTTATTGGTTAAACTATTTTGCAAAATGTACTGGTACATTCTTTGCTTGCTTTCTGAGAATTTACATATAGGAAACCCTCGCAATCTGTGGGGTTGGCATTCATGGTTTCAAATATTCACGAATGCCAAACCTGCATTTTAAATACACTGTACACATTTACAGGAGCTACTTGGGAGCTGTGTGTTTGCTGCTGCCAGGCTTCCGCCATCACTGCTGTGTTGCTGCCATCATTGCCGGAACTGTACCCGCCCCCAGCTACCCGGGGCACTGTGTTCATGAACGCAGACTGCATTCATGAACGCAGTGCCTTATTCGCGGATTTCGCCATTTGCAGGGGATACAAGAACATATCCCCCATGAATGGCGACAGTTGCCTGTACATAATTCTCATAAGTGCTAATAGGGCTGGGAAGGATGTACATAAATCCCTGTGTAGAGATGTGAAGTTATGTCACTTCTAAGACTTATTTATTCCAGTCTGAAAAACATGTACAATTTATAGTGATAATCACTACCATTCTGATTTAGTATGTGGAAAAAATAGGTGACCTGTATGTTGCTATGTAACAGCTTTTCATGATTACTGTAGGGTCTGGGAAACTTTCATTGTCAACAGTTTTCGAGGTGTTTCAAATGCTTCTTGTACACAATAATAAGTACTTTCTCAGATAATTAATACTCTCCCTTCTTTCTGCATACATACAGCATTTCTCTTTTATATTATCTTCAGTACAGTCTAGATACAGTATGTGCCTTTTTAGCTTAATAAAATTAGACTCCTGCAATTATGCCTCACGGAAGCCAGTGATAGTATTAATCATTCCTTCAAATTGTTCTTCCAGACAATGTAATGTTCCTCTAGTAAAATGTACAAGATGTTCTTATTCAAAATTTCAATAACTAGTTTCCTTAGTGTTCTTGGCTTTTTGTTTACTATGGCATCTGTGTATGTATAAAATATTCATAGGTTTGATTTAAATTCTTTATAACCTGACTTGGGTATATAGATTTTTCCATCTTTTTTCCCATTGTAAGAGTTTATATATATAAAGGTCATTATACCATAGATACATAGCCCATTTTTGTGTTCATGCATGTGTGAGCAACTGAAAAATGTGGGTCAAGAATAAATCACAGCACAGTGTCAAAGAACAGTGAATACAGAGCCTATCTGACCTGGTAAAGTTTCAAAATCATGTGAGCCAATTCTGATGTGGATCAGAGGTCAACTCTTATTTGAATATGTGAAGAATCAGCAAAGTGAACTGGTTGCTAGTTGAGAACATTTACTAGTTACAGTAGTTAATTTTTAATGCAAAGGAAAAAGGCATAACAAGTTATTAAAACATTTCTTTCAGTAAAATAGATTTTCTATTTCAGGGGCTGGTGACAAACAGCAAGTCACCACCTCACAGCATAGTTCATATCTTCATGGGCTATGCAAATTCGGCTTGCAGAGTATCTGACTTCATAAAGGGTGCATCTAGATGAAATGCTTAACTTTGTATTAACATAGTTTATTGTGAAGTAAGCACATACGTCTACACATGTGCATACTTATTTCACAGTAAACCTCCCTAATCCTGAGTAAATTTGCTACCTGCAAATTCCAGTCCTGCAGAGGGAAGCACCAGCCCCACCACAGCAGCCCAGGGACTGCTTTGCCTGCTAGCAGCTTGTCCTCCTCTCCCCGCCGTAGAGGCAAGTAAGTCAGTGGGGTGTGTGCACAACATGGGGGTTTATTTCTTTTATTCTAATGAACATCTTGCACACATGAATACTCTTTTATAAAAAAATATTTTTTCACTAGCAAAAATCAAAAGTGACTCCTTCTCTTGTACCTAATAAGCACTATGTAGAGATACCATTAAACAGAGATTACATGCACCTAAAGTCATAGTCTTTAAATTAAAAATAATTCCTATTCTATATTCTGTTGATGTAATTATTACAATTTGGAGCAGATTTATAGCCAGAAGCATGTCTCTGTGGTGCAATTCGCTAGTGTATTCGGCTGTTAACTGAAAGCTTGGTGGGCCTACCTGGGGATGGCTGTGGTTCTTTTAGGCCTCCTCTGTGACAGAAGGGCCTGTGTGTTAAACCAATAACAAAAAGGTTATGAGTTCAAGTCTGGGTATGGGTGAGTGAATCTCTATCACATTTACAGCATCTTCTGTGGCTGCAGGGCTTGAACGTTAAGCTGGTAATAAAAAGGTTGGGATTCAAGTCTGGATGTGGGCATGTGATCTTCAGTATGTTCTTTAGACTTCCAAAAGGCCTTTGATCTTGTATCCCACAATGTTCTCATGAGAAAATTGGAGGATTGTGGGCTAAACTGAGACAGCGAGGTGGGTGAGAAACTGCATCCAGTTCTGCACACCGCACTTTCACAAGGATGTGGACAAACTTGAGGGAGTCCAAAGAAGAGCCATCCATATGATCAGTCTTAAAAGGCAAGTCACATGAGGAAAGGCTGAGGGATCTGGGACTTCAGCCTGAGGAAAAGAAGGCTGAGAGGGGACCTGATAGTTGCTTACCACCTCACTAGGACTCGGTGAGCAACTGTTCACCAGGGCACCTGAGGGGAAAACCAGGAGTAACGGCCACAGACTCCTGGAAGATGGATTCAGGCTCATTATTAGGAAAAAACTTCACAGTCAGGGTGTCCAGACTGTGGAATAAGTTCCAGAGGTGGTGCAATCACCTACCCTGGAAATTTTCAAGAGGAGACTAGACAGTCACCTTGCTGGGGTCACCTGACCCCCAGCTATCTTTCCTGCTTGTTGCAGGGGGCTGGATCCAACAGTCTTTTGAGGTCCCTTCCAGCCTTACAATCTATGAATTAAATGGAGAAAATGTATATCACTGCAATGTGCCTGTTGAAGCAAACTGTGCTCCACTGGCACATTGGACTACATACTAACTCCACCTTTTCAGGCCAGTTAGGGTCTGTGCACTCAGCTACAATGCCCTGCAATCTTGTACTGAGATGCACCATGATGTTCTGCACACACAATTGAACTGGAACAAGTGTAGCATCCCTAGCATGGCACTTCCCAAGTGCTGCTAAGCCATGTTGAAGGGCAGAGCCTATCAGTGAATGCTTCCAGGCTATACTGCTGATACTGCTTCCAATTTGGCAGTAGTACCCAAGTGTGTCTCAGGCACCACAACTTATTTATGTAGACATGCCTAAGTGCAGAACTTGCTCCCACTGAAGTCAATGGTAAAATGCTTTGACTTGAGCAATGTAGAATAAGAAGGGTGATAAAGAATTAGTATTCCTACTGCATTGTGCATTGGTGCATCACATTACTGCATCACAATAAGCTTCAGAACTGACATAGGAGTTCAGTCCATTTCAGGTGAGCCTGGTTCATGTATAACAGAAATCAACAGATCAAAAGTTAAGAATTTTAAACACTGAATTGAGTGTTCTGATTTTCAGAGATAAGAGCCACAGCTCCTTTGGTTTAAACATTTTAGTCACAGACTTTATACACATATATTGGCTATCCCAATAGCCAATCACTACCATTCTGATTTAGTATGTGGAAGAAATAGGTGACCTGTATGTTGCTATGTAACAGCTTTTCATGATTACTGTAGGGTCCAGGAAACTTTCATTGTCAACAGTTTTCGACGTGTTTCAAATGCTTCTTGTACACAATAATACAAGGATGATGTCTGCCAAGGGTGGAGTAGTGGTGAGTTTTAAGGTGGCTGAGAAGTTCAATCAGTGCTCTGCAAATTTGTCCACAGCTATGACAAGTGCTGCTTTGGTGGGGCACAACTGTTGTCCAGGATATTCATACACTCGTAGAAAATTAGGGTTGAAAGGGACCTCAGGAAGTCATCTAGCCCAAACCCCTGCTCAAAGCAGGACAATCCCCAACTCAATCACCCCAGCCAAAGCTTTGTCATGCTGAGTCTTAAAAACGTTGAAGGACAGAGATTCCACAACTCCCTGGGTAACACATTCCAGTGTTTCACTACCCTCTTAGGGAGAATATTATTCATAATAGATTACCTAAACTTTCCTTGCTGCAACTTAAGATGGTTGCTCTTTGTTCTATCATCTACCACCACTGAAAAATGTCTAGCTCCATCTTCTTTTGAACTTCCCTTCAGGTACTTGAAGGCTGCTATTAAATCACCTTTCAGTCTTCTCTTCTCTAGACTAATAAGCCTAGTTCCCTCAGCCTTTCCTCATCAGTCATGTGCCCCAGGCCCCAAACCATTTTTGTTGCCCTCTGCTGGACTCACTCCAATTTGTTCACATCCTTTCTGTAGTGGAGTGCCCAAAACTGGACACAGTACTCCAGATATAGTCTAACCAGTGCTGAATATAGGGGAATAATCACTTCCCTTGACCTGTTGGCAACATATCTACCAATGCAGCCCAGTATGCTATTACCTTTCTTTGCAACAAGGGTACATTGCTGACTCAAATTCAGCTTATTGTCCACTTGTAACTGCCAGGTCCTTTTCTGCAGAGCTGCTGCTCAGCCAGTCAGTCCCCACCCTGTACCGGTGCATGGGATTATTCTGTCTTAAGTGCAGGACTTCACACTTGTCCTTGTTGAATCTTATGAGATTTCTTTTGGCCCAATCTTCCAAATTATCTAGGTCACACTGAATCCTAGCCCTACCCTCCAGCATATCTACTACTCCCCCCACCCCAGCTTGTTCTCTGCAGACTTGCTGAGGGTGCACTCTATGCCATCTTCCAGGTAATTGGTGAAGACATTGAACAAAATTGGCCTGAGGACTGATGCCTGGAGCACTCCACTTAATACTGGCTGCCAACTAGACTTTGACTTACTATCCTCTGAACCTGATGCTCCAGACAGTTTTCTATCCATCTTACAGTCCATTCATCTAACCTGTACCTCCTTAGCTTGCCTGTGAGAATGGTGTGGGAGACCATATCAAAAGCCTTGCTACCATCAAGGTATACCACATCCACAGAGCCAATCATCTTGTCATAGAAGGCAATCAGGTTTGCCAGGCATATAAATCAGACTGACGATCACCCACCCAAACCTAGACTCAAAATCCAAACCTTTTTATTAGCACTCAGGCCCTGAAGCCACAGAAGAGGTCTGAAAAAAATTAGATAGATGCTCATTTGCCTACATCCAGACTGAAACTCCCAATCCTTTTGTTACTAGTTTAATACACAGGCCCGTCTGCCACAAAGGCGGCCTAACTTATGTTTTCTTTTCTCCTCTGCCATTTCTCAGCTTCCTGAGCAAGATATTTCTCTCTGAGGTGGGCTGTAGCTTGCTATCTGGTGCAGTGCCATGGAGACCTGTTACCAGCCAGTACTTTCCAGTTTGTAAGGTTAATGCCACCCTTCTTAAGGTATGCTTTCAGGGTGACCTTGTAATGCTTCTTCTGTTCTTTGCAGGTCCTCTTACCATGACTGGGTTGAGAAAAGAGGACTTGCTTTGGGAGATGAGTATCAGCTATCCACACATAAGCAACAGCCCAGCAGAGTTGATGTTTTATGATCTTTGCCTCAATCTTTGTCTTAGCTGCAGAGATGATGCTGGCATTGGTGCAATGGTCTTCCCATCTAATGCAAAGGACCTTCCCAAGGCAGTGCTGATGGAGCCATTCCAGGTGTTTAAGATGGCCTTGATATGTCATCTACATCTCACACCCGTAGAGGAGCATGGGGATAACCACTGCATTATAGACCAGGAACTTAGTTTCCATATACAGATCTCAGTCAGCAAAGACATGGAAAAGCAGCTTTCCAAAGGATATGCTGGCACAACAAATCCTATGTCCAATTTCTACATCAAGACTGACTGACTGGGAGAGGTGACTGCCAAATGCTCAACCAGTGGCATTGGTGGAGGGTTTCTCCACCAATGGTAATTTGTCGGGAGAGTGGGGCAGCTTGGATTGGGGCAAGCTGATGGAGCACCTTGGTCTTCCCAGTGTTAAGAGAGAGTCCCAGACTGTGATAGGCACCTGAGAAAAGGTCAAGAATGGGCTGCAGATCAGTCTCAGTGTGCAGGAGGATACCATAGTCATCAGCACAGAAAATCAGTGATGCCAGTCTTGGTAACCTTCATTTTGCTGTCATTTTGCCTTCATTTTGAAGGCACCACAGGTTGAAAAGCTGTCCTTCCATTAAATACTCAATTCCAAGAGGAAGGAAGTTATGGATGAGAATCAAAATCACAGCAAGATAGATGTAGAAAAGGGTTGGGGTGATGATGTGGTCCTGCTCGACACCAGTATGGATGGTAAATGGGTCTGTTTCTGATCCATTGCAAAGGACTGTGGCAGTCATCCCATCATGGAGTAGCCTGAGGACACTGATGAACTTCAGTGGACAACCAACCTAGGCAGTACCTATAAGGCTTCATAATTGATGGAGTTGAAGACCTTGATTAAGTCAATGAATACTATAAATAGCTCCTGGTGTTACTCTCTACACTTCAGGATCTGTTGTGCAACAAAAATCATGGTGGTGGTACCCTGTGGCAGTCTAAACCATGACAAGGTTATGGTCCTAGGAAAGGCAATAATATATTTGAAACATCAGACTACTGACTCAAATGCACAAATCTTACAACATTCTTTAGATCATTCCTTTGAAACAAATATCTACAATGAAATGCACAGAATTAAAATAATCTTAATAGAAACCTATTGAATAATTGTCTTAAACAAACACTTTAGGTCTGATCTTGAGAGTTGAGAGCCTTCAACTTTGAGTATCTTCTAGAAAACATGTGGTGATATTTCCTACCATATATTCACAGAACAAAAGCAGTTTAAGCATAGCAGAAATATGTAGTGTTAGATATTTCACTGAAGAGATCGTAAGCCCATTAACTAATCTGGCACATGTACTGGTGTTGGAATACAAACTGTGCCAGGAAAGGTTGGGAGAACTAGGTATTTTTAGTTTGGAGAACGCTGCTTACTAATGTTACCCTCTCACTCCCCATGGCACTTTACTTTATACTTGGTGTATTCCCACACTGAGTCCAGCAGGTACCCAGAAGAGGCATTGCATTAGATAGACCTGACTCACCAGTCTGTATAGATCAGGTTCTTTAGTGGGGCTTTTTTGGTACTTTTATCTAATAGCTGATTGAATCCATTTTTGATAAAAGCAGCAAAAAGCCCCAATGAAGCACCTGATCTATATGGATACTCCATAGCTGGGTCAAACTTACACACTGCTTTTTCCAGTAAAGTGTGTGTGTGTGGGGGGGGGGCTAGTAGCAGGGGGTGGGGGTGTTAACGTCTGTACGGTAGAGGTTAAGTGGTGATATGATAGCAACTTTCAATATTTCTTAGCTGTAAGAACAGGAGGACAATGGAATAAGCTGCTAAGGGAATTTGTGGAATTGCCTTACCTGGGGTCCTGGGGGGCCCCAGGAGCTGCAGTCATGGCGATTATGCAGCAGGGAGCTTAGGTTTTTGGCAGTGTGTACTACTGCCATATACACTCCCCCTTTTTATAGGCGTGGGGGTTTTTTTTACCCCAGAATCTCTCAGGATCAACCCCCCTCCCCCTCTACATTGCAAGACAGCAGCGTGGGTAACACCTGTCTGTGTGGCCTGTGCAGCATGTGGCACTGTAGATGGGTCTGTGGCACCACATGCTGCATGTCCGCACTCATGTGGACACACCTTGGTCTATGATTCTAATCTCCTTCATCTTTTCTCTGCATATGCTTATTCTGAATATGCAGATACAAAGTTACAGCCACAAATGCCCTCCTAGTATTAGTCAACTGTTACTGCCTCAGTATTTGGGATCCCAGGTAAAACCAAAATTAGGCAATCAGATCACATTTCTTTTTTTTCCTCTTGAAATTACACAGAAATAGAGCAAACAAAATCTCTTTATAAACTATATATGCAAAATAGTCATCAAATATCAACAGCAAACATAAAACTAGTTTAAACACTTTTGGAGAGTAAATAGAATTCTCTACTATTCTGTGTTATGAGATCTTTTTGTACTTGTGGGAAAAAACCTCATTTAAGCTCACTGAGTATCCGTATTTATTGTTTATATACATATATTCATGAGCAAGCTGCAGGCATTCAAACATTTCATGGGAACTAGGTAATGTAATATAGGATGTACCCTAAGGGCCAATCCTGTAAGTGTTAAAGAGCTTCTTGTAAAGTGCTGAGTATCTTCAGCTCTCACTGGCTTAAGTGTAGGCCTTGTTCGACTTAATGGTACTCAGTGTCTTGAAAGATCAGGCTTTAAAGTGCTTGTGAAACTTCCATGCTGGGGTTATACTTACATCAGCTTTGGATCAGATATTTGCTACTTTAGTGTTTTGGCAGAACAGACAGGCAAAGCTTTTATTTCTCCAAATGTTCACATCATGCTTCAGCAGGTTGTTTTATACTGCCTTGTATTACATCAGCTATGATACAAAACACCATGTGACACAAAATAGCCTAAAGAAATATGATGCCCTTCATTGTAAATTATAACAAAAAAATTACATGTTCAGTAGCCATGAATAATTTTGCTAACTAATACCATACCCAAACATTTATACTGATACCAAATTACTCTCCTTGTGGGCAGCTCCTCTTAAGAACTTTCTTCAACTTATCAACATAAAAGTCAAGCTAAGGTCAAACTTATAAAATAAAATCATCTCCTTGGCTAATGTGTACTGTTCAAGTTAAGACCATACTGGAAAAAACTGCTGTTGGCTATGACTGGAATGATGATGATTGGTTCTGCTGTCAAATCAAAAAGCTTTATCACTGTGCTTTCAGATTATTTTTAGATTGTGGTCACTCATGGGCACTAAAATGAGATACCATTCACATAGATTGTCATAATATGATGGCATTATTGTTGAGATTTTAAGCAATTGGCAATTTAAATGCTGTCGTTATTAGGCTTCAGAACTAACACTCAGTGAAACAGTTTATTTGATACCTCAGCAAGGTACTGATTCACTATGTCTACTTCCCAGGAAATTGTCATCCACTTTAGGAAAGTTTTTTTGTAAATGAAAGGACAAGTGCTGGTGCACAAGAGGGGGACTACCAAATATATGAGGATATATGAGGATATATGAGGGCTGGTTCAAAAATTTCCAGGAAAACTTTTCCCATAATGTGCCATCTCTTCATACCCAGAGGGGAGATTCTTGTGTTTCATGGGGCATGTATTCTAACGTGCCATGAGTTGCCATATCTGCAGCATCTGGGCCAGGGACCACGAAGTGAGCGAGCGCCGTTCCACCTCTCCTCCCCACCCCCCTATAATGCAGCCGGGGTATTAGGAGGAGCCAAGCCGGATCCATGAGGCAAATGATTAAGTCTGGCCATTCAAAAGCAGCCAGCTGCTCTGTCCTGCCTCTTCCCCTCCCCTAATTTAAATGTTTGCTTCATGGCCCCCCACAGCTACCCCAGGTAGCGTATTAGGGAGATCTGGGCTGGACCTGGGAGGTGGGACTCCCTTCCCCCACCTCCTACCCAGGCTTCTTGACAGTGGCAACATGGAACTACCAGCTGCTTTTGAATGTCCATAGTTGGGGAAGCAGGGGTGGGATGGGGGCCCCCTACACCTTGCATGCCCAGCCCAGCTCCCTCCCCCATTGACAGCCCCAGTCCCATGCAAAAAATTGACCCTGGATGGAACACAAGTTCTCTACGGTGCTCTACTTTAGAGTGCCTTAATCTAATACTTCCTTTGACCAGAGTTAATTTTTCACATGATCAGCCATTTTTAAAAGTGCACAAGTGCATGACTATAGTCATGACTATAGAACACTTTCAGCATAGCACAAAAAATAGTACAAAAAATGTCACTTGTGTAAGCACCCTAATCAAGGACCTTGGTTAACAGAGGGTGAGACACTCAAAATACAATTTCCAGGAGTCATCACACTGGCATTTGTGAAACCAAATATTTTAGCTTTCAGTTGAAAATATGAATTTTCTAATTGAAATGTTCAATGTCATCATCATCATCATCTAACCAGCTCCACTGCCAAGTTTCTGATACTGATAAGCAACAGGGTGCCAGTAGGAACAACGAAACGGAATGTTTTTTAAATACAACTAGATACAGAACTGGGAGAGGCTCCAGGTTTACTTTTAGACAGAGGTTAACCCTGGACACAACCCTACTGACATGACTCTTGAAATCCTTCTTGGAAAATCCATGTCTTAAAGCAAGTGCCTAACCACATCCCCTTGATGGCAAGTCAAGCAGCTATGCATGCCAGACTGTATATGAAGGTTTGAGAAGAGAACCACAGACTACTTGCTTTTTCCTGAGAGAACCAGAGAATAAAATGTAGATAACAGAACTGCCTTTCTCTGTAGTAACGAAACGCTGTTATTGCATTTGAGCGCTTCTTAATATCCATATTTCAAAGGATGAATAAAAATTATGTTCAACAGGGCCAGGATTCTTAAAATTAACTAGCAATTCTGGTTGTCTAAGGTTTTTTTTGGACACCTCATAAGAACTGTATTCAGACAGTTTTGAGCACTTGTCCTCTAAAATAATCAGACTTTGTAAAGGGGCCTCAAGTTGTGCACTTAAAATCACTAGTCATTTTTTAAAATCATGGCGTATAGTTTTCAGTTTGAAGAAGACTATTTCCCCTTGATTTACAAAAAACTAACTCATATGAATAATAATTCCCTCTGATAGTAGCTTCAGGCTTCATCTCCCATAGACAACTGTTCTTTCAACTTAAAGAAAAGGACATTTCCATAATTACCTTTACCTACAGTTAATGTAAAGCATGACATATATACAATGAAAGACATATCTATAAAGGGGAAAAGGTTGGTTTTACTTGAGGAAACCTTCAACTATACAATTCATATCTGTTCTATTGCTTTAGATGTACACACACAAATTTTAGTTTTCTATGCCAATTCTAACAAGGCTATATTAAAAGTGTCTATGAATAAGTTTTAATTACCTAGGTTAAAAAGGAAGCATCAGCCTTAGTGCTTTGTCTAGCCACAAGAATATTCTCTATACATGGCATTAAGTCCCTGAGGAGACACATGCAGTTGTATTAAAAATACTGCCACGTGATTTAAAATGTTCTTTGTTTAAGGCTTGTATTTGGCTATCAGAAAGTTTTGTCAAAAACCAGTGGACTAGAGAGAAGCTGGCTGAGGAACTGAGGCTTCAGTTTACTTAAAATCAAATGGCCCCAAGGTTACTCGAAGTCACTGGTGCAAGGGAAAAAGCCTGCTGGCAAGGAGGAGACAGCCAGAAAAGAAACTGAGGCAGAAACTTGGGAACTCAGGGGAAAAGGCAGTGTAGACAAGGCAATAACAGTGGCAGAGATCAGGAGAAAAGGCAGTGGAGACAAAGCAATAGCAGTGGCAGAGATCTGTGGAAAAGTCAGGAGGGAGGAGACCGTGGCAAAGAAACAGGGGGTTTTCAGGAAGAGAGGAGCTCAGGACAGGTGCTGGAGGTAGTGGTGAGCCAGAAGCAGGAGAGGGAGAAATGAGACAGAAGTTAGAGGGGCGAGAAGCAGAGATTGGAGCAGAGCCAGAACTGTAGTAAAGCAAAACCCAACTCAGGGGTCCAAATAACAGGTTTATTAAACAGACAACACACTACACAGCCCCATGAAGTTATTGGTTCACACACACATGCACACACACACACACACAAGCACTCACAATGGCAGCAGGAGAAAGAGACTGAGTGGAAGGGCTGGAGTCCAGGTAGGGAAGAGAAGCAGAGTCCAAGTCCTTGGTAGAAGAGTGGGTGGGGGGTGATAGCTACCTGTCCAGGCTGGAAAGGGCTCTTTGTCCAGCAGGTGTTGTCCAGAAGGGGGTAGCCAGCAGGGCCTCTAGGTGAATAGGTGGTGTGGTATGGTGCTGGTCCAGATGGAGAGGGCGTTCCAAGGAGTCAGTCTTCACCACCCCTTTTTATGGGGCAGACTACCTCCGATCTCCTATGGGAAGGGCCTATCCAGGCAAGGTCAGTCCTGTTCCAGAGGGCTTCAGGTGTTCATACTGAGCATGTGCAGCCTTGGCACAATGGTGGGTTGCCTCATCTTTTGTTTCTTGAATGCTGAGAGTGCTTCCAATGGCTGGATCATTGGTCCTGGTATTGGTGTTAAGGGTTCAGTCATTCAGAGGGAGCTATTTTTAGACCTACTCCCATTGTCTCTCAAGCACTTTCATTTGTCCCCATTCATTTAGGAACCAAGTTACATAGGAAGGGTAGGTATAAGTCATAGGTCAGGGGACACAAGATGGAGGCTTGACATTACAAGATGGAAACTTGACATGACTTATGCCAACCTATGTAGGCCTAAAACAGTAATCACACAAGCAGTAAAAAAATTCAACATGAACATAATAATTATCACTTATAAAACAGTGGATATCTATATCAAAATAGCAGGGCACTTATTTGCAAAAAGGGGAGAGAAAAATAAAACATCTTAGTTTACTTATACTTACCTATAGGAAATAGAGAGTGAGAGAAAAAGTCAGAAATGGTTGGGGAAGGAGAGGGAATGCATTTTAAAAGGAAAAAAAAGAAAAACTGGGGGTTTAGCTACATTTGCAGACCCGAGGTAATTAGAACTTGAGCCAACAGCACCGTTTAAGACCTGTGTTGCCAGTAAAACAAAGTCCGTATAGAAAAGTATTGACTCTTGTGCACAGAGCCTGTATAGGGACTCAAATGTGACTATACATAAAAGTTAAATGATGTGTGGGACAGGTGCTGGTTCTGCAGAGTGCTGAATTTCACCTGCAGTAAGATTTTGACTGAGGTTATTCTTCAGAGCAGTTTACCAAACTTTTGATGTTCTTGGCCCACTGCCACTCTCACACCATCTCCATTAGCCACTGGTTGCCACTGCTTTCCCTCTGCTGTCAATTGCCACCACAAACAGATCAAGGTCTTATTTAAAACTTGAGTTCCTAAAATTCAGCACTTATAGCTAGAACTTCAACTGGGATTTAAGACAACTGTGGGCATATTCTTAAAAATTGCCATCTTTGACTTCATAGAACAGGGTGGGCCACCTAGGCCATGGCCTGACTAACTTTTAGCACATTAATTTATATAACCCACAAATGTGCGATTGTCATTCCAGTAAAAACTGTTTATAACAATTTTTTTAACTGCATAGCTAGCTAAATTAACATGCTAAAAGTTGGTTGGCCATGGCCTAGGTGGCCCACCCCATTCTGCAGCCTATGGTTGACCTTGCTAGTATGTAGGTTCCAGGATGTGGCAGATGGTAGGTAAGGTTATATGTTGTTCCCACACCATCATTTCCCCTTGATTGCCTACCCAGGTATTAAACACTTTATTTTTGTAGTCACAAACCTATTTCTCCTTGTATCATAGATGCCAGTATATAAAAGGATTGACATTTTTCCTTATATTTTCCTATTAATGATGCTAGGCACTGAGCTCTGGTTTTAAAGATTTGCCTTTAACTCCTTACAGCTAAACACAATGTTTAGCAAGTATGTGAAAGGACCAACCTGCGTTGGATATGGGACTAGATGGAGAGTACTCCACATGACTTGGCCCTGAAGTCATAAATTAACGTAACAAATGAGCATTGAGGCAGCCAGTGCAGCTCTTTTGAAACAGGTGGCAATGTGTTCATGCTATTTCCTTTGCATAAGCAGCCTGGCAGCTGCACTCTGCACTAGAACAAGAGTTCTGGCTTGTTGCCAGTACAGTTTTGCAAGTTTGTACTCTAAGGTCAAAAGCAGTTTTCACCAGCAAAAACCACCTTTCCCTTAGCAAAAAAATTAAACTTGTGCTTCACAGAGAAAGGGGAGGCTGAAGGTGAAAGGGCAAATTCCAGCTGTTGCAATCTGATTGCTTTGTGGACTGAAAATGTTGTGAACAGTAACAATCAACTCACAGTAGGGAAAACTAGGAGGGTTGTGCAGCCATTGTGTTAGGAAACCACCAAGAAATCCCCATATGAGGAAATTGATTATGCAAAATCTTGAGGAAACAAAACGTGTACAATACCAGGACAATCTAAAAATAGTAAAGAAAATAGAGGAAAGACTTCTTGACAGGCCTACATTTCACACTGAAATATTTTCAAAGGGAAGGGTCAAAGCATTTGCAACTTTTTAAAAGAAAGCATATATCACAGGAAGTGATGTTGAGCCAAGAACAAGCTTCATCATTACTTATTATGCAAGTAGTGTGCATCGAGTTAAGGTTTCTTAAAACTTTGTCTTATAAGGCCCTGAGTTTTTAAATGTTTGGGTTAAAACTTCTTGCCAGATGTCTGTCCCAGACATTTTATATTTTTGGAGGGGAGAAGGAGAAGGTTGGGAAATTTTAGGCAAAACAGTCTGGCCATTTCTGTCAAGGTTAAGAAAAAAGGCAGTGTTTAGTCCATGTTAAAAAAACAATGTTATGCCTTTTGTTGCAGCTCCAACTTCAAAACTGCAGAGTAGTCTTGAAAGTAGACAGGGAAGTTGCCTTGTTGTTAATAATGGCCTTTTCACCATGCCTAGAAAAATCTGCCCCAGAAATTTGCCCCAGATGGGAAGGAATTAACTTCAGAAAAACCTCAGTACGTATATGAGTAAAAACTTTTTATAATTTGGTAGTATTTGACATTTTTACACATGATCCCAATGCAGCACTGGACACTTTTAATTAACGAACCACACTAATTAAAAGAACCCATGTGTCGCGTGTATGAGTGGCACAGTGAGCCTCAATGCTGAGAAAATAGCAGTGGTGCACGTAAGTAAAACACATTGAACATGTTTTAGTTCAAAGCACACCACTGCCATGTTCTCAGCATGGAGGTACGCTGAGCCACTCGTTCATGTGATGTTCAAAGCTGCCAGATCTCATCAATTTATGTGCTCCAGCAGACTCAACTGAGTCTGCTCCAATGCGCTGGATTTCCAGCTCTTGAAGCAGGTTTTCCACATGTGTGTAAGTGCCCAATGTTCTCTAAGCATGTTCCATCCTCACACAATTCCTAAAGTCCAAATGAATTGCTTATGTGCCATTTCCAAAGAGATGTGAATGAAGCAGGGGTCTTATGATCAAATTAATATATAACTGTATACTAAAATGTGGATCATAATGCATGCACAAAAGAGAGACAAATTAAGGCTTATTTTTCGCATTTCCTACTTTTGAGTACATTTCAAACCTAATATTCTTTTAATACAGTTGTCTGTAAGCCTGCCCCAGGCTATGAATGTGACACTTTTCCCCAAATTATCATTGAGGAAAAGACTCAGGAGGTAGCTGAGCACTTCCCCTATGTCAGTATCCACTTCTTAGAGAGTGAACACTAATGAGGAGACCCAGCACAGGATCCAGTGTGCAAGCACATGCTTTGGAAAATTTCTTCAGTGTATCTTTATTCACTGCAATCCTAGGAAAGACATCAAGATCCAGATTTATAATACAGTCATCACACCTACCCTCCTCTACAGATGGGAAATCTGGATGACCTACTATTGTCATCTCAAAAGTTTCATCATTGGAGAGGTATCACCAATGATGCAGAAAATCCTCCACATTAAATGGGAAGATCAGTGCAGAAAAACCAGCAGCCTTGCTCAAGCCAACTGAGTCAGTAATCCTCAAGCATCAACTTTGCTGGACTGGGCAGTGGATTGTGTGCAGATGCCTGACTCTTGATTCCCAGAACAAGCACTCTACTCCAAGCTTACTAATGGCCTGCAATCTCATGGTGGCCAGAGAAAACACTACAAGGACACATTGAAGGTACACGTCAAGAAAATGGATGCTAACATCAGAAGTTGGGAGGCCCTGGCTGCCAACTTACTTCAATGGTGCTGCAACCTTAACTAAGTGGCAGTCCAGTTTGAGATAAAACGTCTTGCCCTTGAGCAGAAAACAGCTCTAAAGCTCATTCAGTGAACTTTTAGTTAAAGTGCCCCTGCCACTATTTTGAAGCATAGGGATGCTGGTACACAAGACACTGCAGGTGCTTTAATTAAGAGTGGCTCTCAGAGTTCAGGCTCTCTGAAAGCCACTCTAATTAAAGTGGCCCCTTCCCCTTCGGCCCCTGGATAATGTATAAAAACACCCAGAGAGACAAAAAATGAATTATTTGGCCTCATCCTGATGAGCGCAGCCTTACCATATGTTCAGCTGTTCTCTGTGATGCAAGGGAGCATCATGGGGGGGAGTTTTGACCCCAGCAGCATGTGCTGCTCAAAACTGGAGCCTGGCCAGCTGGAGCTGTACTCTGGCTTCTGGCCAGGCTCACCACTGCTGCAGCCCCAGGAGCCCTCCAGGTAAGGCTGCTGGGGCCAGCCCCCTGCTGGTCACAACCTCCCCTACCCCACCTGAGGAAACTTGCTGTGCATCAGAGTGCACGTGGCACAGGTATTCCCCAGGAACAACTAGCAGTGACACAATGTGAACTGCTGCTAGTTGTCCCTGGGGAACCAAACATCCACACTCATCTGGATGTAGTTTTTGTGAAATAATATGTGAAATAAATCCAGGGTGTATCCACCCTTCTTTCTGCATGCCAAAATCATACTAACATCACTAGAAATTTGGAGCAGAGATCAAGGCTACACTATGGCCTTTAGTTAATATAAAAATTGAAAGAACTAAA
Source organism: Caiman crocodilus (assembly GCA_030014935.1). Taxonomy (NCBI): domain Eukaryota; kingdom Metazoa; phylum Chordata; order Crocodylia; family Alligatoridae; genus Caiman; species Caiman crocodilus. Next base: position 108,633,120 of record JAGPOW010001296.1, read on the forward strand.
AAAGGTCCCTAAAGCAGCTGAATAACTTTACCTAATTGATGACATTATATACTGCCAATATCAGTAAGATCCCAGACTGCATGTGTGCTATCATCTCAACAAATGAACACATGAATGAATGAGTAAATCATTACAAGACCTATTAAGAACAGACTCAGTGCTATAATCAGGCCTAAACCAGATTGAAATTTCTCAGATAGCTAGTTACCACTGAAATGAAACAGCCACTGCTCATAGACAATCTTCAAAAAGAAGCTCTGCTAAGAAACATAACATTTGATACTTGATATCAGTTACTGAAGTTGTGTGTAGAATTTTTCAGCAATAAAGAAAGAACAACAAACATTTCATACAAAAAGTTGTATTTGATAGATAAATATTTAATATCTTTGTATCAAGTGCAAGGATATGGTAGAGACAGATTTGAAATGGTCAGCCTTATGGTTAGTTTCCTAAAATGTAAATCAGGAGATTTAGAATATTTTGTTGTTCTGCCACACAATTTCCGTGCAACTCTCAATAGCTTGCTCAACCTTCTTCAGTGAGCTTCTTTAATTCACTCCAGATACAGTTCTGTTTTTTTCTCTCAGTTCCAGGTTTTGTAGTTTATTTTGTTAATGTACTGCTTGTAGTACTTAAAGCTTCAATTAAAAGCAGGGCACTTGGAAAGTAGGTACGGTAAAAACACATAGATAGATATGGTCTCTATGTAAAAAGCTTAAAGTTTAGTTTGAAACAAAACAGTCACTGGGAAAAAATGAGTGAGGAATTTTATTCCCAGAAAATTTATTCCTAATAGGTAGAATGATATTTGTCTCAAGGTTAATTAATTCCAGTATCTACTATCTAAATGCACATATATAGCTATATGACAAAGCTGAGCTCTGCATATTAAAGAATGAAAACTAATTATGATGAAACCCAAGCACAGTTTCTGTCTGCAAAGTACATCATCTTTATTATCATTCCCTCTCATCCTTTCTCCATTCATTTTCTAATGCATGGGTCCTCCTCCACTTGAATCAAGCCCTGAGTGAGAGATTTGTAGTAGAAGGAACCATTCCCTATTCCTGTAGGAAGTTCAATTGACTTTGAGCACATCTACAGAGGCACATAATGAGATTCTAACCTAAAATGCACCTTGGTCCCGGTGTACTTAAGAGCTGCCAGTGGGGGATGATCACAAAACTTCCCCACAAACATATTTGCATGGAAACATTACTGTCATAGCCTTAATTGCAATCAGTTTAAACCTCATTGCAGAATAGTGGCTGAAGTTAATTCTAACTCAGGTGGAGGTGTATCACACAGCAATAGGTGCAAAGGCTCAGTCCCTATTTTGCCTACTAACTGTCTAGAATTTAGCAGCCACTCACCAAAAAAAGAGATGTCTTACCCTAGGAGATGATCCTATTCTATCAGGACAGATGTATTGCTCTGCAGATCTCTAAATGGAGATGTGCAATGAGTCTAATGGTTTTGTGGCTTCTAGGCAAAATAGAATAGAATCTCAATGAATGAGTTCGATGGTAAAAAACTGTGTAAGTACCTTTACATGTTACACTATGAGCTTCACAAATGTTGACTGCTAGCTTGCAGTCATACCTTCAATCTGAGCAAAGCAAAGCAGCTGCTTCGCTGTGTCTGCCAACTGAGATCTACAGATGGCAACTTAGATCCTGATATATAATGCAGTGGTTATCCCCATGCTCATCTATGGGTGTGAGGTGCGGGTGACATATCAAAGCCATCTTAGGTGCCTAGAATGGTTCCATCAACTCCACTGGGATGGCCAGTGTGTGTGGATTGCTGACACTCGTTCTCCAAAGCAAGACCTCTTCTCTCAACTTAGTCACGGTAAGAGGACCTGTGGGGGACAGAGGAAGCATTACAAGGTCACCCTAAAGCATACCTTAAGAAGGGTAGCATCAACCCTACAAATTGGGAAGTGCTGGCTGGTAATAGATCTCAATGGTGTTGCACCATACATCAAAATACAGCCCACTTCAAAGAGACCCATCTTGCTCAGGAAGCTGAGAAATGAAGGAAGAAAAACACACAACATCCTGGCCAATAGCTGTGCTCCCCGCATCTGCCCCCACCCAAGGACCTCTT
>JAGPOW010001296.1:108635334-108651913 GCA_030014935.1 Caiman crocodilus
AAGAGGTCCTTGGGTGGGGGCAGATGCGGGGAGCACAGCTATTGGCCAGGATGTTGTGTGTTTTTCTTCCTTCATTTCTCAGCTTCCTGAGCAAGATGGTCCCATGTAAGTTTTTCCACAGATATGACATGTAAGATGCATGTAAGATGTAAGCATGTAAGATGCTCCCATGTAAGAGCATGGGATGAACTATTTAAACACCTTAAAACTCATCAGTAATCCCCTCCCTGGCAGACATCATCCTTGTATTGAGGGAGAGCACATATATCAATTTGAGCAGTACATCTGTAGGGAGTGGCTACATCTTAATGGAACAAGAGCTGTGCTACACAGATCAAGAGATAATCCTGCCCTGGAGCGGTGTAACCTTGAGCCACATAAGGAATGCTTTAAACTACTTAAACATACAAATGTGAGAACAATCCAGGAGTTAAGAGCTGCAGAAGCCACCCAAACTAATATAAAACAAGGCCCTAAGTGTCACTTAGATATCTCAGAGCAGGTGTGGCCAACCCGTGGCTCCTGAACCATAAGCAGCTCTTCAGAAGTTAATATGCATCTCCTTGAATCTTTGCACAAGTACACGGTGACCAGTTTCCAATTAGTAAGTGAAAGAAATCTTCCATATGGAAGCTGGTCACCATTTGGTTGTGCAAGGATTCAAGGAGATGCATATTAACTTTTGAAGAGGTTCATGTGGCTCCAGAGCTGCAGGTTGGCCACCCCTGTCTTAAAGGTAGACCTGCATCTGAGTTAGGGTATATTTATTAAAAAGTTCTCTCAATGAGATGTATGTGGAAAACTATGCAGTGTGTCCATGCAAATATGCTTGTGGGGGAAGCGTTGTGATCATCCCCCAGTGGCAGCTCTTAAGTACACTAGGACCAAGGTACATTTTAGGTTAGACCATTAATATATTTAATAGCTATAAGATCTGTAGTAATTTTTATGTTACCATGTCTCTGAAATGAAAGATTTTTCATTAAATGAAAGGCTTCACACAATCCAGAAGTTACACTAATTAACTAAATAGCACAATTCTTTTCTATAAACCTTATATTTTGAAATGACTCCTTCACTGATGTACACAAACTATTTTAGTGATAGTCAAGCAATTAACCATTTGATTTGCAGAAATTACGACAGTCAAGAGCAAAGCTAATCTGAGGCAGTCTTGGCAGTGATGTGGCCACCATAAAATACTCTTATTAATTGAATGAAATACAGCAGCAATGGCCAGCAAAATGACCACAGGTAAAATTACTCTGATTGGTAACATTTTGTCTTTGACACATCACCAGGTACATTAAAAAAAAAAAGATTTTAAGATACCTACTTTTAATGAAAAATGTTTCCATGTAAAAGAATAATCAGGGTGAGATGTCTGCTTTCAATTTCTATTATATGAACTAAATACATCAATTTTCTTTTTACTTTAGTCTCCACATTTACTATGTTCTGAATATGAGAAAGTCTCCTAATTGTGCAAAAGGTCAACCTGCTCCTAAATCTTCAATACCTAACACATGAAGTGACACTCCCTGATCATAAGATTAAACCTAGTCACAGGATGTGTGCCCTAGGGATATTTGTTAAACTATTCTGGAATTGAGTGGATTAGACTGGCATCCTGCATTTCATTTTAAAATGCACTAAGCCAAAAAGGTCAACAATGCTTCAAGGAAGTTGTTAATTGAAATCAGTCAAATGAGACAACTCTGTCCCTGAAATCTTTGTCTAGCACTGGTCTAGACTTGAGGGAATATATTGCATAATTGATATATGGGGCCAGATCCAGACTGGTAAATTGAGTGCCATAATGGGATGTAGGCAGAATTTAGGTGACTGGTCATGGACAAACATATATTTCAAGCACTTCAAAAGGGGAAGGTGAATTGCTTCATAGGAGGGCAGTAAGGTTGTAACTGTTACATCTACATGAGGCTGTAGCAATACAAGCTAAATAAATCAACCTAACTTTGACCCTAACTGAAGCAGAGGTAAAGTTGGATGTGGCTGTTACACTGTAACCACTCCATATCCTTGATCCAAGTGCAGCAAAACTGCTCCAACCTTGCTTCAATCAGGGTCAAAGTCTGAGTGATTTAGTTAACTGTTGTCACAAGATTATATCTATACCCTATATTAAAAATTTGGAATAACTCCACTCTAGTGACAACAAAATCCCTTACATTTTGGACAGCAAAGATCCCTGAGTATCTGAAGACTTCTCCAGTCTGAACAGCATGGCACCTAACTTCTATCTCCATTTCAGTCTATCATAGAAGTGAGGTGGTCCCTAAATTGTGCTTTAGACCACAGCAAAGCCTAATATATGAGGTGTGTTCAGGATGCCCCACACACACACACAAACAGTACTGGGTTCAGTAGAAAGTGTAGCAATTATAGTCACTTTTATTTTAAAAATACAGTGGTGGTCACCACCTTTTATATAATAGGCTAATGGTTAGATCACTCATCAGGGAAGCAGGAGATCTGGGTTGTAGGTCCTCATCCTGAGCGGATTCAAACCTGCATTTCTTACATTCCAGGAGAATAAGCTCTGCTCCCAGCTATGGAATCACCTGGAGGCCACCCTTTACACCTTTCATTGATGCTGGCCAGAGGAATTTGAAGAACAAGTTAGGCACATGGGCCCAAAATGGGAATTTCAGACAATTCAACTGTACAGGAATCTAAAACCATCATTTGTAATGTAAAATTTCATAATTATTATCAACAGTAACATATACAGTATAGCAATCTGCAAAGTTCTTGGTGGAACAAGCAAAGGTTACAGAAGGGAAGATTTAGGAAAAAGAGTAAGACAACTGGCTGCATACACATGTCTGCAAACCATTCTCGTAATAAAAAGCCAGTTTGCTTTTAGTACCACGGCATCCTTCTTGACACTAACCAGAAAAAGGTACAAGAAGTCTGGTGACATAATAATAATAATAATATTATAATATAATATTATTAATATTATTAATAATAATAATATTTTATAAGTATGGAAACAGAGGAAGCAAGAACAGTCTGTACACAGAGCTGACTACAGGAAACAAAGATGGAACATTGTTCTCATTCAAGGAAAAGGACAGAAAGAAACTGAGAAATATTTGCCTAAAAACAGGACAGCAACCAATAAGATCAATTGATGAGTATTGTGGCCCCAAGAGGAATGAGTCTGGAAAGAGAGACTGGATTTTTACCCTAAAACAAGAAACTGATACTTAAATTACAGAGCCAGGAACACTGCCATCTAGTTATAACAGTGCTGATATAATAGATTTCCTATGAGCAGAATCTGTTGTGCAATGTGTGGTTCATCTTTACAGGAAAGATTGTTGAGAGAAAGAGACCTAACCCTGCAGAAATGTATCTATATCCGGTGAAGTTACAAATTACACTTAGACCATACTAAAATGTGAATGCCCACATACTAAAGCTCATTGACTCATCCTAAATACCCTCTGAACATTTCAAAATTATGCCACTTCAGATGAGGGTTAATTCTGGACTATTGTACTCAACTTGTGTTAGAGTAAGTTCAGTCTGCAAACAAATCTGTGCAGGCAAGAAATGGTATTAACTCTTAATGTGCATCTGTTCCCAGCGTATTCTAACTTAAACACTGCTTAACATTTCACAGATTTAGTGTGGACTAAGTGGAACATGCAAATTCAAGGGCAACTGAACTGTCCAGGGCAAAGATATGAAAAGGATCTTGAGGAGAAGAAATACATTCTTAAACTGAAGAAACACAAGAAGCTGGACAGAGACAGACCACAAATGCAAGCATCATGTGAAGGCAATATGGATGGCATGTTTGAGCTAGCCTATAGGCAATGATACAACTGCTTCAGGAAACAATGGTTGTATAGTAGCAGCAGATATCTTATATAGAACAAAACAGAAGTACTTTCAGTGGCTGAGCACATACAGAGACATCTGATGAAGAGGAGGGTATCTTCAGTGTGCCTTTAGCAGATCAAAAATCATTCAGTACAAACATATTGCAGAAGAGGTTTCCAGTTGCTTTACTGCCCTATTTGCAATTATGTTATGCATCAACAATCAATTTGATTTCCGTGCATTGAGGAGCCAACTTCAGTGTAATCCCAGCAATATTTGACTGTAGAAATGTGACCAAAGGCTGGTGATGTACAATAAAATCATTCTGATGTCAGTTGGCAGGCACGGAATGTCAATAAAAATCCCACAAAACAAGAGACATTATTGTCTATCATGTATAATGGTTGGCACTCAGGAATACCTACCACAGCCAGGAAAGCAGGGTAGTGCAAGCCACAAATTAGTTTACAGTATACCACCATAACATCCTCAATGAAGAACTTTCCCTATGGGCTATTACCACTCTCCCGCATTCTAACACACCATAAAGGACACTCTTTGAGAACGTGGACAAGTGGACATAAAGCTGAAGTTGGAAATAAATACATCCCCGTATGCAGACTGTCATACTGCCAAATTCTAGAGTTCCATTACCCTGGTAGTGCCCCTGAAGAGGGCTATGGCAAGCCTGAAAATAAAAAGCATCATTATACACGTTAGGATAATACACTGTACATTATCTTTATTAATATGTTAACTAACAGAGAATCAGCAGCAGCTCAGTTGTGGTAAACTGTATTGGAGCTGGGTAATTCCAGGGGCTCTATACCTCCCTGCTGGGACTGCACTGAGTCCCACACCAACCCAGAGGCATGGGTCAGTCTGGGTCCTGGCATGGTGGTATGGGGCGCCAAGGATTCTCTGGCTCCTGCACCACTCCACATGTCCTCATGCTGGGAACTGCACCAACCCACTCCTCTGCATGAAGCACAGACCAGAGCAGGTCCTAGCAAGGTGGTGAGGGATGGCATGGGAGGAACAGGATTCCTCCATTCTGTTGATGTCATGCTATTTTACTTCGTGAGCCTACACGGGCAATAAGAAAAGGAAAAGTTTGACCTAATATCTTCAACTAATGTTTACACCACTGCTTTCATAAAACTCAGCTGTTCATGTACATTAGCCAGTAGTGAACACAAACCCACAAATGTAATTGAAACATGCTGACTTTGGCAACATGCCAATTAACTTCTTCACTACTGCCAGATGTAAAGTGTACAGCAGTGGCATCATACAACTGCTGTGCTGTTGAATATAGCTAGCGTTTTATGAACTTTTTACTAGTTTAAAGTCCTATGTACATGCAGGATTTCATGAAAATAAGACTTAGCTGTGCTTGTTTCTTCAGCAAAAGTGCTTTAATTAATTTTGCTGAATTGATGGAATACTATAATTAAATAGTAAAAATGTCCTATCACAGTGTAAGATTCACCCTAAGATTCAAGCTAACATGAGGCCTATTTGCCACTTAATCCTTGGTATACCTATTTGGAATGGATCTTGAATGTTGCGTAGGACCTTTAGTTGGCTTTCTGCAGGCACGTGAATTTCTTCCTTCATCGATGAAGGCAAAAAAGAAACACACTACAATGTCGAGAACTCAGCTGTAGCAAGAACATCGAAGGTTAGCTTTCTAAGATGGCACACAGATTTATGCCCTAAGCTACAATCTTTGGTTCTTAATAGAATTTTCCAGTGTTAGCAGAGTAGAGAGGGAGCTATTATTGCAGAACTAAGTTATGACTGAATCTATTTATTATAAAAACTAATTTAAGCAGAATATGTATAGATGCTGAGAGGAGGCATGCAGCAGTTTTACATTAGGATAAAGCCCAACATTTCCATGGCTTTGCCTTGCCACTGCCCTGAATAAGGAGTAATAGCCAGGGGTCTTTGATTATCACTGCTTCAAATTGCTTTCCTGACTCTCCATGCTGATAAATGTTGCCTCAATAGTGAGCAGCACCATCTCAATCTGCTTAGTTTGCCATCTGGTATGCAACATAACTATACATAATACTGTTGCTTGGACACCATAATTTGTGCCTTCCTGAACTTCCCTTCATATGGTAGCTTTTTTTCTTTTTTTTTTTTTGCCCATGATTTCTTTTCATGAGATACTTGTCCTCCACGCACTGTCACGATGTTTGCAGAATGGTACTGGGACATTTGCTTTCTAGTTTCCCTATTACAACTCATATTGAATTTTTTTTCATGTCCTCCACTTACAGTTAACTTCCTTTAAATATGATTATTACTTAAGAGGGAGCCCATAACCAATCCTCACCTATGACATCTTAGTGATTCCCTTCCTAGCCAGTGTGTTAAATTTGTGTGTATGTTGTTTCAAATTCATGCAATCTTCCTGATCTGCTTTTACTCCTGATTTTCAAATGTTCACTTGAAATTCTGTACTGTTGCTGAAATTTCAGAAAATGTCCACCTTTTTTTTTTAAGAAAAATATTTAAAAAGAAAATAACTTTTGTTGTTGCTGCTCCTGCTGTGGGTCAGGAGTTTACTGCCAAGTTGCCTAATTAGCTCCACAGTAAACATCTCAGTGTCTGTATGTGCAGTGGTATTAGGGTGGAGTAAACCAATTAACTTTGCCATGTGGGTCAGGGGTGAGGGGCACTGGCAGGGCCAGGGGGCTCGGCTCGGCAGTGAGAGGAAATGGCATGGACAGGGGCAGGACACCATCATATCAGGGCTGCTCAGCACCACGAAGCACCAAGGGAGACAGGTGCAGCTGTACCTGTATCCTGGTGAGTGAAGGGGGCAGGGGGAGCTCTGATTTTCAATGTTAAAAACCACAAAATGAAACGCCAAAATATACAAGCATTTAGATTTGAATTTATTAAAATGATTGAGGCACTTGTGGGCTTCCAAATTGCTTTAAAATTGTAAATATATCAATAAAACATTGTATTCAACTGATTCCTATATATATAGTGGTGTTTCATTTTAACTGCAAAAAATGTGGATTTTGGTTTTTTAAATCAGAGAATTTGGAAGGTTTTTATCAGAGAACATAGGGTTTTTAAAGAGAGAAAAAGCAAGATCCCTGGAGATCAGCACCTGGGTTAGGCTGGGTAAAAGCAGCCCCACAGTAAAGCCATTCCCTCCTTACTGAGTCCTCACAATTTCTGCATTTCCTAGTGTGTTTGGGAGCATTTCCCATGCAATGAACGTGTATCATGAGTGAGCCAAATTGGCATTTCAGCTGGGTAAGAGATGGTAGATTTGGTTCTGTTCTTTAAAGGCACACACTGTATAAATTAACTTACACTGAATCATAGTATGGATGAGACCAAATTTGTGCATTCTTCCCCCCACCCCTTCTTTCTTTCAGCTGCTAAAAACATGGCTGGTGACCCAGAGGCTCTCAAAGTGAAGAAACAACAGTGCTCATACCAGTCAAGGTTGACAGGTGCTAAGTGATAGGAATTCCTAGAATAGTGTACCCAGATATTGGTCCAAGGGTTTGTCTATATAGGGAAAGAGGCCAGCAGGGCTCCAGTGAAATAGTTAGGTCATGCTCTCTATGTCAGTATCAATGCCAAAGATAAACATTGTTTCAAAATAAAAGTTGACTTTATAGCTGTGCTTGCCAATTTCCCCATGTAGATGATCCCTAAAAGTGGAAGAAATGAGATATCACTCTGAGGGGACACCGGGGAGGGGACCTCAACATCCGCTATGTCATCAGAAAAGGAACAGACACAACTGGCCTCATAACTTGTGGCAAGGGGTATTCGGTGTTCCAAGTTTTCAGTCATTATCTTCACCAAAGCATCACAATTCAGCAGAACACCTTGTAAGTCAGCATGAGACAGCTCTATTCTGGACTGGCATCCTCTCAATAATTATACACATCTGCATGTGACACTCACTGAACTACCATACACAGACATTCCTGGTTTAAACTGCTTTCAGGCATTCTGCCACTAGCTTCTGCAGGCCTGGCCTGGGTGGGCCTCACTTGAAATCACATGTTGGTCACTGAAATTGGCTAAGTATTTTTTTTCCTGAGCAGAAACTGGAATGAATTCAACTCTCATGTGACTATGTCCTGTTCACTGTATGCTTCATTTACTTTAACACAGACACACTGTACTCACCACAAATATTTTGTAAATACCATCAGCAACATAATTTACTTCTGGTCAGGTGATGGCTGAAGAATTTTTATATGTTAACGTTACTTTTAATTAGTTGTTTCGACAAGGTACAAGATGCAATATATAATTTTTCAAGAACACAGTAAGTCTCATTAAAAAAATACTACACATCAACAAAAGAAGGTTACATAGTGATAAGGAATCAGAACATCATGCTTCATTATTATAAGTAGTATTTTACCATGTACAATTAACTACAAATCACTAGGTAGAAGTAAATCCTCCCACTTTCTTAATGAAGGTGTATTTCAAATTATTAATGACAAGTACATCATGCTTCTAGGTCCACGTTCTCATTAACTCCCACTTTGTCAGGAAAAATGCTCCCAGTACCGGTACTTTTTCTACCACATGTTTTTACAATTCCATCAAAGTAATCAGCCTTCTGTCAATTTGGCACTGCCAAAAAAAACTTATAGCAAAAGCTAGAAAAATAAATACATCAAGAAGGGGACCACAGAAAGTAAAAATTCTGTGTTTTAAAGCAAGATATGGGCACTTTAGGGAACTATAAGATACCTGGTAGGTTAGGTTATTAACTGCATGGTCCCAAAATCTATTCCCTGTTTTTCCGATATTAAAGGCATTATTCCAGATATACACCAGTGCAATCAAACAGCAGAATTTGACCCTTGAATAAATTTATTTTATCTTAGGGTCAAATTCTGCCATTTATGTGCTTTGGGCTTCATTTTCAACTGACTTACACTGTAAGTAGTCATTAATATCTGTGCAGTGGGAGAGCAACTAGAGCAATAAAGGTGTACCAGATCAGAAGGGAGTATTTAACAGTCACTTTGCATATGTGTAATTGAACTAACTGCATAAGCTGTAAAGCAATGGAGAAATGACCCACTGAGCAGCATGCAAGTTTGGTAGCATTACAAGCTTTATGAAGACATCAGTACTTAAAAATCTGACTCCAGATGAACTAAAAGCGTCCATTTCAGTAGAAACTCAAGAAAGAAAAAATGGAAAATTACTAGGATACGAACAGGATCTCAAATTATAAATGAGTTCAGATGCTTACAACTATGGCCATCCTTGCTCACATGCACAAAGTTAACTGATTGCCAAATCTGTGTTCAGGAAGGCATTTCCCCCCTGAGACATGTTGGCAGAGACTTTAGCATTTTTATGCCTTCCTCGGGTGCACTGAGTCAGGGATCATCTGTTTGGATCAGGTGGACTTGTCCACATGATCAATATCTTGTGATTTCAGGCCAGGGCTGGCACTGTTGGGCATCACTTTTTTCTGTTGTGTTCTTCTCAGTTTCTAAATCGTTATGACCAGAGACAATCTTAAAAGTGGAGTAATAAATTAAAATAAATTAACATTCTTTGCACAAATACTTACTTTATCACTAGTCTTAAAAGGACACACTGCTCCCAGGTATAACATAGGCAAAAATATGAGGAAATCTCTTTGGTTCATAAATTTAATTAAGTCCTAGTTATGCCAATTTTTCAGGCTAATTGGGGCTGATGAGGTGCTGGCAGGCCATTTAGACATTCCACTCCCAGGTTTGTAAGCCTTTACAGTCTAAAAGGAAACACAAGTAAACACTTCCATTTTTCAATTTATGCTTTCCATTTCAGGAGAGGCAAAACCAAAAATGAATATTTGTTTAAAATTAGCAGGGTAAAATACATAAGAGAACAACAAATGTGGAAATAAAAAAAGAACTGTAATGTTTTGTTGTTTTTCAGTGGGTATTTTCAGAAACAAAATAAGAACACCAAAAATAATGCAAGAAAGGAAACATTTTTAATATTTGTAATGATGTTATCTTAAATCTGACTCAGTTGGAGTAGCTAGCAATGACCATTCAGCTGGTAAACAGAGAAATATGGCTATCTGGAAGATAAGCTGAGACCAATGCATGCCCAGAAGAGGCATCACATTAGTTAAACTTGGCTTGCCTAATGTCTCTATAAATTGGGTATTTAGTTGCGCTTTTTCAGTGCTTTTATCTAATAGCTTATTGAATCAGCTTTGGATAAAAGTGCCAAAAAGCCCCACTGAAGCACCCAATCTATACAGGCACTGCAGAGCTGGGTTGAACTAACGCGCTGCTGCTTCCCGTAAAGCGCACTTTCCCCTTCCGGCCCATATCTGTCAGCAGCCTTTGTGACAGTCTAGAGACAAGTAAATTTTCCATTGTGGGCACAGAAGTGGCATGTTTCAAGCTATCAGGCTCCTGAAAGCACTTTATAGCCGTGTCATAACACACATGCATGGCTTCAAAACACTTCTAAAGGGGCCAATTACATGAAAAACTAATCCTGGTTAAATCAAATATTACATTAAGGCACTGAAAAGCAGCACTTCTTAGGAAACTTGTGTCCCCTTTAGGATTCATTTTTTGTACAAGGGGTGGGGGTGGGACTGGAGCTGTCAGAGGGAGGGGGAAAGAGAAAGAGGGAAGCTCCATACTGCTGAATGGCCAGTGCTGGGGGAGGCGGGGAACAGAGCCCCTTTGCTTCATGCCTTCCCCGCTCCCCCCCACCCACTCCCCTGGCTGGGATACTGGGGTACTGGAGGGAGCCGGTCAGGCCTGTGAGACAAGGGTGCTCCATTCCCCCTCCCCCCAGCTCTGGCTATTCAGCAGCTAGGAACAGCCAACATGAAGCTCCTGGCTCCTGAGTGGCCAGAGCTGCACAGGAGGGAGCAAGGAACAGAGCCTCCTCACCTTGCAGGCCCCTCCCAGCTACCCCCAATATGCCAGAGGGGTAGCTGGTGGAGCATGAAGCGAGGGGACTCCATTCCCCCCCAACACTCCTCAGCTCAGGCCATGCAGCAGCTGGGAGTTCCCTCCACTTTCCCCTCCCCCTCCCCCTCTCTAAGAGCCCCAGAGCTGGAGGGGGGTGGTTCTGGGGAGAGGGGCAGTTCAGAAGTCTCCTTGGAGGCTGCTGGACTGTCCCCAGCGGGCTGGTGCAGATTGGCTCCAGCTCCTCATACTCCCCTCCTCAACCCAATAGGCAAACAGCTGTTGAGTTGGCAGGGGGTGGAGGCTATAACTCATAGCGCTTTATGTAAAGCACCGTGACTTACAGCTGGGCCCTAATGTCTGCCTCTGCCCTGTAAGTTTTGATGAAACATTTTAAAAAATTTGGACATTGTTGAATAAATTTCTCATTGCTGTCTCTTCAGACATTTCTTCACAAGTCCTAATTAGTTAAGTTTAACTTATGTGCTCAAATATAAGAAGGTATTTTAACTTGTTTTTCACACTTCTGGGTAGAGAGACTTAATTATGAAGGATACCAGAAGGAAAAGTGTCATGGTCATCCATTGGATGCTGTGTCTATTAGCCCAGGCAGAGTAAATGTAGTAAAACTGCTGCAGTTTGAAACATTCTCCTTTTGAAACTGCTCCAGATGTGTGCATATCCACAGCCTAATGCAACTATACTGCTTTGGATACTGACCATAGCTCATTTAAAGATTGTTCCGGGACTACATAACAGTGCATTGTGCTGTGTAGACATATACTGAGTGCCAGCTCTGTATTACGCAGGAAGGCTGGATACCCCCAGAGTTGCAAATAACTATTATTGCCTCTGTTTGCAAGCATAAGAACGATTTTTTTGCCTGGCCTCATAGGCACAAACAACTGATGGATTAGACCAGGTATGTCAAACTCTGCTGGGCCAGGTGGTAGACGAGATCAAGACCATGCACCAGAGCAATCATGCAGGACCAGTATAGCAGGGCATTTCATACAGTATCTGTCCTGTGAGGGCCCCCTGTACCATGTGCAGCACATGTGAGCAGACCAGCCCTGTGCACCTTGTGCACTGTGTGTTGGCCGCAGGATTTGAGCTGCATATGGTGCGCAGGCTGGACCCAGCAACATGAAACGCAGCACAGAGGGTCCAGGGAAAAGGTTGCATGTGCCACCCCTCTGGACCGGCCCTGTACACGGGGTTCAGAGCTGGTCTAGACTGGGATGCTCTGTACTGTATCTCATACTGCATGCAAAGCAAGCCCCAGAGTTGGGCTGGCACATGGTGTGTATGGGGCAAAGGATAGATCAGCCAGTACTACGTGTGGCACAGAAGACTGGCAGAGGGTGTGTGCTGCATGTCACCACATGGGTATGGGGCACTGGCTAGTGCTCAGGTCTGGTCTGATGCAGTCGACCTATGTGGCGCATGCCCTGTCCATGCAGCACACAAAGCCAGTCTATCCCCACATGCTGTGTACAGCATGTATCAGCCCTGCTCCTATCTGGTACGCAGGGTCAGTCCAAGACACATGAGCCAGATCATAGGCAGCCTTTGGCCTGGGGGCTGTGGATTAAACAGCCATGGATCAGTCACTGGCTTGGAAGTCACATCATCTGTTTATCAATCCTTATAGTTACGGTTTGTCACTCAGCAAGTAGTTCTTCATCTAAGACTCAGGAGCTCTACTTGCAAAATAATGATTTTTATTTACCTTGAAATTTTACAAATAGATACTACAGGATAGAATTTAAACCAGTGTTTCCCAAACTTTTGATACATGTACCATACTTCTTGTCTGAATTAAAACTGACAAGACGCTTCACTTTTACACCCAAAAAGGTGCATATGTGTGTGTGTATATGTATATGTATGTATGCATGGGTGTATGTGTGTATATATACATATATGTATACACACACACATACATAAATATGTACACACACACAGACACACAGACACACGATTTACATAGTGGTACCCAATCTTGGCTGTATGGAGCTGAGGCCCAATTTGGCTACAAAGAGCTTGGAAATGTGGTAGTAGGTTGAATGCCACTGTTTCCCCACCACAAAGTTTCCAGACACATAGGAACCCCACAGGCTAGAGCTGATAGTGATAAAAGATCATTTTTTGCAGCAATGCTTTCGCTGCTCTTGCGGCACACGACAATGCCATTGGCAATTGTGAGACTATGACTCAAGAGTTCACTTAAGGATTCCCATCAGCATACTCATTCTTCTAGATAATAAGCCTTTCAAAGGGTATCTCCTCCCCTGGGCTTATTTACCATTTAGGAAACCTGCATCTATATTATACATTTACACAGTTCAGAAACTTTGCATGCATCTGGTGGGGGCTTCCTAGGTCCTATCAGAACTACTTGTACATGGAGGAACTCTGCAGAGTTAACATTATATTAACACATTAAAATGATTAGAAATAATTCACAAACACCTCCTCTCTCTCACTCACTTCACATACTGACAAAAATGGTTACAGGCACCAGTTTTCACCATGAAAACCAAACTAAAATTATTTCCAGGTCAAACCATTTCAAAGTTTCAGCCAAGTTTGGGCTTTGCCAGGAAAAGCTAATTCCACCCTAGAGACAGTAGACTCAATGGCCAGCACAAAGCACTATGATCTGGTCAAATTCCCATCTGCTTCAAATTAGTATAGCTCCATTAAATTCAATAGAGCTATGACCTCCTGCATAACATAGGCCAAAGATTTCAGTTATGATCTGGCAGCAGGGCCAATAACTTGTGTTTGAACTTCAAGCAACCCTTTTAGAAAGACATCTTTTCTTCATGTAACAGCTACCAAGTGACAGGGAATCTACCATATTTCTGTTTCCAATAGCTATGTATCAATAAAAATAAAAGTAATATTACAAATTAGTTTATAATAATAACCTGAGCTGGTAGAAGTGTACCTAACTTTTCTTTCCTATTTTTGCATGTGGTCTAATTGTGAAATACTTGTGAAGCCTGTTGTAGGGAAACACAGTTTTGCTCTAGCTCCTGTTTGACACTGGAAAATATAACTTTATGCAGGTTTGGTTTGACAGCCAGCAGTCCTGCTTCTGGTTCAGCTAATAGCTGGCAGGCATTTCTCATGGTACAGACGCCCCTCCAGTCCCAGAAAGAGTATCTATATGTGCTACTAGCACAGAGCAATAAACTCCAATGCATATCATGCCAGAGTTTATTGCTCCCAAGTGCACCATTTAAACAGGTGTCTGGGACTGCAGCACGTTGAGCTGGGTCACAGAAGCCCCAGCTGGCAGGGGCTGGGGTTGGGGCGGGGGTCAGCCTGCCAACCCAGGGCTGCCTGCATCCAGCTTGACATGCTAGGGTGTAGATGGCTGGGGCACAAGGGTGCTCCAGTGTGTGGCTAGCCAGCAAATAGCCCCTGCTTGAAGCCTAAGCCAGCTCCATCTGTCTAATGCATGTTGCTGCGGAGTAAAGAACTAAGCTGCAGGATAGTACTTTTACTAATTTATTTACTAATTAACCCCACTGCAAGATAATACTTGTAAATAGTATGGAGTTAGTTAGTTAATTAGTTTACTCCATCCTAATAGCACTGTACATGTAGATGGTGACATTTTACTTTGGAGCTAATTAGGCAGCTCTGCAGTAAATGTCTCAGTTAGATGTGCCCCTGAGCTTCTGTATAGTCAAGTTATAAAATGTAAGAAAGTCATAAGAATTATTTGGTTCAAAGCTGTTTTTCCTTGAAGTAACCATATGTATGACATCTACCTATTGCTTACAAATACCTTACTATACAGAATTAGAAGGGCTTTTCAACTTCTAAGCAGCCAGGGAGTGGCTGTATGCTTCATGGGCCTCACCCATCAGAGCTGCACATCCTGGGGCCTGTAAGCTACTACTCTTAGGCCACAACTTCCTCCCTGTAACATGTGCACAGGCAAACTGCCTCCCCAACACCACTGCACTGCGCATGCAGGCAGCCCCCACCTTACCTCCTGCACTGCACCTCCTTTCTGTTGTCTGTGCCATCCCACCTCATATAGTAGGAGAGGAAAGTGAAAGCTGAAAGAAGAAGGGGGAGTATAGACCATCCCCCTGCAGCAGCCACCAGACCAACAGATGAAGCAGTAGCTGGGTAAGAGCCTGGGGACCACACATTAACCCTCAGGGCTACATATGGCCCAGAGGCCACCAGTTGGACCACCCTGCTTTAATAGCATTAGCAAAACACCACATACCTGAATGAAGTAATGGTATTATTTTATTGTTTATTTTATTTTATGCCATAAGCTAAGTACTTCCTTTTCCCATCCTCAGTCATGATTGTTACTTAGCTTGTTGCACCTGTTGGCACTGGATTTATGACCCAGATACCTCGTTCCAAGTGGTCCAAAACCCTCAGACTGACCACAACCTCTGCATTCAATAATAGGAAAATGTTACTGATGTACAGTGATAGCAGATAAAAATAACGCAAACAATTCTATATTTTCTAGTCCTAGGGTTGTCAGAGTCAAGGTATGTCTGGCCAGTATGCGATCTTCACTCTGAGGTTCTCTCTTGAATGTCAGCAGCCTGGAGATTGGAGGTCAAAGCCCACCCACCCCCAGTGGGGTGGGTTAGATGGGCTGGTGGTGTGCCTTCCACCCATGGTAGCCTTAGGTTCCCTTCTCAGGAATTCTTTGCTGTTCTGAAATCCCTTCTTTTGCATCTTTTTCCCTCTGTTATAGCTTTTCATCTCTGGACATCACTGTGATCATCATACTGTGCACATTCTGTTCTGTTAGCAAATACCTTTGTTTCACAAACCCATTACATGCATACATCCTAACTTGGGCTTTACCAGTGTCCTAATTTGGTTTGTTCCTCCAAAGCTTGAAATCCCAAGGGCTCCGCACTTGGGCACTGTGACCTGGTGCCACCTTATCTCATGGTGTGGAACAGTGTGGTACATGTCTTTAATTTCCCAGCCTGTGTCTGCTTGCTGCTTGCCATTCAGACACAGTGGGCCTTGAGGAAACTTTCACAAACAGGCCTTTTAGAAACCAATTAACCCTTGCCACTGTCCCACACCACTGTTCTAATACATATCTACTTTATCTACCAGCCATTTCCCAAAATCAAACCTCTAAATACCTTTTTCTAGCCATTACATCCCATCTACACTTAGTCTGCAGGTCAGGGCTCCACACAGACCAGATCCAACTCAGTGTTGCCCTCTGGGGTCAGGCCAACTCTCAGGATCTCAATATTGCACTGTTAGACAGGAGGGTGTAACACAATTGCACATATACAAACATACAAATCAATTAAGTGCATACACATGCATACTACCAGCTCGGGTACATACACATTCAAACCAGCCTAGGCACATGCATACCTATTACCAATTCAAGCACATACACTATACACCGCGAAAATTAGACACAGATCACCAATTCATATATCATGCACACAATGTCATATATGAGATTTTATATGTGTGTGTGTGTGTATAGATATATATATATATATATATATATATCTATTACACACACACACATACACACACTAGCAACTCAGATATCCACACATTCAAAATAATTAGTCTAGGTTCATGCACACCTATCACCAGTTTAAGCCCATACATGCTACACACACACACACACACACACACCAAATTTAGACAGAATCAGTTACCAGTTACCAACACCTGCACATCCAATATACATATGTGGACTACTAATTCATATACCACACACACAATGATAT
>JAGPOW010001296.1:108652013-108671214 GCA_030014935.1 Caiman crocodilus
ACCAAATTTAGACAGAATCAGTTACCAGTTACCAACACCTGCACATCCAATATACATATGTGGACTACTAATTCATATACCACACACACAATGATATCTATATATGTATATACGTGTGTGTATGTGTGTGTGTGTGTGTGTGTGTGTGTATATATATATATATATAGTGTATTCACCAATTTACACACATACCACCTACCTACACATACACACAGGTGAGTTCCTAAGTTGGGTGTTGTGATGTGTATGTGTGTATGTATGTATGTGCTTGGTATACTTGGGATACCTGGGGAAAGTTTAAGGTAAGAAAGTAGAAGTGTAAGGAGTTAAATTTACCAGGACCGGGATTAGAACTGGTAGACTCCAGGCACCTAGGCTGAAGAATTGAAGCTCAGAGGTAACTTTAGGTTAATTGATCTTAATTGATTAAAAGACAATGCCCAAAGCTTGCAGAACAGGGAAGCATTCCAGCACAGAGGCTCAGTCTGGAGCCAGAGCTACCAGGGAGCTAAAAAGGTAGGTAGGGAGAGGGAAAAATGGGAGTAAGGGAAAGTGTGGGTGTTAAAGAGGGGCTCTGGGTGTGGTGAGCCAGAGGATGGTTCCGGAGCAGCTAGAGAAGTTGCAGGGAGTGGCAGTAGGTGTTGGAAGCTGAAGAAAGGCTCCAGCTGCTGAAGAAAATTGCAGGACAGTTAAAAGGAGCCGGGAAGGTGCAAGAGTTGGGGGAGAGGATTACAGAAGGTGTGAAGAAAGCCTGAAAACACAGAGATGGACAGCAGAAAATAACAGGAAAAGCAGCAGGTGGCAGGGCAGCAGGAAAGCAGAGAAAGGCAGTAGAAAGTCACAGGGAAAAGCCAGTAGGAATTGAGAGGAGATCAGGAAACTAGTGGAGAGGGGTGGGGGCTACAGCAGAGAGAGACAGAGAATATTAGTCCAAAGCCAAAAAGCTCATGATTTTCCATATAGTTCATTGGGCTGGGTTCCAACAGAGTCAACATTTTCAGCCATGGTGAACCCATAGCTCTGAGTATGTGTGCGTGTGTACTTCAGATACTCCCCACAAAGGCTCTGATGTGCTAATTAGCTCTCCCACTCATGACAGGAACCAGGTATTCTTGTCATGAGTCCTGGGATCCTCCCTTGCACCTACACCCACATACACCCACCCACAATGGCAGCAGGGGTTACAGAGGCTTGGTGCAGGAGTTGAAGTCCAGAAGGAGAGAGAGAGAGTCTAAATTGTAGAAGAAGATGTGCAGGTAATATTTACCTATCCAGGCTGGAAAGGGGTCCTTCTCTAGTAGATGTTGTCCAGAGGGGGATCACCGGCAGGGCCTCTGGGTGGATAGGTGGTGTGGCATAGTGCTGGTCCAGATGGAGAGAGCGTCCCACTGGGTCTGTATTCACCGCCCCTTTTTATAGGGGCAGACCTTGTGTGACCCTAGTGACAAGAGGCATACCCAGGCAAGGGTCAGCCCCTGGTGTACTGAGCACGTGTGCTCCATGCAGAGATGTGCAGTTTCTGGTGTGTATAATGGAGACAGTTGCTAGTTCTGCAGGGTCTTTTGTTTTTCAAACGCTGGTCTTGTCTCTGTTCCTGGGTGAGATCCATGGTTCCTGGGTGAATCAATGCAAGGTGATGGCCCAGTCATTACAGGTTATTCAGTAGAGACTTGCTACCATTGTATTTCAATCATTCCCATTCATTGGGCAATCAATTTACAAGGGAGGGATATATGACTCATACAGTTGCAACATGGGATGCCCAGACAGAGGACAGAAGATGGAGGCTTGGCATATAAAATGGAAATTTGACATGACTTTGGTTCACTTACAAACACAGGCCTAAACCATACAATATCCATATGAAAAAATAGAATTCAATACAGAAATGATAATAATACAATATACAACAGTAAGAATCAGTACAAACCTAATAATAATACAATATAAAACAGTGGATATCCCAAACCAAAATCTTGCTACCAAAATAAAAATATTTAAAGCTTATCCTACATCTTAGCTTACTTATACTTATCTATAGGGAACAGAGAGGAAGAGAAAAAGTCAGAAATGGTTGGGGAAGGGGAGCGAATGCAATTAAAAAAAAAAAAGAAAAACTAGGGGTTTTGGTACATCAGCTCCCCCAGCAAGGTCATGAATCTCAGAAGCTGCCTGAGTCTCTGCACCGATTCAGGGAGTTGTGGGAATTAACACCACCATCACTCTCTCCACCACCACTTAAATGAATTCCCAATAAGGATCTGTAGCCAGAAATTTAAAAGCAGAATGGTGCTGGCTCAGGGAGCTACAGCAGTTATTGCTGCCACCCTTTGTCCTGTCACCAAATTCCTAGGCCTTCCAAGAACCCAGTGTGGTGATGATTTGGCTGCACAGGCCATATATTTGAACCCCTACTGTATAACCTGTGGAGAAGCAATCAGATTTTTTTTTATGTCTCATCACACTTTGTGCAACTTTATAAATACAATCATAGAGTGGCATTTGCATGAGTTCTACATTGGTTTAACTGTGTTCCCTTTTGCTTCAGTGGAAGTCTTAACATACAGATCGCTAAGAGAAGTTAATCCAATGCAGAATGCTTTTTTTAAAAAAGTCCCAGCCAATGTGTATAAGATGCAACAAAACCAGTTCAGTGCATTTTTCTATCTAGGTCCTTTTTCAGGTTATTTGAATCCCATGATCACTTCATACATAATAGAGAAGGAACTTTCACAGTCTATTTTGCATTTACTACTCCTTTGTTCCTATACTGCTGCAGTTGATCATTTCTGGGTAACAGTGGTTTTAGCAAACCAACAGTGTTGTTAGAGTTCATTAAGTTGACTTTACATTGTTGTTTATTCTGATACTGCTTTCAGGAGCTGTTGTGGTCTGGTGACTTGAGCAAAGAACTTAAAGGCAAAAGGTCAAAATTCCAAGAAAGAAGAGCAACTGACTCACTAAATGACCGTGAGCAATTATTTTATCTCCTTGTCACAGTCATCTCTGCTGTAAGACTGGGGAAACCAGAGGCATTGCAAAAAAAATGACATTTGAATTATGTTCCCAAGATTTGCCTATAATACTGAAGATTTCTAAAGCTGGCTAGGGAAATCCCCTAGCTGGGGTTGAAAACCTTAGGCTAGTGCTTCTCAAAAACATTTCCTCAACATGACCCCATTTATGACCCCATTTCCTCAGCAAGGCTCCTCACTCCCAGCCCCCAGCCCCACACCTCCACAGGTGCCCCTTATTCCTGACCACAGAATCCAGGCCCTCCCAGTGCCTCCATATCCCAACCCACAGCCCTCTGGACCTGCCGGTGCCTCTCCCCTCAACCCATAGCACTCCACAGCCCCCAAGTGCCCCAGAATCAGGGCCTGCAACCCCTGCCCCGCTCCCTGCCCCCAGCAGTGCCCAAGCTCTGGCTGCCACCTGCAGGAGGCAGTAGCTCCTGCAGCAAGGAACCAGCTCCCACCCCTCTTCCCCATCACCTCACCTGTGGGCAGCACATCTGGAACAGAGCCTGTAGGGGGTGGAAGGATTCAGGCTGCCCATTGTGGGCTCGAGACTCCCTGCCCTGCTGCCCTTCCCCTGGGGGCTCCATGGCCCAGTGGGCAGGACCTGGCACAGGAGGGAGCACTGCACCACCACAGCCACTAAGCTGAGGTGCCCCCTGCCTGTCCAGCAGCAGTAGGGGCACAACTTTACACCACCACTGCTGCAACACCTCATCTTAGTGGCTATAATGGTGTGGCACTTTCTCCTGCGCTGGGTCCCATTTGCTGGGATGCGGAGGTGACTCCTACCTGGAGCTAGTCCAGCCCCATTGCAATTGTGTTCCATTGTAGGTGCAGAGATCTTGCAACCCCAACTGCTGATGTTGTGACCCCATTTGGGGTCATGACTCACAGTTTGGGAACTGCTGCCCTAGGTGCTGCTTTGTAAAAAAAAAAAAAAAAATTATATTAAAATGTACTTAACAGATTATTTATTTACTTGTCTTGCATTTTACAATTAAGATGGAATACTGGTACTCAGGACTGCTGCTCACAATTAGGATATAGGTACTCCCTATAAAGCAATCATATAATGTTCCACCCCACAAATATGTTACTAATATTGGATTGTAATCAGTGTTAAGATATAGTAAGTGAAAGTGTTATTAAATAGAATTTGACTCTTGAGGACAGGCATGAGCTGGTCACAAGATCCAAATATAAAACCCCATGATGCTGAGACCATAAATATGCTTTTGACAAATTGTGTTGGAATAAATACATCAAAGCTATCTAGATTTCCAGTTCAGTCTGTCTTGTCCACAGATATCACATATAATGTATTTACTTAATTACAAGCCACTAAACTGAATACATTAGACCTTCTTTTCACTCTCACAGCTGAGCTGCACCTTTCTTCCCCTTTACCGCTGATTCCTGTTTTTTCCACCAGCCTTAAACGTGTGGCAAACATCACCAAACAGGGCCCCCACTAGGTCACTCAGAATCCCTCTCGCTCTCTCTTTCAGCCTAACACATATTCTTAGTGTGGCTCCACCCTCCATGAGGTGGAGTCAAACAAAGTTGCCCTATGCCTCATGCATACAAATTTTTGGAGGATCCCAGGACTCATGACAAGAATACCTGGTTCCAGTCATGACTGGGAGAGCTAATTAGCACATCAGAGCCTTTGTGGGGAGTATCTGAAGTACACACGCACACATACTCAGCAGTGCTGAGCTATGGGTTCACCATGGCTGAGCTTTTTGGCTTTGGACTAATATCATACACAGCTTGTACTCGTCCCAACTTTTCTGGCAGGCATAGGTGACTGGTAGGGGAGACACAGTGGGGCACAGGGCCATCCCCACCTGGCTAACACCACCACTGGCTACTGGCTAACACCACCAGTGGCTTCTGTGGGTGCTCACCAGCCCCGTCTCTGCCACCAATGGCTTCTGTGGGTGCTCACCAGCCCCGTCCGTGCCACTGCTGCCAGCAGCTTCTGTGGGTGTTCACTAACTCTGTCCCCACCATTGATGCTGCCGACGGCTTCTGCAGGTACTCGCCAGCCCTATCCTTACATCCCTATCACTGATGCTGCCAGCAGCTTCTGTGGATACCCCCCAGACTCAGGAGGCACCTGCCACCCATGCTGACAGGGGAGATACCATCTTCTCAGCTTTGAATTGTTCATGTGTAGTTAGAGGCCAAAGGCCTATCCCTTGCACTATGGGCAGCCTGACCCTTGTGAGAGTCTACACGTGCCTTCAAATGTGATAATCTTGGCTACGCAATTTATGGCAAAGAGGGATTGCATATGAGCTTTTCCCCTAGGTTGCTCTTTTGGCTAGGGGTAAGTAAGACTAGGGGGCATCTGAACACTAAAGCTTCCAGGCGTCAGGCTTGCAGATAGGATGCTTGCCATAGATTTGGAAATATCTGAAACCCCAACTGATAAGTCTGGGAAGCAGCATACTTGCCAGTGGTAGTGCTCTGCTCAGTCAAAAATTGGAACTTAATTCAGAACTGATTTGACCCTGGAAACAAAATTTAATTTTAAAAAAGCATGTACTATATATATAAGTAGATGCAAAAGTGCTACTTAAAAGTGTTTATGGAGTACCTATGGTAAAATGTGGAATAATTTCAAAAAAGGTAAAATTCATGAGTTCTGGAAGAACTAAGTCTATGGGTGTTATATGCAAATTACTACAAGTATGTCCTTCCCCCTGCTCCCCCACCGTCAGCATTTTCATATTTGCTCCTCATTTCTATGTGCTCAGAGGAAGCCGGGTCTGACAGAAAGAAGCCTCAAGGGAAAGAAGTTGCAGGGAAGCAGAGGATAAGGGGCTACCTGAGCCCTCAGTTTTATTTTCCCTGCTGTAGCAGTGGTAGGAAATTCAAGGCAAGATGCCCATAATTAGACTCTATACCTAGAAAATTATAACAAATTTATCGATTTTTCCATACATAGAATCTAATTATTGGGGGTAATCTCATATTCGGGTGAATATGGTATTTACCAGGAGGATGCTAGAAAGGCATCTCCTGTCACAGTAGTTATGTTTTATACACTTACTCATTTAGAAAACGTTCAACTCCTTTTTTCAAGCTTACAAAAGTAAAGGAAATAGTTAAAATTGGTGGTATCTTTTAAGCTGCCCTGAGCATTCAGATTTGTAGCAGGCAAAGCTTGTGAACAAGGGCCTAACTTTGCCTACACTAGAGACAGCATGAGTCAGCAAGAGCTCCTTTACAAAAGAACGAATATCCTCTTATGCCTGAGAATGATTTACACAGAGCAATAAATCAACCAAACGAGGAAAGCTAGAAATGACAGTAAGGAATGCAGTATGTGCCATGATACATGGGGCAGCATTTAAAGATCATCTTACAGAATTATTCAAAGTATCATACAGATATCAAGAATAGGAAATCTAGTCAATTAGAAGGCCACTGAACCAAGTACAAACACATCATGAAGTACATGATTATAAAGATAGCAAATTGGCTTATTAGAAAGGCTTCTTATTAAATCCTTTATTTATAAACGAATGTTTTTGCCTATTGTGAACCTTTCATACAACTACTGGGCCAGTAACAAATGCTGCCTCCTTCAGAAACAAGCATCAGGGGTGAAAGTGGTGGGACGGTAGTTTCCAAAAATTGCTTCAGCCTGGCCAAGAACTGGATTGGTGCATTGCTGCCACCCACAGTCTGAGAGACAACCAATAGTAAGAACAGATTTTAAGCTGTCTTATTAAAAGTATATCAATAATTACCTAACATATCCATAATTACACCTAAGTATAATTATACCCTTGATCCTCTGTTTATAAACTAAATTCTTAAAGCTAATCCCTGCTTTTATCTATAGTGCATGTACAAAAACTGCAACTCAAAACGGAATGCTTCTTGAGGATCATACTTTTTACAGATCCCAAAACGAGTAGGTCTGTTCCTAAGTATGCTGCTTCCCAGTGTCTGCATTCAACCCGGCCTCTTAAAATCAATTTAAGTAGTATATATGAAGCTGAATGATATACAGTAGGGTATGGAAATGCCCAAGTTGAAATTCAAACTGCCAATAACATCAACAGCGGTCTTGTAAAATAGATCTTCATGCAATACAAATAGGAATTTATCTGTATTGCCTAAATTTCAATGTGTTGCACAGAATTTTAGCTACATGATCTCCATTAAAGTCAGTGGAATTCCTGCAGCAAAAACCCTTTGAAGCCTTCACTTATTTCTCTTAAAAGTATTATAACAAATTGCTGAAGTTTTGATATATGTGAAGATATGAGGGAATTACTATTACCCCACAATAAGGAAACAGCAGTCTTAAAAAAAGAGTTTGGTTCCACTTCATTATGAACATCCAATATAACCTGCTTTCTTTAGCTGAAATAGAACCAGG
This sequence comes from Caiman crocodilus, assembly GCA_030014935.1. Taxonomy (NCBI): domain Eukaryota; kingdom Metazoa; phylum Chordata; order Crocodylia; family Alligatoridae; genus Caiman; species Caiman crocodilus. Next base: position 108,659,436 of record JAGPOW010001296.1, read on the forward strand.
CTGTGACTAGTACACACAAGTTCACAGGGAGCAGAGAGCACTCAAATAACCTTTTCTTCTGATTGTGCAACAGCCAGTCACAGCTGCAGTCCGTGCCCTTGCAGGAATGCAGGGACTGTTCTGTCAATGGTTATGTCACGTCAAAAGAGGTGAGGAGGAGGCAGGGCCATGGCTCTTTCCTATTCTATACTAGCCCATGAAAAGGAGAAGGCGATGATCTATGCACAGTAGGGAGACAGGCTGCACAAGCTCCCTGGAGGTTGTGAACCAATGCAAAGCAGTGACTCAAGACAATAACTTTTCCTTTAAAAGTTGCTTGCTGTTGTCCCATTTTCTACTTTATCATGTAGAAGTTAAATCCAGAAATAACATAATAGATCTACATATACATTATTATTACTACTACTGCTATTATTTCTATTGTTGCATTTCAAGTTCCCTTTTCTTTCTTGGTTGGACTGGAAAAAATACTCTGGAGATGGTATGAACCTATGAACCATCTTAATAACTATCACCTTAATGATATTTCTCCTGTGTTGTCTCAGCCCCCATTTTCGTATTATTTATTGTTCATAACAGGACTTAGCTATGGATCCTTTTGGAACTAATAAATTGGGAAATGCACAAGACATAAAATGTCATAGTAATATAAGTAGATACTAGTAGTAGAGGATTCTGGTATTATTGCCCAGTGCCCTCATAGGCTGGATCTTCAATTATATTCCCTTCTATAGATGTAATCTTTAATCCCATAAAATCTGTGTGCCCCACATAATTATTTTCCCTGTCACTCCACTGTCTAGACTTACAGCTTACATTTCTAGCATAAGGCACTATGCATGCTTTATAAAAATCAATGAGATTCCAATCGACTTAAACTTACTGAAGCAGATTTATCAACTTTATCACAAGTTGGTTTAAATTAGCATACTTCATGCTGAGGATCTGCCCCTTGGTGGGGGTTTTTTTTACTAAACCATTAGTTAAAACATAACAAACACCCATCCAGCTTTAGATTGATGCTGCGAGATGCTCTGCACTACTCATACAGAATCTTATATGAATTGAAAGCACTTAGGAGCCCTCTAAAGATGAAGAGAATCAGGTGCCAAAGTACTATACATTTCTGTTAACTGTTAAACAAGACAGAGAGAGAGATAACAGCTGCACTGAAGTATATACCATAAAAACAGACTGTTTTGCAAACATAGAAGTGCAATAGTGTAACTCAGGGGGGAGGAGTGACTGAGGCAGCAGCCTCAAATGTCACCTTTTGGGGGGGAAGGAGGCAAAAATATATGCCCCACTGGCAAAGCTGGGTGTTTCCACTGTCCAGCACACAGATCTGCCCTGTTATGCCATTGAAGAAGCATGTTATCCAGTTTTTGCCTCCAAACAAAAGGAGTGACTGTGCAGTCCTCCAGGATTGACAAAGGGGGACAGCATAGTAGGATGTGCCAAGGGATGCTGTTTGAAACAGTGACTGAGAGTTCCTCTAACAATGAAAAATGTTGAATGAAATGTATAGCTACAAGTGTTAGATGCATAGTGGAAGAAAAACACTAGTAAAATCTATCTTTTGCAAAAAACTGTGTTTATGCAAGAACAATCTGATGTTATTATTTCACAAGTGATGACGTCCTCAAAGCAACCTGACCTCTATCCATTTGTTCCTCTTCATTGCGGCATTTTATTAGTCACATGTCACCTCTAGCGATAGAAGATGTTACACATATCCTTGTTTTGTTTCCTGGATATACCTTACATGGCCACCCAGGTCTTTAGAGCATGTCATTGTTACTAAGGCCTTCACAGAAACAAGAAGTTGAGTTTTATCTTCAAACTCTCAAAGAGCAGTCCTATTAAGTTCAAGGAAACTTTATAAGAGCAGAATAAATTAAAGGGATGTTGGCTTAAAAATCTTATTTTTTTCTGGTTGGCTTGCTGATTTCTAAGTTATTAGTTTTCAGATTTTCAAGCTTCTTAACAACCATGGGATTCTCATGAACTGATCTTTAGGAGGGACACTATGTATCTTGTGATAAAAGTTATAAGAGTTAAGGACACTGAAAGCTTTCTAGACCATATGCCAAATGCTTTTCATTGCCTATCAGAGTACAGAAACACACTGTACATCTTATGCCAGCTCTACCAGTTTCACTATAAGTCTTGTGATATTCATAGTAGCTAACAGTTATTTATCACCTCAGGATCTTTTGCTGCTTTCTCAGGAATCCATACCCTTCCTAACACCCTTGATACGCTCAAGTAGCTGGGGTGTCCTGGGACCTCAGTACTGACCCTGGGGACCTATGGCAGCTGGTCTGTGAGGTTTAGCAGATAAATTCAATTCCACAGAAGTATACCAAGAAGGCCACAGAAAGGTGACTGAGCTCCTGAGATCCAAGGAAGCTTAAGAGCAACAGATATGGGTATTCAGCAGGAGGATCTTCACCAGGGTTGTATAAGCCTATATGTTCATGCTGAGCCCTACTGACTTCAGTAGGTCTCCGTTTGGACACAGGAATTCCATATATTATTAACTTTACACCTGATTGTCTTTTAAAACGCAGAGATCAGATGCTTCTCAGCAGAGTGAAGCCACATTTTTCCAGGCCTGCTTTAGACCACTAGAGTCACGTCTACACAACACACTGACTGTGCAGTAGTCACAAGCTACTTTGCAGTCACCATCACAAAAAAGCTGGCCCTCAACACAACCGTGCAGTAATTCTGATTACTGTGCAGTCATTGAGTACTTGTTTATACAAGGGCCAACTGAGCAGTCAGTGTCTCACATAGACACAACCTCTGAAAAGGAAAAATGAAAGTGGGAATAGCCTGGAAGGATGCTCATTTGTCTAGACAGCAACAATGTTCAGTTTTGTTTTAAATCAATTTAGAATTAGCAGCATTATTTGGAACACTTGTGAACACTTTGGTTTGGGCTAAACTAGAAATTAAGGGATAATGGTAGCACATGTTAACTAACACATTTTAAAGTATTGTGAATACAAGATAGCAAATTTAACACATGTTGAAAGCAGTGTGAGCTCAAATCTATGGAACATAGAATTTAAAATATTTTTTAAATTGCTTGGACACGATTTCTTTGAAAGTAATTATGTATTTTATACTCTCTTAATTTTAATACATGTTGACCATAATCCAGAAATATGAATTTTGCCTACTTTATAGTTTGAGATCAACTGAATGAGTTTCTGTAATAAAATCTTAGCTGTGGAGATAGATACTCATATTCCAAATATTTCTGAATTATCTACGATTCATCACAACCTCTAGTTACACTGTTTGCATTATCCTGATTACTAAACCCAAATGCATGCTAAAATCCTCAATTTAGTCCTGGCTTGGCCATCTCTGTACACACTGTATCTGTCACATTTAGCTACTCTTGATGATTTACCATCAATATGACAAGTGATTCATCCACTGAATCACTTCAGAATTTGTCTCTGTGCTGTTTTAAGAACCATTAGAATACTGTTACTCTGCATGTCAGTTCTCAATAGACTGAAATTTCTGAAGTCAGTCACATGAACTATCATCTGTTAAAATCTGCTCCAAATGACAGTGCATATGTACCGCATGCTAATTTAACATCCTTTTCCTCCCTTGTTTTTCCTCCATCTAAGATGTAATATCTGTACTTGTGCTACCTGTATAAATTAGATTGAAAACTCCTCAGGGCAGGGGATTTGTGTTGATGTTATATATTCAAAGCACTATCTATGTTTGTCATGCTATATGAATAATAATTAAAATTAGAAGTGCTTCAGTAATAATTCTTGGCAAAAAGACAAAGATAAAATCAAAATCTGGTATCCCACCCAAATTGTAACGGATGTCTATATGTTTTCCTGAAAATAATGCTGCTTTCAGGAATCTTCTTCTCCTGGATACAAACCTAAAATGTTTATCATTTAAAAAGAAACTGAGACCATGGTTGTCTGATACTGTAAGTCATGAGGTTTTGTTTTGCTTTTGTTTCTTTTTAAATGAGGCCTGAAAGACTACACCTTTCATCTTCAGTTTTGGTTTCTCTCACCAGAAATGACCAGAAGTCTTAGGGCCTTGTTACACAGTAATTCTTGGCAGCTTCCAGATTGTGTGCAAGTTAACACCGTAAAGTGGCTTAAAGTACTAGTTATGTGGCTCAAAGTTATGCCACTCTAAAGCAGGATTATCTCTTGATCCATACAACCCAAAGCTTGTTCCGTTAAGGTGTGGCCATTTGTCATAGACGTGTTGCTCAGATTGAAGGTGTGACTGCTTCAAAGCACTAAACTGATAAACATTTCTGCAGCTCACTCTGTAAGGTGTAACAAGGCCCTTACTGAAAGTCAGGTGGATGTTTGCCTAATAATACTAGTTTGGTAAACTCTCCTAATGGATGTTGGCTATCTCAAGATTGTTTGATAGTCAGATCCATGCTGGGAATATAACAAAGATGTGATAAATAGCCTGGAAGGACTAAGAGTTGTCACAATGTAAACTGGTTCTCAACCAAGGTATAGTCTCCTATATGATATGGAAGACAGATAGTCAAAGAATGTGGAAGTGAATTGAAATGGTAATATACTGAAAGGTAATATACTTATAGACTAAATAAATCAATTATAAGGTGCAAATCTATCTTACCTTCTGCCTGACTTCAAACTAAACATGGCTAACGACCTTTCTCTGTTAATGTACTGATAGTTATGAGATGTATGTATCCATTTGCTAGCCTGTGATTGGATGACTCAAAGAAGGATGCATGTATAAAGCTGGGTTGTTTTTTAGGGACTGGGATTTTTTTGATTTTGGGTTTCTTTGGGCTCTGAATTTTGTGTGTACTCTGGTATATTCCCCCTGTCAGTTGGACAGACCAACTAACAGTGGATAAAGGCCTTAGGCTATTTGATTTCTATTTGGTTTATTTTACTCACTGGCAAATTTATATCAGTGAGACTGAAAGAAGTGTCCCTGGAGACTGCAAAATGGAGTTCTGTAAGGGTGAAGTTTATACTTAAGTAATATTAAGTGCAAGCATCCAGGTATTAAAACTCATTAACTCATGCTAACTGCCCTCTAAATATATCAAAGTTACACCACTTCAGGTGAAGGTTAACTCTGGGCTGTGCTACCTAGCTTACATTAGAGTAACTTCAGTCTGCTCCATAGATAAAATGAGCAATGTACAGTCCTCCAGCATCCCAGGATGAGCAGCTCCTCACCACCAGCCACCCATCAAGAACCAGGTGTCCTAGCCTCTAGCCACACCTCTTCTTGCCAGCCATCTAATGGTAAGTTAGAGTAGTGTAGGCAAGAAGTGGTATTAACCCTTAGCCTGCAAGTGCTTACAGCATTGTCACTGGTGGGGTCCTTCAGGAGGGCCGTGATCTCCTGAAGGCCCTCTACCCGTGCCAAATCCGGCCCAAGGCACCCTCGAATTCTCGTCCGCCACGTCTTTGTTGTTAAGTATATATGGGAAGTTGCCTTATACAGCCCTGAGGCACAGCGTATCGGGACCTCTGTCCCCGTGATCTCCCAACCCCATTGGGGTGTCTCCCTGTGTGATGGGTGCCTGGAAGGCACCCTGGCCTTAGGGCCACGTGTGGCTCCTACCAGCCCCTGATACCACGCCCCAAGCCTCACAGATGTCCTGGACATTGGTTGGTCAAATGTACGCCCGCTCCCTCGGGCCTCTCAAGTGGCGCCCCTCATGGGCTTGATTCTCACCGCAGGGTCTATACCCCCTCTGCATGCAACCCACTGGTTGCTTCTTCTCAAGCCTCCGAATTGTCCGGCCAACCGCGCTGCTACCCTCCGTTCTCCGGGCCCAACCGCGCCACCATCCACCTCTAGGGGTAACCGCAGCACCTCGGCCTTCCCAGAGGGCTACCGCAGCACACAGCCGCTGCCGGAGCTCGCTATGCCCGTCCCAGGCTTCTCAATACGCCCACACTGGGCTCTCTAATAATGCCACCCTCTCTCAGGCTCTTCTAAATGCCGCCCTCTCTCAGGCTTCTCAGTATTGCCCCTCTAGGGCTCCTTAAAATACTGCCCCCTGTCTGGGGCTCACCATGCCCATGCCTGGGCTCCTCAAATGCCCCTCTCTGGGCCTGAGGTTTCTGCACTCTGGGAGTTGCGCCTCCACTGGCACCAGACTGCACCTCCCAGGCGCTAGGGCCCCACACCCCATGGGTCTCTTATGAGGCCTCCTCCAACCCCTACAGCTTACCCCAAACCACTGGTGTAATACCGCAAGACAACTCAAACGCAAGCCTCTGACTATAACTTAAACACAAGGCACCTGGCCATAACAGCATAAGCCTCCTGGCTACAGCTGAGCATCGTTGCTTCAGCCTCTGCAGCTCTCGTGAGCTGCGCTCACATTTCTGTCTCCCGGAACTCCTGCCCCTCTGGCTGCTGGCAGGGAACTGCCAACCTGGCCCTGGCTCTGGGCTTTATAAGAGCTGTTTTACTCCAGCAGCTTTTCCCTTCTCTGGGAGCAGGGCAGGCACCCCCAGTGCCCTGCCATGATCTATACAAGTGGCGGGTACCTACAGTGCCCTGCCACAAGCATATTATAACTTTATCACTGCTTAACATTCAACAGATTTTAAATGGTCTAAGTGTAATGTGTAATTTCACACAGGAGATTAGAATTGCCACAGGGGTAGAGAACTTGGTAGTTTGACATGAGATGACCCATGACTGGACAAATTTTAGTGGCTCCTGATGTTCCACTATTTCTTAACTTTGACATTATCCATGAAGTATGTCTCTCCACATGGCCACCCACCCCAAGGCTCAGTGAGAACCAATAAAGAAACTCACAAGCCGGTAATGCTTTTTATCCCATTTCTAAAGTTTATATTTCAACTTCTAAGAGCTTTGTACTAACCATGGTAAGACATTTCTAATGTTCCTTCCATCACCCTGAATTAACAATGATAATAATAATAATAATGTTTAACCTTCAGAGAGCTCTTTATATCTTCACAATGCTTAACTAACATTAGCTAATCACATTACAATCACATTACAGACTTTTTATCATCTCCATTCTCTAAAATGCCACGAATAATCTAGTAATGATTTCTTTAGCTCATAAAAACAATTATTAACTACACTTTTGGTACCATTTTCTATTTCATTTTAACTACAAATATCTGATATCACCCAAAGAGACCATGAAGTTTGTCAACCTCATCCTTACCTAAAGCATATAATTATATTAAGATGTAGGTTGGGCAGGGAACAGAAAAAAAGCCTATGTATATTCCCTTAGTGTACTTTCTAAGCTAATATAGTCATCTTTAATTATAGGTGTCTGCTAAGAATTACATTCTTCAAGAAAGATAAATGTGAACTAATTTGCCTGAAACCTCCTAGTATTAATTATTAAAAAGTATCCTGGGTTTATCATTTTTGTTTCAGTAATGATAGTGTACTTGGCATCATATAAAGACATAGGAAGCAGTGGGCGTGTCTACATGAGATGCTTACCTGCGCAATACCATAGTTCACTGAAAAGTAAGCATGTGCATCCATACATGCACATGCTTACTACTCAGTAAATATCACTAATTGTGAATAAATTTGCAACAGTGCAAGTACCAAATTTACTTTCGATCGGTAATGGCACAGTAGCTCTCATGTAGATGACTGACCAGGAGCAAATCTGCTTCTGGTTAGCCATCCACCATGGGGTAGATTACTCCCTGCCCCTGGGAGCTGCCTGCTGCTGGGACAGGCTCTACCAGCGGAACTGAGGTGGGGATATGTCCCCCTTCCCCAGCAGTAAGGACCTCCAAGCCCCCTATTCTGAGATCAGGATTGGCAGTTGAGGAATTCGGACTGGGAGATAAGTGTCTCCCAACGCTAGCCCCACAGTGCTAAGCTGGTGCTGGGAGTTCCCTGCTGGTGGGACTGGGGAGCCTCTTCTCCAGCCAGATCTGCAAGCATGGAGCTGGATGGGGTACAGGCTGGGGAGCTTGTTCCCTGATCAGCTCCCTGAGTGCAGAGCTGAACAGGGAACAGGCTTCCCAGCCTCTACCCTGGATGCAGGGTCAGGGCTGGGAACAGTCCTGATCAGGGGCAGGTACCAGCCCCATGCCCTGATTGGGTGATTGAGGCATGGGGCTTGGAAAGAGCCTCAGAGATAGGGTAGGTCCCAGCCCTCTGCCCTTATCTGCTGATGGGGCAGCCAGCAGTGAGCTAGCTGCTAGCTGCCTCACTGGTGCACTGGGGCAAATGGCTGAGACCTGCCCCTCCCATACAGCTCTTTCCAAATCCCCTACCCCTGATCAGGGAGCCAGGGCCAGGAGCTCCCTGCTATAAATTAAAGGGGACATTGGCCCTGCCCCAGCAGTAGGCAGCCCCTGGAGGCAGGGTATAATGGGTCCAAGCCCCAGCCAGAAGACAGCTGTCTCCTGGCCCTGTGTTCCCTGCCAGTCCCTGACCTAACATCCAGGGGATGCCTAGAGTTCCCCCTAGTGGTAGCAGTGACTCATTGCAGGGCCCCAGAAAGCAGATGCAGTTTGCTGCCATAGTACCAAATCTGTTCCCACTTCCCTGCATGTGTAAATGTCTTCCCGGGAGTGTTTACTTGCAAGTACTTTACTTGCAAGTAAACTGATCCTGGATCAAATGCATGTGTGGGTGCACCCAACATCAGCAGCATGAGATGTGTTCAGCTTCAAGGGTCAGGCTGGTGCTACTTTAGTTTACATTGAGAAGGATATTACTTTGTGAAACAGTCTTTAATAGATCTGAAATTTCCTAACCTCCATGTGTCCTATGAAGATAAGGATCTTCAATCCATTTTATTTCCAAGGCTAAGTAGATTTTCTCTACTGCATATTTATATTAGGAAAGAGGGGCTTACAGTTAAGAGAAAACCATAGTACTTGGATGTATTCTCTGTTTACAGTTTTGAAAAAGACAAATGGATTCATCTTTCTGTACCTCACATTTTTTTCCATCTAAGTGGGATATAACCACTAAACTACTAAATAGGGTATGTTTTGGTTAGGTTCCTTAGTGTTAGCCCATCTGGGCTTCTCAACTGGATAAGAGAATGCAAAGTATTAGTGTAATGGATTTTCTGCAGGGATATGGGTCATAATTTCTATTTGAAGCCCCAAGGGTCAGATACAAATAATTCTTGTAGGTGCCTGTAACAGGGCACGCACCCTGGTGTCTGTTACATTGCAGAGAATTTTTCTGACTCCTGTAGGAGGGAGGAAAATGTACTTGTACTTAAAAGACAAATTAAAGAATGTGGTTGCACATGCTGTCAGGATCCCAGCTGTCTTTGATTACACCTTACTCAGCTGGTGGTGAGGAAACACAGAGGAGCAGTACTGGCTTTTCATTGGACCTGGGATGAAACACAGAAGTTAAAACCCAAGTCAGCCCAGAGGATTAGGTGACCTGGGAGAGGATGCACAAGAGAGCTGTGGCTTGTGCAAGTCATGTGGCAGTGTAGCAGATCAATTGGATTAATCAGTGTGAAGACTGGGAGACAGCCCAGCAACCAAGGTGAAAGAGCTGCATTTACCTTGGATGATGAGACAGTGTGGGAATCCTTCATTGGGGTAAGAAAACTGCAATCTCTGGTGAGCCTGCTCATTTGGGTTACCTCCTGAAGGAAAGAGGAACATGGTCTGCCTCCTGAAATCTTTGAAGGAGAGCAGTCTTGCCACCTAGTATGGGAAATAAGTAGGAGAACCAACTGGGCCTTACTAGGCAAGGGCAATTGGTTGCAACATTGGCAAGGCCACAGGTTTCTGAGCCAGGAAGCTAGAAAATATAGTGGGACTGGAGCTAAAGGACTAAGGCTCAATGAAAACTCAAACATGACATGGGAAACATGAGGGTGGAGGATAAGGCACTGACAGGCTGGTCACATGATGGGATAAGAAAGCCATATTATCCCGTGAAGGAATGTTTGGATTGTAGAAACAGATTAACACACAGGGCTGGATAATTAGCAGGGCCCAAGTAGGCCATGTGAGTTATGCATGGACTTGTTTGAGAATGAAAGAATAAAGGGTGTTAATACCACAGGATAAAGGGACCAAGCAAAGTCTCCATTTGGAGACGTAGTGGCAGCCGACATACAGAACAGAATGGACAAATAGGCTGTTGCCAGTCGCCTTAATGTGCTTGCTGCCTTAGTGTCATATGAAATCAGCTACCTAGGTCGAGGCTGTGGTGTGATGAGAACAGGGTGTAGGGGAAGAAGAGCCCTGTGAAAAGGCCCATAGTCTTTACACAAATATTATCTCACCTCCCAATACTTATTTCTCTTTCCTTGTTTTGGAGTTTTGGAGTGGGGGGGTTGGTCTTTTTTTAAACCTCAAAGGCATGGCAGGAAAACACTGAAAGAGAGTAGACAAGGAAGATGGTGGATGATCTATCACTGGCAAGCGGGAGGCTTTCACAGTGCTTAAATAGCTTCTGGACAGAATTTAGCTATAATCAATGAAATTTCATGTAGAATATCATTTTGAATGGTGCCACAAAGTCACAAAAAATAAACCAGATCAACCTTATTCCAGTGTCTGCAAACTGCTTGAGTGCCTCCATTTTGGACTGAAATGTTCCCCAGGTGCCTGTTCTGAGATTCTGCACAGAATCATAACTACTTCACACAGAAGCAATCTACATTAGTCAATTGGGCACCTATCTCCTTCCTAATCTCCATCGCAATCAAGATCAGAGCTGAGAGGAACATGAAGACCATTATGCCAACAACATCATATCAACAAGTCACAGAACTCACAGCTACTTGGTAGTGGTGATGGTGGTAATACCACCAATCTTTTGCGCACTAGCTTAGAGATTAGAGCACTTACCTAAGAAGTGGTAGACCTGGGTTCTAGGATCCCCTCATCCTGAAGAGACTTGAGCCTCCATTTTCTATTTCCCAAGGGAGATCCTTAGACTTTACAGGGGGATGTGGATGAGGACCCATTCCATCCTTCCCATTAAAACTGGGTCAATGGGAAGCCACAAGCACAAAAAAATCACATAGCCAGAAGAAAACCTAGTGAGATGGAGCCTGAATCTGTATCCCAGTGATAGAAGCACTCTCCTAGGAAAGATAGAAACCTTGGTTCCTTTGACATTTTATGTATTTTACATTATGGAGTCATTTCATAGTTTCATAGTTGATAGGGTCAGAAGGGACCTGAGCAGATCATCAAGTCTGATCCCCTGCCATGGCAGGAAAGAGTACTGGGGTCAAACAACCCCAGCAAGGTGTTCATCCAGCCTCCTTTTAAAGACCCCCAGGGTAGGAGCCAGCACCACTTCTCTTGGACCCTGACAACCTCCTGATATCTAGCCTGAATCCACTCTCTACCAGCTTGTGACCATTATTTCTTGTCATTCCTGGTAGTCCTTGGGGGAACAGAGACTCTCTCAATGCCTGCTTTCCCCCCTGACTAGTTTGGAAACAGCCACTAGATCCCCCTTCAGCCTTCTCTTGTGGAGGCTGAACAAGTTCAGATCCCTCAGCCTCTCCTCGTAGGGCCTGTCCTCTGACCCCTGATCATGCGGGTGGCCCTCCTCTGGACACTCTCCATGTTGTCCACATCCCTTCTGAAGTGCGACGCCCAGAACTGGATGCAGTACTCCAACTGCGGCCTGACCAGTGCCGCATAGAGGGGGAGGATCCCCTCCTTGGAACTGCTTGAGATGCATCTGTGGATGCATGACAAGGTGCAGTTGGCCTTCCTGATCATGTCCTCACACTGTC
>JAGPOW010001296.1:108679928-108700398 GCA_030014935.1 Caiman crocodilus
AGGGGAGAGCACCACCTCCCTTGGGAACCCATTCCAGACCTTGGCCACTCTAACTGTGAAGTTCTTCCTAATGTCCAGTCTAAATCTGCTCTCTGCTAGTTTGTGGCCATTATTTCTTGTAACCCCCGGGAGCGCCTTGGTGAATAAAACCTCACCAATTCCCTTCTGTGCCCCCGTGATGAATTTATAGGCAGCCACAAGGTTGCCTCTCAACCTTCTCTTGTGGAGGCTGAAAAGGTCCAGGTTATTTAGTCTCTCCTCGTAGGGCTTGGCCTGCAGGCCCTTAATTATACGAACAGCCCTTCTCTGGACCCTCTCCAGGTTATCCGCATCCCTCTTGAATTGCTGTGCCCAGAATTGCACGCAATACTCCAACTGCAGTCTGACCAGCACCTGATAGAGGGGAAGTATCACCTCTTTGGATCTATTCATCATGCATCTGCTGATGCATGATAAAGTGCCATTAGTTTTTCTGATGGCTTCATCACACTGGCGACTCATGTTCATCTTGGAGTTCACTAGGACTCCAAGATCCCTTTCCACTTCTGTGCCACCCAGCAGGTCATTCCCTAGGCGGTAGGTATACTGGACATTTTTCCTCCCTAGGTGCAGCACTTTGCATTTCTCCTTGTTGATTGCATTCTGTTGTTTTCCGCCCACTCGTCCAACCTATCCAGGTCTACTTGCAGCTGTTCCCTGCCCTCCAGCTTGTCCACTTCTCCCCACAGTTTTCTGTCATCTGCAAACTTGGACAGAGTACACTTCACTCCCTCGTCCAAGTCGCTGATGAAGACATTAAAGAGTATCGGTCCAAGGAATAAGCCCTGTGAGACCCTACTGTCCACATCCATCCAGGTCGAGACCGACTCATCCACCATGACTCTCTGGGTGTAACCCTCTAGCCAATTTGCCACCCACCGGACAATGTAGTCATCCAAGTCATGGCCTCTTAACTTGTTCACCAGTATGGGGTGGGATACCGTATCGAAGGCCTTCCTGAAGTCTAAGTATATGACATCCACCCCTATTCCTGTGTCTAGGCATTTCATATCCTGGTCATAAAAAGAGACTAGTACTAATTAGACTGCGTGCAATTCTGGGCACCGCAATTCAAGAGGGATGCAAATAACCTGGAGAGGGTCCAGAGAAGGGCTGTAGTCAGGCTTGATCTGCCTGCTACGAACCCGTGCTGGTTTCCCTTCAGCATAATTTGTCCCACCAGGCTCTCGCAAATGTGAGCCTTGATAATTTTTTCAAAGACTTTGCCAAGGATGGAGGTGTGACTGACTGGCCTATAGTTGCCCGGGTCCTCCTTCCTCCCTTTCTTGAAAATGGGGACCAAATTGGCCGTTTTCCATTCCTCCGGGACTTAGCCTGTGCACCACAAGCGTTCAAATATTCCCGCCAGTGGCTGTGCAATGACGTTGGCCAGTGCCTTCAGTATCCTTGGATGGAACTCATCTGGGCCTGCCAACTTAAAGGCCTCCGGTTCCTCCAAGTGACTCTGCACCATCTCAGAGTCTACACATGGTAGTCTGGCGTCTTGCTGTTGCCTCTCTACAATCCTCATGTACTCTACACACCGCATAATAAGGAAGCTTTAAGCAGCACTGCTCAGCAGCATATATAAGCAGTCTACCTGGACTGTGGAGGACTAGTTGCTTGTTTCTGAAGGAATTTAGTGCACCATTGGTCATATTAACAACCTAAACAGCTTGCAACCTTCTAAATTGAAGAACCACCTTTCTTGTGCTGCTATAATGTCACAGTTCCAACTACCTTTGGAATAATCTGAGACATTGGGCTTTATACTCCTGCGAAGAAACTGAAATGGACTGGTAGAAGAACAGTTTTTAAAAAGCCTTTTTGCCTGGAATGCTCTACTCCCCACTGTACCAAACATCTGAATACCACAGACCTGTTGCCTTTGCTGTCATGCTGCAAAATGTGTCCACTGGAGAAAGTTATAGAGGAAAGTTGAGGCACCAATGGTGGGACTTCCATGTAGTGAAAAGGGGAGGTGGGAATATTTTGGGAGATGGGCAAGACTGATGATTTGGCTGACTTTAAACTGTATCTCATTAGTTCTTAGAGTTTTGATTTATTGTTTTGTATGTCTAGTCTTCTAAGTTTTGTTAATTGTAAACTCACTAACTGTGACAGCAGTAGGACAGCCTATGGAAGTTGCAAGTCTCCTAGCATGGAGGTCTTCAAGAAGAGACTGGACAGGTATCTATATGAGATGGCTAAGGAAGAGTGAATCCTGCATCCCCAGAATTCAGGCTCGATGAGAAGCAAATCCCTTCCACTCCTATTATTGTATGATTGTCTGTAAAGGGTACCCGGATCTTTGAAATGGATGCCAAATAGTATGGCATTTGTATGCATTTCAATACCCGGAGTCCAAACAAGTCAGTGCACAAAGGATTCTTTCTATGAGAGATCTTTAAACATGTAGGAGGGCACACTTAAAAACATAACTGAAAAATATCATGGTGTTTAAAAAAAAAAAGGTCTTTCTTCAGACACAGAAAGTATTAAGCTTTTCAACAGAGCTTAGTGGCAGAGGTTGAGATGTGACTCACTCACTATAGCTCCTAAGATATGAGTTCAAACCCTACACTAGATTTGTGCCAAAGCTTGTGTCCACTCAGCCAAACTACAAATGGGTAGCTGCTGTTTGAAGATGGTGAGACGAGATTTTAATCATATCCTATTTTGTGATCTGAGTTTCCCTTGAAGCAATGGAGTAAGCTGGGGCTTCCTCGCACTCCTTACTGGAAGCCTCAATTCCAAGACCTTCAAGGAAGCAGTTGCTTACCCTTGGATAGCTACAGTCTGTGATTCATTTTCTGCAGTCACTTCTTTTACCATAAAGAAGTCCCACAAAGCAGTCCCTAAACCCTCTTGATCTGCCCCATCAATTTTTTTCTAAGATATTTTAGTTACCTTTTATACTCTTTCATGGCTGTATCTTGCAGACACTCACCAGAAACTCCTGCTGTCTCCCAATTAGTTTGAGATCAGGCTCACATTGTTTTTTCATGCCCTACCATTCTACAGAGCCCATTAATACTCTTCACTGTGACAAAATCTGATCCTTCTTTCCTGCTTCTCCCTTCCCAGGAAGTCTTGTAGCCTTGACCCTTGGGAACAAGACGTTCCAGCATGCCTTGCTGTTTGGCCAGGATTTTCCCACAAGCCTGTTTCAGACCAGCACGCCCTGTTGTATTCCCTAATATTCACACTATTTGACCAAGAAAAATAAACATCATAACCTTTACTAAGAATTATTTTAAAGCCAAACATCCTCAATCTGGTGCAAAAAAGTGTATTTAGGCTGCTTTATAGGATATTTATAACCTTATGAAACTCAAAATGACAGATTTGTTTTCCTATTCCACAATAATTCACTTCAAAATGATTCATGGAAATTCATTCTAGAATCTTCATGTTTGGAAAACTGTGGGCATAAGACAGTAGGGGTTTATAAGAGAAGTTATATTGCAACTAACACTCAGAATAGTGGTCGTAAGTAATCTATGCTCTAATGCAAAAAGATGTTCCTTATAAATACTTCTGCTTACAAGAACCATTGTAGTAAAAATCATGCATAACTGAACAAAATGTCCTTAGTGTTTTCCTTTCAGATATCACACAATTCCAGTAAGTGGCTGAGAGATGAGAAACAATAGGTATACACTGGAGCTGTGAAGCAAGTTTCCTGTGTTGGATGGCATTTATCTGATGTTCATTTTAACACTCTAGTTCAGATAATTTTTCTTCTAAATATCCAAAGCCCTAATTAAGAAAGAGGGTTAAGTGATTGATTTAATTAAGTTAAAAGCTCTAATTAAATATGTGCCAACTACCAAAAAACATTTGGAAAAGCCTTAGTTTTCTATTGCCTTTGCAGAATAGGCACTCTTCCAACCTTTGAATCAAGAGGCAGTAAAGCTTGCCTTGAAAACTTTAACAAGTCAAAGCATATTCACTCACCCCTATCCCCCTTCCACCAGCATCTCCCAACCACTTTGATGCATCAAGCCTGGACAACTTCCTAACCATCAACAAAATGAAAATCACCAGTAATCTTTGATATGAAAAGCAATAACATTGTGGTATTACCTACAGATACCCAGTAAAGGAATAAGGGGGGCATTGTGGCAGGCAGTCTACAAAAAATATCAGAAAGGCAACCGTGTCCCAAAAGGGCTAAAATCCAAGGATGACTAGAGTCAGGTAGTCCATAAAAGATATCCCAGAAAGCTTAGCAGAAACAGGAACTCTACAGAGAAAAAGATGTAGACGTAGACCTGCCAAACTCATTCCTCTATTGCCACAAATATTAGCAAAATGTGCGTGTCAGCCTCCTTTAGTGGCTGGAGGCAGGTAATTTACAGCTAGTTGAAGTCTTTGATTTTAGACGTGAAGGCCCTGAGTTCAATCCTAGCTGATAATTCATACCCCTCCACCATATCCCCACAGTCACTCTCACAAGGAGCCACCTAATTTAGATGGGTAAGGGAAGTAGGGGAGATGATTCAAAGATTAGGATACCTTGGTTGCTTTTATCAAAATAAAACGAAAAAGTAGGACTCAAAGGAGTGGAAGGGGATTAGATAAAAAGCAAAGAAACAGAGAACAGGAAAGCATTGTCCCAAAGAAAATTAGGATATGGCTAAAAAGCACAACAACCAAATAGAAAACAGGAGACCTACAATTAATGCTGCAAAAAAAGAAAATGGAAAGAAGCAAATTAGTGATCAAAAGGAGCAAGGATTACAAAATAAGCACCAGAGGCAAACTGAGACTTCTCTATTTCTTTCTACTGCTCATTTGTCTTGGTTAGCTTTTTTGGATTAAGCAGATTGAACTTGATGAGTTCAAATAGGAATGTCAGAGATCTATACAGGACCTTCATAGATGGAGACTTGCAAGTTTGGGTTGGTACACAAGGCCTGTTCAATTGGAATCAAAAGTATACTGGTCAAGTTGTATCTAGAAAATGACTGTATTGTGATTCTTAGGATGAGGGAATCAGAACAATGTTTGTCTCCCTACAGTAAAAGTCAGAAAAGTTTGTTTCCCTTGAAAATGTGGGGAATCTCTGGCAATGCAGCTTTATGGACAAAGACTTCCCCCTGTGGTCCTTCTAACAGGTTTTTGGTTAGTAAGGGTCTTTGTAGTTAAGTATTTTTTAACAACATACTGGATATGTCTACACGAGACTCTTTACTGCACAGTAGATTAGTCTACTGTGCAGTAAGGCATCACCATGTAACAGTGCGCAGTTATTGTTTGCAGCAGCTACTGTGTAGTAAATTAGTTTACTGTGCAGGTAACTACTACCTGTAAATACAGGTACTAGGTTAACTGCACAGTAGTTACTCCACAGTAGCGCATATGTAGACACTGACCAGGAACAAATTTGCTCTTAGTCAGCCACACCAGCAGAGGGGGCCACGGGGGTGGGATAGTTCTCTGTCCCCAGTCCTGGCATTGCTCAGCTCCCAGGTCCCCCCAGAAGCCAATCAGTACCCAGATGGGGTTCACTCTGCCCCACCCTGTTCCAACGTTGCACGGTTGCCAGGAGCTGAGAGCCAAGCAGCACCAAGACTGGGGAGCTCTGCTTCCCTGCTCAGCTGGGAGCTCTCCAACAGCTCTCCCATTGGATGGGGAAATTCTTGCCCCCAGAAACTGTCCAACTGATGGGGCAGCTGCCAGCCAGCCCAGTCAGGGGCTAGCTGGAAGCTACCTCATCAGTGGGACAGCTGCTGGGGGTAGGGATTCCCGGCCCGGCTGGGAGCTGGCTGGCAGCTACCCCACCAGTTCAAGGAATCTCCCCTGGCCACCAGGTTGCCTGGCAGCAGTGTGTCTGGATGAGCACAGGGAGGAAGACCTCTATCAGATACAGAGGCAGAGCCATCCCAATGTGCATTGGGCCTGGAGATAGCTGCCAGTACAGTTGGTAGAGCTCTCCTGTCCCCGTGTGCATCAGGACTGGACCTGTGTCCCCTACCAATCCCCAGGCTAGCACCCTGGCAGAGCCTGGAAAAGCAGAGCCTCCCTGTGGATGTTGAAGTGGGGGCAAAGCAGGGCAGGAGCAGCCCTATACCAGGCTGCTCCCAATTTCCTCCCAGCAGAGTGCACATGTAGTGGTGTTCCTAGAGAACAGTTACTGTGTAGTGTTTTGCTGTGAAGTAAGCCTATAGTGCATTAACATTATATGTAGATGTACCTACTCTGTGGTTTTCTGCAGTAGAGTTGAGTATTTTGCAGGATCTCAGAGAAGCAATATACATTTCATCTGCAATATGAAATCTTCACTCCTTTGCATCTCTTGAGCTCCCAAAAAGGGATTTGTACCAGCTGCATATCACATCTGTGCTGGACCCAGAAAGGGGCATATCTATCCCTAGAAAAGTTCTAGCTTGGCATTTCCTGTTTCAATGCCAGCTGGAATGAAGGTTTGTTCAAACACTAATGTTTCAGCCTTGACATGGAATAACCAATGCAGTGCAAGAGATAGATATATGTCCATGCATACCAGAATCTTTCATAAAAAGAAAGCAAATAATCAGACAAGAGCAATTTTCTCACATTTACTTGAACTACAAGGCATTTAGGGGAAGTTTTTATTCCAGGGCAAAATAAGCAATCTCTCTGTTGTCAGGGAACAGGTAGCTGCACTGATTCACTTCAGCCCTATAAGCACTTTTTGCTAGTGACACAAAGCCAATATCCAAGTAAAATCTAAAACTGTACTTGAGCAGGGCATGGTGGTAGAAACATGAGTACTAGAATTTTAGCATACATAGTAAAACAACTGATCAGTAGCTGCAGTATGACTTCCATTACTTTTAGAATTGAAAAGCCACAAGAGACACAGCAATTTTCAGTTGCAGAGTCCCTCGATGCATGAATGGGGTCTGTCAAATCTCTATATCCGAAAGAATTATATAGTCAATGGAACCACAATGGGGATGTTTACATGTGCTCCAGAGGTGGAGTGGGGAGGGGGGCACTTTAATTTTAAAGCAGCTTCAAGAGCCGCTGTAATTACAGTGCCACAGAGTCTCGTGCATCAGTGCCCCTGTGCTTCAAAATGGTGGTGAGGGTGCTTTAACTAAAGCTTGAATGAGCTTTAGTTAAAGCAGTCCCACCACCATTCTGAAGCATGGGGATGCTGAATCGAGTCTGCACCAACACACTGTAATTACAACACATCGGAGCACCCTCCTGGCATATCTACAGGAACTGAACAATGCCAGTCTATGATAGAAATCAGATTCTCACAGAATTTAAGGGAGTGAGAGGAATCTTTTATTGTTGTGGTTTTTTGGATGAAGTGTCCAGACTGTTTGACACCTTCCAAGTCAGATGTTTTCTGTTATCATTTCAGTAACCCTTGCCCTTCACAGAAAATGTGAGGGGGAGAAAAACTCAAATCTAGTGAGCCTTAGTTTTGCAGTGTTCAAGTCTTCAAGAAAAGGCTTTGTGCAGTAATAATCTTTGTATTCCTGAATAGCATCCTCATTAACTACTAGCTACAGATGACAGATAGAGTAGTTAGCCATATCAGTCTGAATGTAGGCAGAAGGCTGGGCAGGGTGGCATTTTAATTGCATTCATAGAGGCATGGGCTTTCATAGGTTACAGCCTAATAGCATCAGATAAAGTGGGCTGTAGCTGATGAAAATTCATGTATCTTTAAAAAGTTCATTTATAAGATGCCACCCTGCCTTGCCATCTGCCTATATAGATTATAGACAGTACCATGGGTGGATCCAAAATTGTAAGTAGCAGAGTGTGAGAGCAGTGACTGGGGCTGCAGGGGTGGCTGCACTCCTACTCCCAGCTTCACCCTACACCAGGTGGGCAGACCACACCACAGAAGCAGCAGCCAGGGACCTTTAAATCCCCAAAACAAGAAAGATTCTTCCCATGCCTGCACTTGGCACTCCCTCCCTTCTCTTCTGTGCTCAGTCACATGTCTCCTCCCGTCCTTTCCCAAGAGGGTTCTCCCCTGCCCACCACTATCTCCCGCTGCCCTGGGACAGGAGGAGCTCCAGAGCCACTCCTATCCCACTCCAGCCAGACTTACCCCAATCTGGGCTCAGCTGGGCACAACAGCATCATCAGCAGCAGTGGGCAGTCCCCCTCTCCCTGAGCCTGCTTCCAGGTTGGCCTGGGGGGACAGAGTAAGGAGACTGCCACCACTGCTGTTGTCCCTGGATGAGCCTGTTCCTCATGCATCCTGGCTGGAGTTGGGGCCCCAGAGAAGCTGAAGAAAGTAGCAACCATTCACAGGGGTGAGGGGGAACAGGAGTGGAGGGGCTCTGCTGCTGAGTATGAAGTAGGGGAGGGGCATTTTACCTACCTTGGGGACTTAAAATGTCCCCATCTGCTGGACCCCCTCTGGATCTTCCTGGTAGTATACACATATTAAGCTCTACTCTACATTTTAGGGAAGGGAAAGACAGAGAGACTCTACTATCTAGAGGTGTACAGAGAATGTGGATGAAAGTGCCACCCACTTAAAGAGCAACTCATCACACTGGAAAAGTCCACTGCCTCATATAAAATGCAGCTCCTGTTCAATATAAGAAACCAGCTCCCTCCAGTTCCCAAGCTCATTTAGTGTTTTATAGCCCACCTTGAGTTACCACAGCAACAAACCAAAGAGCAGATCCAAACAATTTGAGGGTGCTGAGTGACCCCACAAAGAAGAAGAAAGGTCAGTAGCTCCACTTCTTACTGAAGCATGAAGGTCCTGCTGCAACATAACAGGGCTAACAAACATAATAGACTCACAAGCAGAAAAAGAACAAGTTCAGGTTTCTCAGAGTAGATAACTCATACTTGTCTGTGTGACTGCAATTTCCAACAAAAGTCTCTAGCAGCAACTAGCTGTAAACATTTGGAAGCTTGAAAGTAATGAACTCACTTTCTAGCCACAGAGCAATGGGATCATCAAGTATTACAACATCAGTCTAGTAAATAAAACATCATTTGATGTTAATTAACGACTTCAATCCAAACCAACTCACATTGTGATGAGGATGTTTTCTCTTTAGAAAACAAAGAAAAAGCCAGGTGGTGTTTGTTGTGAGACTAGAGTCAAGATTGCAAATGAATTAGGTCATTCAGGATTATAGTGGTTTTGTAGTAACAGGTTCCTACTAGTTGCTGGGATGAATGGGAAAAATGTGTTTCCCTGTACCAGGTAAACAAAATGCAGGCCTCTCTCAGCTCACAATGCAGATCACTTAATGAAAGGTCAAGATGAATTACTGTTCAAAACCAGGAAATGAAGTCTCATATTTTCCCAGAACAATTTTTCAATAATACATATTATTCTACTGAAAGTTAATTATGAATAAATAATATTTTGCTTTTACCTAGCACTTTCCATTCATGAGATTCAGAACACTTAAAGGGGAAAGTACCTTAATCTCCAGTTACAGATGGGAAAACTGAAGTACAGAGAAATCAAGTATTTGCACAAGATTACCCATACACCCAAGTCTCCTCATTCCCAGCTCAGTACCCCATCCACTAGGTACTTGTAGTAAGAAAAATTCTTTAGCTATCTTAATTTACTATGACAAGAATTTACATTAGCTTAAATGAACTAGAATTCATGAAAAGCACAGGAATTCATACAAATATCTCTATATTGATATAGATATGTATCTTATTTAGTCTATACGGTGTATAGACTTCTTATACTTACCTTCTTCCTGACTTCAAACTAACACAGCTAACTACCTCTCTCAAGAGCTTATAGTCCCAGTTTTTTGTTCACATTTTTCACAGTCATACACAAGGAACCATTATTTATTTATTTATTTTCTTTTGGAAAAATAAGTTTTACACCAAATCACTGAGATAAAGTCAATAAGGATGTTTGCAAAAATTACTGGGAGATATATATTCTATCAGCCAGGTGTGACGTAAAATATGTCTATTTACCTCTGCATCTTATTTGTACCCCTTAAGCATACATCCATTATTTTGTTAGCTTCTAAATACTATTCCACAAATAAAGAATCTGATTTTCAAAATAGGTAGGTCTAATTTGCATATTATTATATGATTATACTGAAGTCCTATTTAAAGACAATCTTGTTGGGAATGTAACATGCTAGGCACTGTACAAACAGAGAAAGCAGTAATAGCGACTATATGTGACTACTGTGGCTATATGCACAGACCAAGAAAAGTAACTAGCAAGGTCTGTTTCTACAAGTACCTCAGCAACAAGAGGAAGATCAGAGAAAGTGCGGGTCCCTTACTGAATGGAGGAGGCAACCTAGTGACAGATGAGGAGGAAGAGGCTGAAGTACTCAATGCCTTTTTAATGCAGTCTTCACAGGCAAGGTCAGCTCCCACACTACTGCACCTGGCAGCACAGTTTGGGGAGGTGAGCATCCAACAGTGGTGAAAGAACAGAGTAGGGACTATTTAGAAAAGCTTGACATATACAAGTTCATGGGACCAGATGGGATCCACACAAGGGTGCTGAGGGAATTGGCTGACATGATTGCAGAGCCACTGGCCATCATTTTTGAAAATGCATAGCAATTGGGAGAGGTCCTGGATGATTCGAAAAGGGCAAACATAGTGCCCATATTTAAGAAAGGGAAAAAGAAAGATCCAGGTAACTAGAGACTGGTCAGCCTCACCTCAGTCTCTGGAAAAAAATCATGAAGCAGGTTCTCAAGGAATCCATTTCTAAGTACTTGGAGGAAAAAGTGATTAGAAGGGACCTGGATTTTTGGTTTCCCACAGAAAAACAGAAAAAACCTGCTGCAGATTTCTGTTTTTACCTAAGAAATATGTGTATTTTTCATTTTAAATGGAGAAAAACATGGATTTTGCACTTTTGCAATGAGCTCTCTGCAGACTGGTAGAATTCTAGCCTGCAAGGGAATGTGGGGAGCAGGACGAGGGCAGTCAGGTGAACATGCACATGGCCACTAGGCAGCCTGGAGAGCAGCTCCCACAGGTAAGTCTGGCGGGGGCGGGGGAGAGGGCAAGGGCATTAAGGCCGCCATAGGGAGGGAGGGAGTTGGGCAGGGCTGGGGATGCTGCCTGACTGGGTGCTATCAGGCCCTGGGGCTGGAATGCATGGCCACAGGACTCTGGTGGGGAGTGGGATGGGGCCACAGGCAGCTTGTCCAGGGGGTGGGTGGAGTAGGGCTGGTTCTCACCACTGCATGCACTCCCAGAGGGTTGGCGGGGCACATGCACCTCAGATCTGTGAGGTGTCAGCTGTAGGCTGCACACTGTAGGCTTGGACTCCCCAACCTGCTGCCTTTCCCTGGGGCCTCCACAGTCCAGCGGGCAGGACCCAACAGGGAAACTCCTTGCTGCTGGGAGTCCTGCGCTGCCATGGCTAAGCACCCCCTCCCTCCTGGCATCAGCAGGGGTAGCAGCATAGGGTTGTGTCCCTAACTATTGCAGGGTGGTCAGAGGTCATATTGCCAGGGTGGCATGGGGCTCTCAGCAGCAAAGAGCTTCCTTGCCCTGCCATACCAGGTCCTGCCTGCTTGGCTCTGGAGGTTTTGGGGGAAGGCAGCAGTTGGAAGACCAAGCTTACAGCAGGCAGCCCGTGCCCACCTCCATCCTGTGCACAGATCTGGGGGGCACAGGTCCCTATGACTCCCCTAGGAGTGCATACAGCAGTGGGGAGCCAGGTCCCCCACCCAAGCCCATAGCAGGCTTATGGTGCACAGGTGCATAGCTGCACCCCTCCCTCCCCCATAGGCTCTACTCTGGCCATGCTGCCCATGGGGAGGGGAGCTAGGCTACATTTTCCGCTACACTGCAGCAACTGCCACCTCCTACAGGCAGCAGCTAGGGCTCGGGCACTGCTGCAGAGGGCAAGGAGCTGCAAACCTGGGTCCCGGGCCCCATAGCCCTTGCAGCTGAATGCCCCCTCTGGCAGGGCTGGGGGATGTGGGTAGGCAGCAAGGGGTACCAGAAAGACTGGGGGCGGGGGAGAAATGAGGGGCACCAGCAGGGCCAGGAAGTGAGGGACACGGGGGCATTCTGTAAGCTAAGGGGGCAGGGGAAGCTCTGATTATCCATGATAAAAAACCCAAAAATCAAATACCAAAATGTACAGATGTTTAGAATTTATCTTATTACACTGACTGAGACACTGGTAGGCTTCCAAATTTATTTTTGCAATTTGTTTTAAATCAGAGAATTTGCAATGTTTTTACCAGAGAAAACCAGTATCCCTGGTGATTAGTAACAGTCAGCATGGATTCACCAAGGCCAAGTGAGGTCTGACCAATGTGATTGCCTTCTATGAGGAGATGATCGGCCCAGTGGATGCGGGGAAACCAGTGGACATGATATACTGTGATTTTATCAAAACTTTTGATGCAGTCTCTCACAACGTTCTCACAAGCAAGCTAAGGAGGTATGGACTAGATGAACAGACTCTAAATTGGATAAAAAACTGCCTGGAACATTGGGCTTAGAGGGTAGTAGTCAATGGTTCAATGTCTAGTTGGCAGCTGGTATCAAGTGGACTGCCCCAGTATTGGTCCCGGGGCCAGTTTTGTTCAGTGTCATCATCAATGACCTGGAAGAAGATATAGAGTGCACCCTGAGCAAATTTGCAGATGAGACCCAGCCAGGAGAAGTAGTAGATAACACTAGAGGGCAGGGTCAGGATTCAGAGAGACCTAGACAAATGGAGGATTGCACCAAAAGAAATCTCATGAGGTACAATGAGGACAAGTGCAAAGTCTTGCACTTAGGACAGAAAAATCCCATGCACTGCTACAACCTGGAGACTGACTAGCTTGTCAGCAGCTCTGCAGAAAAGGACCTGGGGGTTACAGGGGACAAGCAGCTGAATGATTTAGCAGTGTGCCCTTGCTGACAAGAAGGCTAACAGTGGTAGGTGTGTTGCCAGCAGATCAAGGGAAGCAATTATTCCCCTTCCTAGGCACTGATGAGACCAGGCCTGGTGGACTGTGTCCAGTTTTGGGGCCCCCACTACTGAAAGAATGTGGACACACTGAAGAGAGTCCAGCAGAGGGCAGCAAAAATAGTGACGGGACTGGGGGATATGATTTCTGAGGAGAGGCTGAGGGAACTGGACTTATTTAGTCTGGAGAGGAGAACAGACTGAAAGAGGATTTAATAGCTGCTACCTGAAGCAGGTTCCAAATACGATGGAGCTAGACTGTTCTCAGTGGTGACAGGTGACAGAACAAGGAGTAACGGGCTCAAGCTGCAGCAAGGCAAGTTTAGGTTAGATATTAGGAAAAACTCTCTTAATAGGAGAATAGTAAAACACTAGAACAAGTTACCGAGAGAGAGTGTGGAATCTCCACTCTTGGAGGTTTAAGACTATGGTAGACAAATCCTTGGCTGGGATGATCTAGTTGTGGTCAGTCCTGCTTTGAGCAGGGGGTTGGACTAGATGACTTCCTGAGGTTGCTACCAACCCTTGTGTTCTATGATTCTATAGCAGAAGACAAGGCAAACTGTGTGAAGGAACAGCATGCAGGCAAGAGGTGAATTGGAACCTAGAAAAGATTGATTCCAGGAAGGAGCCATACTACTTTTCAAGCCAAAGCCAACAGGCCCCTCCTACTGCCCAAAGAAGGACTAATGGATTTTCTTTGCTGGCTTGTTTGGTGAAAATACAATGTTTGCATATTTGAAGGAGGAGATTTTTAGGAAACAAAACCAGCTTGTAAGGCAGCAGGCTCACTGAACTATTCACACTATGGTAAAATAAATAAATAAATAAATATTCTGCAGCTATCACCCATGTGAGATTACAAGAGTGATAAAGACATGCTTTTCCATGACTGGTTTTCTACAGGCTCTTTTAGATACAGTGGGCTGTGTAGCTACTCCAGTCCTGAGGAAGAATACTGATTAACTCCAGTTTGGAGGCTCCCAAACAGTTTAAGCTGCACCCATGCATGTTTACATCTCATCATCTCCTATATGCTGCCTGCGGCTTTTTTCTTTTTCAGTCAACTAATATGTTCCTCAACAGAATAAGGATTCCCATGCAAGGAGTGGCCACAAGCTGCATTTCAATAAGTCTATAAAAATTGCTACAAACTGAAAAGTAATGGGAAGTTAGTATTGATTCTGATGGGAGCAATACTGCACCCCAAGTGAGGGGAAAAAGTTTATCCACAAGAGGATTAAATTAACAAAAGTGAATCCAATACATCTGAGCTTTAAAAATGAGTGGAAGGTTATTAGGCAATAATTACTTCTCACATGAAGTATGCATAAATAAGATGTTACCTACCTATGTCTAATTGTTAATAATAAAATATTTATGAAGTCACAAATAAATTCCACATAGCATAGCATGCTTGTGTATCATTAATTACCCACAAAGTTGCAAAGTGAATTTATCACATTTTTCTAAAAATATAGGCCAAAGATACAGATTTGAGGGTAAAGAGATGATCACCTCCTGGTGTTCAGGGCTAATCTAGCACAAGACAGGAATCAAATTGTGTTACCATATGAAAATACTTGGGTAATCCAATTCATAATCCATAGGCAACGACATCCACATTATGAAGTCAACATAATTAACACAGATTGATGGTTTCAAGAGTAAGAAATCAAATGGCCATGGAAAAAATAAATATCTCTTCACCTGTAGGTGATGCTTGAGCAAAACTTTCAGCAAATTGTAAATTCACCAACACGTGGTTTCAGCTAGGAAAAGAAGGGTCTATACTATGGCTTAGTGCACTCATCCAGGAATTAGGAAGCTCACCTTCAATTCACCTTCAAACTCCACCTGAGTGGATTTAAGCTCTTCCTTTACACTAACACCAAATTCATTTAAAGTGAACTGTAAATTAAAATTCACATTTTTAATATTACCTGTTAAAAACATAGCATGAACATGCATAACATGAAGTCTAGCAATGAAGACAGTATTAGAGAGACGATGATTGTATCTTGTTACTCAAAACTTTAAAAAGCATTTCATGTAAACATATTTTGATACCTTCCTTCATTGGGCTGGAAGAGGTTGCTAACAGCATCTAATCTGAATACGTGCTGACATATATCTGAGTAGAGTTGCATGACCTGGAACAATACAAGAGCAGCACAACCCTTTACACACATAGCTTGTCACTCAACTGAAATGGCAACTAAATCAAATTAGCCTCAATTGTCAGGGAAAATGTATCATATCGGCTATTCAATGGATACTTAAAGTGGAACAACGGGTTTGTATGAATGCAGAATTCTGTATTAAAAAGTCTTGTCCTAGGAGAAAGTCAATGTCTGTTTTTCACCCTAAAATCAGTTTACCTGGTTACCTAGAACTGGGAAACTGTGGTAGAAGAAAGTTATAATTTTAACCAGAGTCTAACTTTGTCTCGAGTCAGTGACATGACTGAAGTGGTGAGAGACTCCAGTGCTCAGTAACAGGAATAATGACTCTTAGTGGGTTCCATTAAACAGCACAGTGTTGAGCCATCTTTGCCCCAGCATGCCAGCACAGCTACGCCTCATCTCAGGATACTGTCCTTTCCCATCTGCTGAGGGGTAGAGTCATAGAAAGGAAATAGTAAACTCTTAGATTTATTGAAAATGGCATGAATGAGAGTGTCACGGGTGGGGGTCCTCCAGGAGAGCCATGATCTCCTTAAGGCCCCTTCCCCTGTGCCAACCAGTCCAAGGGCACCCTCCAATTCTCGCCCACCACGTCTTTGATGTTTATATAAGTTTGGGAGGCTGCCTTACGCCCTCTTGGACACAGTTCGTTGGGACCTCCGTCCCTGTGGTTCCCGGGCCCCTCATGGGTCTCACTGTATGATGGGTGCTTCCTGGGCATGCTAGCCTTATGGGCTATGTGTGGCTCCAACTACCCCTTATACCACGCCCCAAGCCTCGCAGTTGGACTAGACATTGTTCGGTCTCTTGGTCTACTCTCACGCCTCTCTCTCCGGGCCTTCTCTGTACTGCTGCCCTCTCTCTGGGTCTTCTTGGTAAAGCTTCCCCCTCCTGGGACTCTCTTTGCCCACTCTGGGACTTCTCAGTACTGCCATCCTCTCTCCGGGGCCTTCTTAAGTGCTGCCGCCCCCTCCTGGGGCTCTCCATGCCCACTCTGGGCCTTTTCAAGAATACCGCCCCTCTCTTGGAGCTCTCTCTCTAATGCCACCCCTTTCCTGGGGCTCTCTGTGCCAACACTGGGCCTTCTCTAGAATGCTGCTCCTTTCCTAGGGCTCTCTGTGTCCACTCTGGGCCTTCTCTGTAATGTCACCCCTCTCCTGGGGCTCTTGGTGCCCACTCTGGGGCTTTTTGGTCAAGCCGCCCTTCTCTCCAGCCTTCTCTGTAAAGCCGCCCCTCGCTAGGGCCTTCTCGGTAAAGCCACCCCTCTCCTGGAGCCTTCTGTGCCCACTCTGGGACTTCTCGGTCAAGCTGCCTGTCTCTTTGGTCCACCACACTGCTACCTGTTTTCTCCAGAGCTCACCACACCCTCACTGGGGCTTCTCAGTAGTGCCCCCTCTCTGGGGCTTGCCATGCCCGCACTAGGGCTTCTCAATAGTGCCCCCTCTCTAGGGCTGGGGTCTATGCACCCCCTATGCTGAGTCCTTACTGGCACTGGGGTCCCCATGCTGCTGTGGGTCCCCTAGAAGCATCCTCCAACCCCTTCTAGCCTCACCCAAACCACTGGTGATACAACAACAAAGCAAAACACAAGCCCCTAGGCTACAACATAACTTAAAGCTGCCCGGCTAAATCACATGGCTCAGACATCCTAGAGCTGTCATCCTTTACGTGTTTGAGCTGTACCTGCGGTCAGGCTTCTCCTCGCATCATTGCTTTGGGAGCTCCTGCCTCTCTGGCTGCTGGCAGGAAACTGCGCAGCCTGGCCTCAGCCCCTGGGCTTTAGGAGGGCCAGGCCCTGCCCCTTCCAGTCAGCTGACCTCTTGGTTGCCCCTGGCAACCCACAGCTGTGCTCCTTATTCTCTGCCAGGGCTCTTTCCCAGGCAGTTTCCCCTCTCTAGGAGTGGAGCACCTCAGTGCTCTGCGACAGAGAGCAATGACACCATAATTCATTATATACAAATTCTTTAGTGGGTTTTAAAGGTTATTCCCTCAAGATATATGTCCCATATATTATGCATCATCTTTTAAATCAGCCATTTCTGGAATCTTAACATTTTTTTTTTCAAAGAACAGCAAAATTCAACAAAGCCAAAGAAAAATTATTCAGATGAGTGGTTTGTTAATACTTGATGTATAGCTTTACACTTCATTTTGTAGACTGCAGTGTTATATTAAATCATTTAAAAAATATCTTGCATAAATTCTTTCACCAATTGATTTCCTATTCTTTGTTCTCAACATTTTGTGGTTGAACATTTTGTGGTCCATGAAGTTTCAAAGCCTCAGTTTTATATGCTATTAAGCTACATGTACATTAAAATTTAAAGTATTATCTTGTGAAACCACTTTTTGAGCAAAATGGAGGGGGTCAGACAGCTATATGGATGGCTTAGTGCATGAAGGACATAGGAGGATCTACTACCACTTGTACAGTACAGTGTAGCAATGTACATGTTTGAGGGTGGCTGTTACACCACCCTGGTGATTAAGCAACCCTTACCCTGTTCAAGATTTATGGTGCCCTCCTTTTCTCACTTGCTTGCCACACCTTGATATATTTATTTGCGTGAAAAGAGGATGTCTCAGGTCCTAGAGCAAGGCTCACTTCTTCCAACTGCCAGCAAGTCTCTCAGCCCCCACTCTTCTCAGTTCTGCTCCACTCAGCCTGAGCAGGTCATCCTGAGCCACTCATGTTTCCTCAGAGCACCTGTAGCCTTAAGGGCTGTTACATGGCTCCATTCATCCCTGACACCATGCCCATGCTTCACAGGTGCTACTGTGCAATCAGTCCCTTGTTGGGGCCTCAGCCTTCTTGGCCTCTGCCCCTTTTCTTTTGCTGGGCCCTCTAGCTCCAGTCCACTGTGCCAGACTGAACTTCTGAGCTCTAGCTCCTGTTTCTTCTCGGATCCTGAGCCCCCTGGCTCTGGTATTAGACCTTCTTGGACACCTTTTGTCTTATCCTTTCCCTATTCTGGCCGCTGAGCCTATTTTGGTCTCTTGTGACCCCTGTCTACACCCTGCTCTGGGCACTGAGTCTCTTTTGGCTCTCTCTGCCTAGACCTCCTGGCCCAGCGTGGCTTCTGCCTGAGCTAGGCTACCTTCTCCCCGTTGGCTGCCACCTGCTTTTGGACTAAAACTCACTCCATGTCCTTGGCCTCTAGGTTCTGGCTAGCTCATGACATCCACATGCCCTCAGGCACTGTTGGGACTGTCTGCAACCCCTGACAGACCCTAACCCAAGCCCAAACCATCAGATTAAACTGTAACAAAGGAATATGCACACTGACTATAACAAACTAAACCTAAGTCCAAACATCAGCAGTAGTTTGCTGTCAGGGCAAACATTCCTCCCCTTGCCCTGGGTTATAGCCACCTGCCTTCAGCCACCTGCCTTCAGTACCTTACTACCATCCTTAAGGAACTCCAGGGATCAGCACAGACCTTTCATGCAGTTGTAACCAGGAGCCTCTCATTCCATGGCTCTCAGGACTAGACTCCCTAACCAGCCCAGGCTGTGGGCTTATATGCAGCCTAAGGCCCGATACTTCAGGTCTGGTGGCACTCCAGCCAAGCAAGGGGCTCTTGTTAGGGCCTGAAGACTGGTTCCTATATTTGCTTATGGCTGCTTGTCTAGCAGCCTCCCTGCCACATGAGCTAGGCTCTGCCCTACTGACCTATTCCTTAGCTGCCTGGTCCCTTGCAGCCACCTCTCCCTCAAGCAGAATGCTCCTAACTGGCCATAGGTGTGCGCCTTCCCTCTAATAGTCAGCTCCCTGCCTAAGCAGCAATGTTTCTCTGATGCCTCCTTCTTGTGGCTACCCCTGTTCAGCTATCTGGATGCTGTCTGCTTCCTTTTCTCTCACTAAAGAAATAGGAGCCCCAGGCTCCCTGTGACATATGGGTTATAATCAGGGATCCAGGTTTTCTGTTTCCCATGGAAAAATGGAGAAAACCATGAATTTCCTGTTTTTATTGGAGAAAATGTGAATTTCTCTTTTTAGCAGCATGCAAGAGCCAATTGCAAAAAGGGTGGGAAACCCCCAGCCCTGGCCAGAGGGAAAGGGAGAGGTGGGGAGGGCAGAGCCTGAGCCTCTGAGGTAGCCAAGGCCAGACTCAGGCTCAGACTCGCCCTTCACCCCTGGAGCATGGAGGTAAGTAGGGCTGTGGGGCGGGGCTGGGGAAGATGGTTGGGGGCTGAGGGAGTAGAGGGTGCTGCTGGCCCCAGGCAGCACATCATAGCTGGCAGCAGGGCCAGGGAGAGAGAGCAAGGGGGGCCCCCCTGTGGGGGGGTTTTGCGGGCAAGTGATTCAGGGTGCAGTGTGATGGTGCCCACCATGTGTGGACCACACACATGCTGCCCAGCTGCCTGCCCAGGGAGAGGGAGAGGGAGCTGGGCATGCAGCTGGAGAACAGCTCCATGGCTGACCCTGCAGCCACAGCAAGGGATGGGTGCATAGAGGGCAGGGCACAGGAGCTTGGGCTTTCATGCGGAGGCCACTGCCACTTATCTGGAAGCCCATGATGGTGGTGGCAGCTGCTGCCCACAAAACTTCCTGCTGATGCTACAGAGTCATGCCCAGAGCTATGTGGCTGGCTGCTGGATGGCAGTGGCAGCCTGGTGGTGGCTGGGCAGCACGCAGCCATCCCCACCACCACCCCACACCACGTCGCTGGCTGCACAGCTCTGTGGTGGCAACGGGAGGTTTTGTAGGCAGCAGCACTCACCCCTGGCTCAGATGGCTCCACAGGTAAGCAGCAGCGGCCGCCCATAACGGCGGTGACAGCTGCTGCCTACAAAACCTCCCACTGCCTCCACGAAGCTGTGCTCGAAGCTGTGTGGATGGCAACAAGCCCCACTTACCTCTAGGATCCAGGGATGAAGGGCATGGCTCCACGGTGTTAGCACTTGCCTGTAAAGGCCCCCTGCCCTGTATGCAGCCGCCAACACCCCACACCACCACGGAGCCATGCAGCCAGTTGCAGGGCATGCCGCTGCATGCAAACCCCCCATTTCACCCCCTGGCTGGGCAGCACATATATGGTCTACACACAGTGGTTGCCACTACATTGCTGCTGCTGCGCCCTGTGCCACTTGCCCACAAAGGCATACAGGTGGCTATGGGATGGTAGCACAGGGTGCAGTGGCAGAGTTGTGATGGTGGCTTCCTGTTAGACTGGCTGGCATGTGTGAGGCCCACAGAGCAGCACCCCTGTCCTCACCCCCTTGCCCTACTTCTGGGAGTGGGTACAGGGGCATGCTCCCCCCCTTCCTGATCTACCCTGCCAACATCTTCCCTTTCCCCCACCCTGCCCCACCCCTTCCCCCCCC
>JAGPOW010001296.1:108700498-108718660 GCA_030014935.1 Caiman crocodilus
CCCCCCCCATACTTACCTGCTGGGGTGGGTCAGTGTCTGAGTCTGTGGGTCTGGGGGGGGCTGTTGCAAGGGGCATCAGGAGGGCTGTTGAGACTGTGCGGGGGGGAGTACAGAGCACCAACAACACTGGGAGGGGCTGTGGGGGGGTGCTTTAATTTTTATCATGGATTTGGGGGTTTTAATCAGAGAAAACCAGGATCCCTGGTTATAATAATAAAAGTGCTTCAAAACTTACACATTCCTGAGACCCATTGCACAAAGCCCACTATGTACTTTGAGCAACACAAATTACATTCAGAGGATTTGTCCTTCCAGGGTATGTGTTAGTACATGGTAAAGCTTGTGATTAATCTGGATTATTCTTCTTCTTGTAACTTTTATACTATATCTATTTCTTAGAGGAATTTAATTATATTATAATGATTTTTTTCTTGGTGCTACAGGCAAAATATATTTCAATGTATGCTTCAATTCAGTTTTGAAACATCTCTAATATGTACATTTTATTTTCAAAACCTCTCTGGCTTCTTTTATTTATTACTTTACTTCTGCAGGGAGAGAACTCAGCTTTTCTGAGATGTGGCTCTCATGTGTACATAGTATCTGAACTTTTTTAAACAAAGTGAGAATATGTTATGATCTACATACTGAAGTGCTTTAAAACATCCCTAACATCTGTAGTTATCCTTAGTTCTCATTACAATCAGCATCATATTTCATAGCTGGTTTCACTATCTTGATATCAGCTAGGAAAGGCATGTAATGATACTAGAGATACGAATCCTGTTCTTTTTACATGTTAATAAACATTATGGTCTCTCAGATAAGGATAGGACACTGCTGGTAGCCACTAGTTTTTAACCAAAACAGAGGAATTCTCATATAATTACATACTCTGCAATCATCATCACAGCCAGTTAGGAGAGATACTGAAATTGCACGCACAACTAGCATACAACTTTTCCTTGGCAGGGAAATGAGTTTATACAGCCTCCAGGAGTATTACTGAATTCTCCTTTGATACTTGGTGCATTTTCAATAATATGAACATCATGTTGTTATCCAAAATGCTGCGTTTGACAAAATATTTTATTTGTACCTGACTATGGCACAATATGCATAAACACTGCATCAATATTACTCTGGCCATAATATGACATATACAAGATTTAATCATTTGACATCATGAGGAAATGGGGTTTTGGTTAGCAATTTATTTTCTCAAAAAATACTCTTACCTAAAACTTATTCTGTAAAATGCAAAAGCATGTTTGAGAACTATTGGAATTGTGTTTCATATTTTAGTTTTGAAACGCATGCTTTCCAAAACTGCTTTACTACAGAATGCAGTTAAACTGTAGTGCTCTGTAAAAAGTTCAAAATGACAGCGAATTTTCTAAGTGGTAATTTACACAACAAAAAAACCCCCCTCAAACTATTTCAATTAGATAATGTAGGGTAACATTTGGTACTTTTCATGTATCAAACAGTGAAATGGCATGACTTCTCTGTGGAACAAATATGGGCTTCATTGCTATATTTTCATTTCTCAGAATATCTGTGTAGATGGAATGCAACTTTGTGAATGGTTGAAGAATTTCCAGTACTGATAAAACTGTTTTCCTCCTCTTTCTGACAGCCTAGTTCTGAACCATCAACTTTAAAACTCTGGGCTCAATTATACCATCAGATAAGAAGCATATCTCCAAATTTCTCTGGCTAATTTATATACAAGAGATACTTAAATTGGTTTTCTCATGTAAGTTATGCATTCAAAGTTCTGCCACAGGGGAAAATGTCAATCAAGTCAAGAAGTGCCACACAGAAAGCAGGCGCAGATGGTAGGTGATGAGCTGATTTTTAAAAAAAGAAAAGAGACTGCAATACAAAAGAGGACTATGCATGAAAAAGAAGCTCCATAACGTATCCAAACATTCCTATTTGAAATATTGATTAACTGTGACTTTGGTCAAACTGACTGATCTACTGCTGATATGCCAGGTATTTAGGGTAATACAACTTAGAGATGAAATTCTACTATGCAAATTGCACGAGTAGATCTCTGTGCACAAATGAGTCTAACTCTAACTGGTGTCAATGAGGAAAGCAAGGCACCTCTTTCTTTAGTGAAATCCCTTAGGGAATCTTCCAAACTAGAGATGGAATCTGTTACTGTATCAGAACAAAGAACAGAACCATCTTTTGCTTTTCTGAAGCTTTACACAGTTTAAAAAATAACTCCATTCACTTTTCATATTTCTGTAATTTTTCATGCATGATTTTTTTCTTTCATGAATAGTTAAGAATTTCAGAACTAGCACTAATCACACTATTTTTATACTGATGTAGCTCCACTGACTTCAGCAATGTATTCTGCTATAAATGAGATCAGATAGAGTCCCTCAGTTTTTCCCAGACGGTCTTTCTTCTTTTCAACCCTTTCCTTTTCCTTTCTGATGGTGGCTGAGTAAATATAATGGCTGAGTAAAATACCCACTATTTAAGCTCTGGTCCTGGTTATGACAGATTTCTTTTGCATCTTTTCCTTCACTTTCCTGCTTCTCCATTCTTCTCTTTGTCCTTCAGTCTTGTCTGCTTCCATTCCATAACACCTTTAACCTATTTTAGATCTTCAAAAGGAAGGTGCTACAGAAGTATAGCACTGCTGTGTGGTATTCAGAGAAGAAAGTGCTTATTGTCACTGTCTCCTGAAGAACTGGAGGAAGAGAAAGAATGAATCTTGCCATGCCAGTGAGAACATTTTGGTCATTTTGGATAAACTTCCTTAAAGTTTTGGCTATGGGAACAATGAAATATTATTATCTATGACTAAAGGTCAGCAGAACTGAACCCAATACAAAATATAGTCTGAGAGAGGTATTTACCATAATTTGCACCTCAGTCATGTACCACTGGGTAATGAAACTCAGACATGAGTAAGAGAGAGAAAGCGGGAAAGGATTTGAACTTTTTAAGGAAGACTGAATTGGTGCTAGGAAGAAGCCTACTTAAGGGTCCTATTTGCCATTAACCTTTCCTCTTTCACAGTACAATGATAGAGATAAAAGAGCTTTTATATGCACCTAACCAGTACCAATAGAGCTAGAATTACTAGGGATATTTTTGGAGCCAGAAGACTAGATCTGCCAGCATGCTTAGAAGCAACAGCACCATCAGAGACAATCTGGAAACACTGATACAGTGAGAAATGATACTGAGGCAGCATCATAAGGAATCAGCATAGAAGTGGCATCTTGGCATGAAGTAATGAGGTTTGACCAACATACTTTGGAGTTACAGTGGATTCCTCTTATTGGAATAACTTTAGGAAATGGTGATTCGATTCTATTAGCTGGCTGATTCCATTAAAAGGAGACCTGTGTTTTCAAGAACCCAGATACTCACGCCTCCCCCACAGCCCCTGGGCCCAGCTCCTGCCTCTCACTCCCCACCCCCACAGCCCACACAGCCCTGCTAGTGCCCCTTGCCCCAACCCACAGCCCCCTGGCCCACCAGCTCTGCTGGAGGGGGCCCCCAGCTGCCAGGGCTATAGGGCCAGGGACCCAGATCCACAGCCCCCTTCCCTCAGCGGGAGGCAGTGGCTGCTGCAGTGGAGAGGAGCCCAGATCCCTACCTGATGCTGCCCATTGCAGGCTAAGGCATGGGGGATGAGGCCAACTTCCTGGCATGGTGCATGGGACCCATCTGGGGGCAGGATGGGGGTAGGAGCTGGTAGCAAGGGCAGCGGTATGGGGTTGCACTCCTCAAAGCTACCACACACTTACCGCTGGGAGCCCCGGCCCTGCCTAACTCCCTCTGTCCCTCCCTGCAGGGGCTCAGTTCCCCACACATACATACTTACCTGTAGGAGCTGCTCTCCAGGCTGCCTGGGGCCATGTGCATGTACTGAACATGCACAAAGCACCCCCTGTCTGACCATCTTCTTCCCACTCCCCCTAGTGTCCTACAGACTGGAACTCTGCCAGCCTACAGAGTGGTCCTCACAAAACTGCAAAATCCCTGGGCTTCTCCAGTAAAATGATTCCCAAAACCAAAAAATGGTATTCTAATATGAGCAATTTTTACATGTAATAATATACAAACATGTTTTTATATGGTATAGTTGTATATTGTATATTTGTATAATAATATACAAATTGTTTTCCCATATTGATTCAAATTGATTCTATTAACCAGCAATTCTATAAAGCGGAATCCACTGTATTTGAACTCCATATTCTTAGTACAGCACTTCCTCATCTGAACTGAATATCAAATAAGAAACAGGCAGAAATTGTAATCATTGGCCAAGATGGCTAACAATCAGACACAAGCAGGATCAGAAGTTGTAGCCACTAGCTCAGGATTAGGTAATGTTGAGCAGACAGCTGCTGCTTCTCTTCAAGTCCTTTAAATGACTGATCTGCTCCCTGCTTTCTCTGGAGCAACCAATGGAAAGATGGCCAGCCAGTCAGGTCACAGGCTCATAAAGCTAGTCACACTACTGACATGTAATGGCATCCTCACACTCTGGAGATCTGACCCTAGATTAAAGGAACGTTCTATTACAGGACAATAAAGGTACAAATGTTATCCGGTTGCTCCTTTACAGGATGAATACTTTCCCAGCCCAGCTGCTCCTACTGGTAGAGCCAAGAGCAAATTGTGGCTATTCTGTTCCAGCAAGATAAATCAAGATCTGTTCCAAGTTAAGTTAGGGCCTTTCTACACGGTAATTTTAGGCAGCTTCTGGAGCTCTTAATCTCTAGATTGGCCACATGTAAATAACCTTTAATGACTTACAGCACTTGTTATACAGGTCAAAATTGTGCCACTTCAGGGCAAGACTATCTTTGATATGTGTAACCTTGGCCCTTAGCATGAGCCATAAGGAGAAAGGAAAGGAGCTTTACATCAAAAATGTTGTTATGTCATGGATGATACAGAGCTTCAGGACTGGGTATACTTCAGGGACTGGGATTTAAGTTCTAACTAGTAAAACTAAAGGAATGGTACTGGTATGCAGACCATCAAATATCACTCAAAAATAGGATGAATTTCCCTTAAGCAACTTATCAACCCAGGAGCCCTGTGAGGCCATGGACAGGGCAGTAGGGGACATAGACCCAACCACCAGGCCCAGGAGGATGTCCAGGGTCCAACAGTTGGTATTCAAAGCTTCAACTGCCTGAGCCTGGAGGCCCTCCTGCTGCTGGAGCAGCTCAGTGTGGTCTCACTCCTGAGCCACCATCCATGTCCTATGCTCCTGCTGGGCCCGGTCCCACACTTCCTCCTGGGCAGTCTCCCAGGCAATGTCCCCTGCTTACCAGGCCTGCTCCTGTGCTTCCTGTACCTGCTCTCATGCCTCCCTATCCTCTGCCACCACCACCAGTCACTGAAGCAAGAGGGTCTGGTCTTGTGTGCACTGCTGTTGCAGCCAATGCATGCAAAGGGCTCTAGCACTAGGTGGCAGTGACCCAGAGCCCACATCCCCACTGGGGCTGGTGGGCTCTCCCCCATGTCCAGATTTTGGCTCTGACGGAGGTAACAGACACAGGCCTTTTGTGAGCGTTTGCAGCATTTCAGAGATAAGATGCTCTGCACCAGGGACCCTGTGCTGCCTGTCCTCATATCAGAGGTCAGCTGTGCACAGGTGCCCAGAGACCATGGTAAGCTGGCCAGGCAGGACCAGGGCCAGGTATCTGGTGCCCAACCCCCCATCTCACCTTGATCCCCTGGGGCCAGTGGCCCACTAGGTATAGGCTGCAGGCAGCCTGCCTCCCCCACCCCCTTCTCAGAGTGGGATGAGACAGGCTGCTAGCAACACCTGCTGCTGTGGCTTCAGACCCAACTCTCCCACTCCTTCCCTGAAGGACAGCAACTCTACTGTGCTGCTGCCCATCGCACGGCACCTGGGGCTTTTGAACAACTGAAGCAGGGGGCTGTTTTTGAACAACTGAAGCAGGTGGGCTGTGCCCCCACCTTCCCTGCTGGGGGGCCTCTCCGGGAAGGCACTCTGAGGCCAGCTTCCCCCCAACACTGCTACTGTGTCCAGAGCATGCTCCTGCTGTGCGCGCCCAGGGCAGTGCACAATGAGCTGTTTATCTAGACAGAAGCGTTCCCTCACCACTATGACCTGCTGCAGATAATTCTCCTTGTGCCCCGGGTGTACCTCCACTCCTCGTTTGGTACCCTGAGCTATGACAGCACAGGGGCAAGCCCAGGATGCCTTGCAATCTCCACAACCAGTTGGAGGATTGCAGGGAGACAGGCTCCTCAATAAAGTTCTGCACTATGTCTTGCACCGCTATATGCTGTGCGGGGAGAGGGGAACCAAGGGCCAGGGGCAGTGTGGGTAGGATGGACAGGGAGGGCAGGGGAGACAGGGGTCAGGGCTGAGGCCAGGGCCAGGGACTTGGGCCAGGACTGGGGACAGGGGCAGAGATGGGTACGGGAAGGGCCCTCCCACCAGGGTGGGATTTACATGTCCCTCGTGGGGCTGGTGAGGCTGGTGGCTTGGCACAGACCTCGCTGTCAGCAACAGAGTCCAGCTGCACCTGGTGTCCTCAGCCAATGGTGTACAGTGGGCCAATGCCCAGCCAAGGGCCCCCTCCATGGGGGGAGGCTGGCACTGTCATGGCCAGCTGCTTCTTGTGGTGCAGATTGGGGGCATGGAGCTGGTGAAGCAACCACTAGCCAGAGCTCCCCAAGCTGCTAGTGGGTGTAGCAGCTGGGGAAGTAGCCAGGACAGGGTGCCGGACACCCAAGCCCCTTTTCTGGGGTGGTGTCACCACCAGAGGGGTCAGGGTGTGGCAGGGACTCAGCCAGGCCACCCCTGCTGATGAACACTGCAAGATTGTGGCCTGGGTCCCAGGGCACCAAAATGTTGGTCATTTCCCACATAAAGGGCGTGGTCTTGTGGGCATGACTAAACTAACGATTGTGGTCAGTCATGGCCACCCACTTTGCCCACAAAGTCTTGATCTTTATGCAATGCTGCCATGCCATCTGGGAATGCCCTCATTTGTGCATCCCAGAGAACAGAGCAGAGCCTCATAAATATGGGTGTTTGTGTGCCTACCATATGCGAACTGCCTTTAGACCTCCACATCCCCCCAGAGGACCATGAGGTCACCAACCTCATTCTGGCTCCAATTAGGGCCCCAGGTGGAAGGATGCACATGTCGGTGGCCCCAATCCTTGATCGGGATGACAGGCAGGACATGGTGGTGCATCCTGTGCTGGCAATGTGGGTCCCCATACAGCTGTCCCTGTGTGGCCAGCCCTGCACAGCAGGCAGCAGTGCTCAGCAGAGAAGCATGGCCAGGGCCTGGGAGCTGCATGGCAGAGGCACTATACCACAGGACCTGCAAGGACAGGAGACACTGCTGGGGGTGAGCAGCAGGAGGGAGCTGGTGCTGGCCCTGCTGTCAGATACAGCCAGGCATCCCTGGGGGAATTTATAAAAGAGAAAGGGAGTCACATATAATGAGTCACAAGCTAAGAGTGAATTTGGAGAAAAATAATCAAAACATAATGTTCAATACTGTATTGAAACAATAATATTGATTTTATTCATGTCACTCTAGAGCTAGATATAGATGTTCAGGGAGAGTAGGGGGAGGTTAGACCACCTTAAAAAGGGCCACCCAATCTAACTCAGTTCACCCAGGTGCATTTCTTACATTTAGATTGACCTAACTAGGAATCTAAGTGCAAATTATACACAAGTTCAGGAAGGTTAGATTGGTCTAAAAATGGCCAACTAGATCAAAGGTAACCCTACTTCCAAGGTAGTCTAATTTAGATTGGATTTAACTGACCTGTACATTTTCCAATGCAGCCCCAAAGCTGGGAAAGCGTAGCTACTGGCCCCAGCTCTGGTGCTGCACTTTTCCTACCTGTGCCATCCCTGGGGTGATGTCACAGCTGGGCAGGGGGTGCAGCAGACTGTAGCCCATTGCAACACTCACCTGTGATCAAGCAGGAGCTCTGGCTAGGAGACAGGACTGACAGAGTCACCCTGGGTCCTGTCCAGGGGGCATACAGGGCCTACAGCATCCAAGGTCCTGGTATGTGTGCCCTAGAGCACAAAATGGCTGCTGGCTTTTATAGCATGTGACTAGGGACTTCCACAGACTACCAGCCAGCAGGAGAGGCACCCAGCCAGGTGCTCTGAGGCTGGGCTCAGAGTGGCCCCTAGTGGCTAGGCAGACCCAGCATTAAAATAGTGCCAGGTCACATCTACACATTCATTAATGCACTTTAAATATTTGCAGCAAAATTTGATACCTGCACTTGCTGGTATCAAATTTAGGCATGATTAGCCATTTTTACTGCTTTTTTTACTAGCACATGTACGTGCACACCCATATTGCACAGTAAATGAAGTTAATGTGCATTAATGCATCTTGTGTAAATACACCCTGTCTGTAGCAAAGAATGTGGATCACCTAGACCTATCTCACCTAAATAGTCCCCTACCATTGCAGAAGCCATGGATATTAACACCATCTCAGTGTCTCCTGTTTTCTGTCTGGAGAACATAACAAATAAGTATCCAGGGAAATGAAATGCTTTAGTTTAATGCA
Source organism: Caiman crocodilus (assembly GCA_030014935.1). Lineage (NCBI taxonomy): Eukaryota > Metazoa > Chordata > Crocodylia > Alligatoridae > Caiman > Caiman crocodilus. Next base: position 108,709,090 of record JAGPOW010001296.1, read on the forward strand.
AGGTATTGGGCTTCATATAGGGGTAAGGGAAGAAATAAAATACCTTGCAATATACAATATGTCAAACTAGATGATCTAAGCAGGGGTGGTCAAAATGTGGCCCATGAGACAGATGTGGCCCACCAGGACATTTTATCCAGCCTGTGGGGCCCCTAAAAAATTTAGAAAATTAATATTAATCTGCCCTTGGCTGCCTGTCATGTGGCCCTCAATGGCTTGCCAAAAACTCAGTAAACGGCTCTCTGCTCAAAGTAATTGCTCACCCCTAATCTAATGGTTGTTTCTGGCTTTAAACTGTATAAAAAAAATGTTATATTCTCTGCCACGCCCACTAGACTTTTTCAGGTCTTTTCTAGGATTTAGTGTCTCCGTCATGCCTCTTGGGTGATGTCGGTTCACCTGACACAGTCAAGGAACTCTGTCACCTCGGAGATAGACACAGACATCACTGACCCCAGTTCCATTTAAAGGGTCAGTTCACTGTGACACATGTAGAGTAAACAAACTACAAAATAGAGAGGCAAATATTTGTCACCTTAGCCTTTTTTAGTTACAGCGGTTTTAGACATTGCATATAGCAACACTAGGATAAAATTCAACAGACATGTGACTTTCAAATTGCTAGCAACCCTTTAATTTAAAGTATTTCCCTAGCAGTATTAGAGATGGTGATGTGGAATGCAAAAATATAAATATTCAGGCCTAGTTTAAAGGAAAACAAAATGCAGAGTTTTTTCAGTGAAACTAGTAGCCTGATCCAGCCTTTTCTTTCTGTATCATGATGAGTTGGATCACTATGGTTACAGAATCATAAAACTAGAAACCCTACAGCCAATCACTCTGTGTTTTAAGGGGGTGTCAATTTTGCACACTGAAGAGTATGCACCAGCTTATAGCAACTAAGAAAGCTGCCTTCTGCTTGCCATAAACTGAGGTGACTCCAGTAACTACAGTAAGGTATTTGTTTTAAGTGGGTTTCTCCATGTGTGGCATCTTGTTCAACATCTGTTTCTAGTTAGCTCTTTTTCTGAAGTTTTGTGTATGTTTCTGTGCTGAATCTACATCTAATGTCAAAACAAGACAGAGCACAAAGCTGGAAGTTGATTTGACTTGTAAAAAGAAAAGAACCACAAAACAAACGTGATATTGTTCAATTTCTGTGCTGAGTTTGAGCAGTTCTCATGTACAGTTTTTTCCTTACATGTGGAGCTTATGAATCCTGACAGGAAATACTCACCCACCTACTTTTTTTGTAACCAAGTTAAAAGGTGGCCTAAGGTCAACTTTCTGTGAGGCAATTTATTCACTGCATTTCAAAAAGTTTGCTTGAAACATGACAGCATGAAACTTTTGTAACTGATATTATTTGTAATTGGTAAAAACCAAATGAACATTATAATAAACTAACATGCATTTTACTCACAAATCACTTTGTATATGTGAACCAGCCTAGTCAAGGGCACGTTAATATAGAAAGATATACATAGATTTGAGCTCACTAAGTCATGTTGACACTCATACCCCATGTTCTTGTTTATAAGTATATTCCTTTTCCATATTGTTATTTAGACAACTGTCAGTAACTCACATTTTACAAGACCTCCACTTTGCAAGAACACATACAGACCTTGAATCATTCTTGTTGTCACCAGAAAAATAATTATTTATTACACTCTGCGTAACCAAGCCCTTCCAGGAAAGGATCAGTAGATAGCCTGCTAATGAGAAATGTAATAGTCTATTCTCAATTATTTCACACACAAAAACAAACCAATGTTTTACCATTTTCAAGTTGCAACATTTCTATATTATTTATCATGTGGTATTGCCCAAAGAATCCCTTGCCATTTTAGACAACTGCTCATCTACACCACAACCTAACAGCACATCCAAAATAAAGACATACATTTGCACTAGTAGTGATATGAAATGCATGAAATCTAGCACAACTAAGTTTAAATTCTCATTTTCACAAGTGTAAATTTAGGGTACATACAGACATTCAGGGAGGTTAGGGGGAGCTTAAATGGCTGCCTGATTTAAGATAATTGGGACAGTGGGGCTAGCAGGAGGACTTGGGGGAACTCAGGGGTAAGTTGGATCCATGAAAAGGATTGGGGGAAAGATGGTGGGACTAGTGGGAGAGGTTTGGGGTGGAGGGCAAGTGGGGTCCACAAGTAGCTTGGGGGGATCAGGGGAGCTAGCATGGTCTGCAGGGGTGTTGGTGGGATCTGAGAGGGTTTGGTGGGATCAGGGAAGCCAGCAGGGTCCACAGGGGAGCTTGGGGCAGTGGCAGGGCTTTTCCCCCTCAAGCCCCTCATCTATCCCACTTCCAAGCAAACAACCCCCTCCAATCTAGCCCGCTCCACCCCAGCTTACTTTGATCACCTACTGGCACTGGGACTGGCTTATAGAATGGGGGGTTTGGTGGGCTTTTGTGTGGCTGACTGGTCCAAAGGGGGTTGTCCATCTAGGGAAAGAGTGAGGGGCTACAGGGCTAAAAGTAGGCCAGGGTCAGAGGCATGGTAGGAACAAATGCAGCACCAGAGCTGGGGCCAGTAGCTGTGCTTTCCCAGCCCTGGGGCTGCACTGGAAAATGTACAGGTCAGTTAGGTAAGTCCCTTCAATCCCAATCTACGTTAGAGTACCTTGGAAGTAGGGTTACCTTAGATCAGGTTGACCGTTTTTAGATCAATCTAACCTGCCTGAACTTGTGCATAATTTGCACTTAGATCCCTAGTTAGGTCAATCTAAATGTAAGGTCTGCACCTGGGTGAACTAAGTTAGATTGGGTGGCCCTTTTTAAGGTGGTCTAACCTCCCCCTACCCTCCCTGAACATCTGTATCTAGCTCTAGAGTGACATGAATGAAGCCAGTATTATTGTTTCACTACAGTATTGAACATTATATTTTGATTATTTTTCTCCAAATTCACTCTTAGCTTGTGGCTCACTGTATGTGACTCCCTTTCTCTTTTGTAAATTTCCTTGTGTTATTTTTTACCAAATTGGAGCCACACTTCAAAAATTTCACTAGTACTGAAAGTACTGAGATAGATTAGACATCTACTCATCTCTTCAGCCCCACATTCACTTCTTGTGCCTCTATTGCCCATCTAACAGCTACTTTTAAATCACCAGCTCAGTGATTCCCAAACTTTTGGACCCATGGACAAAAGCCACCTCATAAAACTTCTCACAGACCAGCATATATCATATCACTCAACCTAAAAAGGTCAATTTGATCTTGAGGCCACTTTTCATGGCCTCACAGACTCAATATGAGGATCACTCAACATTCAGCATAGCTTGGCTTGAAGTTGTTACCTGGAATTGGAAGACTAAGGCTGCAAACAGGCATTCTTCTCTCAGAAATTTCCACGGCTAGAAGTCTTTCCAGAAGAGGGAGCAGACTAGGTATTCAGACTGAATCTAACCCCTTCTGCCTGTTCTCCATGCTTTCACCTGACTAGGGTGATCCCAACCTGGGAAGGCATGGGAAGCATCAGCAGCTTCACTCCTCCCAGTTCCTGAGGGGAGTGGGTGGCGGGGAAGTATTCCATGTGCCTTCACCAGCCTGGAGACCTTTTGTATGGAGAATGGGCAAAAAGCAGCCTTCTCCAGTCCACTGCTTGTCTCTGAGTAGAGTGCAGGGAGCAGCGAGACAGAGCCCTCAGCCCTTTCTGCAGACCAGAAAGTCCCTGGTCAGGGGAAGAGGTGGGAAGCACTGCCCTGCTGCTCCCCTCACAAACCAGACCCTGAGGGGAACATACAAGCATTGTTTCTTGTGAGTGAGTTTCTCTTGCAAGGGACATCTTCCAGGTGTCAAAAAGGGCACACACCCTCCAAAAAGAGTTGCCCTTCTCAAAGAATTAGGAACCTTAAAGACTTTTACCACAGAGCTACCACACAATGAAGACTAGCTAGTTACAGTTGGGAGCATATCTTCCATGAATTCCCCCCATGAATCTCAGGCTGTGAGAGACAAACCGAAAGAATTGAGCTTACCTAGGAAATATCCCATTAAAATACCAACAACCAAACTCTAAGCTAAATTGTCAGCACATGAAGGCTAAATTGAGGAGACTTCCCTCTTGTATTCCCAGGCAGAGGAGTGTGCCCTTAACATTATGAAGCAAACATGGATATGTTTCTTGCATCCCCACAACTTTGGTTTGGCTAAGACAATACATTTTACCACAACCCTCACTTGAATGTCTGCATTTCTCATTCCACTTCCTCTAGTGGCTGCTACAGTTTCTAATATGTGTCACAAAGATCATACTTGATTCTCAGCAAATAATACTTTTAAATCCAAACCCCAAGTATTTAACTTCGATTTGTATTTATAGTTGTTTCACTATGACTTAAAGCTGCTTAAATGTCCCATCAAATTATTTATTTTATCGGTTTATATATCTCATGCATACTACTGTAATAAAACAACCAATACTATGATGAGGGCTTGCAAAGACAGAAAATGAAAACAACTATTCCTTAAGGATAAATATATATAAATGGAGTAATACAGACTCATCAAATATGCAAGCTAGGACATTAAATCTTTTCCATGGGACATCTACGTTTCTGGATATGCAGCTTGAAATAAATATATTAATACATGCTGGAAAATTTTGCAAGAGAAAACAAATTCATGAGATTTTCAATATAATTTTGAGATCAAAACAGATAATAATTTATTTACATGAGAATGTCAGTCTTTGAAGTTCCCCTGTTATAGGTATATGATACTCAGAAGAAGACTTCGGAGCCCTCTGAACTTCATTTTAAAATAATTTTGGAGCCATGAAGAGAATGTAATCAGAGGAATATGGAAAAATTTGTGCAGATTTAAAAATACACAAGTGACCGATGGACTATGCATTTCAGTTTGGAAATGCCCCAAGGGAGATTTGCCCAGCTTTTATTGGAATCACCAAAACTAGGATTAAAGAGGGCAAAAGGAAAGGAAGACGTGAAAAGACATGTAGAAGAAAACCCAGCCTGACAAAAGGAGAAATACATAGTGTAAACCCAATGTCCAGCAGATGTTGACATACCCCATCAAAAGGGCAGAAGCTTCTTTTTGGCAAACCAACATCAGAAGCAGAGTTTTAGATGTTTTATAGGCTTCTTCATATTGGCTAATGCTCTTCCTCCACCTGATTTTAGCCTCTGGGGACTATAAGCTGGTCATCCATGGATAAAAATTTCCAAGAGAAGTGGTGCTGGCTCCTACCCTGGGCATCTTTAAGAAGCGGCACGATGCCTACCTGGCTGGGGTCACTTGAGCCCAGGTTTCCCCCTGCCCAGGCAGGGGGTCGGACTTGAAGATCTACAAGGTCCCTTCTGACCCTACTTCTATGATTCTATGAAAATGAAAGTGCTCAGAAAAGGGGTACTGTACAAGGATGCTTTGTATAGTCCTTGCTATCAAATAGTCAAACAAAAATAAAAATAAAAGTAAAAAAATAAATACAAACTTCTATGAAACATGCTTTATTTCTCCATGCTTATTTTGATTATTTTTTGCTTCCTTTTCTCTATTACCTAAGCAGTATATGATCAATTTAGACAATGAAATTTTTCACAGTGTCTTCTTTAATGTCAGTTTTCTGGCGAATGTATAGTTTTTTTTATCCAGAGAGGACTGTGATTCTATTTGCTTTTACATTTCAGTTGAATACCATATTTACTCAAATCCAAGATGAGCTTTGTCTTGGGTCTGAGCACCAGCCTGGGGCAGGAGAGGCTCAGCTCTGGTTTTGGCCCCGAGCTGAGCCGCCACCTATACTGTCACCCAGACCTAGATTCAGAGCTGCCCAGGAGATAAGTGATGGGGGGGATGGCGTATATGCAGTGGAGGGAGCAGGGAGTGGGGAGGGAGGCACTGTGGGAGGACATAAGTGACAGAAGAAGGAACAAGCATGATAGATAAAAGATGCAAGGTGGGGGTGGCAGGCAGCAGGGGAAGCAATCACTGGGGGCAGGCAGCAATAGCTGCAGGCATAGGGGAGAAGGGGAGGAGGGACAGTCCAGGTAGGGGGTGGGGGGGTAAGAACCTGATTATCAAGTATTTGAAATAATAACATTTCAAGACTTTCTGACTTACTTAGGATTCAGTTCCATTATTGAATACATATGCATCTGCACATGATAAGGTCTTACTCACATGAAGGTAAAATGTACTGGTATAATGGGGCAATACAGCCCCTCTCTGCCAGTTAGAACTAATTTCATGAATGTTTTGTGCGGGGATGAATTTCAGATTGACTTCAATGGAAATAGTGGGGTGCGTAAGGCTTTGCATAATAGGTTCTTAATAGAAGAGTCTGAGTTTTATATAATTAGTTTTAATGAAGCAAGTGGAGTTCATTTTAGTCATAAATTAGACTTACAATTGTCCAACATGAACAATGCATTGCTAGCCAAATGGCATATGTATTCTAACCTCTTTCAAAACCCTTTAAAATAAGTGAACAGTGCAACTGGGTAAACTATTAGGTTGAATTAGCTAATAACCCAGAAACAACCTGATTATTCTCAATAAAATGATGAGATTGTTTTATTGCTGTTTTCTTCTCCAGTCCATCTGTGCTAGGAAAATGGAAGCTTGAGATAGTATGGTCACACCAATGACTTCTCTGGAGATCATGAAATTATCAGAAAAGGAGTTATGTCTCCTCTCAATGTAACCCCCAAAACATTAAATCATCAGACCTTTAAAAAAGGAATGAAAGAAAGATAAGATATATAACCTGAAATTGATAACAAAGAACTTGGATCATCCAAGTGTGCACAATCCGCACAGCTCTACTGCTATGGCCTCTACCTCAAAGAACTCCAGTTCTCCACTCAGCTGAAGCTCATCAGCTGAAACAGCAGTGCCCTTTGAAATAAAAGCCACAACAAACAGTTGAAACACCTCATCTGTCCTGCACAGTTGCTTGCTGCAGCTCTGTATACACCCAGATACTTTGCAAACCCTCATCTGCAGAGAGAGGGAGGGAGGGAGAAATGGGACTATGAACCTAATTCCAGGTTCTAGTATAATGTACATAGCATAGTGGCAAAACAGGTATCTCAGTTCCTCACACAGGACTGAAAGGCTAAGAAGGATATGTTTCCCTCTATTAAAGCTACAGTCAAATGACAGCAAGACTTGGATTGTTATAAACAAGCCCTAGGAAGATATAATTTAAGTAATCTGGGTATGAACTTTTAATTTTACATAATAGCATTGTAAAAAGCAGTTTCCCCTACTCTTTCTGTAGAATGGCACCAAGCTGTGAGCTCTAGAACTCCTGCAAGTGTGGGAAGTGTCAGGTCATCTTGTTCTGAGAATTATTTACATGAATCAGATCTGAGTACCTAAAACATGGAAACAAGGGAGTTATTCATAATTGCAGGTGCTTGCTACAGACAAAATATTCTCTGCTTAATTAACCTCCCTCCTCCACTGACTTCTGAAAATATAATATTCTGAGGCCTCAGTGAGCCCTCCTAAGGAGAATCAAGGAGCAGACATCAGCGCTGAATAAATGGTTTAAAGAATTATTGAGGTCATGGTGTACTTCAGTGAAAATATGCAGAGTTATTGCAGAAAAATATAAAATGTTCTGTGGGAAAGGATTGCCAACTTATCATGCAAAATTAAATGACAACTTGAGCAACCAAAATATTCCTAAATAAAGGTTCTATCTACACTAAATAGTGTTATCAGCTGATATGGTTCAATATGATTCTAATTTGTGGGGTGAAGATCTTAATTATGTTCCATTACAAGGCTAATTAGTTAGGACTTTAGTGTGACTGTCACATAATTAAGATATTGTCTGCAGAATCAGTTAGGGTCCCTCCACATGTGCAGGTAAAGGCGCAATTTAATGCATGATCCACACAATTGCATCTCCTGCCATAACACACATGCATGGCCAGAGGCATGATTGTGGGATCATGTATTAGATCACATACCGCCTTTTTGTCAGTATAGAGGCAGTCTGGGATCAAGTATAGGGGGAGTTCTGTGAGCCCTGCAATGATGAGGGCTGCGGGGTTTGCAGCAGGGTCAGCGTGGGGGTATGGTGTTACTGCTGTGAACCTCCTGAGATGCAGGACTCATAGCAGCCGCAGCAGCAGCAGCAGCTGTCAGCAATCTGGGCTGTAGAGCTGTCAGCACAGGCAGCACAAGAAACACTGCCGCCCATGGGTGACTGGTGCCTCCCAAGTCTGAGAGAGGCACCAACCTGGAGGAGACACCAGGGTGGGAGGGAGTCCCCCAGCAGCTGATCACCAAGCCAATGGCAAAACCAGAAGTGCACTTCCACCAGCACTTCTAGTTTCATGGCTAGCACTTCCAGGGGGTGCATGGCCAATCTCAGGGAGTGCACGTTGCCAGTGCAGTCATTCCCACTACCCCCACTGCAAACCTTGTTGGCTAGAGGGCTGACAGTGAGTGGTGCACCCCTGAGGCAGCCACAGAAAAGTACTTGGTCACATATTCAATTAATGGCATGATAAAAACCAGCTAAAACTTATTCCACATTTTTTGTGGAATAACTTTGTAGCTTAATGCTTGTCTTATCATGCCATACTTTGATTGACTATGCAGCTGGGTCTCAACTTAAGTCATGATTACCTGGTTAATTATATCTTAAGTGTAATGTGTAAAGCAGGCCTCAGACTTGAGTCAGAAAAGGATGAGGAGGCAGTTTCAGGGTCAATGATTACTTATTTAGTTGTAGTCCAAAAATACCAAAAATTTGCTCAGCACCATACTCAACTGTCCTTACTCTAATGAGCTTGTATTTCTAGCATGGTCAGAGACTAAGGAGCTGTTTCCTAGGCATGACAGGCATCAATTTAAATTTCTTTCCAAGCCAGCTTCAAAGGGACTGCACATTGCAGTTTACTAATCTAATTCATTTTCATGTTCTTACAAATCTTTATAATATATATATGTGCACCTGGAAAATATTTGTTTTGTATTATTTTGCCTCAAGGGGGGAAAATTACAAAAGAGTGAAAAGTAGTGATGGGAGGGAGAAAGAGAAAGTGCGATCATCTTCTACCTCGGGATGTCCTGATTGTGCTACGCATCATGGAATCTTCAGTTGAAAATATCCGTTAGGTCATCCAGTCCTTCTCCCTGACAGTGCAAGTTTGTTCCCTATTATACATTAAATATTCTGTCCAATATGCCAGTCACCATGGTTTTCACCACTTCCTTTGGGAGACAATTCCACAGGCACAAAGATCTAATCATCAGAAAGAGTTTTCCAGATATTCTGTACACATTTTCCTTTTCCTAATCCCATCCCATTACTCATGGCTTAACCCTCCCTCACTGATGTAAACTAAACAATCCCTCTCCCTTTACACACTTGCAGATTGCTGAATGTTCACTCTCCTCTCCTGTCTCCTGAATCACACATTTCCCCTACTCACTAGTGTCTGGCTGTTTAGGCTCACCAGTCTACCCAACCCAGAACCTTGCCTGGAGTTGTTCTGCTGTCCAGAATAAATTCAGTGTCTGTGGCCATGATGAGATGCTGACTGTGCAGTTGTTACTG
>JAGPOW010001296.1:108725597-108739308 GCA_030014935.1 Caiman crocodilus
TTTTTTTTTTTTTTAAATCATGGACATTATTTGAAGGAACTGTATCATATGTACCTGAAAGACTACAGTAAATATGTCCAAAAGTCTACACCGGATTTCCACTGTACTAGTTTCAAATCTCTTTATATAACTAGAGGTCTGAAGATGCTTTATACATTCTCTTGTGTTTCTGTTTTTTCTGTATTGAGAAATGTAACACTTATAAGTTACTAGAGATGTTGATTGTAAACTTTATTTACTTCTGATGATGGAAAATAAATATAGTTTCTAATGGTTATGTGAATAAATGAGACTGTAATCAAGAGAAAAAATATATTGGTTACTGCCTTCTATAATACTATATTTAGATAGGCAACCATCGATCTTCTAGATCATGGTGTATGCATAACAGGTCTAGTAAAGTGCCTTGATTCATCTACTTGTTGCTGACAAGCCTGATTCAAAAGCAACATAGCTGGTTACAAGTGTCATAGATCCATATGTTGTCTGAGTTGGAGTCCAAGTTTACAGTACGCTGCTTGCTTTGTTCTCACTTTGCTTCCATCCTCTGGATCAAAGCAGCTTCACATTGTGCTGCACCTAGTGCCAGATGTTCCCTCCAGATCAGATGGGATTCTATGTACTCCTCCCAGCTTTCTATATTGATGAACATATAGCATTTTTACACATGTCATAGTACCACCATTAAGGGCAACCATGATTCCAGAGCCATCTTGAACCTCACTGTACAATATATTTTGGGGGATACAGTATCCTTTTATTCTTCTGAAATGGCCAAGCCATCACAACCTTCTCTTCTTAATAGTGGTTTCTAAGTGTTTCAGTCTTGCATGCTCCAGCACTTCTGTGTTTGGTATTTTGTCCTCCCAGTTTGTTTTCAGGATCTTATGCCGGCATCTCATGTGGAAGCTGTTCAATCTGATGTGCCTAGTATAAGTAGTCCACATTTCTGAGCCATAAAGCAGGGATGACAACGTGCAAATCTTGTAGATTCGCATCTTTGCATGGGTTTGCTATTATTCCATTAATGTTTCTATAGTCACCCAAAATTCTTAGCTGCTTTCCTGATTCTGTTAGTCAGTTCAGTCTGAAGGTCAAGATTCCTGCTGATCGTAGAGCCCAAGTAACAAAAGCTCTCAATGACACCAAGGCCTCCAGAGTGATGTCAGGTATCGGTTCTTCCACCCCTTGGTTCTTCCACCCCTTGGTACATGATGATCACAGTCTTCTTAAGACTAATTGTCAACCCAAAGCTCTTGCATGACTCAGAAAATCTGCCTAAAAGATTTTGCAGGTAAGATTCACTATGGGTAATTAAGGCCATGTCATCTGCAAACAGGAAAACTTGCAAAACTAGCTCTTTCACTTTGATTTTTGGTCTAAACCTTGCAATGTTGAATAAGCCTCCATTTAGTCTAGTTCAAAGATAAATGCCATCATTGCTGTCCTTAAATGTATGACAAAACAGGAATTAAAAGCAGATGTTAAAGAGCAAAGGAGCTAAGACACACCCGTTTCACCCCATTATTGATGTCAAAAGCATTTAATTCTTTGTTTTCATACCTTGATGTAAAAATGTAATGAGTGAATGATGCTCAACAGTTTAGGAGGGAAAACCCAGTTTCCTCAGAACAGTGAAAAGCCCTATTTGTTGACCATTTCAAAGGCCTTTTATCGCATCAATTAAGGCTGTGTGCAGCGGTAGTCCTTTTTCTCTACACTTCTCTTGCAGTTGCTTGACCAAAAACATTATGTCAATGGTGGAGCATCCTGAGCAAAAACTGCACTGACTTTCAGGATAGATTATTTCACCTAGAGATTGCAAGCTAGAGAGTATAATGTGAGTGACAACTTCTTGTTTAACAGTGATATACCTCTATAGTTGTCATAGGCACATCAATCCCCTTTTATTTTGTATAAATGTACAAAGCAAGCATCTTTGAAATCTTGGGGTACCATTTCCTCTTTCCAACAGAGTAGTATAACTTCATGGAGCTTTCAAAGTACTTTGTCTTTAGCACATTTATAGATTTCAGCTGGAAAGCAGATGTTGCCAGATGCTGTGTTCCCCGGGATCTATTTAATGGCTTTCTGCAAATAATACTATGTAAATACAAAGAAAACCAGCAAACCTCATGTGAAAAATATCTCAAATTAGCTCAAATCATTTCCCCATACTTTACAGCAATTCAGTGATTACAGGATACTGGTTTTATTCATATATCAAAACAAACCTATACCATGGAATTTGTTCCAATTCTTCTATAATTGCATAGGCTAGCTACAAAAGTGACAATTACTATGTAAACAAGTATTTTTTTTTCAAAATGATATGTAGCAGATGCATTTTTTATGCCATATGTATACTCACTCTGGAATCATTGATAAACCAGAATTCTAGCCCCAGCAAAATATAACAGTTGATAAAGAAGAAGCTTTATCCTCCAATTTAACAATGAAGAGCTCTATCAAACATCCACTGAAATCAAAGGGTTTCAATGGGCAATGTGTCAGTTCCTATGGACCTAAACAAATGAGGATTGTTGATCAAAGAAAGGAAAAATTCTTAGTTTTCTTTGGGTTTTCTGTGCAAACATGGAAGAACAAAATTTAACCATCAATTTAGAAACCACAAACATTGAAGCTCAGATCTTCAGCTGGTATAACTTAATATAAATAAAACTCAGTGGGTTGATATCAAATTGTATCTTACATAGTACGGGGGGAGCGGGAGGAATAAAATCACAGCTTGAATCATGCTTTTATTTCTTTAGTTTTTATAAATGGCATCTAGACTTGATGGCTCATGAGGTCCCTTGCACTCCTACATTCCTAAGTGACCAGGCAAGTTCTGCATCAGCTTTCTGATGTGTTTTATGTAGAAATCCATACATGTGTGAACCAAGTCAGGTTTATCATCTTAGATTTACCCCAGTTTTGACATCTGTGTTAATATATAAAATCCTAACAACTTATGTTTGATAATTGACCTTCCTGTTAGTTATTTGTTATTGTGGCCTTGTGATACCGCACTGACCAAAGTCAATTAGTTTATTCATATGGACTCTAAACACCATAACATAAAGATACACATTAACCTTCCAAGGGAGAGAGTGTTCTGTTGCAGTGGCTGTTGTAATTTGACATAGCACATTCAACATATGATTTAGCAAGCCATATTTATGAACACTGTTTACATCATCTGGAATTTCTATTTATGGCTTTAGATCTTACGCTCGTCTCGCCTTATCTTATCTAAGATTCCAAATTGTGATCCAACCATGGGAAAATCTACATATCTTTCTCATTTTATTCTGTACTAACTTTACTAGCTTCTATACACCTTTCATTTGTATTTTGGCATGTTCTACCATTGGTACTGGAATCACTGTGCTGCAGTTAGTACCAGGCTCTCAAAAGATCAATCACTAGTAAGTGTCCTGAATAAAGGTTTGCATGAGTACAAAGCATTCTGGGAATGCAAGGCACAGACAAGCAGTATATGGCTTTGACTAACATTCTTTACCCAAAAGCTGTTAGACTTCTCCATTTTGTTCCTGTTGGTATATCTTTTTCTTGTGTTTCTTTCCCACTGTAGTTAAAGGAAATAAAGCAGTTTATACCAACTGACGATTTGGTCTGTATGTATTTGTCCTGGTCTGAAACACAAAGAGTGCTTTGGAGCAATTCTCCCATTTCAAAGTAATGGAATAATGCTGTAGAAGATCTTCTAAAATGGAATTGATGATATATCTGTATTTCTCAGAGATCTTTTTTCCTTTCAACAGATTTGAATATGGGAATTGCCTTACTGGTTTAGATTAGTCGTCTGTCAAGTCCAGAATCCTACAAATAGTTCCCAATAAAAAGATACTTCACAGAAAGGTACAAGAAAATCAGTGCACAAGGTTCTGACACAATCTGCAGTTTTCTAAACTTCATTAGTATGATATTGTCTTATATTCTGAAGAATAAGAGTTCATGCCCCTTTCAAAAAGCTTGATTTTTTGTTTTATCTTTCTATCCTTTATGCTATTGATTACAATCCTTAAACGTGTAACTTTGCAAAGAGACCGTAGCTCTGGAGGTTCTTATTACAGTATCCTTTTAAGTGTCCAAACCCTTTTTGCTCCTGCTTAGCTCTTAGCCTTATTAATATCTTATTGTGATTAGTTCTACTGTATTAGACATGCTGCATTGTTTCATTCATAATAGAATGCTTGATAAAATCATGAATCTATTTTTAACAATATGGTGCTTATTCTCTTATTTTGTATAGAAATGCTGTGTTTCTTGATTTATGACTGTGCATGTAGGAAGAGAAGAATGTCTGATGCAATTCTGCAATAAAAATACTAACCATCAGAGTCCCCAAGATAATCTTGAATTTAGATGTTTATGTCACATAATCATTTCTAGTAAACACAGAATTAGAAATCCTTCAATTACTTATCTGTGTAATAAGATTTAACATTCTTTCCAGGATCTCTAGTTCTTAAGACATTTTGTCTCAGCAGGTTTCTGTTATAAACATGCTCTTTCTTGTTAGGAATGACACTAATTTTCCAGTGAGCTATCAGACTAAAGTATTCTGAAATTTATGGCACAATCTCCCCTAGATGTGCAGAATTGGATCATAAATCTGTATCACTATCTTCACATAGGATTAGGCATGTGTTTGCCCCAATCACAGCATGTTACCAGAAGGGTTAGTTTTCTTAAGTAATAGATAAAATGTTCATTATATTCACAGTATGATGCCTAATTAAGTAGATAAAAAATTACTACCAGTTCCTCAAATGTACAAACTGAAGAGGCAGATCTACCTTAATGAAAAAAAGAGTGTAACTTCTTCCCTGAGGCTAATGATACAATGCAAGTTTAGTGGGAATGTAACAGGGTGGCTTGTTTAATCTCACATCAGTATGTCTGTTACTCATTTCCCCCTTGGTCTGGAGCTTGAATTGGTGATTATTGGTGACTGATTTTTTGGCCCTCTGTCCCTGTCCCAAGCAAAACAGAAGAATTCAAGTAAAACTATCCTTCATCCCTCCCTGATGCTCATTTGTCTATCTCATTGCAAACTTTTCTTCACTACTGCCCTGTGTGCCACTATTCTGTGGCCTTGCCTTCTACCTATTACTAAGCCTAGACCTGGGACTCTAACTTGTGAGCATCAATTTCCTGCAAGGAAGGGATAGAGAAAATATGGCCCAGAGGCCAGATCCATCCCACCAAGGGATTTTGTCCAGCCCGTAGCAGGTCCCTCAGCCCAGGCATAGGGGCAAGCCGGGCTTTGGTGCATGCAGCAGGTCCTGCTGCCCCTGGGTGCACAGCAGGACTGGGGTGGTACAGTGGCTGGATTCTGCATCCCAGCAGCCCCTGCAGTGGTGGCTCCTTCTGGCTGTCATTTCCAGTATCACTGCTGCCACTGAACCCAGGTTTATTGCCTGGGCTCCCTGTCCTTTCTGCCCTGCATCCACTGCCAGGGGTGCTGGACAGAGTGGGTAGGCAGGGTCTCCATGGAGATTGACCTGGGACCTGCATGGGCATAGCACACTTGGCCAGGCAGATGGGATGGTACCACTGGTGAGTATGGAGTGGCATCCAGAAAAGGATGGGTGGGCAGGGCCAGGGCTGAGGGCAGGATCATGGAGCGATGACAGCACAGGGCCAGGGCAAAGCCACGGTCCACTCCACAAATGTCCCTGTAACTGGCACCAGTTCCGCAGGCAGAGAAGTTCCAGGAGCAGATTGCAGCTCTATCCCAGGCCCCCGCCTGCCCTATCACCAACCCACAATCCCAGCCTGCACACCAGGCCCTACCCATTCACCCCGCTCCCAGTAGCTGCTCCCCGCCCAGCCGAGTACACCCTGCTTGTGCACGGAGATTCCAGGGCCAGGGCTGGGATTTCCAGGCAGTGACAGTGTGGGGCCAGGCCCTGGGGCACAGCTACTTAGGGAGTTTTGGTGGGGCCAGTCCAGTGACCCATGGTCCTGGGTCAGTAGCTTCCCCCCACCTATCCCCAAGCCCTGGCACACAACTGCTCTCCAAACCTCCCTAAGTGGCCTTTCAGCCCAAATAATTGCCCACCCCTGCCTGGAGGTTACTGTGGAGCCACGTGATCTGGCCTTACACCACCCAGCAGAGCCTTCAGCAGCCATCAAAAAAGCAAATAAAATGTTAGAATTTAAAGCACTGGAACAGGCTACCTAGATGGGTTGTGAAATCTCCATCCTTAGAAGTTTGTAAGACCTGAGTAGACAAAGCCTTGTTTGAGATGATCTAGTTGGAAATGGTCCTGCTTTGAGCAGGAGGTTGGACTAGATGATCTTCTGTAGTTCCTTCCAACCCTAATTTTCTATGACTCTATGATTATTAACAAAACTAAACAAAAAGTATCATTATGACCCTTTATAAATCCATGATGAATCCACATCTTCAATACTGTGCCCAGTTCTGGTCCCCACAACTCAAAAAGGATACAGAAGAACTAGAGAAGTTATGAAGAAGTGTAACAAAGATGATTAGTGGTAGGGAGAGGCTTCCATATGAGGAGAGACTAAAGAAGCTAGGCCTATTCCATTTAGAAAAGATACTTTAGAAAAGTATTCTATTTCATTTAGAAAAGGGACAAGATAAGAATTTACAAAATACTAAATGGAGAAGATAAAGTAAATAGGGATTGATTATAATACAAGAACTAGGGGTCACAAAATGAAACTAGTATGTAGTAGTTTGAAATTAACAAAAGGAATTTTTTTTGCACACAGCATGTAAGTAAGGTATAGAGCTTCTTGCCACCAAATGTTGTTGAAGCCAGCAGTTTATCCAGATTCAAAAAGGGATTGGACAAATTCTTGGACAAAACAGGCATCAGTAGCTATTAAGCTATTAAAAGCATGGTAGTTAGAGATAAAGCCTCTAAATCAAAAATTCCTAGAGCTTAAATGCTGGAGGCTGCAAGTGAGAGGAACAGTGGAAAAACAATGGTCATACCCAGTTCACTCTCTCTTTCAGTATCCACTCACTGCCACAGTCTGCCAAAAGATATTGGGCAAGAAGGGTTTATGGTCTGACCCAGTAAATGGCAGTTCTTATATTCAAATGTTCTTCTGGAAAATATTTCCCACTAACAGTTGGGGCTTTCTTGGAAAAATCTCTTATTATGTGAAATTCTTGAACGAGAAAAATTTGAAACAACAATGAAAACAACTTGTTTCAGATGAATGTATTTCTTCTTTCAGTGTTGAAATTTAAAACAAAAATCAGATGTATTTTGACTTTCCTTCCTTTTATTATTTTCTCTCTAGTTTCCTAATGACAATGAAGTCCTGCTAGACATCAGGAAGAACTTCTTTACTATAAGGGTTGCCAGAATCAGCAATGGGCTTCAAGGGAGGTGGTGCTTTCCCATATTTTGGGGGTCTTTAAGAGGAGGCTAGACATAGGGGGGTTGTCTGACCCCAGCACTCTTTCCTGCCCAGGGCAGGGGGTTGGACTTGATGATCTACTGAGGACACTTCCAACCCTAACATCTATGAATCTATGAAATACTAAAATGCTAAAATGCTTTGATAAAAGGAAAGAGAACAAAATATCCAGAAATAACCAGTTTACTAGAATCACTAGAGAAAAATCTATATTTCTCTATTTATCAATATAAGCTTTCCATTTTAAAACTATACAGCATATTTAAAGAGCTGTCATCTCAGGAAGCCTATAGTGTAATAAGTAAAATATCAACCTAAATAGAAAATAATTACTAAAAAGAAAAATATAAGCAACTCACACGTTGATGATCTACACAAAAGACAGAATGTCAAATATCATAATGACTTACTACTGTATTCTTTTGACAATTTTCTGTTTCATCATTGATGTTTCATGTCTATGAATTATCTAGTGACCCTGAGCCAAGGTACACTGTAGTAAAATGCATTGTAATTTAACAGATAAACTTTGCAGGGAAACAACATATCTCCTCTTATGACTTGTGGTGTTATATGTAAGTATGCAAACTGATGTTATCACACACTGAGGGGATGTGCCTTTTGAACTTGTCAGGAATTTGCTATTGGAATTTGCTATTGGAATTTGCTATTGTCAGGAATTTGCTATTGGCTATAATCATCATATAGAAAATTCCCTTTTCAGAATATTACAGTTTTCCATGGGAAAAATGAATAATGGCTCCTTGACTGACAACCTGGAGGCCTTTTATCTATTTCACATTCTGCCTGCAGCAACCGAACAAAAGCTGACAAAAGCCTTTCAAGTAGCAGCCTAACTGCAGCTGCATCAGTGGGTAGTAGGAATGCTGATTTTGGTCAAATTCACTTTCAGAAAGGAAGAAAACAATTTATTTTTTCCAGTTCTTTTGAAACAGATATTCTTAGAAAGGCCATCCTGTAAAAAAATTCTTATCTTGTTTTATTTTACCTTTCATCCTAATTCAGGAAGGAAGCTTTCCAAAATGCAAGTATTTTCACCAGAGTAATTTTCCAAAGAAATGTACCCAGTTCTCTTTAAAATAACAAGAATTTTGGCCATATGTGTACATACCTTATACTTTACAATATCCTAAGTATCCTTCACTGGTCACATCTACATGAGACACTACATTGCCATTGTGATGAGCTACAGTAATGTAGCTTGTCACTACAGTGATGTAGCATCTCATGTAGTTGTGCCCAGTGAAGGACACATGTAGACATGTCCACTGAGAGATAAAACATTCTTTTGTTATTTGGTATTCATTAATTGCCTCATGGAGATAAGTGTTTTCTTCCAGAATTAAGTTTCTCTGCATGGAAAAAAATTTTGTACGATTTATTATGGAAAGCCTCATAACAGTTTTATAGTTAAGGCTGCACTCTGAAAGGGAGTTACACTGTCAGACATTGCATTTAGACACACTTAATGTGTTAACCATGTCATAAATAGCAGATTGCACATTAAATGGTGATACCTGCCACTTTAAGGGACATGAGCAGGCTGTGGAACAGCTGGCAAGTGTGGTTAGGCCAAATTAGGTGGTCACATGACCACATGGGGGCCTCTGGATTGGATGAGGCCTGGGTATAAGCTCAGGCCTTAGGAGCTGAGCCAGCAGATACATCTAGGAAGCCAGTGAAGCAACACTGCGCAGCTTGAGGACAGCATCTCCCAGTACATCTGGGGACTAGGGTAGGAACTATGGGGATGAAGGAGGTTCCTGGTCCTGGGTAAGACCTGAAACTGCACCCTGCTAGGGCTGGATGGTGTGGTGGCACTGCTTGTTGTGGGGCAGTCTCTAGGAAACACCACACCTGTGCCTCCACTGTAAAAGGTAAGTGTGGGGTGCCCTAAAACCTCACCCCCTGTTGCCTTGTGAGTACCTCATGGAGGAGAAAGGCTAGAAGAGCACAGGGTCCCCAACAGAAAAGCACAGGGTCCAGGTCCATAGCGTGGGGCCTGAGACAGGGGCCAAGGCCCCCTGAGTGGAGCCTGAGGCCCCAAGGGGTATAAGGCTCAGTGGCCCCAGTGGTGGGGGATGAAGATGCCAAGGTACGTCTGGGGATACCTAAGGCCAAGTGTGGCACAGCTAAGGGGCCGAGGGAGTTGGAAGTGATTTTGGATGCCATCTGCAAGGAATGGGACACTGTATAAAGGGAGGTTCTGAGCCATATATTTCGCCCTTAGCATCAGAGCAACCAAATGGGCAGCTTCCCACATATAAACTTGTGGAAACATCAAAGTCATGGCAGGTGCGCAGGGTGGACTGCTCTAGATAGGTGGGTGGGTTCAATGTCATGACCAGCCACAAGGTAGCCCCCTGTCACAAATGGTAAAGATGTTCCACATGTAACATAGGGTATCTTTGTGGCTGGTTTACATGGAACCATAAATTGAACATGTAGCACATCTCAGGCCCAGAATCCAGACTAGGAAAGCCCAAGTCCCGATTCTGACAGTGGTTTGCTGGGCATATGACTTATAAGGGACACCCGCATAAGCTAGGAACTTTACAACCCAGGTGCCCACTACTTTAAGGCAACCCTGCCTTGCCCCACAGTCCCCAATCCCAAAAACTGCATATCCTGCCGTGCATGTCTGGAATGGCAGAATACACAATTGTTGGGATTTGAGATCATATTCCGTCACACCATTATTTTAATGTCTGTCATTCCTCATAAACTCCTGATGCTTCACTATGTACTTACACACAATGTTATTTTTATGCTTTGTGAATTTAATTATGTAGTTCTTGATTTACTACTTATCGTACATTTTAATAAGAAATGTATGAAATTGTTCTTCTGTTTTGTCTACATCAGTCAATGCAATCAGACTTTTTTTTGTTGACAAAATTTTTTTATAAAACACTGACTGCCCAAACAAGAATTGACAGCAAGGTAAATTGTAAGTAGGTCTGATACATGAAGAAGTTTTTATTTTTATTTATTTTGTTATTCATGGTAAATGAAAGTTTTGGTATAAGAAGCTGACAAATAATCAACTTTTTCATAAAAATTCAAGGTTTGTTATTTTTCAAAGTAACTGTCATTTCCTTCTGTAGTCACTGGGACCAAGATCAAAAGTGACCCTAATTAGGGTGCTATATTTATGGCATCCTTGACTGTTTCACCACAAAGATTTTTATCCCCACTTTTTTAAATGAATTAATATAGGCAAGTTTGGCGTGACAGTAAAAAATTTAAAAAACATTTGAATTTGAAAGTAAAACAAGATTAATTCAAATTTTGGATGAGTGACAAAGCTAATCAACATTTTTACCATCTATCCTATTCACCCTTCTAGTCGCGTACCTTAATTATATTATTGATACTTCAAACATTCAGTATTAAACAAGGTTGCCACTTGTTGATCTGTGAGGAACACATTCCTTTACTTGATAGGGTAGCAATGTGCTATATTTAATCCACATTTGTCTAACCTTGTAGAAAATGGTAATGCAGAACATCAATAGTGCTCATGTTTCATGAACTCCAAAAGGCAGAAAAATAAATATCTATATTATAGCACATCTGTCATCATTGGCCTTAGAATAGCAGCTTCAATAGACAACACAGGAGTTCATTTTTATGTATTTGTAAAAAATACAAAACTTTCACTCAAAGTGTTTTATGTCATAAAATTATCTTCAAGGAAATAGTAATCCTTGAATTTATTTTCCTAGACCCACGTTTAAAACTGAGACACAATAGATTTTTTAAAAAATGACTTTGATAACAGATGCTAATAAATTAAGGAGATAATTACACCAGGCACTCTGGCAGAGTTTGACCCAAAGTAGCCTCTAAAGCTATGATGCACATGGCTGAACAAGTGAATTCAGACTTAATCCTGGTGATTATAAAAGATTAGTAAATTATAATCTACACAATGAGCTACAACACATGGAGTTTACTTATTCTTGCTTTTCATATTTGGAGCACTTTGGTCAAAGAAATACAGCTCATATTAGGGTTCCTGTTAGCATAAAAACAAAGCAGGAATTCTGCACCGCCTGTGGATAAACACGACAGCCTGCACTTTCTGAATTCTAAAGGTGGAACACAAGGTCAGGTACACTTCTACAGCCTTTTTGCTTTCTCGTTCAAACTGAATTAAAGCACTAATTCTACTGACTTCTGTAAGCTTAACCCCTGATTTACAAGGCAGAGAACCATAGTTTCTGGAAACTGAGAAACATTCTCAGTGGTGAGAAAGAAGAGCTCCCAACCAATCTTAACTGAATAAACCAAACTGAGCTCACAGGCTTTTGTGGAATATCCTTTTTGCACAGTTGTACATGCAGTTGTTATACTGAACTGGTGGCCTTATAAATAGGAGGCTGACTTAAATGAAGATGCAGTTAAAGATTTTTCTTTTACTCTACTAGTAGACAAGAGTATTGCTAGTTCTAATGGTTTTCCTCATTCTAAATACAGAAAATACCTGTTCAGACCTACCAAAGGCAAAAGATGGCAGATCAACTCACAGTACCAACTGCTATTTTATTTTCATGGCTTGTGACATAGCTAAGTGATCATAGTTTATGCTTAGGGTTGTGAAAACCCACTATGAAGGACAAAAGTCTCTTTTAAAGTAGCGGCATTGCTTCAGCCAGCTGTTGACTCAACAGCAGCACATCTCTCTCTCTCCACCTATCCCCACCCCCTCCTCCAAATTGAGAATTTTTCCACTATCTTAGAGCTTTGAAAATGTAATCATGAAACACTGAACAAGTGTCATTAACATTCACTGTGCAAAAGGTCAGCTTTGATAGTGCTTGTGCTCATTCGACTTTCCCCTTCATTTCAAACACTATTTGTCAAACCAAACATTCAGTCACTGGACTTTCAGTTTGTTCCTGGTAAACACAAAGCAAATTCTACTTAGTACAGCAAAATCTTGAATAAATATTTTTAGTTATAGAAAGAATGAATGTTTTGACTGATAAGCTAAAAATGAGGGCATTTTAAGTGCCCTGAAAGGAATTCCCAAGTTATTCATTATTTATCACATGGAAAAATAGGACTGTCGTAGTAAAACATGACATACAGTGAAGTCCATGAAAATCCATTTGCTTCTTATGAACTAGGCAATTTGGTGAAATTAATCTCACTACCAAAAGCCAATCCAGATCAATGCATTTTCTATGTGGCGCATAGGTTTTGTGCTGACCTCTGACACAGAAGTAAATTTCACTGTCACGTGACTTTCACTAGTGCCACCAACAAGCATGAAAAGGTGTGTTTACTTTGCAGTAACTTACTTGATATTTACCCACTGTTTTACTAGGTTTTTCAGTATAATGATGAACCTCTCATCTCTATCTACAGATAAAACAAAGTGATCTGTACCTATGAAACAAAGTTCAAACGTGAGTCAAATGTGCTCCTGCTAAACCTTCTCCGAACAGTATGGCTGGCCAGCATAAATGAATGCCTATTAGAAAAGAAATGTAGGGTAAAAGAGTAAGTATCTCAAAATTTAAGAGGATCTTCCACATAAAATCTAAAGATCCCAATCCCTCCCTCAGTTTCATGAGCACACACCTCATTGGCTGCATCCCCCACATGCAGGCATGTGCAATTTGTGGCACCACAAACCTCTCTGTGTATAATGTTAAAATATGCCCCATGCTGCAAATTTGCAACATGGGGGCAAAATTTGCTACCAGGACTTTTTGAGGCAAAACCATTTTAACAATGGTTCAGATATCAAACACTCCTGTTTTCTAATGTGTGGTCCTGAAGTGTTTGTCTAACTGTGACAGGGCTTTTGGAGAATCTAAGTCCAAGCATTGGCATTTTAATTGTAAGTAGTTTCCATCTTATTGTTCAGCGGGTTTTAAAGTAAGGGGAATCACAACAAAATACAGTTCTTTCTCTCCTTCTCGCCCTGATTTCCCTTGTACTGCTCCTTACACTGCCTCATAAAGGCCACACTACATGAGACACTGACTGCATAGTAGCCTGATACTACTGTGCAGTAGTGTCACGTGGCAAGAACTGTGATGTGATGCTACTGCACAGTAGTATTAGGCTACTGCATGGTAACATCACAGAAAGATACTTGCTGGCAATACTGCATGGTAACTCGAGTTACTGTGCAGTCATTTAGTATCAGAGTATCATAGTATCTAGGGTCAGAAGGGGCCTAGAGCAGGCCATCTAGTCTGACCCCCCGCCAATGGCAGGAACGAGTGCCAGGGTCACA
>JAGPOW010001296.1:108743374-108758562 GCA_030014935.1 Caiman crocodilus
AGATTAGATAGGTACTTGGCTGGGGTCCTGTGACCCTGGCACTTGTTCCTGCCATTGGCGGGGGGTCAGACTAGATGGCCTGCTCTAGGCCCCTTCTGATCCTAGGTACTATGATATGATACTATGATATGATTCAGCCTTGGGGTTTTTGATGTCTGTACTTATCCTTGGAGGCAAGAAAGTATTTTCTTGTGAAAGTCTGAACATAAAATTTGTATAAAATAGAATGGTTGAAGCATGAACATCGCATATCCCTGGAGACTGGGAGAGCATGGCCACCTGTTGCAGGCAGTGGCGGCACTGTTGGCAGTGGGAGCATAGCGGCAGCAAGCAGTGAGCTCCCACAGGCAGCCACAGTGCTGTCAGCGGCTGTGGGGGGAGCGGGAAGCAGTGACCACCTGCAAATACTGCCAGCAGCATCGGCAGCAGCCTGTGGTGATTGGGGACTGCTGCCGATGCCGCTGGCAGTGTCGACAATGGGGGGGGGGGTGATCACCTGCAGGCACTGCCATCAGGGGGTGCACCACCAAGTAAAGTGGGTGCACATGCACCCGTGTACACTCCCTACAGGTTGCCAATGGGATGGAGGATGAGCAGAGATTGAGGATGGTCCTGAGGTTAGGTACTAGAATGGAACATAGGAGATTCAAGAGACTTTGGGCAAATTAAAGTCTCTGTGTCTCTGCTATCCAAATGTTAAATGAGGATAATCATGCTTCCTATGGTGTTTTAGCAAAAATTCACTGAAAGGCATGATGTGAGTGTCTGAAAGCAAAATTTTAAAAAATTGCTTAGGTTTAAGGAAGAAGCCTTCAAAGTTCCTGCACTGGAGGTCATAGTTCTCCTTCCTAATTCTTCTACATTTCCCTTGGAAATTTAAATTGTATTTAAAAAAGAAAAGTGTAAGGATAAATAAATGTGGTCTTCAAAATTGTTTTGGAGATGATTAGTTTCTCTGTGGACGTCAGCAGGTACCAGCCTTCAATAAATAAATAGCTGTTAGATCCTAGTCCAAGAAACAATTTCTTGATGTTGCCAGGCTTTCTAAGTATCTCTGTATCAGTACCCTGGTTCTCTTTTATTTTTACTTCTCTCCTCCCTCCTTTGTTTAGATTATAAAGCATAGTCCCCAAGGTAACTCTGGCAATAATTAGCCTTCTCCATTTTTCTTGGCCCCAAGTTCTGAACATGGACATTTTAAGGGGACTAGATTTATTTGTTTTAGCAATGAGCAGGTATCTTGGGTGAGAAGCAAGGATCTTTGTGGGTGATACATTTTATTAGACCAGCTGCATAGTGGAATGAAGTTCCAAGATGAAGATTCTAATAGGAAGGGGTGCTATACAAAATGTCCATTTGTAATATTGCATTTTTTCCTCTCAAAGATAAAAAGAACCACTGGGGTTCAGCTGGGAAACTGCTTGGAGGATATAAAAGTACTGTCTGACAGTTCTAGTCTGCCATTCCTCCTACCCAAGCTACAGGTTTTTGTAGCCAGAAGTTAATCTGTTATATGCTTTCATTCAAACAAGCAAATGTTTGATTTGATTCTGGCCCTTATTCAGACATGAGGGGTGCATCTACATGCACAATTAATTTGACTAAAAAAATTCCAGCACAGTTCACACTGGAGTTTATT
Organism: Caiman crocodilus; assembly: GCA_030014935.1. Classification (NCBI taxonomy): domain Eukaryota; kingdom Metazoa; phylum Chordata; order Crocodylia; family Alligatoridae; genus Caiman; species Caiman crocodilus. The sequence continues at coordinate 108,745,014 of JAGPOW010001296.1, forward strand.
GCTTCTGGGCACCATGTTTACATGTGTGCCTGGGACCACAGCATATTGAGTCAAGTCAGAGCAGCTCTGACTGGCAGGGAACATGAGAGTTAGCCTGCTAGCCCAGGGTTGCCCTGGCCCAGCTCAACATGCTGCAGGGGGGCTGGCTGGGCCACAAGATTGTTCCAGTGCAGGCCCACCCAACAGGCAGCCCCTGCAGAGAAGCACCCTCATTCTTCAGACTGCCCCATCAGCATCTACACATGCACTGTGATGCTCTAAATAATGCCACTGCAGGTTAGTACTTGTATTTCCACAAGTTGGGCTACATGTGTGGATGCTGAGACTTTACTATGGAGCTAGCCACGCATTGCTGCAGTAAACGACTCTTGTAGATGTGCCTGAAGAGTTATAATCCACTGTAATTTAGGTGTTCTCTGCAATAGATTCTCTCCTCTCTCCCAAAAGTGGGGTCCACCTTTTGTTATTCTCTATAATAGAAAGAACTATCCAGTAGAAAGGATGTATCCTAATCAGAAGTAGATTCATCTGCCGCTGCCACTTCTTTATCTGCCACTGCCAGGCTCTGTTACACTAATTCTGTGATGAAGAGAGCTAATCAGCAGCCAAGGTGATGCTTATGACATAAGGGAGAAAGGGACAATGTTGACAAAGGAGAAAGTTTAAATGTTGACAAAGAAGTATGCAAAATAATATTGAAGGCAAACATTACCATCATCGAAACATAATGGTGATGCATATTCATTGAGAGGTAATACTGTTCCTTAGAGGGTTCCTTACTAGGTTGTATGCATTTTATTTCAGTTTCTTCAGCATTTGAGTTTTACAGTGCCCACTCTGGTAGAAATCCTTCTTCAAAATGATCAAGTTGACAGATTCATTTGTTACCTTCTTGAACGCATGAATTCAACAAAGCATTTCTGTAGTTTTTGGCCTGACTTCAATGCAGTATAATCAATGTAAAACCAGAATATGACTATGGTAAGTATAGCTCCTTATTTTTGTTCAGATAGTGGAAAGCACTTGAATGCATGTGATTGATTCTGCACAAATAAATTAGTCTTTCACTTTTTACATAAATATTGGAAAGTGTAATATATAGTATACATGTATTGTTACACCTGAAAGCACCTGTATTGCATGCCTTGCTTTCTATGAGGAAATATAATTTCCATATTATTTTTAAAGCATAAGCACATCCTTAATTTGACTTAAAGTTTAAAACCTGAGCTTACAAATATTACCAGCCATAAAGTAAATCATACTTTATTCAATCAAAACAATATTGGAGGAACTCAGGAGGAAAGGCCCTTACAACTTCCCATCAAGAAGAGGTGGGTGGAAAAGGTTTTCTTTCCCTTATGGGAAAAGGACCAATTGCCTGCATCATACCTGGCCAATTACCATGGATTCAAGGGCAGGTGTATGAGGGTCTTACGCCTCCAAAATGATTCTGGTCCTGAATGAGTTTTGCATACCCCTGTGGCACAAATCTATTGGGATCATGCTACCAAGGGTTCTTTTAGATGCAACAGCCCCTCACGCACTCTGATGGAAATTCCATAAAAATGAAAAGTAGGGCTCTTTTTTTCTCTTCTCCAGATGGCCAGACAGTGACAATACATGCCCCTTTCATCAATTTAGATACATAGGATGCATCAGTAGGGACATTTTTAACATATCATAAATAATATCATCTTGAGATTTCATGTCGAGTTAGAGCCACAGTACAAAATAACGTACAACAGTTTAGTTGTTGCCTTATAAAAGTTTTTTATTCCACTCTTAAATAATAAGAACAGATCACATGAGGAAACAATCAACAAGCCCATTAAAAACTTCAAACTATTAAGGTTATTTTTGTCTTATAAACTCACTGAGTAAGTCTGCCCTCCTACTCTGTGGAGTTCTGATTCAACAAGATCCTTTAGTTTGTTCTTGACTTTGAGTATGATAATAGTCCCATACACTTCAGTGGGGCCTGAATGGACTTTAATGGATCACTCTTGTGTTTAGAATTAAGAATTTAAGAATAGAAGATCCTGCACGAAGTGGAAATATGTTCAGTTCACCATACCCTTAAGGATTGGCAGGATTTGGAAGCAAAAACAAGGGGCCCAGGCCTTTTATTTGTCATGGAGAATGACTCTCCATTGTGGAGGGAGTTCAGAAGTTAAGGGCTAAAAGGTTGGAGGAATGAGGTGTGAAGATTGTTGTTGCTGAGTTGAATTCAGGGGACAGGGCCACCACATGCCCTGTGTATGATTTAAGTTTCATCTGGGATGATGCTGAGGCTCTAGGACACTCTACTGACCTTCATGACCTTCATCTTGGATTTGCTGACTTCCCCTGCATGCTGCAGGGCTCATTTATATGCCCTGACCTCTGAGGAGAGTGAAGTGAGAATGAACTGCTGCCTGATGATTCAAAATGTTATTTGCATTGGATCTGCTGCATGGCAGGAAAGGGTCAGCTGCTTGGAATTTTAATATTGATTTTATCCTTCTAAATAATTGTCAGGGCACTCAGAGGGCGTATTTGATTGGTTTGTATTGAAAGAAAATAATACATACACATGCAATAAAGTGCATGTGTGACCTAATAGTGAACAGATGCTTTGTGCCACGCTGCTACGGTAAGAGTCCCCTTCCTGCGCTCACCCAATTGTCTGCTAGCACCAAGATTTATCTCTATGAAAATTCAGAAATCATGTCATATACTATGATAATCTATCTTCCTGCACTGTGTGATATTTCAAAATATCTGCAGCTGGCATCTTCATGAAATAGTGCTGGTTTACTGCAAAAATGAACATAGGGTTTGGGGTCTTTGTTTAATTTTTGTTATCATATTTCAACAAAAGAGCAAGGACAACTGTATGCCGCTGTTATGTGGGGTATGTACTTCTTCCATTCAATCCATGCAGTGTTATGCATGGTGTTTTAAACACATTATAGTGTTTTAAACACGTTAACAAGGGCTACTGTAATTTTAATAAACCACCATTGAAACCTTTGGAGTTTATAGTGCAAAGGCAAGTCAAGCTTACTCCATAAAGAATATTATCTTTGGGTAATTAGAAACATCCAGCAGGTCAAAGTTTTAGCACTTTATTGATTAAATTCTTCAGTGCGCGTTTAGTTAGCTCCTGGCCAGTTCCAGTTGCACTGAGAATAGTAAGTTAACATTCATTGTCTGATCCATTCTGGGAAATATGCGAACTGGCAAAGGCCTTTAGCCAAAGTATAGTGTTTTTTAAAAGGTTCTCATGTGGCCATAATCCAGATAATTAACAAACTGAGCAGTACAGGTGTTACAGCAAAGCAAACAAACAAACGCACATGCTTTTATATTGTATTTTTAAACTTTGCCACCTTTCAAGTGAAAAATCAGGTCATGGTCTTCATTTAAAGCAGGGGCAAGCAATTATTTTAGGTCGAGGGCCGCTTACTGAGTTTTGGCAAGCCGTTGAAGGCCACATGACATGCAACTCTGGGCAGATAAATATTAATTTTCTAAATTTTTTAGGGGCCCCGCAGGCCAGATAGAATGGCTTGGTGGGCCACATCAAGCCCGCAGGTTGCCCACCCCTGATTTAAAGGGTTCACCTACTAGCAGGACAGTCTCCATTTGTAAATAAGTGTTTCTAAAATGTGTTCAGTCTGCATGCTCTCTCCTACAGCATCTGTTTATTAAAATTTCAGTTTGTACCCAGACTATCAATAGAGAGATCCCATTGGGTGAAGCCACTATGATGATCCAATTCTGCAAGCTACTGAGTTAGTACTGCAAAATGAGTAGGCAAATGATCTATCATATTCCTGACAAATACATTTCTGTTCATGTAGCCCACATCACTGTTTTACAAAGTTTGAAGAATTCCCATTAGATGCCAATGGGTATTTTTATAAGACTTTTGCCACTTTGGGATTTTTTCCAAACATTTTAGAGGGGATTTATTTTTCCTCTTTTTTCAGGATATTTTCTATTTATTCTACTTTTTAAATGGGAAGTACCTCCATCCATTTATGTAGAGGTACAGGGTTAGTTCAGTGATTTTCAACAGGTAGTCCGCGGAACCCTGGGAGTCTACAGCCTGTATCTAGGGGGTCTGTGAAAGATGACTATGATAGATCAAAAATATGTGAATACCTATACATACAATACAATTCAAAGGGGTTCATACAGCCATTCAACATTTTGGGAGGTCTGCAAATGAAAAAAGTTTGAAAACCTCTGGGTTAGTTCAATTCATCCCTTGGATCTTCCACTAGCAACAAAGCAGCTGGTTAACTTTGGTGACTGAAGTTGCCTTAGCGACTAGAATTATTTTTTGTATGTGTGAGTGAGGTGAGAACATAGCCTTTCATTCTGAATTTATTTTACAATTCTGTTCCTGAATTCTTAGGGCACAACTCTACTACCAATTTGCCATACTTGGCACTACCATGATGAAATATGACATGGTGCTCCAAATGCATTACTTCCTGCAGCAAAAGTACTGTCCACTGTTGTAAGTCCTCTTACAGCAGGACTGTACATAAGGGCATATCTATATTGTTTGTTTAGCATACCAGGTGTTAACACAGAGTTACAACAAAATTGGTTCCTGAAAACGGCATCTTAAGTCGAAACATTGTAACTCAGAACTGATTTTCCCACAGGAAACAATGTTATAAATGGATGATTGGTTCCTGAACCAAGGCCCAATATCCTTTTTTCACCAGAAATAACCCAGATTTTGTACTCAATCAATTATAGATAAGTAATATAGCTACATTAATGTATTTATATTGTAAATACCAATCATATTGATTTTGAAGGACTTCCTTGAGGTGACTTTGCTGGACTTGTTGAAGGGCTCTTCATTGGACTTTTTGAAGGGTTCTTGGCTGGAGTCTTCTCAGGAGTCTTGTTTGCTTTCTTAAAGAAAGCGTCCAAAGAAGTTTGGACAAATGTTCTCCAGGGAGATGGACAACACAATGAACTTGCTTGCTGGTATGGTGTTGCATTGGATCAAGCATTGTAAAGTCAAAACTGACATCAGAAAGTTAAAACAGGGTGTCAATTTAGAAATGTTATATGTGCAAAATGTTGTAACTCGAAATATTGTAAGTCGAGGACTGCCTGTATTTAGATGGCTGTAACAGGCCCCTACCTGGCTTACCTTGGCACTGTGGCCCAGGTGGTCAAGCCGCAACTGGCACAACTGATGCCCCATGGCTGGAGGGTTCACCCCTGATTGACCCAGAGCCCCATGGCCACACATGGAAAAGCAGCCCAGAGGCTGGAAGCCAGGTAAGAAGTGTATGGACACCAGAGCCAGAACTGGATATACTCCCTGTCCCAGGAGAGAATGCGGAGAAAGACCTCAGACAAGAAAGGAAAGTTATGAGATGCAGGAGGGACAGGAGAGAGGAAAAACAAACACACAGGGAAGACAAAACAAGAACAAACTACTTACTTTCAACAGGAGCCGCAACACTGCAGGAACAGAAAGAGAATCCCATGCGGCTCATCAGCTATGCCTTTAGTTAGCTGAGGCTGGCCGGTGACATCACGAGGAATTCCCATCCAGCAGGAATAAAGGGGGCAGACAGACAAGGAAGAGGAAGACAGAGGAAGGACCCAGGGAGTGTGGGGGTGCCAGGCCCTATCCGGGATCATCACTGGGAAGAGAGAGCAGTGAACAGGTTGCCAAAGGAGGCTCCTGACTGCAGCAACAGCAGCCAGGAATAAGCGACCAATGACAGAGGCAAGCGGGAAGAGGCTCCACCAGCCTGCAAGAGTTACAGCGGCAGAGGAAACAGCAGAGGACATACAGGAATCACCACCACCGCAGCTGGGAGTATTGGGGACCAGAGGGAGGAGAAGGAGCCCTACCTAGCAAGAGAGCCTCAGCAGAAGCAGACAGAAGGGCTGCAGAGAACTCAGGCGTTGATCCTGAGTGTGGGGGAATGGCGAAACCTTCAGATAGGGACACTCCAGAGGGGAGAGGATCAATATAGCCATGGGCATATAGAGGCAGGGGAAGGAGGGGAAGGGAAGACCCAAGCAGGAGCCAGCTCCTAGCCAGACTGTAGGGAGCTCGGCACCCAGGGCCTGATATAAGATACCTGGGAAGGGAGTTGCTTTTTGTTCTTCTTTTTGTGTTTCTTTTGAGTTTCGTCATGTGAAGGGGTTGAGAGGTAGGAGACTACATGAGAGTAGGAAAGACATGGCGGAGTTCATAAGTTGGCCTGTCGAGTCAAGGTCAGGGAAAAGCTCCTTCTAGGAGAGTACGGACAACATAAGCAAGACCAGTGAACACAACTCACAATGGAATAAGCAAATGAGCCTTTGAAGTTGGTATCTTGAACCAGCTCTATGGTAGTAGAAGAGGTACATGGTCACAAAGGCGGCACAACTCATTGAGGTGGTGTGAGGACAGGGTGTAGTGGTGGCGGAGCCCCACTAGTGACCACCAGACTACCTGTGCCATAGAAGATTCTTGAGATAGTCATTCCCCTCCACTGGGAAACATTCAAGTTGTGGCAGGTGAGATAGGGGAAGTCTTCTCATAGAGGGAACATCAACACTGCATTTTTAGGGAGGCTGTAGGACATACACCCCTCTGTGCACGAGCCAAGGTAGCACGTGACGAATTACTTGAGACCTGGTGGTCACACTCCCCAGTTCCAGAAGCACCCTGTCACCACCTCTGCCAGCTAGAGGGGCCATAGGAAGCTGCCTAGGCCTGCCATAGCCCAGCAGGGACCAAACCCAAAGAATGCCCATGCCGCAGCCACAGAACTGCCTGGAAAATGCTGGGCATAGCTCTGGTACCTGTCTGGGACCAGACCCACTTTCTGTGATCAGGCAATATGGACTGGAGCAGCAGGGCCAACCAGCCCACAGAATCATGAAGCCTGGAATGACAATGGTTAGATGGAGACAGGAGGGAGCAGCACAGTGGGCTCTAAGGGAACCTGACAAGGGTAAACCCTGAGGGGATGGTCCACGATGCCCAAGCCTCCCTGCAATTTAAGGCTGCACCCAAAGTGCACCATCAGGGGATATCTGCCACATTTGGCCACAAGTGACCCCAGTGGGGAATATGCAGAGGCCCTGGAATACCTGGTCAAGAGACCATCAGAGAAAGCTCTGGGGGAAAAGAGGCCAAGTAAAAGAGGGGAAGGAAGCGTAGGGGAAACAGACCCTTAAACCCTGGTACTTGAGATCGAGCAGCTCATTATGGGGGCAATGGTGCCCTGCCCACCACTCAGACTGGGTCATGCTGAGTTGCATTATTTCTTGTGTTTTCACTTTCCTCAAAGTGTGACAGAATCACGGGACGTTCCTGTGACACTTGTGTTTCATCCTACCAGCACATCAAACACCCTGTGATGACATCAAGGCATGGCCTAGGATCTATGATAATATCTGAGTAGAAAGGAGTGGGAAGGAGGAGAAGGAGAAGGAGGAGGAAGGGAGGGGGAGCCCGACAGAAAATACACCAACGTGCTCCTGAGCCAGTAAGAACCACTGAGCAACATCACAGAGGTCCTAGGAACACCAAAGTCATGGCAGGTGAGTAGGCTCAGGGGAAATTTCTCCCTAGGTGGCAGGGTGAGGGTCTGTCACAATGACCCATCCCATTCCCTAGGAATACATTTTTAAGAATCACCTAACATCCGTGCTACACAAAGGAAGTATTACCATTATCTTAACAATGGGGAAACACAGATACTGATCCAACATTGTGTAAGACATTTGTGGACAAGCTCACATTTCCTCATACCCAGTTTATTGTCCTCACCACTTAAACATTCTTCTGCAAATACAAGGAAATTTACAGCATGACACACCATGCCATATTCAAGATGGCAATGAACTTTAGGAAAAAAAAGAATATCAGGATGGGCATATCATCATGTCCATCCTGAAGACATCTTTGTCTACAAGCTCCCTAACTATTAGTTGGAGAAGGCCATCAAGAGGCAATCTGTTCTGATACCGAGTCCATTTTGAAGGGGTCAAATGCTCAAAGTGAATTAAAAAATGAATTTTACTCTTGAAGGAAGCACAAACATTGGCTCATAGCAAAAGAGAAGGATTAAATTTGTTGCAAAACTAATAGGCTAAACCATCAGCAAGTATATACTAGCAAAGTATCTTTAAAGTCAATGAAATTATGCTGGTTTATACCAGCTGAGAAGCTAGTATCATTAATAATATGGACAGTACTTCACTGGAGAATCAAAGGAATTGAGGAATTCCGATTAGCAAAATACCTGCAAATCCTGTGTGAATAATAGGTAGCTACAGTTTGTCTTATAAATCAAGGTCTTAGTTGCTGTGGAAATGTTCCTTGTATAATTTGCCTGCGTAAATAAAATTCAACTGCTATAGTTTCCAGGCACAGAGGATTATGGAATAATGAAAAACAAAACCAAACCAAAGGAAACCAATCAAGTGAAGCCTTAGGGGGAAAAATGTAGGTAAAAGTTAGGTTTAATAATAGTAGATTACTTGTTTATGAGAACAAAACAGAACATACTCTCTTCACTGTTTTCATTTTGCTAAGGAAAGCAAACTTTGGAAATACTTCAGAAATGGAAAACACGGCCTTGATGTTGAAACCATATGGAGCAGCTGTGCCTCTGTTCTGCACCTGACTCTTACTCAGACTAGATATCTTAGAGAAAGATCTGAGGAGAAATGACTGTCAGCAGATTGCAAAGAAAAAGCCAGGAGTATGTTGTTCAAGAGTAACCTCTTTGGAAAAAACACTGTAGGCTGGTGATGAAAGCCATCTGAGAGGTAGACAGATAGATCTCATTGTAATATATTTCACCTCACAATACATATTAACTTTCTTCCTTTTATAATGCACACCAGGCCTGCTTTAATTGATATAACTCAATTCTGCAGCACATAACACTGGAAAGAGAAATCTTTTCTAGTTCTAGGTTACTGTGCAATATTGTGCCATAGCTTGCAATTTAATTGACTTTATTGCCATGTGACAAGTCTTGCACAAACAGGTTCAGCCAGCTCGTAATAAAGCAAGCAATTTGTACTGAATGTAGTTGCCATCCCACAGTGTACAAATAACACCAGCCTAATCATCAAATATTATGAAGCCCTGGGAACAGTTTCTGGAAGACACAACATAGAATTTCGGCCAAGTGGCTGAAGCTGCGGCTGTGGTAGTACACTAGATCAAGTCCCCTGGGGAGATAAGGCTGCTTCCTGACATTCACGTCTTTCTCCCACTAAAGAAAAGCCAAAACAAACACAAACAAGTAGGCAAATGTCAAGATTATAATCAACCTCCTTATTTTTTGTCATATTTTCTATGAACAAAGGATGATGAAGTTAATACAATCTATGTAGGGGGTGAAATAATGGCTAATTTTCATTCCAACGGACATTGATATGGCTATTTCTTACTACTGTAAGATTTACTGTGCCATTGCCAAACACTGTGTCAAGTCTACAGTCCTTTTTTCATTAATGACATCTCCCTGATGCTGCAAAAGAAAGGAAAAAAGTGAACTCTACTTGATCATTTGTGCAGTGCTGCAAAAAAGAGAAACATTCTTCTCCTGATCTCTGCAATAATAAGCTTATAAATCTGAACCATGAAAACTGATTAGCCAAAATTACTATTGTAATTTGCTATTGGTAATAAAATTATCCAGAACCTTTTCCCATCTAGCTACTTAAACTTCCTGACATCCTGCAGTGATGTTTTCCACATGCTAACATGTAGCTTAAGGTATTTCTTATTATTATTTCCCCTTTCAAATTTGCCTGACTTCCTACCCATAATCAGACCTTACCACAGTCATCAAAGCCTTCCTCAGACCAAATATAATATCACGTGTCCAAGGGTAATCACTTGGGATCATTTGGAAGCTAAAGCTAGGACAGAATGCTATTGCCTGCTTATTGAGTTGAATGATGGAAACACTTGAGACTGCAACTCAATGATCAGCACTGGCTTCTGGAAGGAATTCAAAGCATATGTTTTAATCAGGAAAACTATTAGATGGTTCTCCAGTTTAAGACTACCTCTCAACACAGTTGAGATTAGCAGATACACTAGAAAGTGATTTCTGCCCTTGAATACAAAACTTGAACCCCCATCATGGTCCTTCGGTGCCTGATACGGGTGAGGGGTTGCTATGTGATGCATATGTAGCGAACTCAGAGCTCACTGGCAGATCCACACAGCTTCTAATGGAGCTGCACATAAGCTGTGAGCTCTGAGTTCACCAGCTGATCAGTTCAGGCTCTGACCAGAGCCCCTCCGATTCACATGGCTCCAGAGTCTAAGGGATAAGTGCTGGATTTTTTTGCCCTCTTTTCTGCCTCTTCTCCCATCCGTATAAATTCAGCGGCAGGAGAAAAGAGGGAATGAGTGGCAACAGCAGAGCTCAACCCTGGTATGAAAGCTGGTCTTGCTAATCAGGGCTCTTGCTAATCAGTTTTTGAGCTCAGAGCTCATGGCACATGCATTGGTCCAGGAGGAGCTGTGCTGACATGCTGGTGAGCTCAGAGAGTTCACTGCACATACACCACACAGCTGAAGAGGGGTAGCAACTATGCCACCCCCTGCTCCCTACCCTTGGATCTTCCCTTGGTGGCAGATTCTTTAGCTTTCCAAATATACCATAGAGCCTTTATTTTTCACATCAGTGTTAAGGCTGGTGAAAAAAGTACAAATTTAGAGGAACATATTACTGGAAAGTATTTTTGTCTAGGTTTATGATGCAACTTTTAGCTTATGGGTTGACAACAAGCTAAATACAAAGGATCAAGAAGAATCAATCATTTCTTTCTTCTATGGTCTCATACAGGATATTTGGGCACTTTTACATGTGCTCCAAGGGTGGGAAGGGTGGTGCTTTAATTGGAACAGCCCCAAAGTCTGCTCTAATTAAAGCGTTGCTGCGTCTTCTGTATCAGTGTCCCCACGCTTCAAAATGGTGGTGGGGACACTTGAACTACAGCTCTTTGATTGAGCTTTAGCTCCCTGTGCTTCAAAATGACTCCACTACCATGAGATGCAGGAGGCTGCTGGAGTGCTACAATTGCCACACTCCAGCAGACTCTATTAATCAAGTCTGCTCCAATGCAAAGGAATTCCAGTGTGTCAGAGCAGCCTCTGCGATCATGTATAAGCATGAATGCCGTGTGCCCCCAGAGGCTGGCAATGGTAGCACTGTTGGTGGCAGGAGCATGGCAGCGGCTGGAGGTGAGCTCCCACAGGCAGCTGCAGCGCTGTTGACCAGCACTGACCAGTAGTCAGCGACTACCCGCAGATGCCGCTGGCAGTGTCAGCAGAGACCAGTGGCTATCGCAAACTGCCTGCAGATGCTGCTGGCAGTCACGGTAGTGGTGGCAGAGGGTGGTGAGTGGCATGTGAAATAGCCTTATTTTAAATATATAGTGACAAGAGCATATGAACGTTTTTGGGTACTATAAATGCGATGAGGAGAAAAAAGTCTTGTCATTCAGTGGACAGCTTTAGAACTGTATGCCAATACTGTGGTAATCTCCAGAATTCAGTTGGAATGAACTAACACAGGGGTTAGGTCAAACATAAAGCCCACAGGCTTTTGCCCCAGCTCTGGATGTGATACCAGGGCTTCTGCCAATGATGCCACTGGGACTGGAGCTGCGACTGCAGGAAGCCCCACCACTGCAGCCAGAGCCTCAGTCCATAGTGCCACTGGGCCTGGCAGTGCCTTGGCAAGAGCTGGGATGCTGGCTGCTGACACGAGAAACCTTGCTACCACATCTAGAGCCTGGTCTCAGCTGCAGTGGTAAGGCTTCTATCCAAGGGGCTGCCAGCAAGAAAGCTGGAGAAGGAGCTGCCAAAAGGCACCTGAAAAGCCAGGAATGAGGCCCTCCAACCAACTTGTTTTTTACATCCCTGATACAATATTCATAAATGCACACTTGGGACCAGCTCTTGGTGGGAAACACCTGGATGCAAGCCTATTGTGCCCCTAAGAGCAAAGACCCTCAGCAGACCCCTCTGGCAGACCCCTACCTGACCCCCAGTGCAGAGCCACGAGGTAAGTGAGGCCCATGCTGGGTGGGGAGTAGATAGAGGGGGCAGCTGAGCAGAGCTGAGGAGAGTCACACCCCACCCTGGCTCTTACTTAGCCCAGCCCCCAGGGAGCCACGTAAACAGAGCACACAGCTCTGGCGCTGTGGGCCAATGTGCAAGTTAGCGTAGGAGTTTACACAGGAGGGTGCATGGAGGAGCCACTAGTGAGCATTCTCAGTACCAAGTTGCCCCGGAGTGGAGATGCATAGCACACCCCATGCCTGTTGCATCCTTGGGCAGTCAAAGCCCACCATGCTGTGGGATGGACCTCTGACACTGGATCTTGGGTAAAGGGAAGAAGGGACCTGCCCTCCCCTGCTCTAGGGAGGGACCTGAGAACTCAGCAAGTTCCCCAGCTCCTCAGGAAGCCAGAAAGCCAGGGGATCCCAATGTAGTGGGACCCAGGGGTTCCCAGTGCAGCCAGAGGATCCCAATGCAAGCAACTTGAGCCTGTCTACCATGCCACAGAATCAGCATCAGCAACAGCTGCTGGTGAGGTCCATGTGGAGCTAATTACACCCACCTGATCTTCTACTCAAACAAGCACCTAGGGAGCCAAGCGAACAGGGTCCACCCTGCAACATAGTAATGGGCACACACCACACCCCTAGACTCCCTGATCTGGACCCCCACTTGGGGTACCTTGGAGGTCTTTGCACAGATGGAGCGTATGGTCCTGGCCTCCACATAGATGGAAGGAACCCTTGTCTCCAGGCTGTGGAGGCTGCTTGGCACATCTGATGGAGGCTGGGATCTGGAGTTCAAGCATTCCCACTTGTGAGATGTGCTCACTGGTAAAGATTCTGGAGGACCAAGTAAGGAGCTCTAGGAGGAACTGAGCAGACTGTGAACCATCAGAGAACACAACACCAATTTCAGGCTAAAAAGGGCCAATTTCAGAGAGCTCAAGAGGCTAGTCGACGAGGCACTGAGGGACTGTAGGGTTGAGGACATGGTCGTTCACGAAGGGTGGGCGCTCCTTAAGGAGACAATCCTCCAAGACCAAGGGACGACCGTTCCCGCCCGATGTAAGATAGGCAAAGGTGCCCAGAAGACCCCATGGCTTAATAGGGATATTCAGGGGACCCTGAGGACAAAGCGGGAGGCTTACTATCTTTGGAGGAGGGGAGCAGCCTCCAAAGAAGAGTACTCTTCTTGTGCTCGGGCGTGTAGAAGGGCTGTCAGGAAGGCCAAGGTGGAAGTAGAGCTTCGCCTGGTGACTAGGATCAAGGACAACAGGAAGTCCTTTTTCAAGTATGTTGGGAGCAAAAAGAGGGCCCCGGGAAACGTTGGACCCCTGAGGGACTCGTCGGGTAACCTGGTGCTCGCGGCCGATGGGAAGGGGGAGATCTTCAATGGGTTCTTTGCCTCGGTCTTCCTGAGGGGGGACCAGGACATCCCTCCCATTGGAGGACTGTATTCCCCCTCGGGAATCGCTGCTAG
>JAGPOW010001296.1:108785100-108796318 GCA_030014935.1 Caiman crocodilus
ATATATATATATATATAAATAAATGTTACATTTATAGTTCTCTGCCTCATCAGGTTTCCTGGGAAATCCCTTCATTAGGACTATCCCTTCAAAAGTTTGAAGTTGGGCATGCTTCTCTTATGTATTCTCATAAAAGCTTCTGATGTGGCAGGAATCTATCACATCACTGAAGAATATTTTTTCCTATTTATTTTGGCCATAGGCACATTGATCCTTTTTAGGACTTTTTTCCCTGAAAAAGCGAAGTATTCCAACCTCGATTTTATAAAGCTGATGTCATGGCTCAGTTTGGAATGGTTACAAACCCACACTGCCTCTGTGCTCTGCTGAACTCAGAAACGTCATAGAAATCTTAACCCTATGTGCTTCTGCAGGTTTGACTCATATGAATGCATCACCAGTTATTTCACTAAGCTGCATTAACCATGGAATTTCTCCTTGAAGTTCCAAACTTAGACTGGGCATGTGCTGCAAATGATTTCCCGAAAATATTGCTTTGGATTTTTATAGTAATCTGCCTGAATCTTCTTTGTCCTTTTGGTGTTATCATCCCACAAATATCCTAATGCACTTAGCCTTTTGTAGTCCGTGGGATTACCTGTACACTTAAATGTAACTGTCTGCTTAAATCTTCACCCAAGACAGCAGCTTAACTAAATATTACCAGATATTCGTAGAAAGCAAATTCTTATTTTGGATTCACATATATTTGCAATAAAAACTGAATCCAAGCATCATGCTCCAAGGTTCACATTACTCCAGTCAGGAAAAGAAGACGTGGTATGTGATGTATATTCACCAAGTATTGCTCAAGTGTTGAATATTGAAACCTCAACCATTGCTAGAGTTGGTTAAATTATTCAGTGAAAAGAGCTTATTTGTCAAATGTAGTTCTTTTCTTTCTGTTCACATATTGTCTGTAGACTGATCGGCATTTCTACAAGTTGGCTTTTGTCACTTGAAATGCCTGACTGAAGTTTAGTATGAACAAGATTCAGTTCATGAATTGTTCCCAAACTGTTCATTTGTGCACTACATTGCATATTCAGCATTCACAGTTCAAACAGCAAGTATTTCTCTAGGATTTTATATAGCTCTAACATCTCAGTATCTGAGCATTCCTCTGCGATCTAAAAATGGGAGTGGAGGGAGAAGAACCTATATGAACATAATGAAGATGTCATCTAGGACCTGGGAATAAATTTTCTGAAACTCAATAGTGCTGTATGGTGAAAAGATGATTCTAAGGGTAAAGATGTCAGGCAGAAAAGAAGTGATTTTGAGTCACAGATAGGTTAGGACAAGAGAGAGTTCCTAGGTTTGGTACAGGAGTATTGGGGCATTCTCAGAATTGACTTGGAAGAAGCTGAGTGAGTTAGGGACCTTTTAACTTGTGAATGAGGATGAGTTAAAATATTAAGACTGGGTGCAGGAGGAAATGGCATCTATAGAGGAAGTGGAAGAACCGTTGTGTGACAGTGGGGGATGATCAGAAGGAGAAGACTGCAATGATTTGAGAGAAAGGTGCAGCTCAGAGGGAATGGTGGAGGTGTCAATGGGGAAAATGCTGTTTTCTTGCATATTGCTGTTGACTGTGAAGTATCTTAGTATTCCTGTTCTGAAAGCAGGAAGATGAAGGCTACCTACTTCCCTACAATCTGCCTACATCCCTCACTCAAATATCCTCCTCCTGATTCACAGCCACAGCATCTTTCAATTTTTCACTGTACTAGTAGGGGCCAGAGACCCACCACTGAAGCTTATCGTGTGGGCACTCCTCCACTGTGCCACACTGCTCCGGCACCCCAGCTCCCGCTAGCATCACTCTGGCTGTGGGCTCCCCCAGCATCGCATGCTGTGCTTTTCTTTGTTGTGAAATAGACTTTTGTGCAAAAAATTAGGGGGGTGTTAACATTTTTACAAGGAGATAAACCATTTCCTGATCCATTTTATTAGCTTTTCAGACACCTGTGCACTCATTTGGGCTGGCCTGCTCTTACCTAGTTCAGCAGGGGACTAAAGCTTACCACCCTGTGTTGCTCAGCAAAACAGTAACTGGTCAGACTGAGGATCTGGCTGCAAAGAAGAGAGCAGTAGTGTCCTACTGAAAACTTCCCATTGAGTGGTTTGGAGAGAGTAGGGGAGGTACAAGGGTTGTAGTTCCCTCATGTAGCTCCTCCTGAAGTGACACAACCATGCACAGCCATTTGCTTTGAGGTTAGCTAAAAGATTTACTCCAATCTTTGTTGAATAACATATCAAATCTTTGGACGGTTAGGAATAAGCATAACTTAATATCCATAGGGAATATGACCTGAAGAAACTAATGATAATTATAGAGAGAGACATTTTGTCCATCCCTAACAAGAACTTTAAAAGCACAAGTTTTCCTTAATAAAAGTCCCATCTGGGATTTTAAATATGCAGGGTTTGTTTTCTAATTTTCATAAGAAATAATTTGCATATCTTAACATAAAAGGCATGTAATATGTTTCTATGAAATTCTTGTAAAGGCATTTCCAAATTCCTCCTGCTAATAAGAATGACATTGTTATTGAATTTAACTCCAAATCTACATAATTCACCTTGAAGAGATTGGGGGAGTGGGGGTGTTCTTACACATTTTGTAAAACAGGATGGACACAAAGCAATATGCCATAAAGCAAGACATATTTATCAAATGCTCACACTTTTCTCTTTACAAAGAATAGTGTACTTTACAAGCCTAACAGATACCAAAATAATTCTTGGACATGCCTTTTCAATACAACTACAAATAACAAAAATGAAACTCTGACGCTTTCCTTGATGAAACAAACAAGCAAACAATTTTAGTAAATCTGAAGAGACCTATTGCTTAATATTAAGTGTTTTTTTAAATCCCTTTCTAAATACTTTTTAAAAATTATTTGGGCACTTTTCAACATAAAAATGCAATTTGAAAAATGGATGAAGCCTTTCACTTTTTTTCATTTTTTGCTGGCTGAAGCAATTTGTTGAATCCATCCTAAATTCATTAATACTTTCAGTTGCCCCAAAGAAGCATTCGTTAGAAAATACATAATGTGCTGAAAATAATTCACCCAGTTTTAATTAGTATGTCACAGTAAACCTGGGGCCTGTACAATGTGCAAGCAAAAACAACATAAGCACCTTCCTGCTTTTTGCTGTTTTTAGTTCAAGGTCCCAGTCTACAAAGCAATAGACAGTCACTCAACAAGTACCCCTTTACCATATTAATCTGACAGTATCCCACATGAGGCAGAAGGCAGGGTACAGTGATATCTTAGAGACTAATTTGTTCAGGAGGCATGAGGTTTTCATAATCTACAGCCTACTTTATCAGAAGAAACTTGCAGAGCAGGGATACTAAATATAAAAGGATGCCCCCATAAGATAGAGGTAGGTATTATGTCCAGAGCACTGAGGCTAGGGACAAACATTGCACATAAACTGGTTTAAGTGATTGGAAACCTATTTAAACTTGTAATAGACAGAAGTTTAGTTCATATAAACCACTTTCAAAATGGTTGAAACCAGTTTAAGATAGACCTGGATGGATGCAGTATCAAATGTAACTGATTTATGTTAAACCGGTCAATCAAATTTCTGTCGCAGATCCCCTCCCAACTCAAATCAATGCACAGTCTCCCAGCATCTGAGGATAATTTAGGAGGGAAGTTCTCCTCTGCACCGGTGGCAGGGCTTGGTGGGTCCTGCCTGGAGTGAGAGAAACCCCTGCTGAGGCATGGAGATCACCCCCTATGTGGGCTGGTATGGAGTGCCAACTCAGCCCCAGGCTGGAGGGACTGTTCCCTGCCCCACAGCTGTAGGCAGGGGGCTCAGGAGGTACCAGACATGCTGAGAGGTAGGAGGGGAAAATTCCCCTTTTGCATCAATGACACATCTCAGGTGGACCCTGCCTGGGGCATAAAAATCCCCGCACACAGACTGGGCCCTGGGCTGGAGGGACTCTTCCCCCAGTATGGGGGAAGAAGGCAGGGGTTGTGTGGGGGGCATATCCCAGGCTGCCAAATAGGGACAAACCCAACTTGGCTCCATTTGGGTGCCCTTGGCAGTGACCAGCAGGCTGGAAGACATGCTCTATCCCCCCTGTCCCCAGCTTATGGCCTGAACCATTACAGGCATCTGGTTGCCTTTCTGGATTCAAAAGTTAAAATCAGTTCACTTCATTATCAATTCAATCTATGCAGTTTAGGGAAACCTGCAAAGATTGAATCAATTTAGCCTCAGGCTTTTTGACTGTCTGTATTTAAGTTGCCTGTATTATCTGAAGTAACAATGGAGAACTTAACACCTCAAAGAATGTGTGCAACAGTTTGTCCCTGGCAGAAACTGAGTCCTCTTCAGTCCACTGTGACTATTTTGCAAAAATCACTTATATTGGGCATGGCTTGAGAACCACCACTTTTGCTATAGTCAGAGTTTGGGGTGAGGGAATTCATTCTTGTCCTGCTTATATGGATTGTTTTAAATTGCTATCACCCACTGACACAGAGGATGTGCTTGAGGGGGCTGAGGGCTGTGGGGGAAAGGACTTGGGGGGGGTGATTAACCCCTCAATTCGAACACACCAGGGACGAAAGGGTTCTGGAACATTTCGCCCTGCTTCTCTTTCCCGTCCAAAAAGAATCCAAAGACAATGTAAGAAATAAATGCTTTACTGACAAACTGAAACTCAGCGTAGACACACTCTGTAAAATCCACCACGAAGCACTTAAACGCCTCGTATGCACACCCATGCCAGCAGTTCCCTTCACAACAATCTCCACAACCGAAAACCTCAAACCGTAGAAAACTCAAGAGCTCTTTGACACCTATCTGATGCAACCTATCTGATGGGGGCGTCCAGGGGGAAAGGGAGCCGTGGACACAGGACCTCAGCGAGGGTGATCAGGTCTCTCCGTTGTCGTGTAGGTCCTGCCTTCCCTTTTCCTGGGCTTTGTTTTTATACTGCCCCAATGGCCAATTAGATCAGGTCTTTCTTTCACGCGCTTTTCAAGCTGCATGAGCTGGGGATTTTGCTGCATGCATGCTTCGCGTGGCTAATTGGGCTGCACCCGCTGTTTCCCCACACAGCGAGCACAGTTTGCTAGTGTTTGGTCACCTTTATCTACCACAAGGACAACCATTTGTGCACCACCATGTGCATCCTGGCTTTTAAAGGCCAGCTAGGGGAGACTGAAATTGAATCCCCAGCCAAATATTGCCCTGTCTCCAGACTCCCCTTCTTGGGGAAGGTCATTGAATGGGTGTTCATGTAACAGCTCCAGGTACATCTGGGTACAATTTGTTTCCCAGACCTTTTCAACCTGGATATAGCACACATACTATGCCTTACCCAACAATCTTCACCTGGAGATTAATGGGAAATTAGGCCCTGCTGATCTTACAATATTTGTTAGCAACCTTTGATACAGTTGACTATGAAGTGATGATAAATCATCTACATCACAGGAACACTCTAAATTGAACATTTGTAGCAGGTCTTACAAGATGGTTAGTGCTCATCACCCCTTTCCTGTGGGTCCTCCAGAGCTCCATCTTGTCTTTCCTGTTCAATGGAGTAACAGGAGCAGACAACATGGCAGTTTGCAAATAGTTCAGTGGAAGCAAGAGGAGGAAGGGGAAGAGAAAAAGGAACCAGGCACCAAATCCTGTTCTGGGAAGGTGAGCCAGGGCTGTTGAACATGTATAAGTCCATGGGGCCAGATGTGATATGATGCACCCAAAGGTGCTGAGGGAGTTGACTGATGTGATTGCAAAGCCACTGACCATTATTTTTGAAAATATGTGGTGGTTGAAAGAGGTTCCAGATGATTGGAAAAGAGCAAATATAGCACCCATATTTAAGAAAGGGAAGAAGCAGCATGGACCAGGTCCTCAAGTAGTCCATTTCTAAGCACTTGGAGAATAAAGTGATTAGGAACAGTCAGCATGGATTCACTAAGAGTAAGTGATCCCTGACCAACCTGATTGCCTTCTCTGATGAGTTGACTGGCTCTGTGGATGTGGGGAGAGCAGTGGACATGATATACCTTGACTTTAGCAAGTGTTTTGATATGGTCTACCACAATATTTTTACAACCAAGCTAAGAAAATATGGATTGGATGAATAACTGTAAGGTGGCCAGAAAACTGGTGGGGTCAAAGGGTAGTCATCAATGGCTTGATATCTAGTTGGCAGCCAGTATCAAGCAGAGTGCCCCAGAAGTACATCCTGGGTCCAGTTTTGTTCAATATTTTCATTAACGATCTGGAAGATGGGATGGAATGCACTGTCAACAAGCCTGCAGATGACACCAAGCTGTGGGGAGTAGTGGATACACTGGAGGGTAGGACTAGGATTCGGAGAGACCTTGGCAAATTGGAGGATTAGACCAAAAGAAATCTTGTGAGGTTCAATAAGGACAAATGCAAAGTCTTGTACTTAGGACAGAAGAGTCCAGGCTGCGTTAGTAAAAGCACAGCCAGCAGATTGAGGGAAGCGATTCTTCTACTCAATTAGGCATTGGTGAGGCCACATCTGGAGTATGGTGTCTGGTTTTGCACCCACCACTACAGGAAGGATGTGAACAAAGTGCAGATAATCTGGCAGAGGGCAACAAAAATGGTTAGGAGGCTAGGACACACGATTTACAAGAAGAAGCAGAGGGAACTGGGCTTATTTCATGTACAGAAATGAAGACTTGCAGAGGGGGAAAGGGTTTAATAGCAGCCTTCAACTACCTCGAGGGGGAGTCCAAAGAGGTTGAAGCTAGACTGGTCTTGGTAGGGAATGACATAACAATGAGCAATGGTCTCAAATTGCAGTAAGAGAAGTTTAGGTCAGATATTAAGATGAACTTTCTCACTAGGAGGGTAGTAAATCACTAGAACAGGTTACCTAGAGAGATTGTGGAATCTCCATCATTGAAGGGTTTTAAGACCCAGGTAGACAAAGCCTTGACTGAGATGATATAGTTGGGAAGATTCTGTTTTGAGCAGGGAGTTGGACTAGATGACCTCCTCAGTTCCCTTCCAATCCCAATTTTCTATGATTTTATTATATGAGGCTGTTGAACAAGACTTGGCAGAGATTTGAAATGAGGTGCCATAATTATGCTTATAATACCCAGCTCTATCAGTCCTGGTGGCTGGGGGTAGTTGGGGATGAGATGCAGATGAATCAATTGAAACTGAATCCAGACAAGACATGTGCAGGTGGTTGGCAGACCATTTGATTTGCAGGCAATTAGGACATCTACCACTGATAGGGTTCACTTTCTTATCACTCAAGTTTGCACCCTTGGGTGTCCCTGGATTTTCTGCTGCACCTGGATCTCCAAGTGGTGGCAGTAACTAGGAGTACCTTTCATCAACTCTAACTCATGAGAAAGCTTCAACTCTTTCTTTCAGACTCCGATTTGGCCACCAGCTTCCATGTCTTTGTAACCTTAAAGTCAGACTATTATTGCAATGTGCTCTACATAGGACTAACCATGAAGACTATCCAGTAGCAACAGCTTGTGCAGGATGATGCAGCCTACCTTCTATCAGGGATGGGTCACCGGAAGCCTATAACTCCAATGCTTAGGAGTCAGCACCAGCACCCAACAGTTTTCTGGGAACAATTCAAGGTTCTGTTTTGGATGTATAAGTTCCTAAGCAACCAATGTACCTAAGAGATTGATTAAACTTCCTGCAAGTACATCAATATGCCAGGTGAAATACCCTTGGTGAAACCACATGGGAGGTAATTCTTAGAAGTTTATGGGATCATAGGAAAGTAGGACTGGAAGAGACCTCACAAGGTCATCTAGTCCAGCTTCTTGCTCAAGGCAGGATCATCCCTGACTAAACCATTCCAGCCAAGTGTCTGTGCAAACTGCTCTTGAAAATTTCCTAGAATGGAAATTCCACAGCTTCTTTAAGTAGCCAGTTCCAATGTCTGACCATCCTCATAGTCAGAAAGTTTCTCCTCATTTCCAACCTAAACTTCTTCTGCCTCAGTTTGAGGCCATTGCTGCTAGTTGTCCTCCTCTACAGTCACAGAGAACATCCCATCTCCACACACTCTATAATTACCCTGCAGATATTTGAAGAACTGTTATCAAATCCCCCCTCTCCCAATCTTCTTTTCTCCAAACTAAATAACCCCAGTTCTTTCAACCCAGTGAGATGCTCCATCTGGTCCACCATCTCAACATTTACAAGCCACGCCTAGTACCTCAAGGTATGTAGAAAAAACATTTAAAGCTGTGTCTGTGGCTGAATCGTTGATTCTCCAAATCAGAATCAAATCTTCAGATTTGAATTTGGTTGAATCAAATTGGGACAGTGTCACGGCAGGCTCCTACAGGGAGGGCCGTGATCCCCCTGAGCTCCCTCTCGCCGCGTCTAGGCCAGCCCAAAGCACCCTCAAATTCTCGTCTGCAACGTCTTGGTCTTAAATATAGTTGGAAGGCTGCCTTATACCGCCTTGGGCATGGCGTATCAGGACCTCTGTCCCCGTGGCCTTCCGGACTCTATGTGCTCTTCCTATCCACTGGGTGCTCCTCAGGCACCCTAGCCTTAAGGGCTACGCATGGCTCAGACCAACCCCTAATACCACGCCCCAAACCTCGCAGGTGTGCTAGATGTTGGTGTGTTCAAATACATGCCCGCTCTCTCGGGCCTTCTATGATAGTGCCTCTCCTGGGCTCTCTCCATACCCTTTCCTAGGGCTCTTTCAATATGGCTCCTCTTGGGCCCCTGACTCAATGTGGCCCCTCTTGGGCCTCTCAATGCCCACTCTGGGCCTTCTTTAAAATGATCTAGCCCACTCCCGGACTTCTTATCGAGCCTCGGTCTTGTGGGCCCACCGCATAGCTACCCTCTCTTACGCCAGGCGTTCCATGCTGCTATCCCCTTTTTGACAAGGGGACCACCGCAGCACTTGTCCTTCTCTAGGAGGCACTGTGCTGCTAACCCCTTTTCTCTGGGTCCACCACAGCACCCTGCCCCTGGCTGGGGTCTTCTGCCATGCTAGCCTCCAACTGGTTTTATGGTGCCTGTCCTGGGCTTCTCACAATACTGCTCCCATTCTAGGGGTCCTTACAATGGTGCCCCCTGTCTAGGGATTCTCAAAATGCTGCCCCTCGCCTGGGCTTCTCAAGTGCGTTGCCCCTCTCAGGCTCCTTAAAATACTGCCCCCTGTCTGGGGTTCATCATGCCCCTACCTAGGCTCTTCAAATGCCCCTCTCTGGACCTGGGGTCTCCGTACCCCATAAGTTGCTGCACCCTCTCTGGCACTAGATGACGCCCTCCCGGATGCCAGGGCCCCCACACCCTGTGGGTCCCTATGAGGCCTCCTCCAACCCCTACAGCCTCGCCCAAACCACCAGTCTACAAACACTAACAAAGTGTGGGGAGAAGAACTGCCAGAGGGGGAGCCCTAACAGTGATTAGGCAGCACAGCTGCAGGTTACTAGGGCAACCCATGAAGTCAGCTGACCCTAGGGGACAGGGCCTGGCTCTTATAAAGCCCAGAGCCAAGGCCAGGCTGGCAGTTCCCTGCCGGCTACCAGAGAGTGAGGAGCTTTCTGCCCGGAGAGAGACAGAGAGAGGAAGCCTGAGGAAGGGGCTGCAGCTGTGAGGTGAAGGGCCGTGGCAGGACCGAATGTTGTTTGGGCCGATGGGCTTCTGTTTTGTTATAGCCAAAGGGCTTGTGTTTGTTGTTGTTGCAGCCAGATGGCTTATAGTATCATAGTATCATAGTAGTTAGAGTCGGAAGGGACCTGGGCAGATCATCTAGTCCGACCCCCTGCCTTGGCAGGAAAGAGCACCGGGGTCATGTCTTCAGTTGTAGCCAAGAGGCTTGAATTTGCTTTGTTGTTGTCATGAATGACCGGTGGTTTGGGCGAGGCTGTAGGGGAAGGAGGAGGCCTAATAAAAGGGACCCCCAGCAGTGTGGGGATCCCGGCGCCTGTGGGGGTGCAGTGTTCTTATAGGTGCCAGAGATGGCATGTTATCCTCAGGGGAGACGCACAGTAGTGCGGGGATCCTGGCACCAGGGAAGGCGCAGCAGCACAGGGTTGTGTAGACCCCAGCCCCAGAGAGGGGGCACTGAGTAGGAAGCCCAGGTCAGGCACAGCAGGCCCCAGGAGGGGACAACGATTGAGAGGCCCGAGTGGGGCAACATAGTAAACGCTGAGAGGCTACACTGAGAGGCCCAGGTGTGGGCATGGAGAGCCCCAGAAGGGGGACTGTATTCATTTGGAAGCCCGAGTTGGGCACAGCAGCCCAAGGAGGGGGCAACATTAAGCAGCCCCAAGGAGGGGGTAATACTGAGGCCTTCGACAGAGGGCAGCATGTTGAGAAGCCCAGTGAGGGCATGATGACCGCTGTATTGAGAGGCCCCAGTGTGGGCATGTAGAGTCCAGGAAGGGGACAACATGGGTGATGGCCCAGAGAGGATAAAGAGTGGCTGCGATAGGCAAGATCCACGTGACATCCGCGAGGCTTGGGCTGCGGTATTGGGGAGGAAGAAGCCACAGATAGTGCCCCCTAGTGGAAGGGGGGCAGTACAAGTAGAAAGGCAGCCTACCGCTATTTAACATCAACTAATTAATTAACAAAAGCACGGCAGGCGAGACAAGGTGGGCGGTTGCCCAAGGACAGGTGCGTGGGCCACATGGAGGGTGGGCCTGAGTGCCGACCTGTCACAGGGGGCCAAGAAATGCTGGCAGAATGGGTCCGCTAATGGAGTGGAATTGAGGTGCTGATGACGCAGCAGTTGCCACAAAAAAAATGTACTTATAGCCTACTTATTTACACTGTAGGCACATCTCGTGGAATTACAAAACTTAAAACAGGAAACAGGCACAATGATGCTCACACTCATGCAGGGTATGGGGCATCGGATGATTCTGGCGGGGAGTCATCGACAGTTAATCAGGCCTCCTTTGTGGCTTGGAAATGCACACGGGGATCTCTCACGTGCATCCAAGCACTCCTCCGATTTAGGCGGGCATGGCCCAAGCCTTTTATGCAGTCAGCGAACCAATTGCTGACCGACACGTGTACATAATTTACAGTGAGCCAATCATGAGCATGCACTCACTGGTGCAGCTGCAAGGTTTTGGCGGGCTCCGATCTTGCACCGAGACTTCTTTCCCTCATTACAAGGGAAATCCCTGCACCTGTGCTTGCAATGTGCTTAACACAGCTGTGCCGA
>JAGPOW010001296.1:108796418-108811867 GCA_030014935.1 Caiman crocodilus
CTGGTCCTCTACTCTCCTACACACAGCACATACAGAGAACGAACTCCCGACTGAGAGCTACATCTTCCTTGCTCGGCTTCTGTCCGGCTGAGGACTCGCTGACCCCTTGCTCCCAGGGTTTAAACCGAACCTGCTCACTCCCCATTACACATCCGAAGGCTCTCGGATGGAGGCTTACTTCCCACTCTTTCGCAGGCTCCCCTTCTCCCTCAAGTGAAAGGCAACCACTCACAACTCTTCCACCCGTTCCACCTGCTTGATGGTAAGCGAGGTGCCCTACCAACTCTGCGGTGTCTAGCACATGGCATTTTCCACTGTGCCAGGGGCAACCCTCAACCAATTCCAGCTCCATCGCATCTTCCCAGCGTACTGATCCTGTTCATGACGCCATTTGGGGGCTGAGAAACGCTGGTGGAATGGGGCCGCTAATGGAGCGGAATTGAGGTACTGGAGACGCAGCGGTTGCAACAAAAAAACTTTTACTTACAGTCTGTATACACTGTAGGCATGTCTTGTGGAGTTATAAAACTTAAACAGGAAACAGGTACAATGATGCTCACACTCACACAGGGTATGGGGTGTTGGATGATTCTGGTGGGGAGTCGTCGGCAGTTGATCAGGCCTCCTTCGTGGCTTGGAAATGCATGCAGGGATCTCTCCTCACACGTATCTGAGCGCTCCTCCGATTTAGGCGGGCATCACCCAAGCCTTTTATGCGGTCAGCGAGCCAATTGCCGACCGACACGTGTACATAATTTACAGTGAGCCAATCGTGAGCATGCACTTGATGGTGCTGCTGCAAGGTTTTGGCGGGCTCTGATCTTGCACCAAAACTTCTTTCCCACATTACAAGGGAAATCCCTGCACCTGTGTTTGCAATGTGCTTAACACAGCTGTGCCAAGGCACCTCTTTAACTGTTCTGTACTGACACAAAGTAAACACAAGCATCCTGGCTGTAACTCAAACATAAGGCACCTGGCCATAACAATGCAAGCCTCCTGGCTACCACACCACATCATTGTTCCAGCCTCTGGAACTCTCGTGAGCTGCACTCACATTTCTGTCTCTCGGAGCTCCTGCCCCTCCGGCTGCTGGCAGGGAACTGCCAGCCTGGCTCTGGCTCTGGGCTTTATACGAGTCAGGCCCTGCCCCTTAGGGTCAGCTGACTCTCATTAGTTGCCTCAGCAACCCTCAGCTGTGCCGCCTAATCAAACTACTAGGGCTCTTCCCAGCAGCATTCTCACACAAGGACCGGTGCAGCGAGGTGCGCCGCGACAGACAGTGATCCAAATCAACAAATCAAATCACTGTCCCCTGAATCAGGCCAAATCCAAATCTGAATTGAATATGGCCCACTTCATACACCTGTACTTACCACTGTAAAAGAGAGACTGGTAAATTTGCCTCCTTTAATTTGCAAGCGACAATCCTGCTAATAGAACCTAGTATGCTGCTGGGCTTTTTTGCAATAAGAACATACTATTGGGTCATATTCAGTGGTCTATGGTAACCCTCAGGTCCTTCTCTGCAGTTGTACAGCCTAGCCAATCATTGCACAGTCTATATTTGTATATTCAATTATTCTGTCAATTATTCTTTCAACCTTTTTTCATTTGTGGACCAAAACATTTTGAGTGGAGATGCAGACTCCTTTGGAAATTTTGAATAGAAGTGAAGAACCCTTTGAATTGTAAGTGTGGATATTCACATACTTTTGATTGATCACAGTCATCTTTCACAAACCCCTTAGATATCTACCTCTCCCCAAAAAAACATTAACAACTCCTGATTCAGGCGGTTCTCTGCTTTATGTTGATATCCTGGTTTAAGCTATTTTGTCTTGTGAGTATTCTGTTTCTATTACTGTGAGCCACCTGAGCCTTGTTTGTAAAGGCAGCATATAAATTGAACAAATAAACATTGGCTGTGTTTTATGCTGCAGAAGCACCTGTTATTTCCAATGACAGTGGTAGAGAAAAGCATTTCTGAGGGTCCACACTATTTTTCTCCCTTGCATGGAATCAAGCTATAAAATCTGGGGTCTGATCAAAAAGTTCCTCTGATTTGGGGTATCCACGGCTTTGTTTTTACTAGGAAAAAAAAATCTTATTTAAAGTTGTTTACTTCTAACAAGATCACAATTCATATCATTTAGCAGATCCAAATAAATCTTAGACTCTACCAGTTGTCTTCAACTCAACCTCTTAACTGCAAAAAACCTTGCTTTCAGTAGGATTTTACCTGGTGTTTGCTAACCTCAGTGAAAATCATGCCTTTTCCTAATGAAGCACATATCCCAGTATCTGACTAATGCCTGTTTGTATTTTCAAAAGATTAATTCATTAATGTCAAATGTTAATTTACTAAAGTTTAGATGTCTTAGAGGTATATCATATTAAAATAGAATCTTTTAATCATATTTTAAAATATTAAGAGGTGATACAAAAGCACGCTATTGCTGAGGGTGTTCCTTTGCTGGATGGTGGGAAGAGGGCAAAGACACCTTTCTGTACTCTTTATGAAAAAACTTACATCCCATTTTCTGCACATGTTGTAATTTTGGTCAGTCTGAATATAGCATAAGGAGGGGACAGAGAAGCCCAAGCACAGTCTAGCCTAAATGGGATGATAATTAAGCAAAATACTTTCAAGATAATTGTTTAAAGGTTCTTCTGGAGCCACTAAAGCTCAGGTTACAAATCTTGACTTCTGTGGAGTTGTCAAATCCTGCCAACATACTGGTTTCCTCATTTCATAAGACTGAAAAGGAGTAGTGTTGTTCATTGAGAAGACTGTTGAGAACAGTCTCTTTCCAGTTTAACACTAACCACTGGATGCAATTGTAGGAGAACTGAAACAAAGCTTTATGAATAAAAGTATGCCGTAGTGAGGCAGACAGAGAGGTTTCACTTGGTTGAACTGAAACTGTTCTCCCAAACTTTTATTCATAGTTTCAGTTCAACCAAGTGAAACCTCTCTGTCTGCCTCACTACGGCATACAGTCTGTCAAGGGGTACCTGTATGTGACCTTGGTAACTTGCCACTCAACTGCTGTTTCACTACAATGTTAAAAAGCCCTGGTCATATGCTGGACCCTGCAAAGGGTGAAATAAATATGCTGAGAGAAGCTGAAGCTTACTAGATCACAAGTATTGCAACCAAAGGAAAAAAGTCTTTGGGCTGCAGTGTCAGCTATGTAATACTGCTTTGTAGAAAAAGAGGTAGCCATTTCCATTTCATAAATATTCTTCATTTGTTGTGCGGCTTACATGCATTTTGAAGTCGGAATCCTTTCAGCCCTGCATATTGGATCTTTGGGGGAAATTCCACTTTAGCATTTTCTTTTAACACCTCTTGAAGCCTTTTGGTAAAATCAGTGCTGTTTGATGGTTTACAAAAATAGTTTTCCATTCCAAATCAAGGTGCAGTAATAAAGTGCCTGCACTTTCACCAGTATCATGTCAAAACCTCACCTATACACATACAAATATATATAAATGCCCACAAAGTTTACCCTATTAGATCATTTACACTGCATTTAAGCAATTCTTCTCATGTAAATTCATTTATAGCCTACAGAGACAGCACATACCCAGAAGCAGCCAGAAGGAAGCTAAGATTCTGAGGAGATCAATAGGAAACATTACATTTGTCACAGGAGTCTTTGAGTCCAAACTGCTGACAAAGGCTGCAGTTAAAAAAATGCATGCAAACTTTTATAAAACTAATTAATGGATTTTCTAAGTAAACAGTTGAGATTATATTATCACATACTATATGTGTGTGTGTGTGTGCACGCGCGCATGTGAGATTGTCAGCCTAGTCCAATTCCAATCCATCAGTAAAATGCCATTTTTAATACTCAGAAAAGAAAGATTTCAAAAATATAAAATATATTTCATGAAAATGCATCATAGCAGTCACATCTGAAAATGATGCTTGAGTAAATTAGAGACCAGCTGAAAGTTATGTAGGCTCAGACTATACTTCATATCAAAACACCTTCTCCCCCCCTTGTTATTTTTTCAGCAGTGACTAGGTATAATCAGCAGAACCGGGTTTATACACCAATAATCAATGCCTTGACAGTTTCTCTATTATAAATTTCTGTTTTCAGGGACTTATAACTCATCTGTGAAAGTTTATTCCAAGCAGAAAACTTTCTGAAGTGTGAAGACCAAAGGTCACATAAAGCTTTATATTTAAAAGAAAACTGTACCTCCTTTTGCTCAGCACAGCAAGCCAAAAGTTCAAAACAGTGCCGGAGAGGATAAATGATTCTATCGTGCTTTATTTTGACTTCAGCTTGGAAAAGGCCATTGATTTAATATGTTGAATATAAACATTAAAGCTCTTTCGATATTAAACTACTACTCCAGCAGAATGAAATTTGGGCTATTCTCTCCCATTAGACATTAACATTTGAAATGATGGCACTTTCCTATAATACACCACTCTCTTGCAGAGTCTCATAAATGTCCATTTTAAATTTCTAGCATTTTAAATATAGGGTGAATATTTATCTCAACAGATCCAGGTTTCACCCATAGCACCACTAGTGAGAACTAGCTTTTCTCATGTGAACTTTTGGATGGCAGGAATAAATGTAATGGCTGTATGTTTAGGGTGCCCAAAAGGATGAAAAACATTGTCGAATGGAAGTTTCAGAAATACTTAAATATATCATCTCTGGCTGCAGACACACAATATGTCTTAACCACTGTAACTTGCATCCTTTTCATACCCTGATGTATTATACCAACGGCTGGAACAGAGAGAGGACCAGATCTCCCTAGGTAGCTGTCCAGAGTAGGCACCAATATTGTACTTCACCACTAGAGAATGGGGGGAGCTGGAAATGACCTGCTTACATTAAGCCAAAGGTTACATCAAGATGAAATCAGTTAGAGTTGTAGACACGTGAGCCACTCTTCAGAGCAACTCACACTGGTGTATAGTTACTTCTGACTTTCCAAGGGGCAACTTTACTTCATAGTAGAAGTAAATTTACACCAAGATAGGGCTGTATGCCATATGCCTGCTCCACACATACATCAGTAAAATAAGCTGTTTGTCTACACTTCTGTCCCACAAGGAATTTCACAAGCAATTAACTCTATACACTTGAATAGTCTCTTTGAGTTCAGTGTCTTTATAGGATCAGGATTTAAATATAAACATATACAAGATAGGGTCAGCTCCAAATGGAAATAGTTTTTCTCTCTTGATTCTATCAACTGTGAATCAGCATTTATACGTTGTTGAACAAGTATTGTCTACACTCAAATACCAGTATGTGGCAATGTTTCTTGAGAGTGACTTCTTGACATAAAAATGGTGTAAGGCAGTGATGAAATGATACTGAATGAGCACATCTACACATCGCAATATGATGCCACTGCTGCAGAACCATATTTTACTACTTCCTTTTGGAAGTAATAAAGCAGGGTGTAGTAACCACCTACAGTGCACCATATGCACAGTGCACAGGTACATTTTACTGCTATGTCACCATAGCGTCACACGAAAATGGGGGAGTGAATTGCTACAGCAATGTCGCTGCTGCCAATCACATGTAGACCTACATAATTGCTACATCTCAATAGCTCACAGTACTGCATTGCTACAATGATGTAGGGCAACACATAGATGCGCCCAATATGAAATAATAGATGATAACTGCATAGCGCATTGCTTCATTAAATGTTTGGAATTTATCAGCATGATGGCATTTCTTTATATTAGAGTTCTGTTCCCTTAATTCTAGGTTTGTTTGGTTTTTTTATTCACTACTTCTCAAAATTGTATTAGTGATGATGCTAGCTCCAGCTAGAGCCAGCTATTGCTGCATAAAGTTTCAGTAGCATTGAATAATGGTGAAAAATTGTCCTCAGATCAAGATGTTTTTTAAATGTCTATTGCATCAGAGCTACTCAGGAAAAAACCTCTTTTAATCAAATTGGTGTTTAAAAGAAATCAAAAATGAAAGGTTGTCCTTCCAAAAACATATTCCAACCAAAAACCAGTATGAGAGTTCCTATTAAAAATATAAGAGAAATCAAACAAAAAGTACAAAGAAAATTTAAAAAGGCATAAAGAGAGAATTGAAATTTCTCACAAGAATTTATTTCCAGTTTCAAGCCTAATTTAGAACAACTTGAACTATAGAACTGCAATTAAGCCATTCAAGGATACAGCACTGATTTTGTAAAAGAAACTCAACAATCTAATAGGTCTCTTTCTTCTTTAACATTCACGCCCCCTAGGATATTTAGCTATTTCATTCACAGATTATTTAGGTCTTTCGCTGGATTGTTTTACCAATCGAATCCAGCTATGGGCAATCTTCGTAATGTGCTTTCTTTTCAAATGTTTCATTTGAACAATTCTGTTTCAATTGCTAAGGAAAAATCCATGTTTTATTTTAGTTTTTTTTCCTCCTTTCTATCTTTTTTACTCATTTATGAAATATGTATCTGAAAAATCCTGAACCACGCAGTACCTTATGAAGATAAAAATATAGACTGCCTTCCATATATTATTAATTTAAGTATGTAATTGCATATGATCCAAATCCCATCACATCTTTCTGTTATACCAGGGATGTGTGTATTTTTGTGTACCAACATTAGTAAACTAAACTGAATAGTTTAGATCAGTGGTACCCCAAATTTTTGGCCCACAGGCCAGATGGTCAGTGCCAAGTGGGTCCAATCAAGCACACAGGGTAGTCACAGTGGGGACCAGGTTCAGCTGAGCAGCAATGGCCCAGACCAGATCCAGCAGCGTGGGAAGAGCCTGATGGGCACTAGAACCAGCTGTGTGGGGTAGGCCTGGCCTGGCCCCATTCTGGCCATGTCTCAATGGTCAGCCCAGGCCTAATCTGGACACATGGGGCTTGTAAACATGGCAAGGGGGAAGGGATAGCACTGTTAATTGCCAACACTGCTCTGCTGCCAAAGTTCCCAACCTAGGGGGAGCTTTGCAGGCTAGGTACCATAGCGCTGCAGGCCAGACTTGGCCTTTTGGCTTAGGGTTGATTACCCCTGGTTTAGTTTTTTTCCCAACTGGTGATAACATTAATTATTAGCACATATACAGATCTTACATCTAAGTGTTTTACAGTTTGAGATTAAGGTCTGAAGGATCCTTTAAAGAGTTTAATCTGACCTCCTGCATGTTGTAAGACATTACATTTCAAACAAATATCCACATAGTAAAGGATTTCAGTACTTAGAGAAGACTAAAAAGGATACATAAGTAGAGAATAGGTGAGACCAATACACCACCAGTGTTGTCCATTAACCCTGAAATAAATAAAGGGCTAAACTGTTTCTCATTAAACCTGAAGCTATTCTAGATGATGTGGGAAGGTCGCAGATGATGTGGAAGGGTCCTGCTCTAACTCCAGCAGTACAAAATAAGCTGCAGTTGGCTTTGTAAAGTCACCACTCAAATACATCTTAGGGTATGTCTACATAGTACAAAGACATGCCCTAAATCAGGGCCCAAGACTCTTCTCCAAAGTTCACTTACAAGATGCTAAAACCACATCCCCTTTTCCCTTCTATTAAACAGAGCTCAGAGAAATTGTTACCAGAAGGGGTTCTGAGGAGACAGTAAGGGGAGATGAACAGTGGGAAAGCCAAGTTCAATACTGATGAGGACCGAGCCCTAGGTTTTCTATTCTGCTTGTAGCAACTTGTTTGGATTTATGCCAATAAAGATTTCGTCCAGCTCATGACTGCTGTCTTCTTACATGGAAGGGAGTTGCTGTGATGACTCGAAAGAAACATGATACCAGTGTCTTTTAGCTATTATTTTATACTGGTTTTGAAGATAAAAGGCAAAGTTGCCCAGCCAAACGCTCCGACTATGGGCTGGTTGACACACAGAGATTGCAGCAATTTAACTGTATCAATTACTAAATCAGTTTAGTCAAAATCAGTGCAACAGACTTCTACCCACTTAAGAAACTTATTTGGCTTCAAATATCAGTTTTAGGCACTCTGGTAGATTGAAGCATGTCAACACAAGGACACTGCTTTAATTAAATCAATTCAGAAACTGATAAGTTGTACAAATGTCTGTGTGTACATTGGTGCTACCAATGCACTTGATAGTCTCTTCTTCCTTTGTTGATTGAAATGATTAGTCTTGTAAAAACTTATAGCACAAAAAAACAAATTGTTTGTCTACGTATAGAGACAAGGGCAGGAAGGCAAGGAAACTTGGCCCTTGCTAAAAATAGATTTCCTAAAAATTACTGTACAACTCTCTCAAAAATCAGGAAACTAGTTTATTTAGTGACTGAGAGGATTATCTATGCAGGAGATCTGGGATTAAGGCAGATATTTCAAAGACAAAAAGGAGGGGAAGGAGGGAAATGTCTGGAAAAGAAAATCTTATAAACTTCTGTGGGATTTGCAGAGTGTCAACCATCATTATGATTTATTATTTGTATTGTAGTAATTCTCAAAGGTGCCAATAAGGATCAGAGCCTCATTGTGTTACACAATAGAACAGAGACATAGTCCTAACCCAGACAAGTTTAAAATCTAATTTTAGACTAGATGTAACAAACAACAAGAAGGAAAAGGAGAGAGAGGATGAGGATAAACAATAGAAGGAACATGTTGCACACACTGCTTTTACACCCAGCTTAATTATAACAAAGAGAAGTAAGGAATGGGTCAAGCAAGCTATTTTTAAATTAGAAAATGAAAGTGGTTCCAGCTCTCCAACTGCCTTGTTGAGAACACTCTTCTTGGGTAAAAGTCTTCCTTCTTTTGTCCACCCTATTGCTATTGTTTCATAAAGTCTGGGTGGTGTCGGTTGCAATACAACAAAGGCGTTTGAAGAATGTGGCTTGGTCAAAGCATTACATTAATTATTTAGGCCAACTATACTGGGCTTTTTGTAACACCAATATTCAGTTAATAAAAGTAAAGGAAAGCAGGAGAAATGCACCACATTAAAACCTACTCTTTGCAGTTATACAAACAAGATTGTGGCCACTTCCTTTAACACCGCTACTTCATGGCATTGGAGCTGGGCAATTTTTTTTTTTTTGGTAAATAATCTGTTTAACAGAAAAGTGAGATTTGGGTCAACATGAGCACATTCATACATGTGACTCAAATTTGCTGACCAGTTTCAGTTGAAAAAAAATTTTCAAGGCTAGCTTCAAAGTGAATGGAGTGTACTGATGCCATCTCTTATTCCAATAGCCTAGAAAAATAGACTGATAAGCGCTTATCCAAAATGTCAGTCACCCATTCCTTGTTCTGCCTGAACAGATCTACATCCTCATCACTGAGGAAAGTGCCCTAACCACTGAGCTATAGAATACATATGGGGTGGGTCTCCCATGATCTCTCCTGTGTTGACCTTGTTCATCAAAGCAAGGGCTTAAAACAAAAAAATGTCCTGCTTCCCAGGCGAGTGTCCTAAACACCATGTCATACAGCTATTCTTACTCTTACCCTATGTCTCAGTGACTTATTATTTCTTTTCATCCTAAAGGATCCCATAGGATTTGTCATATTTATTCTACTACAGACGGCACTAAGGGAGCACTTTACACCAGTTCAAAATGCCAATGCATTTATTGTATGGCAAATTCTGAAAACATATTTAATGTTACATAGAAAAGTACCTACAGGACAGAAACAGTGGAACAGGCAACTCAAATGAAACTGTGGTGGGAGAGAAGGCAATGTTCCACATGGTGGATACCTGTCAGACTGCTGTGTTTTTCAGACTGGGCCCATTTATACTGCTTCAGCCCAAGGATTGCAAGTTTGAGGCCAAAGCAGAATCATTCATGGAATGGCCTGTCAGATTCCAACAAAATCTGCAAATTCTGCTAAATACCTTGGCACAAGAACATGAAAAAGGCAAGGAAGTCAGTATAGTGATCAAGTTCCTAACTCCCACCCCACTTTGCTCATATTTTGTGTGCATTGAATGAAAGAACAAATTAAATTTAGACACGATTAGTCTGGTGCTGGGCCAATAAGTAGACCCATGACTCAGAGCTGGAATGTGGTTGCCCTATGTTTTTCAGCATGTGGTATACATAGAGGTCCAATAGCCAGGACCTGCTTTCACACTGGTGTTCCTTAGCAAGGGCAAAGGCAGGTTAAGCATGCCTTCTGTCTCAGGGCATGAACAAATAAAATAACTACACTGTTTTCAAATGAGACCTGGTTTATGAAGGAATTCAATGGAATTCCCTGCAACAGTTTTGTCTTTCTACTTGAAAGCACAGCTATTTGACTATATATTTCAATAAGACATAAATCATTGTAGTTTAGCTTCACTTACTGTGGAATGGCAGCAGATGAAAAAAAACAATTTCAATGGATCAGCTAATATGCATTCATTAGCAGTAAGGTGGAAAGAAGCAGTTTAGTCTGGAGCAATGGTGCTTAACCTCTGGGAGCCATGTCATGCAGCCTGCAGGGTTCACCACAGAAATTTGGCAGGTTGGAAGGGAGCAGTGGCAATTTTCTGCAGGCCAAATGGCACAGCTCTTTGCCCCAATCTATAAATTGGAGGTCTCTTCCAACCCAAACCTCCATCAGAGGTCCCTTCTAACCCAAACATCTATGAAGCTATCTGAGGCCTAATGTTAGTGTGAACAAAGAGAGACATAGATGAGCTCTCTGAAGAGCACTGCTCAGGCTGAAATACTGCATGGCTGATGCTGCATTTTTAAAAAGGATGTTGACAAATTGGAGAAGGGACAAAAGAGAGATACAGAAGTTATCTGAGGGCTGGAGAAAATTCCTCACTGTGAGAGACTTAAGGAGCTCCATCTTTTTGGCTGGTCAAAAAGAGGACCTTGATTACAGTGCGTAAGAACTTATTTGGGAAAAAATACTGTCTACTAAGCAGTTCTTCAATCTAGTGAAGAAGTCTAGTAAGAACCAATGGCTGGAGAGCAAAGCCAGACAAATTCAGAGGGAAATTATGGCAAAAAGTTTTAAGAGAGAGGGTAATTAGTCACTGGAACAAACTGCCAAAGTAGTGGACTCTCCATCCCTTCCTATCTGGAAGATCTACTTGAATGAAACATAAGTAACCAGGTAAAACTTAGTGGCCTGTGAGCAAAGGACGTTGGTCTACATAAGAGATGTCAAATTCACCCTGAGCTGTGGACCAGATCCAAACCCCCAAACTGGATCTACAGAGCCAGCAGAAGCTACAGTGAGAGTGGGAGCAGATGGTGGCACAAGTCTAGGAGCAGGAGCAACTATGTCCATTGAAATCCCGAATTTAAAGCAGGCCATGCCCCACCTTCTGGTAGCCCAGGGACTACTGTAGGCCATCTGCAATGATTCCACAGGCCTGCAGGTTGTACATTTGACACACCTAGACTAGATAATTTAAGGTTCCTTTCTGGATTTAAATTTTATGAACCTCTAGAAATTACTAGAATCCCTTAATTCAGAATCTGAATTATCTTTCCTATCTAAAAGGGATTGCTTTTCCCTGAAGTATCCAATCATACAGTGCTGGATTATAACTTCATTACTGAGACAATCACTGCCTCACATAAACTTAGAGGTTGTTGTTGGAAACATTACACAGTATGAGGATACATTCTGGATCAAATTTAAAAAAAAAACAAATAGCCTCTGTTTGTTCACATGCACTTTGAGCAACCCTTCAATACATATTTTCCAAATACATGAAATATATGTATCACCTGGAAGCATGGAGTATGGGCTAAGGTCCCCCTCCAGATGTTATTTCTGTAGTGCTACAAAATGTGTAACCCTACAACAGAGATGGCCAGCTCCTAAGTCCCTAGGTGCCACATGTCCCGGGGGCCACATTGTTATGTTTGTACCAAGGCCTTCATAAATAAATTACTCCAGACACAAGTGTGGGGAAAGTGCTGCCAGACTGGCATGGACAGAATATATTGTAAACTTAAAGTCAAATTATACATGCATTTATTTTGGCAGCTTAAACAGAAAGCAACTTTAGACACACATGCAGATTCAATACATCCATATATCTTACATGTACCAGCAGACACACCATCAGGGATACAACCCAGACCAGGTTCCCCCACCCACCACTGCACCACAAGCCAACCTGGGCATCTTCCCCCACTGCTATGCTACG
The DNA here is from genome assembly GCA_030014935.1 of Caiman crocodilus. Taxonomy (NCBI): domain Eukaryota; kingdom Metazoa; phylum Chordata; order Crocodylia; family Alligatoridae; genus Caiman; species Caiman crocodilus. The sequence goes on from JAGPOW010001296.1 coordinate 108,808,561, forward strand.
TGCTGTCCATACCACTGTACCACAAGAACATGATCTCCCCTCTGCAGACACACTCCTGATCCTTCTCAGTCCAGGCACAGCCCTTGATTCACCCTCAGCTCCCTGTACTGTCATACTGTCCTGCTCCCTGGGGCAAAGGCAGGAAGTAGCAGCCAGAAGAGGGAGTGAGAACATGGAGACTCCAGCTGCAAAGCAGCCAGAACAATGCAGGTAATGGAATCTGGGTTAGAGACTAGGGTCTGTACATTAATTGCTTATGGACATGCAGCCCATCAGCCGCCAGTTGACCATTCCTGCACTGCAAAAAAGCAGTTTTAGAGATGGCCAGGTTTCAAAGCTCCCTGGCTGGAAAGCCACAAGTTTCCAAAAGGCAGTGGGTGGTAGGGGGCCACTATGTAGCTCCAGCCACTGCCATACAATCTCACTGACAAACTTGCAAGACCTTTAAAGTTCCCAGCTCCCAAGCAAGCTGGGGGCCTTTAAAGTTACTGCATTGCTGGAGGCATCACCATCCTTGCTACCAGGCATCAAGGATGATGAGGCTTCCTGCAAGCCTCCTAGGATGGCAGGGGTTGATCATGGATCTCTACCCCAATCAGTCCCTGCTGCCACCACTACATGCACTGGAAATAAGGGTGATGGGGCTAGTAAGCAGTCCAGCACTGAGAGGCTTCTCAGTCCCTGTTTGCTCGCATGCTTTCTAAGGTTTTGGTGCCTGGGATGGTGCCCAGAACAGCCCTGGTTCCTCCTCAGCTGGGGGAAGCGAAGGGCTGTAAGCAGAGTTCATTTTGCCATTTGCTTAGAGCTTCTTCACCCTTGTTTTCAGTGTAGGTTGCAGTGGTGTGGGCTGCTAATGGTGGAGTCTCAGGGAGCACCATTGCAAGCTGCTCTCCCTTGGAGGGCAGGCAGGAGAACACTGGGATCATGCACACTGGAGACCTGGTCAGGCACAAAATGTGTTGTAGCAGGAAAAGGAAGTTGCTGTTCAAATCAAATGCTTCTTTGTCGTGGATACACCATATTTGTAGCAAATAAGCCATTTTTTCCTCATGATAAATCTCTTTAACATCTGGCATCTTACCATTTGTTACAGGAAATTTGTGTATCTCCTGCAACAATGTAATGTCTGGAGGGGGCCCAAATGCACTTTTTGGGAAATTTAAGCACCACAGGTGGTCACACTGAACTATGGGTTCGAAAGGAAGGACACTAGAGCTGAGGGGAAAGAGCAGAATTATTTTCTCTATATTTTTAAATATATCTGCTGCTTTATTGTTTTTCCAAGTCATTTTATCTTCTTGTGTGCTATAGAAGCCTGGGAGAGTCTTCAAGTGTAATCTGGGATTTACACTTGTGAACAGGGACCAGTAGTAACAAACTGAGGCAAAGTCCTTAGGGTCCCTTCCTAACTCCACCACCTGTCTCACCTTGTTATTCCCTCAGTGGTTGGAACCCTATGAGAAGACCCTGCTCTTGAGGATGATGTACATTCACCACCTAGGACTTCGAGGGGGTTCCTTGTAGATGCAGTCTCCCACCTCCCCTTTACAGGTACCCCTCATACAGTTTCTGGTCCATTGTTGGGCCCCCAAGCCTCTGCCCTTCCCCTAGGTCCACTAAGTCCTCACTGGGTTACTCCCAGTCCAGGACTTTTCTTAGACATACCTGCAGTCCTTCTCCTGGGCTTCCTTCAACCGTGGCCTTTCTCCAAACCTATTCAGTCTCAGCTGGGTTCCCCCAGCACTGGCCCTCTTCAGGCCCACTCATAGTCTTGTACCCATTTGTCTCTGCATTCTAAGTTCAGCCTTCTTTAGTAGAAACTCTTCTCCTCTTATCTGTTAGAGCCTACATGGTTTGGGGGACTCCAGAGAGGAAGCCAGCTTCCCTAGTCAACATTAGAAGAGGAAGATCAACATTTCTCTTCACTGCAGTACTGAATAGAAATAACACTCCCCTAACCTTCACAGGAAAGCAAATTTAGTGCAATAAAATAGTCACAAGCTGTTGCTGGAAGAATAGCTGGGTACTTTGTTAGCAGGTAAGAGAGGCAGTTTAAAGTCCCAACATTTTCCTTCTTTTTCACTTGCCTGCCTCTTTAAAACTATGGGTGTTTTTTATGACATTGGGCTGCATAAACATAATGTATCTATAAGAGCAGGCATGTAGATATATATTTCAGTGATGTCACATCTGTACACCATCAGAAGTTAGTATATGGTTTTGATGTCACCTCAACAATCAAAGCAGGCAACTGGAATATGGCTTTGGACAGCCTGGGTCCCCTTCAGAGCATAGTATATGGGCACGTGGGTTTTTGTCATGCTCCCAGTCTAGCTATGTACTTTCAGGCTTCTTTATACATTAGTGATGGATATATTAAAACATTATATATAGTTGAATTTAAAAAGTCCTGACAACTGTGTGTAATCAATCCCACTTTACATTATTTTCTGTATTTTGCATCCAGCCTTCACAGTAAAGATGCTCACAGTTTGTTGTGATTTAACTTTCTTTTATTTTCAAATGGTACATTTGTCAACATTTCACAGCCATCCAGCCTGCATCAGGACACAATGACAGCTGGCCATAGGCTTTAAATATCTGACTTGTTATTTGAAAATATATAATTTTAAGCAGTCATTTTTAGCTCCGTGATTAGTTCAAAGTTAAAAGAAGAAAAGCAAATATTCCTTTCAATAGCACTCTGGTAAAAATGCTTTATTTTTAAAAAGCTCACATTAGTCAGATTTCAGAGCCATAGATAGCTCTGGTTGCTCTAATGCAGTAGTTCTCAATCTTTTCAGACTCAAGGCACACCTTTTGTTAGACTCAAGATACTCCTCAGAAAATACCAGCTTTTAATTTTCACTCTCCTTCTTTACTACAGACAAATAAGAAAGCAAATCTTCTTTGCAAAGAACTCATAAAGACTACAACAGGTCAAAATGTTTTTAAATACTCTAGATTCCTATTTGAAATCTCTAAATTTATCTTGTGAATCATGTTTATATACCTAACAGTGCCAGCACTGTGTAGGACCCTGCAACATCTTTGAAAGAATATCAAGGCCCCCAGGGTGTCATGGCACCCTGGCTGAGAAGCACTGTCCTAATGAGTCATCAATATATGACCATGGAGGGAAGTCAAGTATATACACTTGGCTCATTAGACCCATAAACCATAAGAAAGTGTGGCTGGAAGGGACCTCAGGAGGTCATCCAAGAAAGGATCAACCCTGTCTATATCATCCTAGATAAAGTGTCTGCCTAATTTGTTCTTAAAAATGTTCAAAGACAGAGATCCTACA
>JAGPOW010001296.1:108811967-108848464 GCA_030014935.1 Caiman crocodilus
ACATCTCTGGGTAGACTGTTTCAGTGCTCAACCACCTTCATAGTGCCAATGTTTATCTTTATATCCAAGATTTCTTTTGCAGTTCCCTTCAATGCTGTTATCATTAGGTGCTTGCCAATGAGACCTTTAAATAGTAACACAGCAAAAATAGCAAACTTACTTTTCTTGTCCATTTGTTAAACACACACAAAGAGGGAGCTATGTAAACCTCCAACAGTATAACTCCAAATCAGGCAGAACTCCATAAGCCGAGGGTTCAAACACAAAACACTTGTTCCACAAGAGAAATTGTTTGCACCAACCACTAGTTATCCCGCATCATTTCTGTTGTGATTGCTCACTAAAGCCTCATGGCACACTTTTTGTACCTTACTAGATAACTGCAATATTCTAAATCAACTGACAAATAATGAATAATGTGTTTCAAGCATGATTTTTGAAATGTAGTAAAGGTACCAAAGTTTTCTGGATTCATACACATATTAATGAATACCAGAGCCTGTAAAAATACTTTTAAATCATGGATGAAATGACCACACAGCCAGATAAAAAGTGAAAAAAGCTAAGTGTTTTTATGTGTTTTTTTTAAATCAGTGAGTCAAGGAAGAGTCCATTTCTTTGTTACTCATTGGTTTACATTTTGACCTAAGTGGTCAAAGTGAAAAATAACACCTGAAACAGCAAATTGCATGCAGTTCTAAATGTAACTTAAGGCAGTTTGAATGAATCATACACATCACAGCATCACCAGTGCAACTGCTTTGAAGTTAAGGGGTGGTAGAAATCAAGTTTATATAACTGAGTTTACTTTTTAATTAAATGAATGTATGCCAATCCCAGGGTCAAATGCTTCATAACATTTCAGTTTTGCATTCGTAATTTAACACAGTTGTGCATAACTGGCTAGAAGATCTGTCATTATGAGGTCAAATCAGGCTTTGGTGCCTACATCAGGAAAACACCTGCTGTTTTGTTTTGTTTTGTTTTATAAGCCATGCACAGGTTGGAGATGAGAGCATTCCAGTCCCTAGTCTTCAAAACCCCTGCCCTCATTTGTTTTTCATAGCAGCCTATTGCTTACTTTTTGATTTTGGCTTGAATTCTTGCTGTTTTGACATTTAGTTCATCATATCTATAAATCAAACATTAAAAAAAGATGTTTCCTTCTCCTTCTGAAGGGGGAAAGGAGAATCAAAATAGAAGTGAAAAGATAGAAAAATCAGCTGGTTTATATTAATTTCATAAATCACCCTTTTTAATGTTAATGGCATCCATGGAAAAAAATATAAGCAGCACCAGAACAAAAATGAGTACATGTGGTATAGAAGCAGCATCACTACTGTCCACGCTGAATGTTACTTGCGCCTTCCTCTCAGGTCCTTTCAATACTGATCTCCCTGATCTATTTAAAGGATGGCTTAGGGAAAGGATAGCACAGATAGATGCAAGGAAAATCTTTCCTTTTGGACTCTAAATCTTTTGGGAATCTGTGCAATGGCATGACCCCACCAGAAAACTTCCACCAAGACCTTATTTTGACCAGCATTTCATTCCTGCTGTCTCAGGTGTTTGGAATGCCCTCCCCAGATGACTTCTCTATGCAGATCACCTCCCTTCAAAAAATTCACTTTCGCCATTTCATCTGCAGAAAGGAAAAGTGAATAAAAATCTACTAGCAACTTGCAACTGTAAAGTTACTGAACAGAGCAAGCATATGAGTTTTATCTTACCTACTCTGCTCTTTCTCACCCCTTAAATTTTACTGTCTATTCCAGAATGAACTCTTGCTAGGTCACATTAACTTTAGCTCTTTTAGGAGGAACAAAGTTACACATAGAAGGAACAATGCTGCAATAGTTCACATTGGGCACATCTGCATAAGATGTTTACTGTGGAACTGACTTATTAGCTCCACAGTAAAGTCTCATCATCTACATTTGTGGCCCTATTAGGCCACAGTAAACTAATAAACACCATCATAGGACAGATAGTACTTGAAATACAAGTACCATCATGTGGTGCCATTATTTAGTGCACCACAATGCATATGTAGATACTGATGAGGCAGGCTGGGTCACGAGGTGCTTCAGTGCAGGGGCTTCCTGCCAGCTAGCCCTGCACTGAAGTACCCTTGTGCCCCAGCCAGTCCCTCCACAGCACATTAAGCCTAACCCTCCAGGCCCCCTGTCAGCAGGGCCTGCTCTGATGCAGCTCAGAGTGACACAGTGCCTAGGAGCAATAACAACTACACCAGAATTTATTCAGGCATCGTAATTACACATGTAGATGTGCTCATCGTTGCCTATGAGACAGGAGACCTAGGTTCAATTCCCTGACCCACTGTAGACTCCCATGTGATCTTGGTTAAGTGCTTCAGTAATTACTTTCCAAATTTGTAAAATCATTAGATATTAATAAACAATCACCTTTTAGCCTGAAATTTTCCAGCTTATTTTCTATCCAGAGGGAAGCTTTTTGGAGGAAACATGAATAAATTTTTATAGCATCCAAGGTTGAATAGAACGATATAAAACAAAAATACTATTTTCTTCATTTTAAAGAATTATGACCACTCATTATCTACACATATAAATCCAAAATATCTCTGTGAGAGATGGCAATGTCTCATAGAAACACACAAAGCAAAATTAGAAAGCAGTATGCATACCTTAATTATACACTTTACCTTGTGCATGAGAATAAAAGGCTTTCATCTATGAAATTGATAACATCTGTTATTATAAACTAACTACAAAAGCCAAAAGCATGCCATCCAGTTAATCTTCCTGTTAAAGCAAGCCTGAAATATTCTTTCAGCAGTATTTTGCCTTGATTTGCTAATATTATGAAGTGTTTCCATCAGATGGCTATTCCCAGTTGGCAGGCTTCCTGATCGACTGAGGGTTGGTGAGTGTTGTGCATGAAGATGGAGTCTACCCATGAAAAAATAGGCACATTACCAAAAACACAACTGGCTGCCTGACACTCTCTTGATAAAACACAAATGACACAAGGAAAATGTGACAAAAATAGAGGATTCTCCACAGAATTCAGGCTTTGAGTCACCATCAGGCAAGGCACCAGAAGCAGAAGTGACAGATTAATAAATATAGCAGAGTGCTTACTGCAGCATATGCAAGTATTCTATGGAGGTCTATATGAAAGGCAAAAGAAATTCAGTGGCCATCCAATAACTACACAAACGACATAAACTGCATAACATTTATTGGCAGGATAATCTAGTCATATTATGCCGACATAAACATACTTTTGAGGAAACTGGAAAACATCTTGATCATCACATATCATTGAAGTGACCCCCAAGAGCTTACGTCCTTTGACTTTTGAGCAAAAGGGTATGATGGCACTTATTTGTTATTTGAAATATCCTACGATTAAGTTGTTTCTTTGTAGGAACATCTTTCCCAGAACTATTAGAGTGACGCTTGAAAAGCTTATGACAGAATGTTTAAAAACTATTTACATTTGACCATATGACAGTAATGTACATAGGAGATCACAGTCAGGATTGGGATTCCTTTGTGCTACATGCTAGACAAACAATATTGAGAGAATGGCTGCCCTGAAAATCCAATAACTTAATTTAAAATTAGATGCAACAAACATGTTTAACAACAACAAAACACACAGCTACTCTAAGGGGCCAGGTACCAGATTCCAAGCTGTATAGCAACTGATCGTGATTCAGTCAAATCTCCACTGCTCCACAAACAGAATAGCACTCTTTTGGTACAAACTGTGTTTGTCTCTCTCACATACACCATCCTGGGAGTCAACCCATTTAAGTTTCACATGTGATTTCCAACTTGACAACCCCTCCATCGTGGCTGTCCATAGCTAGGCAATGCAGCCCTTGTAAGTCCCCTCATCATCTTACTCTTGCTTGGCAGAGATTGTTCACCTCAGTCATCTGTGATATAAGAACAACTGTTCCCATTCCCAGGAGGGAGTTTCAAACTTCATCTCCTAATAGACAAACTGACATTTACAGAAAGAACTTGCAGCTAGAGGTGGCTTTGCGTTATGGCTAGATGAAATGTTCCATTAAAAAAATAATACAGAAGCCCATACAGACCATGTCAATGTTTCCAGCTTTCAATTTAAAACAGAAAAGCTGGCTTCAGTAACTGATGACAGCTTATTGCTAAGTGAATTTCTAAGTTATCAGTATTTCCAAAGCAAAGATGTTTACTATCTAAATATGGAGGGCTCCCAGAGGGCTCTCTTCTGTTCCACACAGAAAATTTATTCATACTCCTAAAGAAATTATAGTCAAAAGGGCCACATCGCAGACTTTTTAAAACTATTCCCTGATGCTACCAAAGAAATCTTCATTACTGCCAACATACAGTAAATCAGTCATTGGTGCAAATATTTTGATAGCAATTGCAAATCCAAGATATTCAGATCTACATCTTTCATTAAAGTCAAGCCCCTAACACCTCAATCATATCAACTCTAGCAGAAAGACCCCTTTTCCTCTCATCTGCATTTGCTCTCCCCTCTTTATATGTTTTTTCCTCTACCTTTTCTTCCTTCCTCTTTCTTTCACTTTAAAATAAGGAATTGTGTATCTCCCTGTGTATTTTGGTATTTTTATCTATTTGTGTGCTATGGCATTTGTAGCTTATATTTTATACTCCTCACCTTTCAACTTTCAACTATAAATGTGTTTAGTAACAATGTTAACAAGGGCAGGAGTTAAACTGCCGCTTCACTGTATCAGGCTGGCCCCTGAAAGAGGGAGTGAATCAGTGATTGAATGTGTAACACTGTAGCAGCAGACATTAATTAACACCTAAGGAAACTGCAGATCAACCAAGGGAAGAACTCAATAGAAGACAATATAACAACTGGGACATCTCTAAATGTCACTGATCAAGGGCTAAAAGCCCTGGCCTGAGTTAATCAATTCTGAGGACCAACTTTTGGGCTGAATATCTCCAGATGGACCACTCCCAGAGCCCTATTCAAAATTAATCAATGGACTCCTAAACCTGCATGTACATGTGGACAACCCTGGGGCTGACAGATGCAATCCAGTAGTCACCGAGGTGGGGGAAGTCCCACAAGAGTCAACGACAGCTGGATTGCGCAAACCTGAAAACTGGGGAGTCGCCAAAGTCTGCCAAGGACAGATAAAAAGCAGTGAAAGGTGACCCTCAGCAGCAGCCTCTTGATCTCCAACTCAACCAGCACCTGACTTGTTCAGCCAGAAGAACCAGCCAGTGACCCCCTTCTGGAAGATAACACTACGCTGAAAGAAGCCTCAACAGTGGACTCTAGAACCTGTGGGACAGGTATACTTGACTCTTGTAGCTTACTACTCTCTCTCTCTCTATCTGTGTGAGAGAGAGTGGGGACCAGCCCCAAAGTTTATGATTTAATTTAATTACAGTGTTTCAATCCACCTAATAAACCAAAATTTTAAGGATCCTGAGTTGGACATTTGTAGCCAACGCAACCATTATTCCTTGGCAAATCTATTGCAACGTAATGAACTCCTGACCTGTTACTGCAAGAGTTCCCCTACGTGCTTCATACTCAAGATTATTTGATTTCTTTCAGTAAAGAAACAACTACAACGGCCCCAAACCTACTTCCTTTGGTTCTTTGAAATCAGTGACATTATTAAAGCAAGTAAGGGGAGCTGGACTGGGTCTACTATTGCAGTCATTTAGACTGCATACTACAAACTCACATCCTTGGTATCTTAGACAATTCAGAAAATAGCACAGAGTATACAAAATGTAATCCTCCTATTCAGTTCACACATTTTATTAATATATTAATTAGACTGCTAGATAAAACCTCAACCCAATTTCCTAGTTCATTCATCCAGAAACCCAACCTTTCTTCCAGCTGGCAGCCATAAAAATTTGAGTTTGTAACGCACCTGGAAGGCTGTTAAACCTAGGCTCCAATTACCAGTAGTGTGACTAAGGATGGGTGAGCAGGACACAGGCAGCCTTCAGAGAGCTCAGGCCATGAGGGATGCTGTAGCTGGTATGCAGGGAGCCTATCCCACAGCCATAGCAGCCCATGCCTACACCACAGCAGCCAGTGTGTGGTAAGCCTCTGTCATGGCAGGTAGGAATCTGCTTGCTTCCTGCACACCCCCAACTCTCTAGCACTTACCACAATCCTTCTCTTCTTCACTTTGCTCTGCCTAGGATACCAAAATAGCTAGATACACCTCTGCCAATTATCACTGTAATAATGCACTCCAAGCTCTGAGAAAAATAAAGAAATTCCAGGCAAAGGTTCCCTTTACTTTCCACAGTGAAATCATTTGAAAGGATCTGTACTCAGTAATTCATGGGCAAATCTAAAAAATAAAAACTAGTGTTGAAATAGTTTTGATCTGTATTGAACTAATTGTATTATTCTTGCACAAGGAAACAGTATCCTGTTTTTTATACTGGCATCTCTTTATGCACTGAAATTTTATACATATTTGATATTCAAGCTGAGGAAAGCTATATAAACAACACTTTGGCTTCTCCTTTTTCCTTGTTATTTTTACTCTCAGCAATACAACAAGAAGATCCTTTCATATTTTTTTCTAAGGAAGGAGGACATTTACTAAGACAAGGCTTAGATACCTTTGAATAATAAAGTAGATTTCAGTCATTAAAAGCTATTTTAAATATTAAAACATTATTTAACAATGTTGTTGTAACTAAAGGACTTGATCCTAGAAGATACATAGTGGCTTCAGATCCCCTACTCTGTATCTTGCACAAGGCAATCAAAAGCCTATAAGATTGATATCCAGATAATTTTATGAACAAGCAAACAGTAAGTTACAGACTCAACATCTACTCTATGAGCTAATAAAAGATTATTATGAATCATTGTTGATAAATGCTGATGACTGATACTTCCTGGCAGAGCCGAGTCACGTACTGACTGAAAGTCAGAGGAACAATAATCAACCATGCAGTCATCTTCACTTTCATTTCTTTGTTATGAACATATGTGCTTTTTAATCTTGTGTAACAGCAGCATTGGATCTGACAGCCATGCCAAACAAGACAGAAGCAAACAACCTACTTTTCTCAACTCAAAACATATCTGTAATAAAGCAGCAGTGTAAACATGACAACAGCAAAACCCACCAATAGGTAACTTCATCTTAGACCAACTCTTCAGATCTATGCTGGGACAGAAGGGGCTAAAACTCTTTACTATCCGTGGATTATTCAGTGGCCTATTTGTAGTGTGATTGGCGTGCTGGGGCCAGTTTACAATGGGCAGGTGTCTAGTGCAGCATTAAAATCTAACCCCACTTTTGGCAACCTTTGGGGAATGTTCTGCAGGACAAATAAGGAGCAAAAGAATCCAGGTATTAAAACAGCTGAAACCAGTGTTAAAATTCCCCTTGGCTTTGTAGGAACAAAACATGGTTCTGTGTAGACAGGGAGCTTTTGCTATCCTGCCAGCTCAAAAAGGGGATTTTTCTAGATTACAGTTGGGGTTCCATGTTTAAAAATGACAAAAAAATCCACTGATGTCAAAAAAATCCCATGACAGCATAGCTTCTTCCTGTTGTTGAGCCCCCTGCTTGTCACACTGCCTTCCTGTCTGATTTTTTTTTCCCCTCATTATTTCCCAGCAAACTGGAGCTCAAGAATTTCCTGGGCTAGTTCCAAGCCTGATATACATTCTCTCCTTATCTGTTCCTGAGGAAACAGTACTGCATTTGAAATTGTTTTTCTGCTACTGAGAATGAACTGAAATGTCTCAAGTATTTTCAATAAATCTAGGTGCTTCCTCTAGTAGCTCAGGCTGACTAACTTCACCACAACAGTCTTCAAAAGTCCCAGTAACCTGCTGCAGCCCTTTTAGCTTATAGTTTAGAAGATCAGAGGACTTTCAAAACAATGTGTTAGTTGCTCCAAACCAATTTTAAGAGCTTCAGAAGCATGTATTATGAGTCTTCCCATTCAGATGAGCTCCTCAGGAGCTGAAACAGGTGCTGTTGCTTTGGGTAAGGGAAGAGCTAAGACAGAAGGTATATATGAAACCACTCAGGTGCTAAGTTTACACCTTTCCTGTTCTGTACAACACACACTGGAGAGTCTGCTCCAAGTCCCCAACTCTGAAGTATTACTTGAATATAAGATGAGGGTTCCCCCCCCACCCCATCAGCATGGGGGGAAAAGCCCCTCATGTTATATTTGTATACAATCTTCTTTGGCTATCCCTTGATACAAAGATGATGAAAGTGGTGGGGAGACAGTTATTGGTGAGTTTTAAGATGGCTGAAGAGTTCAATCCACGCTCTGCAAGTTTTTCCACAGATACAACAGGGGGGAAGTGGGGGCACAGCTGTTGGCCAGGATGTTGTGCACTTTCCTTCCTCCTCTGCCATTTCTCAGGTTGCTGAGCAAGATGTTTCTCTTTAAAGTGGACTGTAGCTTGCTGTCTGGTACAGTGCCATTAAGACCTGTTATCAGGCAGTACTTCCCAGTTTGTAAGGTTAATGCCACCCTTAAGGTATACTTTCAGGGTGACCTTGTAATGCTTCCTCTGTTCTCCACAGGTCCTCTTACCATGACTAGGTTGAGAAAAGAGGACTTGCTTTGGGAGATGAGAGTCAGCTATCCACACACAATTGCCAGCCCAGCAGAGCTGAAGTTTCATGATCTTTACCTCAGTCTTTGCCTTAGCTGCTGAGAGGATGCTGGCACTGGTGCAGTGGTTTTCCCATCTAATGCAAAGGACCTTCCTGAGGCAGTGTTGATGGAGCCATTCCAGGTGCTTAAGATGGCTTTGATATGTCACCTGCATCTCGCACCCATAAAGGAATATGGGGATAACCATTCTGTTATAGACTAGGATCTTAATTTTCATCTTCAGATCTCAGTAAGTAAAGACAAGGTGAAGCAGCTTTCCAAAGGATCTTATGTTTGATTTCTACATCAAGACTGACTGACTGGGAGAGGTGACTGCCAAGGTATGGGAAATGCTTGTTGTTTTCAAGAGGTTCTCCACCAACAGTCATTTGTAGAGGGAAGGGGACAGCTTGTGCTGGGGCAGGCTGATGGAGCACCTTGGGCTTCCCAATGTTAAGGGAGAGTCCCAGGCTGTGATAGGCACCTGAAAAAGGTCAAGGGTGGACTACAGATCAGCCTCTACGTGCGTGAGGATAACACAAGTCATCAGTGTACTGAAGATCAGTAAATCCAGTCTTGGTAACTTCCATTTTGCCGTGAAGTGCTCCAGGTTGAAAAGCTGACCATCCATTCAATACCCCACACCAATTCCAAGAGGAAGGCAGTCATGGATAAGCATCAAAATCAGAGCAACGTAGAGAAAAGGGTTGGGGCAATGACTCAGCCCTATTTGACACCAGTATAGATGGTAAAAGGGCCTGTCTCTGATCCACTGCAAAGGACTGTGGCAGTCATCCTACCATGGAGTAGCCTGAGAATGCTGATAAACTTGAGTGGACAACCATACCTAGCCAGCACCTTATACAAGGCTTCACGACTGATGGAGTCGAAGGCCTTCATTAGGTCAATGAATGCCATAAACAACTCCTGGTGTTACTCTCTATACTTCTGGATCTGTCATGCAACAAAAATCATGCTGGTGGTACCCTGTGGTGGTCTAAAGCTACACTGGGATTCTGGAAGGACATTTTTGGCAAGGGAGAGGAGGTGATTCAGGAGGATACGAGTAAGAATCTTCCTGGCAACAAAGAGGAGGACAGTGCATCTGTAGTTCCCACGACCGACTTGTCCCCTTTCTTGAAGATGGTCACAATGTTGGCATTCTTTAAGTTAGGTGGAGCTTCCTCATTAACCCATATTTTGATGAGAAGTTGGTGAAATTTTTTGCACTAGTGCTTTTCCACCAGCTTTGAAGATCTCTGCAGGAATGCCATCTTGTCTTGGCAACTTATTGTTCTTGGTCTGAGTGATGGCATGCCAGACTTCCTTGAAGGATGGGGGATCACCAAGAGATTCTATTAATAGGTATTGTGGGATGGACTCAACAGTGGCAGCTGAGATGTCTGATTCATGGATGAGTAGAATCTTGAAGTGCTCCTTCCAGCACTGTTTGGTTGATACACTATCCATGAGAAGGGTGGAACCATCCTAGAATTGTAGAAGGGTTAGGCCTTTGAAGCATAGCTTGCAAATGACTTTTATTGATTGAAAAATGCTTCTTAAATCATGTTGATCAGCAAAACTCAATGGCCTCCATGAAATTCTATGGCCTTTGTTTGCTAGCACTGGTTCTTGTTGTCCCATAGCCTCCTCTGAACTACAGATTTAAGCCAGTGGTAAGCCTCTCATTTTTGCTGGTTGGAGGATTCATTTTGCAAACCACAGAATGTGGTTCTCTTCTGATGGATAAGTGCTAGGATTTCCTCATTATTCTCATCAAGCCAGTCTTGGTGACAGTAAGTAGAGTAACCAATTGATTCAGTGCATGCCTTGTGAATAATGTTCCTAATGTCCTGGATGTCCTTGATGTCATCAGGTAGGTCAGAGAGCCTCTCAATAAGGTGTTACTGAAGAGCCTCATATCTAACTTGGTCTTGGAGTGCCTTGATGTTAAATCTCTTGCATATTCCTTTTCATTGTTTAGAGTGGTGTGGTGCAAGCTGCATGTCCATGATTTAACTAAACAGTGGTCTGTCCAACAGTCATCTGCACCTCTCAGGACTTGGGTGATATGGGCATTGGTATGAACATGGGCTCTGACAATAATACAGTCAAGATGGTGCCAGTGATTGGAGTGTGGATGTTTCCAAGTGGTCTCATATTTGTCACTCTGTCTGAAGATGGTATTCATGATGAACAAGTCATGCTCTGCATATTTGCTGAGGAGGAAAATAACATTGGAATAGATTTTCTCCACCCCCTCTTTCCCAGTGGTGCCACTCGGGAGTTCAGAATGTTGCTCAGCTGTTGCACTGAAGTCGCCCAAGAGGATGAGCTTGTCTTGGCAACAGCAGTCAGGACTGTGTCAAGAGAACTGTTCCTTATTGACTTCTTTATTGACAAATGTCGGGGTGTACGCACTGATGATCGTAGCATACTGGTTGATACTGAGCCTGAGACAGAGTCATAAGGCATTTGTTAATGCCCACAGGGAATTCTGAAAGCTGGCTGACAATCTTGTTTTTGATGGCAAAGCCAACCCTGTGAATGCACCTCTCATCAGGTGACTTCCTTTTACCAAAAAAAAAAAAAATGTAGCCACCTCCTTTCAGCTGGTCTTCATCTGCCCAGCAGGTCTTGCTTGGGGCAGCAATATCAGCATCATATCTTGCAAGTTCTCTAGCTAGTATGGCAGTTATTCTTTTAGGACACTCACTCTTCAGGGAGTCCATAAGAGTAAAGACATTCCATGTGGTGAATTTCAGTACTTTAATTTGTGGGTTTTGGCCACAGGAAGAGTGATCCCACTGGATGTGGCAATCCAGACAGTGGGGTTTGGGACAGCCTATGTTTAAACCACCTTTTCTAGGCACTTCCCTGTTCCCCTAAATCTGCTCATAGGAACCTACCACATGGATTAGTGAATCCCATCTGAATAAGATATATGGTAGTACCTATCATATGCAGTACCCCTTAGTGCCAACTCTTTCAAGTCATGATGAACCATTACGTTAAATACACTTCCCCTTCACTCCCGCAGCTGAGATGTGTCTGCCTTTCCCATTTCCAATGATTCCTGTTTCTTCACCAGCATTAAATGTCTGGCAAACATCACTAAATGAGGTTCCAAACAGTTCACCCAGGATCTCTCTGTCATCTCCTCTCACAGCCTGTCGCAAATGATTAGTGTAGCCCTACCCTCCTTGAGGTGGATCCCAACCTGCACCTTATCTGCATATAAATTTCTGGAGGATCCCAGGACTCGTGACAAGAACGCCCAGTTCCAGGTATGAGTGGGAGAGCTCATTAGCACATGGATCCTTTGTGGGGGGTATCTGGAGTACAGACACACATATTGAGCAGTGCTGAGGTGTGGGGTCACCATGGCTTAAAATGCTGTTGATTCTGCTGGGGTCCAGCCCAATGATCTATATGGTGAATCATGAGCCTTTTGGCTTTGGATTAATCTATAAGTACTATATAGAAGTAGCTGTTAAAGTACTGTTTAAAAGTCTGTCTGTAGGGTACCTGAGATAAAACATGCATCAGTTTCAAAAAAAGGGTGAATAGTATCAATTGTGAGTTAATTAAACCTATGGGTACTTGTATATAGGCAAATTACTATATGTATGTTTGTTTTTGAAGTCTGTTTTCAAATTTGCTTCTTATTTCTATGTGATTAGGGAATGAAGGATCTGACAGTAAGGAAGGTGCAGAGGAAAGGAGTTGGGGGAAAAGAAATTATATCAAATTTATTGGGGGGGTCATATATTTGAGTAAATATGCTAGTTAGAACTGTATGAAAGAGAAAGATTTCAATTTTTAGGGAATTATGGAAGCCATGGATAGGCATGCATTTATAGCACTGCAAGAAATATAGGACCAGAGCAAGTAGTTTGCAAAGTTGGGGGAGCTTGTTTTTGTGCCCTTCTACTGTGATATGTTTATCTGAGATCCAGGCAAGTCAAAATAACAAAGGATTGAACACTTATGTATTAGTAAGAAGCTCAGACTCAGGAGTTCCCACTCCTGTGTTTCCAGACCCATCTAGATTTTCAAACACAGAGTATTAGTCACACAAAAACAAGCTTGTTTTTTATTGGGACTGACTGGAAGGTGGTATTAAAGTGACTAGGAGCAGCATGGCAGGGCTGAGGGAAGGAGGAGTGCAAGAGTGATTCCTTCTTTTATCACTTTTTTATTGGAAACTATGCCAGCTGTTTGCTATAACACAGCACTTAACCAAGCCAGGCAGGTATCTGTTGAAGAAAAGAAGAAAATAGTGAGATTTGCCATTGATCAAAGATGGAGGAAGCCCCCAAACCCTCCCAGAGTCATTGAGTCAAAGAGAAATCTTCAACCCTACTGAAGCACAGAAGCATGCATGGGTAATCCCAAAACCAAGATATCATATACTTACAGGAGGAGCTGAAGGCTAATTGAGAAATGTCCTTATATCAGCTGGTTTTTGGTTTGTTTTTTTTAAATACTCTCATAAATGCATCCTTATTTGTTGCATTTTTCCAGACCCATCTAGATTTTCAAACACAGAGTATTAGTCCCCTCTAGTGGCTGTTTAATACAGTAGAAATCTCCCATTAAAAAAAGCATGTCATTTTGGTAGCTTTCACTTCAATTCATGGAAAGCTTGAAGACAAAAGAGGAAGCTTGATAAGTTTCATAGTTTCATAGAAGTAGGGTCCCTTGGAAGCTTCCTCCTCCCCCCCACCATAAAGTATGCATGAAAAATGAGCATTCTCTTTTGACTTGTTAAAAACAGCAATTAGCACATTCCCATTTTGTTTTGTTTTTAAACCAGCATCTCTTGGGTTAAAACATCCACCTGGCGCCAGACACGAGCCAGAGACATTTCAGAAAGGATAACAATCACATTCCTGTACATCTTTCTCTTTATAACAGAAAAAGGAAAAACACTCCAATAACAGGATGTAGATAATTCCCAGAGGAAAATATCAGGGAAACTCCTAGGTCATCTCAGAAGACCCATAGTAGCTCTTTACTAATGCTAAAACTGACATGATGAACCAGCTATGCTTTTAATAAGGGAAATTGCACAGAGAGTGCAATAGAGAATGATTTAGGAGGAACTTAATAGTTTATTTTAAGCATGCCTTGGTGAATGTTGACAGATGGATGCCAAGATAGCTTTTCAGCTTGGAATTCTAAACTCTCTTTGAACACAATAAGCTCTGTACAGGCAGTGTCTGATACTGTCAGATGATGATACATTCCAGTGAACTTTGTAGCAGTACATTGGAAGACAGCTTCATAGTGTTTTAAGATAAAAGATGGCTAAAGCTAAAAGGAAATGGGTACTTTTTTCCCTGGGAGAAGTTTTAAAACAAGTGCTGAATTTCACTGGGACTATAAGAGGTGAAAAAAAGTTCCAGTTGCTCCAGTGAAGCCTTGTTTCAAACCAAGCTGCTACATGAAACCTTTCCATGTTTTGTTTCTATTTGCCTACATTCTCATGTTGCTATATGAGAATTGTAAGCCTTATTTTTCAATACTGGAAATGTCTTATTTAGAAAGTTTTAAAATGCCAAAACTTATGTATACATAAAATATAACTAATAAAATAACTCTTGCAGTCTCTGTGCAGAAATACTTAAAAACTAGACAAGAGTGGGACATATAGAAACAAAAACATTGAGAAGTCTTTAACCACGTGATCAGGGTTTTTTTTCCACAGGACAGAAGTGGGTGATTGGGGCAGCCTTAATTATGCCATTCCCTAATTTTCAAGGGTTTGACTTTGCTCTGTGTGTGTGTGTGCATGTGTGTATCTGTACTCATGTATATTTGTCTGAAACTTCTTAGGTTTTTAAAATCAAAGTGCAAAAAACATCAATTCAGCCATGTGGCATCATACTGACATCAGCAGTCATGTCCCTTCTGTACTATGTCTTCCAGTCCTACTTTTCTCACTGAGCCAATTCTAGTCTCTGTTCCAAAGAAGTTATCTTTATTATGGCAGCATTGTGTCCCAGTGAAGACAGGGTTAAACATGCCCTTTTCACCCAAGTCCACAAGCATGCTCCAAACCTGAAAGTTCAAAGCAGCTGCTTCAGGCTCATTCCCAGCAGTTGCTGTAAAGCCTACCAAAGGCCATGATAGTGGGTATGAGGGAAAGAACCTGGATTAGCCTCACTGATGAACTTTCAGGTCTGGGGCATGTTGGCAGATCAGGAGCAGGGAAATACTCAGATCCATCCTCCCTGAAGATGGCACAGCAGCAGTACAGACCAGCTCTTCATTTTCTCAAGTATCAATCAGCAGGTCTGATCAGAAAAACTGTAGTGCCATCTCTGTACACTGTTTAGCCCAATATTTCCAAACAATCCCTCACTGCAGTCTCTTTACCCAGCCATTTCCAGTTTCCTATTTAACCTAATCATTGTCTCTAGTCTCCATGCCCAATCAGGTCCAATCCCCCAACCCTACTTCCTCATCCAATCTGCCTCATTTCTCAACCTGATTTCCAGTCATCGTCCTCCTTCCCAGGATCCTCATCCTTTCTGGGTGCAACTAAATGTGCATATTAATGTGCAGCAATAAACTCCGGCACATCACATTGGAGTTCATTGCTCTCAGGTGCCACATTTACATGTGCACCTGGGTCTGCAGCATGTTGAGCAGGGTTGGAGAAGCCCCCACTGACAGGGGGCCCCAGGAGCCAGCCTGCCAGCCTTGGGCTGCTCCAACCTGACTCAACGTGCTATGGGGGGACTGGCTGGGGCAGGAGGGTACTTCAGTGCAGGGCTAGCCAACAGGCAGCCCCCAAACTGAAGCAACCTCATGCCCCAGCCAGCAGATCAGAGTCTATATGTGCACTACTGCACACAAAAAGCCTGCAACAGGATAGTACTTATATTTGCAAGCACTAACCTGCTGCAGAGTTTATTAATTTCCTGCAGCTTAATAGTACCGCACTTGTAGACACACAGACATTTACTGCAGAGTTAATTAAGCAATTCTGCAGTAAATGTCTCACGTAGATGTGCCCACTATCTCCCAGTATTTCTCCCCACGTTCTTCATCATTTCACAGTGTCCCTCATTTCCACCCCCTCCACAACATCTTGTTCCAGCTTCTTGGAGCAGCCAGTCCCAAATGTACTGCTTCCTAAATATAAACTTCTTGGCACATACATGTCCCCTCCCCTTCTTAAACTCTTTTTGGTCTCCCTCTGTCTCTCTGGCTCTTCCAAACCTCCAACATTTTTATTCTTGGCTCTCCATCCCAGTTTCCTTACTGAACTACTGGCAGTCTCCCTGTAAACTCCCAAACTCCAGCCCCTTGCCTTAGCCAATCCCCCATTAAAACAAACAAAAAAATAAACATGCTGTACCAGAGAGTTTTATCAACATATAGATACAAATCTAAGTAGAGTCCCTATAAGTAAAGAAAGGAAAAGAGGAGAAAACTCCATGCAGTCTAGCAAGGACCTTGCTATTGATATCATTTATTCCGGAAGCACCTAGAAGCTACAATGATAAGTACTAAAGAAACTGCCAGGAAAGCAAATCATGTCTTTGTGCCAACCTGGAGTGGAATTGTAGAAGAATGAGTCATTTTGCAGATCAAAAGGTCTGGGAACTGATCTTGTTTACAAGAGATGTGTATTCAAGATCTAAGCTAAAACCCACTGATTACATAGGAGATTAAAGCAGGAACATCAAATACATCTGACCCAGCTGTAATGTGACCATGAGGGGCTTCACAGTTTTGTCATGTCAAGCCAAGCCATATTTCCATTTGAAAATAAATGACACCTTATCTGAATGGGATGACACTCTATAAACAAGTGCAAGTTTCACTATTTCACTTTGTAATAATTATATGTAATGTTTTCAGTTTTTAGCTTCTTTATCCAGGTGCCTGAATATACAATATCTGTTGCTTTTACCCCTAATTCCCACGTGATATAGTGTCAAGCTAGCATAGATGGAAATTCTGCAGATGCCATGTCCTCCTAGTTGGAACATTATTGTTCCTATGCTCCACTGTCCCTTCTGGAAAGAAGTTGGACAGGATCTGAAGAGGTACCAACAGATACACTCTGTACTGATACATGACTAACAATATTAAT
This sequence comes from Caiman crocodilus, assembly GCA_030014935.1. Lineage (NCBI taxonomy): Eukaryota > Metazoa > Chordata > Crocodylia > Alligatoridae > Caiman > Caiman crocodilus. Next base: position 108,828,723 of record JAGPOW010001296.1, read on the forward strand.
GAGTCACCTTTATGTTACTGGAAGATTAAAGGAAAATGAGCTTCAGGGAATTAAATCACAAATTCATTTCATCTCAACATGCTCCTGAATCTTTTACTTCAGGTTACTGCTCCATTAATGAAGCAGGATGGACAATTGGGGATGTCATGCAAATATCAAGACCAGCTTTTGTAATATCACTGATTCATTAGCTGACAATATTGACATCATAAATGCTCACCACAAGACCCCACAATTGCATCTGAAGGGAAGATCAAAAATGGAAATGTGTAATACACATGATATTGCCTTAATCATTAATATGGCTTTGTTAAATGATCAATTAACAGCAACTTCATGGCAAAACTTTGCATGGATGCTGCTGTCTGTCTTGAACTTTTTGAAACAAAAATTCTACTGATTAGAGACTGAAGAACTACTGGGCCAGATGCTCAGCTGGGTAAACTGATAGTATTCTACTGATGTTCCATGTGCTGAGAATATTGTCTGCTAAGATGTAGGTTAAACCAAGTAAAAAGAAATTAAAAAGTCATATTTTAATTAGGTCTTTATTCCAAACCAATATTTAACAGGCTCCAATGGATACATAGTACTACAGACTCCAGTAACATTTTACTAGCAGGAGCTATGCAGTATTATCATAGAATTATAGAAGTAGGGTCAGAAAGGACCTTGTAGATCTTCAAGTCCGACTCCCTGCCTGGGCAGGAAGAAAACTGAGTTCAAATGACCCCAGCCATGTAGGCATCAAGACTGTTCTTAAAGACCCCCAGGATAGGAGCCAGCATCACTTCCCTTGGAAGTTGGTTCCAGATCCTAGTCACCCTAACTGTGAAGTAGTTCTTACAGATGTCTAATCTAAACCTACTCTCCAACAACTTGTGGCCATTATTCCTGGGAGTGCTAGGGGAAACAAGGTCTCCCCCAAACCCTTCTAGTCCCCCCTAGTGAGATTATAGACAGCCACCAGGTCCTCCCTCAGCTTTCTCTTGTGAAGGCTGAACAGGTTCAGGTCCCGTAGCCTCTCATTGTAGGGTCTGCCCTGCTGTTCCCAGATTATGCTGGTGGCCCTCCTCTGAACCCTCTCAATGTTGTCCACATCCCTCTTGAAGTGGGGTGCCCAGAATTGGACACAGTACTCCAGCTGTGGCCTGACCAGTGTCATGCGGAGAGGGAGCATCACCTCCTTGGCCCTACTTGAGACGCACCTGTAGATGCACAATAGGGTCCGATTAGCCCTGCCACCCATGACTTTGCACCGTTGACCCATGTTCATCTTGGAGTCAATACTGACTCCAAGATCTCTTTCTGCCTCTGTGCTCTCAAGAAGGAATTTTCACATCTTATAAGTGTGCTACTGGTTACTACTGCCCAAGTACAGCACCCTGCATTTGTCGGTACTGAAACGCACCCTGTTTTTGTTAGCCCACCCCTGCAACCTATCCAGGTCTTTCTGCTGTCTTTCCCTCCCTACTACCATGCCCACCTCACCCCAAATTTTGGTATCATCAACAAATTTGAACAGGTTGCTTTTCATCCTGTCATTCAAATTGTTGATGAAGAAATAGAACGGTGTGGGCCCAAGGACCAAGCCCTGGGGGACTCCCCTGTCCACTTCTCCCCACATCGAATATGACCCAACCACTACCATCCTCTGAGTACAACCCTTCAGCCAATTTGCAATCCATCTGACTGTGTAGGCATCAATGCCACAATCGCCTAGTTTTTTAATGAGGATGGGATGGTCAACAGTGTCAAAGGCCTTGCTGAAGTCCAGAAAGACTACATCCACGGCAACACCTGCATCCAATGCTTTTGTGACCTGATCTTAAAAGACAATCAGCTTGGTCTGACATGACCTGCCCCAATGGAACTGTGCTGGCTGCCCTTAAGCATCATCCCTGATGCTGGCCCATCACAGATGTGCTTCTTGATGATCTTCTCAAGAGTTTCCTCAGGATTGAGGTAAGACTGACAGGCCTATAGTTGCCCAGAAAGTCCTTTTTTAAAGATGGGGACCACATTGGCTATCTTCTAATCATCTGGCACCTGGCCCGAGCACCACAAGTGCTCATAAAACCATGCCAAGGGCCATGCAATAACCCCTGCTTGCTTCCTCAACATCCTGGGGTGGAGAGCATCTGGACCTGCTGATTTGAACACATCCAGTCCCTCCAGAAGCTCTCTAACCCAGTCCTCCTCAACCTTAGTCTGGAGGCATTCCCCTCAAGTCCGTCTTGAGTCATGGTGGGGGAGTCCCAGTCCCTGCACAAGAAAACAGAGGTGAAGAATTTGTTAAAGAGGTCTGCCTTCTCCTCTGGTGTGACCACCAGATTGCCTGACTTGCAGGGGACTCACATTTCCCAGTGCCTTCTTCATCCTCCCTATATATTTGAAAAAGGACTTCTTATTATCTTTGATCTTGGACGCTAGTCCTAGCTCTATGTCCACCTTGGCTTTCCTAACAGCTCCCCTACAGGCCCGACAGTGGAGGTATACTCCTCTTTGGAGATAGCGCCCCCCTTCCACCAGGTGTACGCCACCTTTTTGGCAACCAGGCATTCCCGTATTAATTAAAACAAAACACAGTGCAAAAATGCTATACACCAATGGTCAAACTCAAATGAGCTAGTGGGCTCTATACCCTACCAGCAGCCAGGGGATAGGCCATAATAAGCAGATTGGTCATATGTCCAATGAGGCTTCTTGTTGACTGATTGATCATGGGGCTTCTTCTCACAGCTGCCAAAGTCATTGAGTTGTGGGAGGTTAACACTATCACTGATTTCCCAATCTCTTCCCATTACTGATGGCTACTGGTTTTAGTTACCAACAGACATCAAAAACCACAAATTTGTCAGTAATAAGTGGAAGGCAATGATGAGCATCATTTTAGTTTGATAGCACAGCCCTCATTTTAGGTGGAGGGAGTAAGATTTCACTTATTCCTTGAGTCTTAAAGTTGAAGTCCAAATGAGTCAATCAAGATAAATAACAGAGTAAGGAAGGTTCACTGAAATCAAAGTTCACAGTGGCTGCATCTACACAAGACACTGAGTAGCAGCCTGACACTTGTGCAGTAGCATTATGTAGCAGAAACCATGACACAATGCTACTTTGCAGTAGTCTTGGGCTACTGCATGGTAGTGTCACAAAAAGCCATTCATCAGCAATATTGTGCAGTAACTCAGGTTACTTTGATACTTCTTTATAGAAGTGGTAAATGACTGCACAGTAATGACTGTGCAGCCAGCATCTCATGTAGATGTGGCCAGTGTTGACCATTATACCCCAGAACCAGCCAGTACTCACCGATTTATTCTTTCTTTCTTGTCTTAATGAATATTATTTATTCGGTATGAAATCTTTAAACTGTGTGTTCTGCCTAAGGTTCTAGCTAACATGAGTAAGAATATCAGAATATCCACTTTGGCTATTAGCAAAAGACACCATGATGTGCAAGTTATTGAGGTTGCTAATACTAGGTTACATTCCTAGTAAAGCTGATGCATTCAAGGTTGTAGACACTGGATGCATCTACAAATGCATATGATCCAGGAGTAACAACTCACAAGTAAATGCTCCCAGGCAGGCATCTACATGTGCAGGGAAGCAGGAGCAGATTAGCTCCTAGCAGCAAATCTGCTCCCTGCTTCCTGGGGCCCTGCAATGGGCCCCTGCTGCCACCAAGGAGAACTGGAGGCTCTGGCTGCAGCTGCCTGCAACTGAAGCCATCTTTAAAAGCCAGCCCTATTCCCTGATCCCCGGCCAGCAGCTTCTCTGGCTGGGAGCAGTGTGCAGAGCACAGGGGTAGCACACAGCAGCTCTGTCTCTGCAACTTCTGCCTCCCTGTGCAATGGCTTCTCCAGCTGCTGCCCCTGGCAGCAATACTTAATGTCCTGGGCTCCTGCTGGCCCACCACAATGACCACCATCTGCCCATAGCTGTTTGGGCTCTGCAAGCTCCTGCATGTGCAGCAACTGCCTGCCTGGCCTCACCACACTGTCCCAGGGCCTCTGCTGCTATGCAGCTGTCACGCAGACCCAGTCCTACTGGGGTGCCAACATCATGCTTCTGGACACCATCCTGAGCATCCAGACCTGCTGCAGCACCTTCACAAACATGAATGCTGGCTGGGAGGCAGTGCCCATGATGCTCGCATCTTCCAGAACTCTGTCCTGCCAGCCCTGGTGCAAGGCAGGCACTTTGTGCCAGGGGTGCCGGACCTCCAGCTAGGTGCTGTGGTGGTACAGCCTCTATCAGGGACCCTGCCTACTCAATCCTCCCCTGGTTCATGTGGCCCTACACCAGCCATGTGGACTCCCACCAGGCCCACTTCAACAGGTGCCTGGGCTGCACCACCATCCTCCCAGCTGCTCTGTGCCTCTGTGCCCTGAGCATGCTCCTGCTGTGCATGACCCAGGCACAGCACAAGGAACTGTTTATGTGGACTGAGGGGTGCCCAACCCCTCAGCTAATGGCCATGATGCCCCAGGCATACCTGGGCACCTGGCATGGGACCCTGAGCTTCAACAATTCAGGGGGTAAGCCTGTATTGCCTCACAACCTCCATTGTCACCTGGAGGGATACTTGTGGCTGCACTACATGTCCCTGACCCTCCCCACTCCCCCTCTCCCACAGCTGAGGAGGACATCGCCACTGGCACTGATGCATTCCTAGGTATGTGAGGGGTCCATACCTGCCTAGCTGTGGGGGCATAGGCTTCTCAATAAAGTTTTGCGCTGTTTCCTGCCTCCCTACATGCTGTGGGAGGGAAACCAAGGGGGGCAGGTCATTGCAGCTGGGCCAGGCCAGGTGGGGGGCATGGCCAAGACAGGGGGCAGCAGCCAGGGTGAGAAGAGTCCTCCCACAGTGCAGGACTTACCACATGGGCAGGGCTGCCAGCTCAAATTAGTCCTGCTGGCAACGACAGTTTGCAGCTCCCAGTGGAGTTGGCAGTCGGAGGGGCATGCTGTGCAGCTGCCCAAGTCAGGGGCCCTCCCCAGGGAGGAGCTTGTGCTACTGGCAGCCAGTGATGATATGACCCATCACACCTCATGGCTGGAACTGAGGTTGCAGAGCTGTTGGGGCTGACCCAGGGTCTCCAAGCTGCAGGAGGATTCTGGCCGGCTGAGGGGCCCTCCCCCAGTAACACAGGGCTGTAGCAGGGGCTCAGGCAGGCCACCTGTGTTGCAGCAAAGCATGGTTGTGGCCTGGGTCCTGGAGAACAAGGATGGCATCCAGTTGCCACATAAAGGGCATGGACTTGTGGGCACTCTCCCACTGGCTATTGTGTTTGGTGATGATGACCTGCTGTGCCCACAAGGCCTTCACCCTTTATGTGGCATTGCCATGCCAACTGGTTGTGCCTGCACTCCCTCATTCAGCCTAACAGGCCCTCATAGACATGTGCAATGGAGCACCTGCAGACTGCCTGCAGGCTTTTAAGGGCCTGATACTGAGGCAGACATAGAGCCAGGCCGGCCCTGGGGCAGAAGAGGTTCCCAGTCTCAGGGCTGTGGGGCTAGCCTGAAGTTGGCTTGCTAATGGCAGGGCTGACTGGGAGCAAATTCACCCATTGTGATTGAGTATAAGTAATGTTCTGCTAAAGCTTCACATATGGGTCTCATTACTTGAGCTATTCCTGAAGTACAAAAATAAATAATCCAGCTACATAATGCAAAGGTGTATATAAGATCAGAAACAGACACGTGCCTTTTATTGGCCTTTGGGTGTTATAGTCATTTAAGAAGTCTGACTGGTGCACATGAATGTGAAGACTGATGATGAAAGCTCCAGAAAACAATGAGCAAAGGAGTACAGACCACATTCCAATATGGTGAGTTTGAGGCAAGAAAACACTTTTTGGCTTCCCTGACCTTCAGCTCTATTAGAGGACAAACTAGTCTCTATGATAGGGTTAGATTAGTGTAAGGCCTGCTTTGAGCTATGCCTCCTTGCACAACTGAAAAATACAAGGGAGACAAAACTGAGAGCTGTAGGCCCCGGGAGTTGTGTGGGTTTTATATTGATTAATTCTTGAATAAGATTTTAATTATTTTGACAAGATTTCTCCTAACTCAGATTGTGTAAATATCCATGCATATAGGACCCCATATATGCAGCAGACAGTACAATGTGGAACTGCATTTTAGAATGAATTAGATAGCACTTTCAGGGTGATTTTACAGAACAGTTCTTGATTCCTCTGCAAGATCCTAAATAATGACACCCTCTTACATCATGTGCACAAAGTTCATATGATTCAAAGCTGGAAACCTATGAACAACATGTTTGCTTTTGAAAATTTGACCTATGTTCTTTGAGGAACATACACTATCAGTTACATGGCAACATATTTGCAATACTGAAGATCTGACATTGGCTTAATAGCCAAAAGGTTTTGATGACCTTTTGCATGTTATTATGTCCATTGTTTACATATAACTTGAACTGAAAACTTAATTTCATATAGGGATATTTAAATCACTGTCTATGGATACTTATAAAAGATAAGAGAGTATGAGATTCACTAAGTACTATCTGCTGTAATAACAGGTACTTAAAATCAAACACAATGTTAACATTGTACATACACGGTAAAGAACACTTACTACTTGCAAAGAGTGAGTGTGAGAGAAATAGCCTGGTCCTTGGTATTAGTGAAAGGCAGAACTGAACCTATACAGCTTATTTGCTTTTGATTCATGGCATTCTACCATGAGAAACTTGTGCAGATACAGATATTACTCAAATGATTGCTTCATTCAGAACTTGAAGGATCTGGATAATTGAAAACAAATTAGATGCTATTAACAGATAAAACACACTAGACAAGGGGTGCCTAACCTCTGGCCCATGGGAAAAATGTGGACCATGGAGCCATAGGTACTTGGCCTGCAGGGCTCCCCAGGGATCAGGAAATTTGGCAGCAGGGGAACAGTGGCACTAAATATAATCACACTCCCACACTTCCAAATTCTCAAACCCTGATCCCCTTCCCCCTGTGGGGCTCAGTTGAAGCCATATCAAGCCCCCTTCCTCCCATGGGGCTGGGCCACATACCCCATTCCCCACACAGGGCCAGCTTGGAAGCAGGAAGCCCCCTGCCCTCCTCTTTGTGGGCAGACAGGGCCCTGCCATGACCTCCCCATGTAAGATCAGGACCACCAACCAGATCTGACCCACAGATAGTCTGCGCCCTACCCATCCAGCCTGCTGGGCAAAAAGGTTGAGCACCACTGCACTATCAGATTCCTCCAAATGAAATGCTTCAGGTAAAAATATTTTATTTTGCAACTGCAGTTGCATTCACCACCCCTCATGCTGAAGCTGTGCTATTGTGCAGCCACAAAGACAGGATTCATGTAGAGAGAAACAAAGCAAGAAGCATTATTGGGTATTACCCAAAAATTAATTCAATTGCCTGAGAGAGTGTGTCCTGTGTCCTGGTGCCTATGCCCAACATAATATATTGTATCCAAAGAGTAATTCAAATGCATAAATGCTTAACATTTCCTTCTGAACAGCTCAGGATATCCCCTTAATTAGCATCCCAGTTACTATGAAACCTTATCTCTAAGTCCAATTTCTCCCCTTTCACCACCTATGGGCTACTGACAGAAGTTACTCATAAACTGGTTTAAGTTTATGGCAGCAAGCAGAAATCTTCACCTCCACCTGCAGCAATTCATCTGGAGAACGGATATGCAGCCCTGGCAACAGAGAAGGAGGAGCATGTTTCACTGGTGGGGGAGGACAGGCAGGCCTCACTGAGGTGGGAAGGATCAAGACAACTGCCACATGGGGGACAGAGGAAAGGAGGGAGTGATCTGCCAACCTGAACTGTTGTCTCAGGAAGTCTGCTGCTTGCCCAGAGTCTGAATCTGAGATGTCACGGAGGGATTACCAAGACTCATCTGGCCTCATGACTATTACCCCATACTGCTCATCCATGTCAGCACCAATGATACTGCCAGGGGAGACCTTCAATCCTTCTGGTCAAGGTAAAGAGCCCAGGAAGGAACAGGTGCATTCTGCAGATCAATATCTGGCTGCACAGGCAGTATTACCAGCAGGGATTTGGCTTCTTCAACCATGGAAGGTTATTCCAAGAAGGACTGCTGAGAAAAGATGGGATCCACCTGATGAAGAGAAGAAAGAGCCTTTTTGCAGAAAAGCTTGCTAACCTAGTGAGGAAGGCTTTAAACTAGGTTTTCTGGGGGGTGGGAACCAAAGCCCTGAGGTTAGTGGGGAAGTGAGACACCTGAAAGAAGAGCAAGCAGAAGGGAGCAACAAGGAAAGTGTTCTCGTAGTTCCTGAGAAATCAGGTCAATCAACTAGTTTCCTTAGATGCCTGTACATGAATGTACAGAGCCTGGGAAACAAGCATGGAGAATTGGAAGTCCTCACACAGTCATGGAAGTATGATGTGACTGGAATAACAGAGACGTGGTGGGATAGCTTGTATGGCTGGAGCACTGTCATGGATGGGTGATTTTGTAGTAGTGGGTGTCTGCTATGGATAACCTAACCAGGAGGAAGTGGTGGATGAAGCTTTCTTCAAACAGCTAGTGGAAGTTTTCCAGTCTCAAGCTCTGATTCTCATGGGGGACTTCAATCACCCTGACATCTGCTGGGAGGGCAATACAGCAGTGTGCAGGCAATCCACAAAGTTTTTGGGGACAACTTCCAGGTGCAAGTGCTAAAGTGGCCAACTAGGCACTATGTGTTTCTTGACCAGCTGCTCACAAACAGGAAAAAATTGGTGGTGAATGTAATAGTAGATGGCACGTTGGGCAGCAGCAACCATAAAATGAATTCAGGATCCTGAGGAAAGGAAGGATAGAGAGCAAAAGAGTAAAGACCCTGGACTTCAGAAAAGCAGATTTCTACTCGCTTAGGGAACTCAAGGGCAGGATCCCCTGGGAAGGAAGCCTGAGGAGGAGAAAAGTCCAGGAGAGCTGACTGTACTTTAAAGAAGTCTTACTGAGAGTGCAGGAACAAACTATCCTGATGTGCAGGAAGACTAGCAAGTATGGCAGAAGACCAGCTTGGCTTAGCAGGGAACTCTTCAGTAAACTAAAACACAAAAAGGAAGCTTATAAGAAGTAGAAACTTAGACAAACAACCAAGGAAAAATATAAATGCATTGCTTGGGCATAATCAGGGAAAGTGTGGGTCCCTTACTGAATGGGGGAGGCAACCTTGTGACAGAGGATGCAGAAAAGGCTGAAGTACTCAATACCATTTCTGCCTCAGTCTTCACAGGCAAGGTCAGCTCCCAGATTCCTGTACTGGGCAGCACAGTTTGGGGAGGAGGTGAACAGTAGTAAAAGAACAGGTTAGGGACTTTTAGAAAAGCTGGACATATACCAGTCCATGGGGCTGGATGGATGCACCTGTGGTTGCTGAGGCAGTTGGCTGACATGATTGCAGAGCCACTAGCCATCATCTTTGAAAACTCCTGGCAATCAGGAGAGGTCCTGGATGATTGGAAAAGGGCAAACATAGTACCTATATTTAAGAGGCTCTAAGGAACTACAGACTAGTCAGTCTCACCTCAGTCCCTGGAAAAGTCATGGAGCAGATCTTCAAACAATCCATTTCTAAGCACTTGAAAAAGAAGAAGGTGTTTAGAAACAGTCAGCATGGATTCACCAAGGGCAAGTGATGTCTCACCAACTCGATTGCCTTCTATGATGAAGTGACTGGCTCTGTGGATGTGGGTAAGCCAGTGGATGTGGTATACCTTGATTTTAGCAAGGCTTTGATACAGTTTCCCACAACATTCTTGCAGGCAAGCTAAGGAAGTACGGCCTGGATGAATAGACTGTAAGGTGGATAGAAAACTGGCTGAAGCATCAGGCTCAGAGAGTAGTAATGAATGGCTCAATGTCTAATCAGCAGCTGGTATCAAGTGGAGTGCCCCAGGGGTCAGTCCTGGAGTTAGTTTTATTCAATGTCTTCATCAACAAGTTCAAAGATGGCGTAGAGTGCACCCTCAGCAAGTTTGAAGATGACACCAACCTTGGGAGAGTAGCAGATACATTAGAGGGTTAGGCTAGGATTCAGAGTGACCTAAATTGGAGGACTGGGCCAAAAAAACTCTCATGAGGTTCAACAAGGACAAGTGCAAAGTCCTCCAGTTATGTCAGAACAATCCCATGCATTAGTACAGGCTGGGAGCTGACTGGCTGGGCAGCAGCTCTGCATAAAAGGACCCGGGGGTGACAGTGGACAATAAGTTGAATATGAGCCAAAAGTGTGCCCTTGTTACCAAGAAGGCTAATGGCATACTGGGCTGCATGGGTAGGAGTGCTGCCAGCAGAATGAGGGAAGTGATTATTCCACTCTATTCAGCACTGGTGAGGCCACATCTGGAGTACTGCATTGTTTTGGGCCCCCCATTACAGAAAGGACATGGACAAATTGGACAGAGTCCAGCAGAGGGCAATGAAAATGGTAAGGGGTCTGAGGGAGATGACATATAAGGAAAGACTGAGGGAACTGGGCTTATTTAGTCTAAATAAGAGGAGACTGAGGGAATATTTAATAGCAGCTTTCAGCTATCTAAAGGGGAGTTTGAAAGAGGATGGAACTAGACTGTTCTCAGTGGTGGCACATGATAGAACAAGGAGCAATGGTCTTAAGTTGCAGCAAGGGAAGTTTAGGCTAGCTATTAAGAAACATTTTCTCAGTATGAGGGTAATAATATACTGGAACAGGTTAGCCAGAGAGGTGGTGGAATATCCATCCTTGAAGGTTTTTTAAGACCCAACTAGACAAAGCCCTGGCTGGGATGATCTAGTTGGGGATGGTCCTGCTTTGAGTAAGGGGATGGACTAGGTAAACTCCTTAGGTCCCTTCCAACCCTAATTTTCTATGATTCTAAGCAATCTAAGCTTGATTCTAAGCAATTTCTGTCCCAGATCCCTTCCTGGATCAAGTTAAATCAAAGTCCCCCAGTTTCCCAGGAAGCTTTGCAGCCCTGGGCTAGTCTGTGCTGTCTGCTCCAGAGAGCAGGGTTGGCCCCATCCCTCTGCCCCCTAGCTGAAGTGGTGAGGGCTGGCTGACAAGGGGGTGTGGATGGGAAACCTGACTGGGGACCACAACTGAGTCTGCCTGGGGGAAGGAAGGGCATCTCCTACTAGAGTTTTCCCCATGAGAGCAGAGGGGGCAGGGGCATCATAGTGCTTAGGGTTGGAAGGGACCTAAACAGATCATCAGGTCCGACCACCTGCCCTGGGCAGGAACAGGTGCTCGGGTCGTTTCACCCCAGCCAAATATCTGTCCAACCTCCCCTTGAAGATGCCCAAGGTAGGAAAGAGTACCACCTCACTTGGGAGGTCATTACAGAGCCTCGAAGTCCTAACTGTAAAGTAATGTTTCCTGATGTGCAGCCTGAACCTTCGCTCTAAGAATTTGTGGCTGGTATTCCTAGTAACTCCAGGTGGTGCCCAGGGGAACAGAGCCTCCCCCAGTTCCCACTGATCCCCCCTAGTGAGTTTGTAAATGGCCACCAGATCCCCTCTTAGCCTTCTCTTATGGAGACTGAATAGGTTCAAGTCCTTTAGCCTCTCCTTATAGGCCCTGCCCTGCTGCCCCCTGACCATGGAAGTGGCCCTCCTCTGCACCATCTCAATACTAGCCACATTCCTCTTGAAGTGTGGTGCCCAGAACTGGATGCAGTACTCCAACTGTGGCCTGACCACTGCCACATAGAGGGGAAGGATCACCTCCCTGGACCAGCTTGTGATGCATCAGTAGATGCACAACAAGGTGCAGTTAGCCTTACTGACTGTTTCCTCACATTGGTGGCTCACATTCATCCTGGAGTCAACAATGACTCCAAGATCCCTATCTGCCACCGTGTTGACAAGAAGGGTATTCCCCAGCCTATAGGTGTGTTGCTGGTTCCTTCTCCCTAGATGCAGCACCTTGCACTTGTCTGCATTGAATTCCATCCTATTCTCATCCACCCACCTCTGTAATTTGTCTAGATCTAGCTGGATTCTGTCCCTCACCTCCAGCATGCCCACCTCACCCCACAACTTGGTCTTAGAGAATTTGGGCAGCTTGCTTTCCACACCCACATGCAGACTGCTGATAAAGATGATGAACGGTACAGGCCCCAGAACTGAGCCCTGGGGGACTCCATTGCCCACATGGAGCAAGGCACAGAAGTGGGGGAGCAATGGACTGAGAGGGACTGCCCCCCATCCCCCAGCAAACCCTGGTTGGGGTCTGGAGTCTTGGATGAACTTTAATCCCCCTCCCCCAGCTCAGTTTGCCCCCTGCGCTCCATCAAGTGGGGCTTGGGGCACAGGCGGGCAACATCCTGAGAAGTGTTGCCCCTCCACACACACACAGGCAAACCCCAGCTGGGGTCTGGAAGTGAGGCTTTAATCCTCCCTTCCCCAACTAAATGGGCTGGCCACGGGTGGGAGTTGTTGGCAAAGACCTGGCACAATCATCACATATATGTACTGGAGTTGGAGCTAAGAGAACAAGAGAAGGATTGCTTGGGCTGGTGTGATTAAAGAAAGCAGAGAACTACATTTACATTATAAAGCAGAACATGTAAAAGGTGGGGACTGTAATACCTAAGCAGGGACAAGAGACATTGAATGCATAAAAGTCTTGTCAAAGGTGCTTTAGTGACATGCATACTAATATCAAGGTACCCAGAGGGGAGAAGGGGGTGCAAATGCACCTGTAAAAGCCCAAGTAGAGGTGATACCTGTGGCATCTCCACTCCAACACCTAAGACAACCTGCTGATTACCCAAGAAGGGCTTTCTGAATCCCTGGTTGTAAGGAGACACTCTTCCCTCAGGATTATATAAGGCTAATGGAAGGTTTTCTCTTTTCTTTTTGATTTATTATATTCCATTTTAAGTTAGACTAAATTGTGTGTGCTCTCAGTACTCTCACTGTGTTTTACTGGACTGTATCAGCTTAAGTGAAGATCTTTTATTGTTCTCTGTTTTACGCTTGAGGGAACAAATTGCTGTGTTCAATAGGGATGTGGGAAATGGGTCATATTTGATTCAGACTCAGATTTGGATTTGGCCCAAATCGGGGAGAGTGATTTGATTTGTTGATTCAGATCATTGTTCCCAATTCGATTCGGCAGAATCTGAAGATTTGATGCTGATTCAGAGAATCAGCAATTGGGCCATAGACACAGCTTTAAATGTTTTTTCTACATACTTTGAGGTAGCAGGCGCAGCTTGTGAATGATGCGATGCTGGGGCGGATAGAGCATCCCACAAGAGCATGAGGGATCCCCCAGTGTGCTCAGTGATGGACCTGGAAGTGGACCAGAAGTACTTCCAGTCAACTTCCAGGTCAGCCAGGGAACATGTAGGAGGGCACTGTGCCCCCCCGCCGGCTCAGTGATCAGGGATCCTGGGTGCTCCCCCAGACCCAGGAGATACCAGTTGCTGAGCCAGAGGGGGCATGGGGGCAGCTCCCAGAGCGCTTCCTAGTGGACACAGAAGTGGACCAGAACTGCTTCTAGTCCACTTCTAGGTCTGCTGCTGAGTGTGCTGGGGAGCCTCCCACACTCTGGTGGAATGCTCCATCCACCCCACCTTTGCAGCATTCATGAGCTGCCTGCTACCTTGAGGTATGTGGAAAAAACATTTAAAACTGTGTCTATGACTGAATCGTCAAATCTTTCTGAATCTCTCCAAATATATTTGTAGGTTCTGATTTGATTCAGAGAGATTAAAAAGTCTCCTGATTTGATTCAGATTCAGAGATTTGGCCACTGAATCAAGCCAAATCTCCGCCTAATCAAATCAGGGGCTGAAGCTTCACACAGCCCTAGTGTTTAATATATGTTTGCTTCCTCAAGCTTTTATGAATTTAATGCTACTACCTTTTCCCCCACCCACTCTCTCCTCAATCTGGCAGCTGCTGCTCCCCCTCCCCAGGAAGACCTGGGCTGTGGTCTCATGCAGGCCAGAGTGGGTTTAAAGCACCCCTACCTCTGGCTTCAGCCCCCTCCCCACCTCAACAGAGAGTGGAGGAAAAAACCTTTGAGGTTCAATCCCTTCCCTTTAGCAATGGCTGGCAAGCAGGGAGGCATGCTGTCATGCCCCTGGCTTCTGGTCTGAGCCATTACAGGCATGTTCCTTAATTTTCTGAATCAGAAGTGAAATGTCTGTTCACTTACTTCTCAGTTTAATCTCTGCAGTTTAGACTAACCTGCAAACACTGAGTCAGTTCAGTCTCAGGCTTTTTGACTGCCTGTACTTAGCCATGGAGTCTAAAGACCAAACTGATTTATGATTTACGAAGCTCAACACTAAAAGTTAAGTGCAGCACTAAGTACTTAATACCACAGCAACTTTACTGTGTCCAGCAATAACATCCTGAAATACAGCATACTGTTCCAAGTGGGCTTCTTCCCAAATGTGAGCAATATGTGTGCAAAGCTCCTTACAGATGGTGACTGTGTAGTGCAGCAGGTAAAGTAGTCATCATGGCCCCTGCTTCAGTACTGTGCGTAACCATCATCCAGGCCCAGTACTGGCCAATTATACTTCTGTGCATTACTTTCTAGATAGGGGCTTACTTAAGATGCTATTTATTTTGGGTTACATAATGCAGATATTTTATTTATTAAGTGTTACTGGCTCCATCATAGATGCAACAAGGATTTGTTTACATGTATGTATGAACAAAGCACAGAGGGCACCAGCTTGAGGAAACATACTGTCACAATAAAAGTAGGTGCCTACATGTTTCTGAACCATTCTTTTTAACTGCCAAGTGAACTGTTGTGCAGATCTGATTCACTGAGATGTCCTAAGCAGTACCTCAGCCATGAATCCTTCCATGATTCTCAGTACAGTAAACAGGCAGAGCAAGGGTAGTGAAATTAAGTCCAACTCTATAAAGGAGCAAGAGGTGTCTTTATTCTAAAGATATTGATTTGCTTTTCACAAGTGGGAAGAGACAAAAAGGTAGATTGAAAGAGTGTTTCACCAATTCCTCTCTCTGCATCTTTCCTCAAACAATATAAGCTAAGTAGAAAAGTGTACCTTGATTTAGTACATAGAACAGGAGGAGATCTCCATCTCCATTCCCAGAGGTAAGAGAATCCATATCTTCTTAAATATGACATACAGGTAGCAGCAGCAATCTTTTCTTGCTAAATCTTGATTTTAAAAATCATCATGAATTTGATCAAAAAAATTAAAATAATGCTGTTTCAATGACCTTTCACTTCAAAAACTGGAGAAGTTTCTGCTTTAATCTATTGTCTGAACAATCAATAAATACTGAAGATACTCCAAAGCTTAATGATCTTTAAAAACTGCCTGTCACATTGCAAAAAGAAGGGATACAATTAATGAAAAGGCAAAGACAAAAAAGCATATAAAGAACTACTGCCTAATGGAAGTCTTCAGTCTGGGACCCTTAAGGGAGCTCCTCAGTTAATTAAGAATACCAAATTAAATTAAAAGGAGCTTTAGTTTTCTGAAGTGGGGATAAGTTTCATTTGCAAACCTGGAAGAGGTATAGTAGAATAGGAGAGTTCAACAGACTCCACAGTTAGTATTTTCTTGTCTTCTCTGTCATAGTATAGAGGACTTTAAGACAAAGAAAAAAATTCCCACATCTAAAACAACACAGAAGGATAACAGCCAACTAGAATCTAGACAGGTGTCAAAAGACAGCCACAAACTAAAAAGGGCTGCACAAAGCAATGTTTTAATAGTGTGCATGTAAAAAGAAAGTGCCTTTCCACTTTCACTGTGTTTATAGTGACAGATGCTCTCCTCACTGTAATCACTGCAACCCATGTAGTGGCAGCGGTGTTTCAAGTTTCTCTCAGCCTACACACACACACACCCCCATCCCCACCCCCCCCATACATTTTCTCCCATGAAGAAATTCCAAAATTCCCAGTACATTCAGCTCCCACTCTCTACTGAAAGCCCACTTTATTTGTTCCATGAAATAAATACCTACCTAACTCAGGCTAATTCAGTCTTCCACACTTCTCTCAGGGCAGCCTGCTTGGCACCTTGTGTCATCATTCACATCTAAGCCAAGTAAGTGTAAAATGGTGTTGGGGAATGGCAGCATATTGCACCTACTTCATACGACTGCATTTGTTGAAAGGTGAAAAAGAATCAACCCAGACTAACACAGCAGCCCAGAGAATCCAGATGGAGGAAGGTGCAATATGAATATATGTGTTGTGAAAAGTTTCTCTTCACATCAACTAATAGGACAGACATACTTTATATTTTCATTAACACTGTCCATCATCCACTATAGACATTTCTACAGCATAATTTTGTAAAAGTAACAAAATCTAATAATAGAATATCACACCACTCTTCCTCTTCTGACCTTTTGCTGACCAAAGAGAAAAGGTTTCTTGGGTTTGCATGCAAATAATGTATAGTTTAGCAGGATAAACAAGGGAAGGAGTTTACTGTATTACAAGGAAAATTGCCAAACTAAACAAGAAAGAGCTTTATGACAAGGATCTTACAACTTTGCCTTAGATATGACAATCTATACTTTAGCTATGACAATCTATATTTTAGGAATGTAGGACTAAAAAGAGCTTCCTAGGCCATCGAGTCCAGTCATCCGTGTTTGCAGATAATTATTAACTAAATGAATCCTCCAGATCAGAACTTCAAGTCTTCATCCACAACTACAAGGATCAGTGGAGACCTCATTCAAGACCAAGGCTCACAGCTAGATGTATAACATGTAAAAAGAATGTGCCTGAGACAGTTCTCTCTCACCCTTTTCCCACACCCTACCCCTACCATGCATGTAGTGTTGTCAGGTCTTAAATATGAAATGATCATATTGGAAGCTCAAAATTAATGCATTTGCCAAAAACTATTGTACGCTGAGAATTATGCAAATAAGTCATCTTCTTATTTACTTTCTATTGCTCACTGTAATTCTGCAGTGAGTAAATAAGAGCTGAGTCAAAGCTGAAGCATTTCTTTACTTCAAGATAAGCAGTCATAAGAAAGTGCTGATAGCAACTCCCCCCCCTCCCCCAAAAAATAAATAAATAAGACTCTCTGGCTAAGTAAAGACAGTCAAAAAGCCCAAGGCTGAACTGATTAAGTCTTTGCAGGTTATTCTAAGCTACAAAGATTGAATCAATAAGCAAATGAACAGACAATCACTTTGATTCAGGGCATGCAGCCATATGCCTGCAGTAGCTCAAGTCAGAAGCAAGGGGGCACTAGAAGCCAGAAGGTTCTCTAGCATGTAGCCAGCATAGGCTGTGCGCTTGCTTCCTCTTCTTGCTGCCCTTGAGATTTCTGGACTACAAATCCCAGAGTCACAGCAGCAGGACTCTACAGGGTTGCTTATCACTTCATTTTCCTACTTCCAGGTGCCTCTGGGATTTAAGTTCACAGCCACAGCCAGCACTAAGCAAGCCAGCAGGGCAAGGCAGAGCAGCTCCATACTCAGTAGAAGGGAATTTTAACCCTGTTTTCTGGTCCCAGACACCAGCAAAGGTTTGCCTGGGGGGAGGGGCCAATGAGCTAGCCAGTGAGGCTGAGCCAGCCTATCACTGCTCCAACTAGGGAGCAGAGGTGCAGGGCCAGCCCTGCTCTCTGGAGCAGACAGCACAGCCAGCCCAGCCCAAGGCTGCAAAATGCTGGAAGACTGTGATTGAACATGAACCAGGAAGAAGTATGGGAGAGAGAAGTTTCATAAACCAGTTTGACCTAAATCAGTTTGATACTACATTCAATCAGGTTTATCTTAAACCAGTTTCAGCCATTATGAAAATAATTTATGTGGTTTATTCCTTTACAGTTTTAAACTGGTTTAAGTGATCAGAAACCAGTTTGTGTGTAACATCTACCTCTACCCCCACAGAGTGACTTGAGTTTTGCATATGTTGCATCAACTAGTTACCTCAAAATTATTGTATATTTTGAGTGCTTTTACTATGATGGATTGTACATTTTACACAGGTTGCAATTATTGTACAAATATGATAATTATTGTACATCTGGCAACACTGCACATGTACCTTCTGGCTTCCATGCAGAAGGAAGCATAGCAGACATGTGCAAATTTTTCTGGGCATTGTAATTTCCTAGAGCAGCAGTAGAGCTTGTTGCCAAGGGGAGGGCAAATTTTAACCTCATAGTTTCATGGTAGGGTAAGAAGGGACCTGAGCAGATCATCAAGTCTGATCCCCTGCCATAGCAGGAAAGAACGCTGGGGTCAAATGACCCTGGAAAGGTGTTCATCCAGCCTCCTCTTAAAGACCCCCAGGGTAAGGGCCAGCACCACTTCTCTTGGAAGTTGGTTCCAGATCCTAGCTGCCCCGACAATGAAGTAGCACTTCCTGATGTCTAGTTTGAATCTACCTTCTGCCAGCTTGTGACCGTTATTTCTAGTCACTCCTGGTAGTGCTCAGGGGAACAGGGACTCCTTTTTCCCTTTTTTGAAAATGGGAACCACGTTGGCCCTTTTCCAGTCCTCTGGCACCATGCCAGAGCAACATGAGTGCTCATAAAGCTGTGCCGGGGTCCCACAATGACCTCTGCTAGTTCCCTCAGCACTCTGGGGTGGAGATTGTCAGGACCAGCTGATTTAAATACATCCAGTCCCTCTAGAAGTTCGCCAACTAGGTCCTCACTGACCCTAGGCCTGGGTGCACCTTCTATGAGGCCTACAGGGGTCCTGGTGGGGGTGGTGACCCAGTCCCTGCTCAGAAAAATGGAGGCAAAGTAATTGTTAAATAAGCTGGGGTCATTTGACCTCAGTACTCTTTGGCCGGGGTTGTTTGACCCCAGTACTCTTTCCTGCCATGGCAGGGGGTCAGACTAGATGATCTCCTCAGGTCCTTTCCAACCCTACCAACTATGAAGCTAGGTAAGCTTTGTCATCTAGTGCAATGACCAGATTTTCTAGCGTGTCTTACAGAGTCCCCATGTTACCTGGTACCTTCTTTTTACCCCCTGTGTATTTAAAAAAGGACTTCTTGTTGTCCTTGCTCCAGGTAGCTAGTCCCAGTTCCATCTCCGCCTTGGCCTTCCTGATTGCCCCCCTACAGCCCCAAGCAACCAAGATATAGTCCTCCCTGATGATGGCCCCTCCCTTCCATTGGGTGTATACCTCCTTTTTAGCATGGAGATGTTCCCATATGCTTTTGGTGAGCCATGGCAGCTTTTGTGCTCTCTTGCCCCCTTTGATCCATGTTGGGATTACCTCCTTTTGGGCTTGGAGGCTCATCTCCTTAAGGTATGACCACTCTTCTTGGACATCTGACTCCTCTCCACTCTGGGACCTCAGTACCTCCCTGACTATTCTCCTTACCTCATTGAAGTCTGCCCTCCTGAAGTCCAGGGCTGCTGTCTTGCTGCAGGCCTTTGCCATTCTGTGCTGGATGGTGAATTCCAGCAGGCGATGATTGCTGTGGTTTCACACTTTGCTACTGAAGCCTGGGCCAAGGGGGCAAAAATGTAACAAAAAAGGGAGTTTATTCTCCCTCCAAGCAGTAACAAACTCTATTGCTGCTCTACAAAACTACCATGCCCAGAATGCCCTGTAGCCTGTGACACTACCTATGCTACTGCTTCCTATGTCCTGAAAGTATAGGCAGAACTGGGGATTGGAGGGTGTAACAGGGGGTCTGCTCGGGGCCAATCTCAATGCCCCACCCACCTGTTCTTGGGCCAACCACCCACCTTCTTTCCTGCCACACCTTGATGTGGATT
>JAGPOW010001296.1:108848564-108872413 GCA_030014935.1 Caiman crocodilus
GATTAATTGATGTAAATTAAAAGGAAGGCTACCCATTCTGCTGCCCCAATGCCAGGGGGCACTCTCTGCAGCTCCTTTCCTCCCCTATACCACAGCCCAAGCCTCGCAGATGGCATCGTGATGTTCACATAATCACTGACCCCTACACTAGGCCCCAGAACCCTCCTAACAGGACCCCTCCATGATCCCTCTACTCAGGCATTCGCTCCACCTTCATTCAGGCTACCTAGCCCCCCCCAAATTATTTTCCTCTCTCAGGTGTGGTCTCCTCATGACCTCTGGCTACCAGCCCTGGCCCATCTCCAGGCCAATTGGGACCCCAGGCCCCGACTCTTGGGCGTCCCTCACAGTGGGCCCCTGGCCCTTTTGACCATCCTGGTCCTGGCCCCAGCATGGGCCAGTAAAGGATACTCTCTTGTTCAGGTCAGGTCTCTAGACCCTCACTCTCTCCAGGGGTCTGCCTTCTGGGCCTTTCACACAAACATAGGGATTACTCACCCAGTGGTGGGAGCTAGGGGTTAAGGCACCCCAACCCACCTTGCACCAGGGTGGTAACTGGTCTGGTATTTCCTGGGGGCCCCCACACCACTGAGAGCCCCACCAGGCCATCCACTCCTGGCAGGGTGCAGTTTTAGGTCATGCCCAGGACCAGGAGCCTCCTGACCATCCCCTACAGTTCCTACCTTACCTCCGGATGATCTCAGCAGCCTTCTGGCCAGGCAATGTTGTTGCCTGGCCTCCAGCAGCCAAACTGTCCTGTTTATATAGACAGTCCCTGACTCAAAATGGCTGCCCTCATCAGACACCTGGTGGATGCCAGCACCAGGCCCTTAAAGTGGCATGCACAAACAGTGCCCTGCCACAGAGGGCTATCCCTGTCTCCAATCCCTCAGGGCACATGACCTGCTTGCCCACTTCATGCTATGCTACTGTTCATAACCACTAAGACAATATAAATAATCATTAGCGATCACAACCACATCAAAATGAGATGGGAAACTGTAGTCAAGGTTTATAGCCAGAGTCTCTTTTTCATGCGGTTATCTTGATAGTGCCACTTAAAACCTGAGAGAGGCCAAGAAATCTCATCAACTAAAGAAGGGCTGAGATCATCAAGTCCAGTCTACTCCAATCAGAAGCATCCATGTAACAGAGTTAAATTCAAATGGCTTGACAAGAACATCCACTGTGGGCCCTGTTACATACCCCCTCCCAGAAAGCACCCCAACACTGTACACAAAATGGGGATCTAAAGTACAAAAAGAACAAATACTTCAAAGCTGATGTGCCTTAGGAAAAGACTAGGAAAGACCAGAGGACTGCCAGCACTTTGAATCCTGAAATGTCCAAACCCACTAAAGAGTTCTTGAATGTTCAAATTCCTGAAATTCCTGTGGACAGGACATGAGTAAAGGACTGGGACTTAATATGTGGGTGTGATGCCACAAAATCAGTCAGTCTGCCCTGTTCTCAAATGTATGAGCTGTTTAATTGCTAGTTGTCATAGTTCATATGATGTCAAATATGTCC
The DNA here is from genome assembly GCA_030014935.1 of Caiman crocodilus. Lineage (NCBI taxonomy): Eukaryota > Metazoa > Chordata > Crocodylia > Alligatoridae > Caiman > Caiman crocodilus. Next base: position 108,850,095 of record JAGPOW010001296.1, read on the forward strand.
TCCATTTTAGCTGTAAAGTTAATCTCTGGTTTACCACACTGAAGGAGTGCATAAAAAATTAAGTGAAAGAACAATGCTTGTTTTCTATACATTAAAAGACATACACAGTAGCAAAGTATAGTATTTTACACTGTAACTGTCACAAACTGAACTGTTGACTGACCATCTTTTCTGGATGTTAAAACAGAAGAATCCTGTCAACCCTATGTTACATAATACTAAATATCCTTCCATTAGAGTAGGTCAGTATGTCCCTAGTATTTCCAGCATCCAAAGGACAAAACAAAAGTTCAGAATAGAAGTCAGATCTGCAAATTAAGGAGCTAATTATATAAAAATATTCAGAATAAGGCTTTGGTCCTTTTCATACCTTCTTTACACAAATATCTCTTTTTCACAGTCTGCTTGCTTAGCCTCTAATTGGGAATACAAAAGTGTGTTTAAAATGAGAAAAATGTGCGGATAATTTAAAACTTTTCTCTAATCCACAAAACTATTTGAATAGACACACAAAGTTCGGTTGCTAGCCACTGCCTTTCAGTCTCTCAGTATGCCAAAAGATCTATTGCCAAGATGAAAAAAAACTTGATTTTCTCTTCCTCCTTCTCTAGGTGAAACTGCAATGCAGATCTGCTTGAAAAATACATGCTGAACCTAAAATCTCAGTTGCTTTGCATCCAGCCCCATTTGTACCTTTCCCCTACATGGCATGCATTCAAGAGTGGTGCAGTATGCCACTGGCAAGCCTGATTTATACCACTGTATTCCCATCATGCCATCATTTTTGTTAAAAATATAGACCAACTCAGGCTTTAATTGTGAGACAAAGACTCTAAATACTGTTAAGACAGAAAGGAATTGTTGTTTGCTTGCTCAGACCTGCTTAGTATTACATCTCAGCTTGTCAGTATCTAATATTTGGAATCAATATTAAGCTACTGATATACAAAACTTAAGCCAAGTATCAGTAAATTTACAGCAGCAAAACCTGCAATTTTTCTGCTGATGGAATATAACCTCCTGTGCAAAAATATTAACTAACTGTGCTTAAAGACAGCTACATAGATTGTTCTCTACTTTTAATATAGCTCAGTAGAGTAACATGTTTTGGCTAAACATTTAAGCTTACTGTCCACTCATTTCAATGCTGTGTAACATTTCTTTCATCCAAGAGTGTCACCTCACCAGCACCCCTCATGTGCTAATGAATTAAGCCTCATGATTCTCCTCTGAAGGTCATAGTAGGGAGCAGTGCTTTTAACTCTCGATTCCCCTTGGAGACCAGTACTTTGCAGGAGAGGTCAGCACTTTGCAGGATCAAGCCCAAAGGCCAGGCTGAACGTGTCCAAAACATTTTTTTGAACTCTTAAATGCTGATCAGTTTGTCTCTAATCCCATTCTTTGCTGAATGGGAACACCAGTGTGAGTGTTTGTTTTTCACACAGATGTGGCAAACATTCATTCCTAAGACACCTTTAGTCGCACATGGGCACACAAGAATAAATCATTAGTTGATATTTACCCTAGGTTAAACTCTTCTTCTTCTTCTTTAAAAGTCTGAGAAACACATTTAGTGAGGTACAGAAGGGGCAGTTGCAAATAAGTTGTAGTAAACCATATTAGGCTCCTAAACCTTGAGTTACGTGCAACCCTCTCAATTTAAAAACAATCTTTAGAGTTATGTGCCTAGACTCAGGATGTAATGCATGGAAACCTATGACTCTTACCCAAACTGCAGAGTAAGGATTCTTTTGGATTTTGGGATTCTCAGCCATGAACCCTCCTTTAGGGCTTGGCCTCTAGCTTATGCTCAGTGAAAAGCCTGAGAAAGATGCATCACTCAGGATGTGAGACACAGGTGTTAGTTTCCTCCTCTGCGGGCATATCTACACAAGATGCTTACTGCACCATAGCCTAATAACACTGTGTAGTAGCATGCTGGTCAAAAACCATATTAATATGTTACCGCACAGTGGTCTTAAGTTATTGCACAGTAAGTGGCACAAAAAAAACATGTACTGGCGCTACTGTGCAGTAACTAGTTACTGTGCATTTAGTTAGTACTTCATTAAACAAGTAGTAACTTGGATAGGTACTTGGCTGGGGTCCTGTGACCCCAGCATTCGTTCCTGCCATTGGCGGGGAGTCAGACTAGATGGCCTGCTCTAGGCCCCTTCTGACCCTAGTTACTATGAAACTATGAAACTACTGGGGTGTAGGCTGTAGCTGTGTTGGTGGACAAGGTTCCTTGGGTGAATCTGATATCTTCTATTAGACCAACCCAAACAGTTGGAAAATAATTACAAAGCAAACTTTTGGGTTCAAAAACCCTTCGTCAGGCTAAGGAAGTTTCAGCAGTTGGTGTGTGCTCTTCCTGGATGGGATGGAATGAAAAGTAAAGAAGCCACCGGCTGGGCTGGTATGCATACAAGACAGGTAGTCGGTGAAAATGTAGATTGAGAAGTCAATAGGTGAGAGACAGGCTGGGGGGGAGAGAAGGAGGATGAAAGTGGAGAGATACCTGGGGAGTCATTTGTCAGGCAGGTTATGATGTGTCATAAATCCAATATCTATATTTAGTCCATGATTTTTAGTATCCAGGAGGTTGATGAAGTGGAGTTCATAGGCTCGTCTCTGGGAAGTTTTGTAAGTTTGTGTAACTACTGCACATTAATGAACATGTAGACACACCCTGCCTCATGGGACTTGAACCCACATCTCTCAAGAGAATGCCCTAACCACCAAGCTATAGGAGACCTGAGGTCAACCAGCCTTTGGTTTCAACTGCTAAAACTGTTCCATAGTGTATTGACTGTTGTATTGAACTGTTCCATAGTGTATTCATTGGAGCAGGGACTAAAAACCAGGTTTCCTTTATCCCAGGTACATACTCCAAACTGCTAGGTCAGGGCACTCTAGCTGGCAGCTAATGAGCCACCATCCAGGCACAGCTTCCTCAGTTGCTCCTGCTGTTGTGGTGGCTGGGATCTCTGGGTTTCTGCTTTTTCCTCCAACTTCCGTTTCCTGCAGGAGCAAGAAGTCCCAAAGGGCCTGAGGCAAGGGAACCCAGAGCAACAGGAGGTTCTGGGACCCATGGCCTGCGTAGTGGGGAGGCCCAGGAGGCCCATGAGTTGCTAGTTGCTCAGAAATTGGACTACTCAATAGTCCATGTGCTAGGCAGTAGAGTCATTTTACCTGTTCCTTTCTGGCTCAGTATCCTAATGGAGAAGTTAGGCATTTATATTCTTTTATGGATCCCGCCCAAAGAGTCCATTCCTGTCATATTGAAAGAAAGAAAGAAACAACTCCCTTCCTCCAAAATAGATGCTATAGCTTACATAGGGTAAATGGACCCCTATTTAATACATATTTAAGTTATGCGCGTAGGCTTTGTAGGTAATGAAGTAGCCTATGGCCCTTACCCTGTACTAAACAACAAAGGTTGCTTTAAAATGACAGCATCACCAACCAATGATGCTTTAAAGAAAAAGAAACAAAACAAAACCTCAGTTCAGATAGCCAGTAAAAGAATCTTACCCTAAGTTTAAATACCCAGCTTTAAAACAGCTCTTCTTTTACAAGCTTCCTTCTCCAGAGCTTTTGATTTTACATCACTTCCTGGGCCTCATTCCCATTTATTATCCTGCTGGACATTGTGTGCGGAAATTGGCTCTTCTAGTTATTAGTAGCCTAAAAGCTATAGATTGTGCGTGTGTCTAGAAAAGTCATAAGAAAAGAACAAATTTACATTAGATTAAGCAAGGACATAATTTTAAATGCATTTAATTATATCAAAATGTATTTAACCTTCATCAGTATAGATTAGGTTAATATCATTTAAGTCCCCTTTAAATACTTAACAGAGTAAGATTTAAGTAGGCATTTAAGCTACCCTTCAAGAATATCCAAACAGAGTTTTGCATCATTTCATTAAATTTATATAATTTCTGTGTTTGTATAATGTTCCAGGTTTATAGAAAAAAATGATTCTGTAGCAGCTAACAGCACAGAAAGTACTTTCTTCTCTAGCCCATGCCAAGTTGATTCAACCACATATTCATATAACATAACTAGGAAAACCCCAAAACAGAAAGTGAACTAATTTCTGAGGGGGCAAAGGAAGGGACAATAAAGGTTCTTACACAGCCTGATGTGTTGCACTATAGTTCTGATAAAGTATTTTTGTTTAAATGGGAAAGCAAAAAGTATCCTCTCTTGCTCCTTTCTTCAAGGTTACTTGCTTTTGCACATGCAAGTTCACACCCTAAGGAGAAGGGAGCAATTTGTATTTTTGTGGAAGTTGCTTTTTAAAATATTTCCGTTTCTCCCTGCTCTTTCCCTGTCATCCTTGTAAATTCCAGTGCAGGTTATAAATCAGTCCATTAGTAGAGCAGATGGACTTTGTCCACATTATTTTTCTCACTTGCTATGTGCCCAAAGGCTCAATCCTGCAGTAATTAAAATCAATAGACCAAACTCCCCTTTGGTCTATAACACTGTATAGCCTGGTTTGTGACTTCTAAAGTACATCTATTCCAAGTTATTGCATGTTTGGGAGTTTTTAAGGAGTTGCATGGGGTGGGGAATAAGTATAGCAGGTGATGTCCCTGGAGGGACTTTGATAAGGCCTTTGGAAAGGTATGCTGGGACTGGGAGTGGAAAGAGCAAAAATTGCAAAGGCTTCAAGAAGGCTGTAAAGTGGCTGCAGGTGAATTCAAGGAGAAAATGCTGTAGAAGGAATGCTGCAGTTTGGATAAGAGTGGGGTGTCTGGGAATTATCTGCAGATGAAAAAAATGTCACCATTGCTTAATCAACATCACTGAAAATCAGTTTGGTTTTGGAAGCCGTTATTTGACACCTGTTGTCGCTGTGCATATGAACAACTCCTACTAATTTGATAAGTGTTTGTACAGTACTCTGAGAATGCAAGGGGCCATCTATATGTAATACATTAATGTTTGTAAATAGAAAAATAAATGTTCATTTTTGTCTGGATTGAACAATTGTCTCTAGTCAAAATGCTAAGAATCAATTTCTAATTTAAGGGGTCCAGTACGTGTGATCATGCTTTCTGGAAACTATCCTCAGGACCCTTGTAGCAGGAATAAGTATTTGTGCAAATACTTAATCACTTGTCATCCAAATATTCATCAGTTGCCATCAAAGCATGGTGTTTCATAAATAAATTTCATGAAGTTTGGTATTTCTTGACAATTTCTCAAGAGAAAAATAGATTTTTTTGCTAAGGAAGAGGAAGTCTGTCCTGCTGTTAATGCCAGATTCCAACATGCTTTGTTTTCATTAAAAACTGAGTTTTGCAAAAGGAACAATACAGAAGTTTCCATTTGGGAGAGGAGTAGGGAGCACGTGTTTGCACATTTCTCATGGATTTTTGTCATCTCTGCTGTATGTATATTTTATTACTACTGTGGGAATACAGCAAATTGCCAATTCCCTGAAGAAGGGGCTATGTAAATTCCAGCTATGAACATATGACCCATCCTTGTATAATCAAAAGCAACTTTTCTGCCATGGGTGCATTTGCTCAAGTTCTTGCCAAAAAAAAATAAAAATCATCATGATATCCTTACAAAATCCACATTAATCCTCAATTTGGTTTGAACTGATATCACAGACATGTCCCTATTTCATGCACACAATAACTGAAATTCTGTAGCTATTTTACTATTCATACACGACTTCCGGTAGCTTGAGTGTTCCACTCAAATATTAGTGATTTAGATATCACAGCATTTGTAAGAACTAGAAAAAAATATTTCCATTTGTTCACATAAGGACTTAGAGCTTTGGTTCTGGTTTAGGATTATATGGCCCAATTTAGAGGAGAGTGCAAAGGTGGTTTTAAGTCCTGCAGCTACAGTGTGCCTGGCTTGATCCCCAGAATAAATTAGGAAAACAATGAATGCCACTGTAAATAAAATTAGTTGGCAGTAGTCCCAAGAGGCCACTATGACAGCTGAGGATTATTGAAAACAATGATAAATCTAATGCTCTCCTTTCCCAGACCTCCTCACCTTAATACCGAGTACTTGCTATAGAAGTAATTTCACCGACCTCGTCATTAAAGGATACCCCAGTCTTGAAGTAACTGTCAGGGACTGATACACTGCTACCCCTTTTCTAAGTAGGTCAAAAGCAAGGGAGATTATGGACCGGGAAAACTGAGGCAGAGAGACTTGATGTGACTAGCCAAAAGTCACATGAGAACTTTGTGGCAGAGGAACAAGTAGAATCCAGAGCTCTGATTCTCTGTCTTGTAACTTCATTTGAGACAGTTCTCTATAATCCCATTGGTTTTAAAGGTCTTTCCAGGGGATAAATCATCTTGGAGTCTAGCCCACTTTATCAGGAAAATTATCCAATTCCTGCATATTTAGAAAGCGACAGCCTTCGAAGATGAAGTGTTTGTAATTACCCAGACTCAACATAAGCCACTTCTCACAGCTGTTAATGACATTCCTCTGAATCCCTGTCATCTCATTACTCAAACTGCCACTAAGAACTGTAAAGCTTTTTAAGGCTTTCCCAGGACCTTGTATACAACAGCTTGAGTAACCAACATGGTGCTTTTTGTTTTGCTTTCTGCTTGTAAACACAGAGACTAAGAATAAGCATGGCACTTCCATTTTTTCACTGGCAAACAATGATATCGTGATCCCATGATAAATATTTCTTTACCCCAGGGAATAGCCAGACTTTTTTCACAGCACAGGATTTTCCTGGAACCATTTAATTCAGTTCATAAATAAATAAAATTTCCCATGGAAGTTTATTCAACTGCTATTCAAGGAACATTAACTCATATAATTGCATCTTTCCAGTACTGTACTCCTTACTCATGTAAACACTCTGTTTTTAATTTATGTTACGCGAAGTCCAAATATTATCATAATGAAAAACCTAAGCCAATAGTGAGCTTGCAATATGACTGAGGATCATTTCCCTGGCAAATATATTTTTTTTAGAGTAATGGAAGAGAATGCTTCAGCAGTAACTTATTTTCTTGTTTATATACTGACTATTAAGAAACTGGCAGGCTTTTACATTACTGTTAACAATCTCGTAAGTTCACACTCCTGTTTTGGATTTGGAGTACATATTCTGACATAGCTGAGTACAATACGGGAAGTGTTCTGTGGAAGTGTGTCCTCTACATTGAAGTATTTCAGGCAATGTACATTAGTGTCTCTCTCTAACATCACCCTTCAGTTGCAACCTGAGAACACTATTACTGCTAAAACCATGTGGGCATGTCACTCCTAGGGGAATCTACGTGACGTATGGCTGCAGTAATTGTAGCGTTGTCTTTGTATTGCTGTAAGCATTGGGACATTCTAAAACAGGGTATCGTGAATAATATGCACTGTTTTTTAGGTTGATTTTTGTGATTAAGTATTTGCTAACAGAGATAGCCCTGTTGTTTTTCCAGTTTTTGTGGCGAGTTCAATGGTTGCCACTTTTCTTTTAGGGCTGCAGGGGTGAGACCAGCTACAATCTACTCTTTAAGCGGACCCCCGTTGTTTTCGGTTGGGCAGATAGAGACATGGCTCCTGATCTTCCTGTCTTGCTGGGCCTGATGGTATGCCACGAGCCCCTAAATCATCAGCGTCCGTGGCCAGCGGCCGGCGATGGTTCCCCCATGGGCAGTACTTGACTAGCTGATCAATTCGCTCCTCATCTTCCCTTTGCCACGAGGATCCTGTTTGTGACGCCATGTGGTACGGAAACGGGGGGGGGTGATTAGCTCTTAGATGCGAACAGGCCGGGGATGAAAGGGCCATGGAACATTGTTTCCCTTTTTCTCCAGTTTTCCCATTTAAGAAGAATCCGAAGCAATTTAACAAGTAAACACTTTACTTACAAACTGCAGTACAGAGATTTGCGTCAATGCGCACAGTGTAGGCACGCTCCGTAAAGCTTTGCCGTGAAGCATGTAAATGCTTCCTTTGCACGTCCGTGCTGGCAGTTCCCCTTACAGTCATTCCAAAACTAAAAACAGTAGGGAACTCGAGAGCTCTTCAGGCATCCAACTGATGCAATTATCTGAGATGGGAGCGTCCGGGGGGAAAGGGAGCCGTGGATGCAGGACTTCTGGTGAGGATGATTAAGCCTTGCAGATGTTGTGTGGGTCCCCGCCTTCTTTTCCCGTGGGCTTTGCTTTTATACTGCCCTAATAGCCAATGGAATTGGATCTTTTTTCCCTCACTGAACAAGCTGCATGAGCTGAGCATTTTGCTGCATGCATCCTTTGCGCGGCTGTTAGGCTACACCCGCTGTTCCCCCATGCTGCGAGCACAGCTTGCTGGCATTTGGTCACTCCCCACCTATCATACTGGTGTTTGGTCACCTTTTATTTATCACATTTTATAATAGCTAATTTATAAAAAATGAAATCAAAGCTCCTACGGCAAATGTACAGCCCACAATGCAACTATACTGCATTTGGTCTTCACCACAGCATCCATTGAAAGTTTTGAGATGAAAAAATGGTTAACTGGCTGAAGTGTCAAGGCAAGAGCTACAATAGAAAACAATATTATTTTGCTCCTAATGAGCCACCAGCTTCTATTATAGCACATTTTGCACAAGTAGTGTTGGGCTGCATATTGACCATAAAAATAGGTCTAGTAGTCTTAGCACTTTAATAATTTGGGGATCTCCAGAAGTGCCAATAAGAATCATGAAGAGGTTCCAGGTGTTTCTGGTTACCTTATCACTCTGCTTCCAATTTCTGGAGACTTAAACTGCCAATAACAATAAAAAAGGACTTGATGTTGAGTACAATTGGTTGGTGGGGACAGGGACTTGCAGTTGCAGAGTACAGAGGGCAAAACTTTCATACTTTTAATTAAATAAATTTAAAGTTTTTTTTATAGAGAAGTAGCAATATTAAAACACTAGTTGCATGGAGAAAAAACTCGAGTTTAAAAACAAATGTACAATTTATTCTTGGGTCTGTTAAATGCTGCCAAACACAGTGAATTGCTTGTTTAGTGCTTGTTGCACTAAAGTGCAACAGGTACATAACAAATGCTTTTGAGATAGCTTTGTAATTTCACGGCATTCATCCCTTGTGTGACATTCTTAAGAAGACATACAGACTTGTTACTCTATCACTTTCTTTTTAGGCTAGAAACCATAACTTAATTCTTACTAAAAGAACTGTATCTGTTTTAGTAATTTACTTTTCTATAAATATCTATGAACCTTGAGCCTACAAACTCTTTTGCAGAAGCTTAAACTTATGTGTGAGTAGCTGCATAAAGTCAGCTGGGCTACCTGGATGCATAATATTCAGCCTTTATGTAAAGGTGCACACCCTCAGAATGATCATATTAGTTAGGCATGTTGGGTGATCTTGAGGATTTCTTTTGTCTTCTGTACTTATGGGAAATTTATACACTGCATATTGTTTTTACTTTGCTGTAGTTGAAAGACATTGTCATTAAAAGGTTAAAGTTACTCCTGATCTTCTCTCGTATTGCAGTGCGCTTCAAATGCTGGCTCACAATAGCAAGCACAACGCCCTCATAGCAGTTGTAGTTTAAGAGTACCCTCTATTGGTTTAGAATGAAAGCTGTGAAAGTCTGCAGAGCGATATACTGAAACAACACATAGAGATGACCAGCTTATAATTCTATATGGCTCACAGCTGTAAATCTCTGTATGGGGAAAACAGCTGTGTAATAATACTTGCCATGCACAAAAAGCAAGGGAATGACTGCAGCCACATTAGACAGCTCCTGCTAAAATTTTTCTTCCTTCCTTAACAAGAGCTCCAATGTTATAATTTTGTTTGGATGCTTATTTTGTCAACTGCTTTTTCAAATGCCATCTGTGTATATAACTTCAACACAAAATCATATATATCTAGGAGGCATTTCTGTTCATCTTAAGTTTGAACACTGTGCAATGAATGGATTTTTCCCCCTGGAATCTGGAACACCATCCGTTTTTATCTATTTATTTCTATTTATTTTTCCTGTCTTCATAGATATTAGTGTTGGAAGGGACCTCAGCAGATTATCAAGTCCGACCCCCTGCATAAGTCAACTGATCACTTTTCTCACTTCCCTATCTCATACAAAAATACAATCTTAAGTTGTAGTTTTGAAATAATTTGTAGAGCACATTGGCTTGTGAAGGAAGTAATGGAGATAGCCTTGCTTAATATTATGACATACAGAACTGGGAAGAGGTGTTTATTATCCCGCAGATCTGTAAATCCTCCATTAAAAAGTATTCTCATGTGTAAGTAAAATGGAATTGAAATGTTCAAGTTGGTTGCTTTATATTCCCTAAACTGGATGCTGCTGACTAGCTGTCTAGTTTTAGTTTCCTAGGTTGAGTCCCTGGTGGACGTACACAGTTCTGATAGATCACTGTGGATAACAGAGCTCACAACACCCTTGTTCTGGCAGCTTCAGTGCTTACTCAGTAACCACTTGGATTTCAAGGGAAATGGTATTTGTACTTTCTTTGTTCAAATTCTGGAGCAAGGAAGGCCTAATTAAGGCCCCCATGGAACCTTAAATCAGAAAATCACAAGGTTTTCCTCAACCAACCACATTTTAAAAAATAATACAGAGAGGAGAGGCTGGACTCCTGGAGTCATGTGAGTGTATAAGAATTTAAGATACTCTATACTTTTATTTGACACTGACACTGTTGGACACTGTCATTTGAATGATGTGAAGTTAGCAACCTTTGTTTTGCCGACGACATTGATCTACTAGCTGGAACTGTAAAAGAGTTTAAGGAAATAACAGGCTGCATAAAGCTACAAAGAGGTAGGAAATGGTAATTAGTGCAAAAAAGAGCAAAGTAATAAAAGCATCAGCCAATAGAAATGATGATCTCAGTAAAAAATAGTAATGAGAAACTAGAAAAATTAACACGCTTTAAATACCTTGCAGCAACCATGACAGAAGTATAGGTTTTCTGTATAAAAACAATAGTCATTGCTATTGAACAGCTAGCAAAGCTAAAGGACGTCTGGACTAGCAGCAACATCGCAATGAAAACAAAACACCACTGTTGTTATATGCTGTTGTCATTTCAATATCTCTATGGCTGCGAGAACCAAACACTCACTAGGGCACTGGGAAAGGGAACTGAGACCTTTGAAATGTGGTGCTTCACAGGACTTCTACGCATACCCTACACTGCATGTAGAACAAACAAATCTGTGAAAGACCAAATCCGACAAGAAGTTGGCAGATATAAATCCTTATTTGAAATCATAAGACGATACAGTGGTTTGGACATGTAACAAGGAGGCCCAGCACCCTTGCCAACAGCATCAAGCAGGGTGCCATGGATGGACAAAGAAGAGGAAGACCTAGGACAAGTTGGACCATCAACATCAAAGACTAGATGGGATTAAAATGGATTGTACAAAGATTGCAAAAGACTGGGAATAATGGAGGAAAGTTATTACTACTTCAAAGGTGCCCCAACAGTCAGCATCGCCTTGGGACTAACTGTTAATAATTTTATTTAAATTTAGAGCTCTCATAATTGCAAGGCTTGAAAAAGTGATACTGCCTTCCAAAGTTCAAAACACTTGTAGAGAAGCTAAGAAAACTCAAATGTGTTTATATAGTCAATCTCATGATTTTAGGTCAATCATGACTTTTCAGTATCTATTTAATAGATTTTATGAAGTTTTGGGGTTGGTAATACTAGCATTTACATCACTATAATAGAAAAGGTGAAAAACATACCAGAAGATACCTAGCTGAAACAGTCTGATATAAACTACAGTAGAATTTATTCATTAGATGTATAAAGACATAGAATAGAAAAGTTGGAAGGACTTTAGGAACTCATCTCATCTAAACCTCTGCCCAAGGCAGGAGCATCCCTGACTAAACCATGCCATTTAAACTTTTTTATCTCTCCAGCTCTTAGAAACATTCAAGGTTGGAGATTCTACAACCTATTGGTCACCTAGTTCAATTCTTAACCACCCTTACAGTGCAAAATTTTTTCCTAATATCCAACATAGATTTTCCTCTGCAATTCAAGACCACTGCTACTGGTTCTGTTACCTGCAATCAGAGAATAATCTCTCTCTATCCTTGACATAATTACTCTTTCAGGTATTTGAGAACTGTTATCGCATCATTCCTCAGTCTTGTCTTCTCCAGACTAAATAATTCTAGTTCTTTTAGCTGTTCCTTGTAGGTCACATTTCCCAGGTGGCTAATCATTTTTGTCACTCTGAAGAATTTAATTTGTTCGCATCTTTCTTGAAGTGTAGAGTCCAAAGCAGAACATGGTAGTCAAGGCAAGGCCTATAGTGCTGCCATTACTAAAGAAAGGCTACTTAAAATGTGATTTAAGAACAATTTCCTTTGCACAAGAAATTTGCCACTGAATAAGACCTTTTTCTGACAGAAGTGTGTGGTGTGTTGAGTGTAGTTATACAGTGGCCACTTCATGTCCCCACTTCTTGGAGGTAAAGAAGATCGAACACAGGGGCTTTCAACCTTTTTTGGTCTGTGTACCCTTGGCGGCTGGGGCAGTGGGGAAGAGCTCCAGCAACCAATCAATGACGGGGGGAGGGGGCACAGCAGCAAAACCGGAAATGTTGACAGTGCGTGGCGGCAAAACCAGAAGTTTCAGTGCCGAAAGCCGCTCAAAGTGCTGCCACGTACCCCCTGGGGCCTTCCCAAGTACCCACAGGGGTATGCATATCCCTGGCTGACAACCCTTGATCTAACAGAAGAAAAGTGTTTTAAGAAGCATGGACAGGGCCAAAAGTCTTAGAAGTGATTTACTGAGGGGAGAAGAGCTGAGAAACAAGGGGTGTGTCTACACATGCCATTACGGGGTAGCAACAGACTGCAGAGCTTATTGCTTCACACTGCATTGCTCCATGGAAGCTCCTAGGTGTGCGGTTTACCATGTGCTGACAGGGGACCTGGAGGATCAGCCTGCCAGACCTAGGGCTGCTTTTACCAGGCTCAACGTGCTGTGAAGGGGCTGGCTGGGGCATAAGGGTGCTTTAGCACAGGGATAGCTGGCAGGCAGCCCTAGCACTGAAGCACCGTCATAACCCAAGCATCTGAGTTGATGTCTACATGTGCACTGTTGTATTTACAAGTCCTACCTTTCTGCAGAGTTTATTAGTTTTGTGTGCCCTAATAGGGTCACACATGTAGATGCTGAGACATTTACAGCACAATTAGGCAATATGCAGTAAACATCTCATGTAGACACGCTCAAGGAGTAGTAGATGGCAGAGTATTTGGGCACAGAGGCACTCTGATTCTGTGAAGAAAGCAGTGTACCAGGCATCAGGAGATGGAATCCTTGCCTCACTCTGCTACTGACCAGCTGTATGATCATAAGTGAATCACTTCACTTATCTAATTCTCTTCCCCGCCCATGTGCAGTAGAATTGTAGCAGCTCTTTGAAACAGGATTGTCTCTTATTGTGGTTGTGCTGTACACAGAGCAATAGGGCCAAATTCTACTTAGTTCATAGGGTTGGAAGGGACCTGAGCAGATCATCAAGGCCGACCCCCTGCCATGGCAGCAAAAAGTACTGCGGTCAAATGACCCCAGCAAGGTGTTCTTTTAACATCCTCTTAAAGACCTCCACAGTAAGAGCCAGAACCACTTCTCTTGGAAGTTGGTTCCAGATCCTAGACACCCTGACTGTGAAGTAGCGCCTCCTGACGTCAGGTCTGAATCTACCCTCTGCCAGCTTGTGACTGTTATTTCTAGTCACTCCTGGTAGTGCTTGGGGGAATAGGGACTCTCCCAATGCCTGCTGGTCCCCTCTGACTAGTTTGTAACAGGCCACTAGATCGCCCCTCAGCCTTCTCTTGTGGAGGCTGAACAGGTCATAGAAAGGCTTGCTAGTTTGTCATTCTTGACCTCTAAATACACACACACACACACACACACACACGTTTGTATAATAGGCAAGCATAATAATGCTTTGATTCTTGACTGGATTTCTAGTCAACATTATCAAACTGTCATCTCAGCTAAGTACAGACATAAGAAGCCTGTGCCTGAATTGATTCAATTTTTGCAGCTTAGTCTAACCCGCAAGCAAGTGAAGACATTCATTTTTGATTCCATACTGTGAGAAAATAAATATGAAGTTCTATTTGTATTACTGATACAAGATTAACATGCTTTATGAGATCATCCCATCTCTCAAAAAGTGCAGAGGATTAAATATTGTCTCACTGTTCTCCTTGTCCTCCCCAATCTGTTACTGTTCACTCTCCTTGTGGCCTGTAAGCTCTTTAGCCCAAGAACTATCTTTTTCTGTTCTTCTTTTGTTCAATGTTTAATACAGTAGCTCCTGTTCTATGACTGGGACAGTTGGGTGTAATGGTAATACACATTATTTAATTCACCTTCCTTGGATACCTTCAAGAACTGTTTGGATGCTTATCTTGCTGGGGCCATCTGACCCCAGCTGACTTCCTGCCCTTTGGGCAGGGGGCTGGACCTTATGATCTGGCAAGGTCCCTTCCAGCCCTTATGTCTATGAAATCTATGAAATGTTAAATTTACATTACATGATCTATGTAAAAACAGTATGGACATCACCTGTAAGACAAACCTACATCTAGGCACACTGCTGCAAACTTGGCTTTACTGAACTTGTAGAAAAATGCTGATGAAGTAGCCCTCAAAGGCAATTATGTTGGGTGATGGATAAAATGCCCTTTCATTTCTGGACTAATACAAAATTCAGCTTGGACTGGCTTCATAGATTTCATACATTAGGGCTGGAAGGGATCTCAGGTCCAGCCCCCTACCCAAAGAGCAGGAAGTCAGCTGGGGTCAGATGGCCCCAGCAAGATAAGCATCCAAATAGTTCTTGAAGGTATCCAAGGTAAGTGAATTAAATAATATTTATTACCATTATACCTAACTGTCCCAGTCATAGGATAGGAGCTACTATATTAAATATTGAACAAAAAAAAGAATAGAAAAAGGTAGTCCTTGGGGCTAAAGAGCTTACAGGCCACAAGGACAGTGAACATTAACAGACTGGAGAGGACAAGGAAAACAGTGAGACAATACTAGTCAGCAAAACAGACCAGAGCATCAGCTTATCAACAAACCAACATTATGGTTTGTTAAATGTGTGTGGTTAAGGCACGTTAGCAAGGAGTTTTAAGGAAGGATATGAAGAAAAACAATGGAGTCATTTTGCAGATGCTTCTCAGGGGCTGTTAAGGCCTGACTGGAAAAGCTGAGGAGACTGTCATCTCAGCTAAGTACAGACATAAGAAGCCCCTGCCTGAACTGATTCAATTTTTGCAGGTTACTCTAACCTGCAAGCAAGTGAAGACATTCATTTCTGATTCCAGAAATGCGGCCACATGTCTGCAGCAGCCCAGGCTGGAAGCTGGGGGGGGCACTAGAGCAAGCCCTCCCTTCCTTCCCGCAGTGGCCGGAAGGCTGGAAGGAAGGTGAGGGGTGGGGAAGAGACCTGACCAGGCCCCCAGCTAGCACTGAAGGGTTGAGCAGTGAGAGTAGGTCTCCGGCCTGAGGCAAGGGGGGTGGGGGGAAGGGGACATCACAGAGAAGCAGGGCTGGCAGGAACCTCCAGAGATCCTCTAGTGCAGGGTTGCACAATTATTTTGGCTGGAAGGCTGCTTAACAAGGTTTGGTGAGCTATCGAGGGCCACAAGGGTAGCCCACTCCTTTACAGGTGCCCCACCCCGACTGCCACCTTGGGACTGGAGCCCCACTCCCTAAGCCCTGACCTTTGCCACCAAAAGTTCTTCCCCTGCCCCAGAAGTACTCCTTTTGGGAGGGAGGGTGCTGCCATCTTGAAACTGGAAAAAAACTTTATGCGGTAGACCCCCATTTACGTATATTCAACTTACCCATGTCTCACATTTATGTGAATTAATATTAACACCCAAGCAGAAAACCATGGCGAGACACGCCTTCGAGATGCGCAGACTGAGTCCAATGGAGTGCCGCGCAGCTCGGGCTCCCAAGCAGGATTCTGGAGGCTCGCTCAGTCTCAGCGTTGCTGTTGTGGGAGCAGCAGCTCCTCTTCATGCTCTCAGTTAAAAGCTCTCTCAACCCCTTATGCTTCACCCACAACTTGCCCACAGGCCTTCCATCCTCATTTGATGTGTTCAACCTGGATGAAGACTCAGCTCCCCATCCGAGTCCTCCGGCTTCCCCTGGATGAAGACTCAGATGGACTGAAGATTGTTGTGTGCCCATTTTGTATTTTTTGGGTGCATTTCGTATAATGCAACTGAATAAATATATTTACAATATGGTTTTATAACATAATAAATAAAGTGTTGGTTGAAAAAGATTTTGTTTTGGTACCTTTGATGTCACAAATGCGAGGTCTAAGGAATGCAACCCCTCACTTTTCTATTATATCCTATGGGAAAACTCACCTCGAGTCATGCAAATTTGACATACGTGAGGTTTCTTAGGAACACAATATACACGTTAAGTCAGGAGTCTACAACAATATACTACAAGAATCAAACATCTACTATAACTTACTTTAATTTTATTTAAAAAAATTGTCCTGATTTATGTCCCTTTGCGTAGTGTATCTAGAGGTGATTACACAATAGCTCAAAGTACAGTCTTACTTTTGTATATTGTGTGGGGGCAAGGGGGTGTATGTGCATGGTGGGGTGTGCAGGGTGTGTGCATGTGCAGTGTGGCTATGGTAGGGCGACTGGGTACGGAGGGGTGTGGTTGTAGAGGATGCGGTTGGGCTGGGGGCTGTGGGATGGTGTTAGGCGTGTGCGTGGGTATGGTGGAGGGGTGAGAGTGTGTTGGGACTGTGGGAGGGTGTAGGTGTGCTGGAGTATGGAGGCAGCAGAGGTCCTTGAAGTTGCTGGAGTGCGCCAGTCCCTGGATC
The DNA here is from genome assembly GCA_030014935.1 of Caiman crocodilus. Lineage (NCBI taxonomy): Eukaryota > Metazoa > Chordata > Crocodylia > Alligatoridae > Caiman > Caiman crocodilus. Next base: position 108,867,005 of record JAGPOW010001296.1, read on the forward strand.
TGCATATGGCAGCAAGCAGGGCCAGCCCCATGAGGCCCGATAGCAGCTCCCACACTCCCACCTGAGTCCTCAGCCACACATGGTGGCAGGCACCGGGTCAGCCTGGCCCCATAGCACATGGCCTTCCGAGCTCCTGCCCCTTTCCCTCAGCGGAAGTCACTGGCCGCAGCACAGTGGGGCCCTTCCCTGAATCGGCTTGCAGGGAGGGAGGCTGGAAACAGCCATGGAGTCACCAGCGAAAGCCTGTGCCAGGAAGAAGCTTCTCAGCTCTAGCGCCCCCTAGCACAGGACTGGGGCAGGGGGTTGCTTAGCAACCAGAGCCCCTGGCTTGCAGAGGGCTTAGGGAGGGGCCCCGGATGGAACTGCCTGGCGGGCCGGATCCAGCCCGTGGGCCATATTTTGCCTGCACCTGCTCTAGTGTCTAGTCTGTAATGATCTGGGGTCCTGCACTGAATAATGGCAACTATGAATGAGGAAGAGAACACACCTTTAATGATATCACAGCATGGGCTTCCTCTAGCACAGACCATGTAGCTGCTTCCATCTTGATCTCTCCTCACTCCCCAGGGATCATGTTCAAATTCTTCACACAAGACATTCTTTTGTAAGGGACTGTCTCCAAACCCTTATCACTACATAGTCCACCCCCTGCCTGGGCCCTGGCCAGACCCTCTGGTACAAGCTGTGCTTGCAGTGCTCACAACCAAAAACATCTGTCAGGGGGGTTCTGCTGTACTGCTGGGGAAAAAAGCCACCAAGGGCTTGCTGCAGTCAGCTCTCTCCCCCTACCCCACATTGCATCAATAGGAAAAGCTGCATCTTAAGACTGAGGCCTTCCATCTAAGGACTGCAGACCACTCCTTTAACAAACACGTAAGGTGTGAATATGACATGAATCAGAATGACATTAATTTGCACACTAGATCAAAAGTGCTGCTTCACCTCTGCTGACATTTTCTTGACGTTAGCAAATTAGGGTAGACCCACAAAAATAATCTGGGTACTGCAATGACTGTAGCTGAGAACTTCCAGACAGCTTGTTACACAGGCTACTCAAGTACAAAGCACCTCAGCTTCCTAGACAGGTTTAGCTACCTAAGAATGGGATCAAATTAAGCTGAGTGGAGAGTGGCTTCAAGCAGTGAAGTTAGGGGTGGGGTGCCTAGGGACCTTAGTGTCTCTTTGCACTTGGGATTCACAGCTAGGAAGTGTCTCCTAGAATTAAGTGCCTAACTGAGACCTTCCTTGTATGATACAGGGAGCGCTGCTAGTAGCCTGGTCTTTTTGTTCGGTAATGCAATGTGCAACACAGTCACATGGGACTGCTGCTACACACTGGTGGGGGTAGGGGAAGAGGCAGTAATTTTTGTCTCAGGCACAGACATTTTTAGAAATCCAGAATGGCTGTTTTTGCTTGTAAATGGACTAGAAATGGCTTTTTTCATAAAAAGAATAGAAAGTTTTATGTTGAACTTGCTTAAAACTACAGAAACAAAATTAAACCCCAGTAATGACCTTGAATCCTCCAACCACAAAAAGATACAATGGCATCAAATACAGAGAACCTGAATTTGTCCCAAACCTGAAAATTTGTGTAGGCTGCAATGCTTGGCAGAAGACCTAAAGGGGTTCAAGGCCACATCGCCCATTGCCCAGAAGAGTGGTCTTATTCCCTGAATACAAAGCATGTGGGAACTCTCCCCCAAAAACTTCTGCTGAAGCCAAGTATGGGGGGAGAGAGTTGTTAGGCTAGGGAGAAAACATAACTTTAGCCCCTGGTGAGGGCATATTTCTTTTCTGGTCGCCATACTCAGGACTCAGTAAAGTGGCAGTTTGAATGGGAGGGGTGGGAAGTGCTTCTACCTAAGAACAACCTGTAACCCAGTTGCAAGGATATGTACCATAGGAAGTTATGGCACAATCCTAGGCCAATGGAGAGGGAGGCGAGTCTCCTCAGGTTGAGAATAGCATATAATCCAGGTCTTTTCCATTAGGTTCTACTTGTCAAGCTGCTGAAACAGAGAAACATAGCACTTCTTCCCCCAATCATATTTTTAAAGACTTACCTTGATCCTTTTTAAATAAGTGTGCATAAGAGGTTCCTAAGTCCAGGAGAGAGGCCTGGGGGCTGGCCTGACACAGGTATCTTCTGCAGCCCAAAACGCAGTGTTTAAATCTTTGAGATGGAATTTAAGATATGCTTTTCACATCAGCATTCCTCCTTGGAAAGCTTAATAGCTTTCTCATGAGCCTGCTGGAGTTTATATACCAAAATGGTATGAATAGGACAACCCAAGTGACTAAATCAAGGCTGTGGATTCCACTTGGTTGCCAAGCAGCTCTGCTACTTCAGTGCCACAGTTCTCCATTTTTATGCTACCTGCCTTTAAGCAGTCAATTTCTCTAAGCTCGAACTTATTTTTAACTAGTCATTTTTAGAGAAGCTTCCTTCTCCCATGAAGTTTCAACAGGCCATTTTGGGTGACTTTCTTATATGGCTTCAAATATTCCTCTGATGGAGAAGATTAACAGCTCCATTTCTAACTTGTTACTGAATCCAATCCTGAACAGCCACCCTCTTCTTTTCACATCAAGTTGAACATTTCCCTTCCCAAAGCCTTTCACCTATTACCAACACTGCTGTCATCCTGCCAAAGGGTGATCTTTACTTCACTCCTACCTCATTTCTTCTGTCATCAACACTGTACTGAAATAAAAAATGTGAAGGAAAACCTTATTCTAAAAATCTTACTTTGTTACAGCATTTAAAAACCTCTGTTTAGGCCCTAATACTCTCCTCCCAATCTGATGTTTACAGCTGTCATTCATTTTCAGATTTCTAAAATCTGTGGCTGCTAAAAAAATCTTCATCTTCCAACTACGTACTTCAGGAGTCGCTTATTCCCCCCCTTTTCCACTTCCAGTCTTATAAATACATAACTCTAAGGGCTAAGTATGATTTCATTGTCTAGCTTTATCTTCTGCACTACTATTTTTTTAAACTTATTTCCTTCACCATTCCATCATTCCCATTTCCCTTGCAATGTAACTTGCTTCGTTTTATCTACAGAATACTATTTTGATGCATTTCTGTGAACCAAGGGAATTGCTTCAGTTGAACCAATTTTCTCCTACATGAAAGGATTTCCAAGGTCAGTTAGCCAGCTTCCATGCTGTTTCTAATTCATGTCTACAGAACAAAAAGCTTTACAAACTACTATTTAAAAAACAAAACAAAGCAAAGCAAAACACTGAACCTTGTATCAAATTAAACTGATTTAAGGTATGCCTGGGTATAGACTTAACTGAGCCAGTTTTAAACTAGTCATAAGTACTAATAGCTGTCTAGCTTTAAGCTATAACGGAGTACAGCTCAGTATAAAACAGGCTACTACTAGTAGCAGAGAAAACTAGTTGATATGACTAAACTATACCTCCAGCATAGAGGTCTTGTTACTACTATTTTTGAAGCTACTTGCTCAGTCTAACAATTAACTTGGAACTGTTTTAGCATTACTTGGCATATGGAAGGTCAGAGGCATACAATTAATCTATACCCAATGCTATTAAACAAACTGAACAGTCAGGTTTAATGCTTAAATGACACAAAGTTCAGTGATATTACAGTTGTCTGTCCAAGCAATATAGATTTTATCAATTTCAAAGCAACTTCTTCAGTTGTAAACTTTGCAAAATAAACACCATGATTATCAAAATGCAGGATCTACAGCACCTAGCCAAAGGCACTGATATCAAGTTTTATTTAGGATCAACAGAGCTGCTTGCTTTTCTAAAAAGGATGAAGAAACATACCATTGAGTCTGTTAGGATGATTAGGACTCTGTTCTCTCTTATGGAAATGTTTTTTTCCTCTCCCTTACTTCCCAATTCCATGCCCATACAGGAGTGTACAAACATCTCTCATAGCTTATGACACGCACCAACAAATAAAACTTTATTGAATGCAATATCAGGCACTCTGTTTCATTTCTAGGGAAGATTATTTTCTAAAATGCTGCCCTTTAATATTTCCTAAAAGCCATATTCTAGCTATAGAAAAATTCCCATGTCAGGAAATACCCAGTTTCAATTCATGTTGTTTCAATTACATAGGGTAGGATAAATTTAAGTCCTTCTAAGAGGATGATCATTTCTAGTAGACAACAGAATGAGACATATGCAACTCATTTTTGATTGTTTCTACTCCAACAGTCTATACTTACCCATCTAGAATGAGGATGCTTTTTATTTAAAAAAAATCTGTATAAAAAGTGGCATTTTTCTTATTCTTTCTTAGGTAAATGCAGCTGAAGGCAATTTTTCATTACTATTTTCCAAAATAATCATCCTGGCCATCTGCATATTTAATACTATTTCCAGAGTTTATCAGGTAATAAAGCTTCATTCCATTAACTTAAAGGTGTAGACATGACTGTCTTTTGGTTTGGAATGTAGATCATAAGTCCTCATGTCCAGGAGAAGGAGGTGTGGTCACTGCTCTCTCTTCTTCCTCTCCTGTGAAAGCAAGTACCTTAGTTAGAATTATTTGTTACAACCAGTACTCTGTGTTACTTCCTGACTCTGAGAACTCAAAGAAAAAATAACTTGGGTACTAAGAAATAAACAGTACTGAAAGATAAACTGGGGAACTGCCAGAAAATATTCTCTCTTATTTGAAGTTTATGAACTGGGTAGAAGGCTATAAAACCTTTGCTATGTTAAGCCAAGTTTTCCATTTCTTCTGTTCTTAATCTTTTTAAATATTTTTTAGTTATGGTAAATCAGCAAATACTCATCTTCAGGCTACTGCTTTTCCATCTCTTTCTATCTTCCTCTTTTCTCATTTCCTGTCTCTACATAGGTTTTCTCCTCTGAGTTTCATTCCCCTTAGCAACTACAATTTCATCCTTCCACCATCATTCATGTTCTAAAGGAACTAATGAGAACACACTCATATTGGAAGCAGTGCTATTTCCATTCTAAGCTCGTTTTCAATGCTTTATAGTTACTGAACTTTCCAATTTCCAAATGCATAAGCAGTGATGCAAGATCCTTAGGAAAACAGCTTTAAAATGACTTAAAAGGCCTAAATTGAGTGGGGGGAATATGACACTTCAAAATAGGGGTGCAGCAACAAATATTTTTAGGGGCTGATACCAATGGCTGATTATTGACCAGCCATATTGGCCAATACCGATCCGACTGCCCATATGCACCTGGCAGCATGGAGAGCAACGTCCAGCTGGTAAGTCTGCTGGGGAGACGGTACGGGGGAAGGAGATCGATATCCCCACCATGAAAAAGGTAGTGGGGCCGAGGCTGGGGCAGGCGCTACACAGCTGGGGAGCAGTGGGGCACAGCTTGTCTGGGCAGCACAAGGGGGCGGCTCCCACCGCTCCATACCCCCCC
>JAGPOW010001296.1:108872513-108922461 GCA_030014935.1 Caiman crocodilus
CCCCCCCTGGGGATGCATGAGAAGCACGTACCCCTAGATCTGTGCACAGGGTGAAGGCAGGTTGTCATTGCATGCTTGGGCATGTGCTGGGTTCTTCCTGGTGAGGGGGCTGGCACCGTGTTTAGGGCGAGGGTAGTGCTAGGAAGGGAGCTACAGAGTAGGCTACAGCCACCCCAAAATTCACCATAGTCCCCCTTCCCAGAGCCACTGCCACCTGCCCTGCCCACCCAACCTGAACACAGCCTCCACCCCAAACCCCAATGTGGAAGAGCCTGGTGCAGCCCCAACCCCAAGCATGCAACGGGCTGCCCACCCTCACCCTGCACACAGATCCACACATGCCTCCCCTGGGTGTGTGCACAGTAGAAAAAGTCACCTCCCACCCAAGCTGCCCATGGCTCCAACCCACACCCTGCCCTGCAGCACCTACCTCTACCCCAGCCCCACTCTCTCCCTCACTATGGGGACCTCAAATGCCCATCCCCCTCCACCTCCACAGACTTACGACCCAGACGCTGGTCTCCAATCTTCTAGACTACACTCCTGGCCTCGTGCATGTTGCAGCTGCGCATATGCACACAGCATTTATTGGCAACGTTATTGGCCACATCAGCCATAAAAAGCCAATTACATCAATTTTTCTTTATTGGTGCCAGTACGATATAGACCGATGTACTGGTGTACCTCTACTTAACAAGCATGTTAAGAAATGGTTCTTTCAGCATTCTGGTGAAATCTAAGTTAATTCCATTACCTCACATTACAAAACATGCAGCACAGTTGCATTCTTTAAAGTTTACTCCAAAGCATGGATAGATCTAGGATTTTGCAGGTGCCCTCCCTCATTATTCCCCACTGCCATTGTCTCAGGGGCCGAGAAAGCTCCAAAGCTGCTCCTGCCCTGTTCCAGCTGAGCTACAGAGAGAGATGGGCTCAGCCACAGCAGTAAATAGGTTCCTCCTCCCTGAACCTGCTCCCAGGCTGGACAGGAACACCTAGGGGGACAGGGCAAGGAGAAAGAACCTGCCTGCTGCTGCAGTCTCAGGATAAGCCCAGCTCCCCATGCAGCACAGCTGGATTGGGACAAGAGGAGCTCTAAAGCTTCTCCTACTCCTGACGCATCCAGAGATCACTGCAGTAGCAGGTAGTGGAGGAAGTTAATGAAAGGAGGGAACATACCACTGAGCCAAAGGGAAGGTGAGCAAGGGGGAAAGAGGAATGTAGCAGCACCAGTGCATTTCTTCTAAAGACTACATAAAAAATCAGTGTATACCTGCTTCTGTGGTAAAACATACTGAAAGAGTATAGCTCAAGCCTGGGAAGGATGAAGGACTTTAAAGATGCCTGTTGCAGGAAATCATTCCCACAGATTTAAGGACGGAAGAGGCTACTGTATAGTGAAAGGGAGCTCATACAAGCCATAATTTTTTACCTGATAATTCTGGCTTCAAGCCTGAAAACTTGCAAGAACAGTAACTTTTTTCCCTAAACTTTGCAATTCCATCTTAGACAGATTTGCTGCATTAAAAGTTCAAGTGGGAAAGTCTCTTTCAAAATGAATTCTATACGTTAGTTTCAAGCTAATTTTCACCCTATTTCAAGGTTCAAAAGTAATTATTATTTTGGCTGATAAAAATAAATGAGCTCTTCAGAATCAGATACTTCTATTTGCAGGAGTTTCTCAGATTGTATACGTTCCCCACAACTCTCTCTCTGAAGAAATACACAGACTGAATTCCTTAAGTATTCTATTGTAAAGAAAAGTAATTTGGTAAAAAAAATATTTTTGACACTTCATGCTGTTCTTTGGCTCTTTTCTGAACTTTCATCAGTCTTTCAGAAAACTGGAAGAACTCTGGTTTGGATTTTCTGACCCCTTACACTAGCGGCTCTTTCTTAAGCACCTCCAAGGTAGGATTAAGCCAAGTCTAAATTAGTTCACAAAAAGCATTCTTTTAAAATACACAAAAATTTCCAATTAAATATTTCAGGAATATATATGCATTAAAAATAAGATAGGAAGACAAAAAACTTCAGACAGACTAAATTCAATCCTCGTGTTCATGAATTAAAATGAGGTTTAGTTAAAACTTCAGTCTTTTCCTACAGGTTCAAAATTATTAATAAAGCTCGGATTAATGAGTTTGCAGCCATCTAAAAGATACACCTTAAGTTTGTTTAGCTAAATTGGCTACATAGTCCACTGCGTTATGCACTGAACTGTGGTTGTGAGAATGTGCTTCTGATCAAAAATGGTACAGTAACGGTGACAAATATATAAACACACACCTTAAAGGAACAATAAAAATGAATTAGTGCAAGACAAAATTAAAGCAAATATTTTGGAAAAAGATGTTATCAAACTTGCTTCTTATCTATACTAATGTCCTTTGCACTAATCTGGAAGTGTAAAACAACCTTGACTCACAAACCTTTTTAAAATGCCAGACTGGTGTAAAATTGCTTTTAAGAAGTGATACTGGATCAACGAAATAAATATAATGCATATGCATAGTGTGAAAGCTTCAAAAACAACCTTACATTTTCCATCTCCTGCCTGAGTATGGCCAAGTGAGCTAAACTAAAGTGGGTTTCAAATGAATTATGTAAGGTATATAAGGTTTATATATAAATAAAAAGCAGAATGTTTACTTTGGGCAGGAGAGTGGGCAGGCCAAGAGAAGGTAGTCAAATAAAGTGCTCAGTCCAGAATAGGTCTGAACATTAGTGATTTTATCTGTTGGTTTGACTACTATGCTGAAGTTGAACTGGGTAGAAGCTATCAAAAAAGTAAGACAGCTGATGTAGTATGTTCATGTGTATGAGTGAATCATGGCAAGTGTAATTACAACTTTCCTATACCCCATGGATTATTTATGCAATGTACTATTTATCTATGCCAAGGGTGCTCAACTTCCAGACCAAATATTAGATCCATCCTGCAGAGCCATCTCGTTCAGCCCATGACTCCCCAAAAGATCTAGAAAATTTCACAGCAAGGAAGCAAATGGCAGCTGCCAAATTTCTGAACCTGAGGGAAGCCCTGTGGGCAGGATAATGTGGCCCATGCACCAGATCACAATGGTACACAGCCAGACTGGGATGACAGGTCACTTGGCCTGCAGACCATTCTTATGCTATTGGCAATCTCCATGCAAGGCACAGTGCAGACCAGGGAGAGGACAGGTAGCACAGCAGTAGACAGGGCAAGGAGAAAAAACAAGCCTGCCTGGAAAGTACAGTGTAAGAACCAAAAAGCAGAGCACTGGATTGAGCAGTGGACTCAGGGAATCCGAGAGGCTTGTTTGTGGCATGTCTGGCAAGAAGTCTGCCCTCCCCACTCCACTGTTGTAGGTCATTGTTAACTTATATCTGGGAGCAACTCTTCTTATTATAAGCTACTTAAAATAGGTGTATCAAACTCCTATGATTAGGGAATGATGGGTGGGTACACATGGTTGACCTAGGAGTGCCCAGGTCCTTACAGAACACAGCAGCCACGTCTACATAAGATGTTGACTGGGCTGCAGCCCATGCCTACTGAGCAGTAGTGCTGCATGGCAGAAAGCTGCAACGTGACACTACTGCACAAGTCTTGGGCTACTGCGCAGCCAGTGTTACAAAAAAGCCATTTGCTGATGTTACAGCACAGCAGTTCCAAGTACTAAATGACTGTGCAGTGATGACTGAGCTCTCAGCATCTCAAAGACACAGCCAGTATCTTCAAAACCTGTATGGTAGTTGCAGCTTTTACTGTAATCTGTTAGACATCCCCACTGAAGTAGATCAAGACTACTTCATTTTGGGCACTGATTTAAGAAGCCTCTCACCTGCTTTTGTTTGAACACATGTTCCATCTTTTTCTTCAAAGCCTTCCGAGCATACACACTTGTAACTGCCTGAGGTATTAACGCAGTCTTCATTTTCTCTTACGCATACACTTTCGGCAAGATTACATTCATTCATATCTGAGGAAAAAGTGGTTTTAAAACATTATTTCAATCAGTGAAAACTTTGTACCCAGCCCTAACAAAAACTTAATATAATTCAAGGCATTTCTAGCACATGAATAATTTACTGTTCCTTAATACTATGTCAGGGAGAGATGCTATCCCCCCAGTACTTGGCTTTGCTCAGGAACCTTTGGACTTAGGGCTCAAATTCAACCTTCACCTCATGGTGCTGAATTCCATGTTCCTTTACAGTCCATGGAATGTGGTATAAATTCACGATTTATTATTTCAACATACACCGACCTCCCATTTATGTCAATGAAAGATCTGCATAGATAGCAAGATGATATTACAGGCTACGTAGTAAATTAAGCTTTTTTGGAATCTTATGATGATATTCAGTTGCCAAGTACCTTCTTTAGGCCCCAGTACACTTTAATTCTGTTCCTCATCACTTTCCATCTTCTCTTCTATTTTTTCCCCTAAAAACTGTTATTTCCCTGAGGTCTCATTTCCAACAACTATCATCATTACATATGTTTTTGTATCATTTATCACCATAAGTGGGATATTTATTTTTTGTTGATAGTGAAATCTCATTTAAGTTTGGAATGACACTTCAATGAGATTAACAGGAGATAAGGAATCCATGCAACACATTTAAGGTATCTGTCAGATCCCAATGCGAATCAAGTCTAAAAAGTGGAGCTAAGATTCTTCATGATAAATGTTATTCAAGACACAAATCATTAGGGAATGTTTGAGTCCTGTGACTAACGTTTTTCTGTCACTATTTTCCAATCACTTAAATGTAATTGTTCCTGGTACAAGTTAAACAATGCTTTGCTCCTTTTGTAGCAGTGCCAAGCCTTTAGACCTTTAACAATTTATACAGTGTTTATTAGAAGGGTTTTTATTGATACTTGAAACAAAAGGAATACTCTAAAACTTTTATGAAATAGTTTGTGTTCAAGATTTGAAGCAGACTAACATTATACTTAACACTTGGACCATAACATACTGAAGCCACAAGTTTACTACAGTATACTAAGTATTACTTCAAATTCCAACCAACCTGTGCACTTTTCATCTTCCATTATGTATCCCGACATGCAGTCTTTACATTTGCCAGGGCCTTCGCCTGTGCAGCCTACACAGCTAACATCACACGCTAAAACAAAAGCTGTAAGTGAGTATTGGAACATAAACAAAAAACTGTAACCTGAACTAAGCTGACAAATCCATGTGCACAAGGAAGAAAGAATTTCAAGACAGAGAACTACTTTCATCCTGTTCATACTACCATAGTGTCTAGAGATCCTGGTCAGGATTGGAACTCCAATACAGCTGGTGTTTTACCAGTAGAACAGTCTGTATCCAATTGAGCTTTCAATGGGCTTTTGTTGTACATTTAAATTTATACCTTAAAATTCAAATTCCTCTGCTTAAGAACAATTAATTAAAATAGGAAGAAACTGTATTGTGGAGATTACCAATTACTGCGCTAAAGAGTTTCAGCTATTTTGCAGAAAACTGGCGGACGGTTTAACAAGGCAGCAATGTCAGTCTACATTGTTTTTGTTCTATTCACAAGAAAAAGTTGAAGTTTTCTTCCCATCCCCAACTATCCAAGTCAAAAACAAACAGAGAATTTTTCTCCCTCAGAAATGTTTGTCTGAATTATGAGCAAGCAGCTAGCAGCAGCTAGTAATATTTCAGGGGTAACTACACTTACTACCACAAATACAAAAAACTGCAACGTAAAGTTCTGACTTATCACCTAGCCATGATCTCTCACAGACTGCACTATACAACTACTATTGTGTATTCAGATTCTGAACAGCAAAAAATTCTAATAATTTGAAAAAGTACACTGGCTTATCTGAAGGTCCATGACACAAAATGTAATTATGCAAAGAACTACACACTTTAGCAAATTCTCTTTTAACTTGCATTTAGGATGGAAAAATATTTGTTAATATGGGTATTTTACAGCAACTTTCATTCTTATCTAGTAAAAGAAAATAAGAGCATTTGCTCCTTTATGGATAGAAGTAATTCCATAGATCAGCCAAACATATTGAGAAGGACACCTTTGCATGAGAAAGATCCATCTGTGTTTAAACAGTATTGGTCATCTTTGCAAGGAGAAGCTTCTGCAGCACACTCATCCACATCTGAAACAAAGAGGTATAGGTCAGCTACAAGTGTGAAATTTGTTTAAAAGCAAAAATAATGTTCATCCACACAGGTTACAATAATTTCATACAGACCATAATGTTCTATAATATAGTTGCCCATAAAGGTATTGCAGCAGCTGAAATCATCAGCTGTCCTAATGGGGCCATATGATTTTTCTTATCAATTTGAGCAATATTTCTCCCCACCAAATATTGGAAAGGCCATTTGATGTACTGATCTGAATGGCAATCCAATCCAACCTGCTTAGTATTGCCAAAGGGCGTTCCATTTTCTTTTTACATTTAATTTTTTTTAATTAATTATGTAAGGCTGAAAAAAATCAGGACGTAATGAAGAACTTGTCACCACCTACCAAGTACAGACAACTATTAATACTGCAGCAGTAATAACAGAAAATCCTGATACTAAGAGTTAAGCGCTCAATATTTTGTATTTCAATGACCCTTGAGATGCTTATAAAAAGAGATTTTTGTCTGTCTTTCTAAGAAATTAAGCATTTAAAAAGTACTGCGTGATAATTTGCATCTAACAATAAGGAAGAAAAAGTTTAGCTGGCTTCTATACAAGATCCTCAAAGAAATATAATGCCAAAATATATCTAGTAAATTGTAAAGTAGTATGGGAAAGCTTCTCATTTTTCTACACAAGAAACAACCAAATCTAAACAACTTCTCACACACTAATGCCACATAAGGCATTTTAACTAAAATTTAAACATGTATTATTCAATTAAGTTATACGTGTCACTGCAGATAGTCTGACAGAGATAACAAGCTAATTGCTTGCTGTACTTTAGGAGTTGTTAAATAAAGTGAGAAATCCTATGTTAACATGCATATTAGAAGTTAAGAATCAAAAAATATTTGTGATGCACAGGATGCACCTAACCAGATTCCAAGAAAAGTAGCACAGGACAGGGGTAGGCAACTCCCAGCATGGTTTCCAGTGTGGCACATAAAAGCATTTTGTTTGGCATGCGTGCATCAAGGCGGACAGCAGGGAAGGGGCCAGGACTGCACTGCCACAATAAGGATTGGGCCCCTGCACCCAGTACACAAAGATCTCATAAGTCGAGGTTGAGGGAGTTTTTGGCATTCTGCCCAAAAATGTTGCCCACCCCGGTATAGGGTGCCCTTATAGAAGAGTTTTAACTCAACGTGGCCTTATCTCATCATCGAGTTAGTACCAAAAAAAAAAACCAACCTGTTTTCTTGGCCTTCATTTGAGTTAGGACTGACTTACCCACACAAGCTGCTTCTTCGTTCATGGTCCAACCCTCTTTACAGGCCTCGCAATCTTTGTTAGTTGAACCAGTGCAAGTTTTACAGGCAGCATGACAAGCTGTGGAGAGATTTTGAGCATGGTTAAAGTTAGATACAGCCGGTGTATGTTAGTGTTTCAAACAATTTTTTCCTTCAAGAAATTATAGCAGGTTTACCAGAAACTGCAACATGACACTTGCATTCTCTTTTTATTCTGGAGAAGTGGAAGGAAGTTTACCAATTTTATATAGAAGCCATTCCCTTCACTACCAAAGCACAGACACCTAAGGTGTGGAAAAGAACATCCACTTAAAAACAGAAACAGTAAAATAAAGCCACAGGTTTTTTACAAAAATATAGAGGCGTTTGTAGAGATAAGAGTGTGAATTCAGGTGAAACAAAAGACTAATGTAAGCAGAACAGTAAGCCACATTAGAAACTGGCAAGTACAGATGGGTGATTCTGATAACTGAAAGCCATCAGGAAATTTTTAATCTGGAAAAAGACAGTTCTTTGGTCAATTCCACTGTGCTGTGGCATCTGTCAAACACTAACTTAGCATCTCTACTAAGTGAGTCAACAAACATACTTTATTTTGTACCTGTTTAGGAGACCATAGTTTGAGGTAATATTGATATCAAGGCATGGCAAAACATGCTATAAATCCAAGATTAAGATGTGGTTCTTTTGGATATGTTTGTTTACATCATAACATCAAGCAAGTCGCCTGGAAACACTGATACATAATTGCATTATAAAATAGTGTAGTTAACATTGGGACGCATCTGCACGAGGCACATTACTGAGCATTAGCTTAATTTAATGCACATTGCAGGTGGGTCTCTACATATCTATGCCTTTAACAAGCATTAAAAGTGGCAAAATTAGGCTAATCATGCCTAAATCTGATACCTGCAAATGTAGGTATTAAATCTGGCATGATTAGTTAAAGTGCATTAATGCACATGTAGAAGTGACCCAGCACTAGGTGCACATGGCAGGGCTGCAGGAATGTGGCACTAACCTTAGTACCAAGTCCCTGCATATGTAGACCCCTGCCAAAAATTGCTTAATGCACATGAAATTTAGTCGAGTGTACATGCATGTGTAAACGTGGCCATTAAGTAACATTTTCATTAAATGCAATACTCAAGCTTTTTATCTCCTACGTAAGTTTGCTTTGGGCTGAATTGCAAAATAAAAAGATGGATATAACAGTATTTTAATTTGTAAAATTTAAAGAGCCAAAATACATTTTATTAGACTAACAGAATGCAACTTCACAACTTAATAGAGCTTATTTTAAAAGAAAATTTTGGTTGCATCTGATATATAATGCAGTTAAAGTTCATTTTTGGCTAAAATATCCAAGAAATAAGGTAAGACAAAAATGAAACAGCCTACTACATGGGAAACAGCTCAAGATTTCTTGAGTCTCATCACGTATTAATACTTCATGTTGGAGATGAATAAAAAAGGACAGTTCAGAAGAGCATGCCATATTCTCAGACTGCACCACCACAAGAGAAGCAGTCCGAATGACTGTTATGCCCAGCTGTTAAGACAAGTAATCAATTCCCATCTCTCTCATTTCTTGAAGTTCGTAATAAATTTTTTTATACTTTGTTTTAGAAAACTGTAAGTTATTCAATAGTTAATATGAAAGAAATACAAAGATACAAGCACGTGTCAAACTTAGTTACCTGTACAAACAGAATGCGTTTCATTTTTCAGAGTATTGTAATAACCATCAGAGCAGTCCAGACAGAAGTCTCCTGCATACTCCTTGTTACAACTACATGTTCCATCCCCACTTCTAGTGCCATCTCCATCACACTGGCCATTTCCATGGCAAGGCCTTTCTGATCCACCGTGACAAGCTAAAAAAAAGCAAAGATAATTTAGAATGATTTAGTGGGGGGGGGGAGGAGGGGAGCAGAATGGGGAACCCCTTGAAATTTAGCCTTTCATGTTTAATTTAGGGGGATTCATGTTTAAAATGAATAGTATTTTCTACTTTTTCACTTACCTCCTCCCTCCAACTGTTTACCCCACTCCACTCTCCAACTGAAAACTCCAAACATTTAAAGGTGATTTTGTGGTTGCGCAAGTAGTACCAGTATGAAATGACTAGTGCTGCATTATCTGATAACTAGATTTCTGAAGCAGCAAATTTTAGTTCCTAAAAGAATTGCTTTTTCAGGAAAGCAAATTAAATTTCCCAGCTGGAATTCTTTCAACCAAGGTTCACCTATTTAGCAACTTGCATAACATTAGAAGATAAATGAAATACTACAAATGAACATATTGCAACTACAGACAATTATTTTAAAGTACAAGTCAATTCTGTAGTTAGATTTCTACCCTGACACCCCTTTATTGGGTCTCCCTGGCCTGTCATTTAATAAAAGGGGGCAGAGGTATTGCTCTTTACGCAGAATCACTTGATTTGACCCACCTTCTTAATGAATCAGCTACCAGAGATGCTTCCTCCAGCACTCTCTGCCTGACCCCACTCCGTTCTCCGTGATCCTCAACTATGGGTTTGTTTGCTTCTTCGCCCATTAGACTCCAGGCTGCTGTTCTACTGTCAGCTCAACTGCTTCCCCCCACCTCATTAACTGCTACCACACACAAACACTTCTGGGTAGTTCTGGTACTCGTAATGTATCTAGTAAGTACAGATACTGGGGCCTTTACTATTCTTCTTTGCCTAATTCCCACCCCAAGTTATTGCTGCTCCTGCTTATCTCTTTGGATAAGGACTTCATCAGCTTCACCAGTTAGGAGACACCAGCAATATTCAATTTAGTAAAACAGTTCAGGAAGGCCAGGCTGAGAAAATGGGACAAAACTGAGTTAACAGCCTCACAATTAAAAACACTACATACTGTTAAACTTAAGAAAACTTAAGAGAACATACCAAGGCAGTCTGGTCCATAGGTTCCAGCAGGACAGCAAACTTCAATAGTTTCTATACAAAACCACTTAAATAAGTCAGGATACTTCTTCTTTCTGTATAATAAAGATATTACATTTCTTCATTACAGGAATCATTACTTAATTCACCAGATCTCAATTTACAAAATATGCAGGGTCACATAAAACTAGAATCATTTCAGCAAGTGAACTTTATCTTCCAGACTCCCATCTCTCCTTTCTATGTCCAATAACAGCTTTGTGTAGTTCTAGAACCTGAAAAAAGTCAGGAGCTTTAGAAGAAAGCTAGTGTAATCATTACCTCTTAATTGTTTGATGACTAGTTGCTGGATGCCAAAATGTGTTCCCTAATCCAGTTGATAAATTAAGTTTTGGATGATAATTTGTTATTATTTACTTAATATTTGTAGCTTATATTTAACATAAAGAAACAAGAAATAAGAACGAGCCAGCTGGAGTGCTCCCTTGGTCTTTTTTCCTCTTAATATTACGGACTGTAGTGTGGACAACAGCAAAAATTCACCCTAACTTTGTATATACAGCAGTTTGACCTTCTTCATGTTTGAGTGCCCAACACAGGTAAAAACAGCTATAAGAACATTAGATTTCCTTAAACATTAAGTTACTGCAGACCTCAGTACCTGAATTATATTAAAAACCCCCAAGAAGCCTACACAGATGCACTCCAATTCAACACTCATTTCTTTCTGCTGTATTCATTAGTTTTGAGAGTGAAAACATATGAGAAACCAGACTGAAATTACAAAACATGAAATTTTACTCTGTTGAACCAATACAAATAGAAGAGCAGCTTCAATAGCTAGCCCCAATATATACAGGTATGCATAAAAAGGGTGTAGGTATAACCAGTTTCATTTTGAGGACTTGATTCTCCTACTGCACGATACAAAGAATTCCTGGCCATTTTAGCGAACAGAAAACATACTGAAACCTACAACAGTAATTGTATAATCCTCCAGGAAGATCAGGGTCCTAGGCTATTATTTTTATAACAAGAATTACTGCTTAACTTTCTCTCCATCTTGTTACAATTCCAAATTACTGCAGACTACTTAATCTTCCATATGGTTAAAATCATTTTTTAAGTTTTCACAAAGAAAACAAGAGAAAATTATATACTGAAAAAAGTACTTGTGGAAAGGACTATAAAAATTATGTGCAGCAATGAACATTTGCCATAGTCTGGGGACTCACCCACCAAACATGTAAAATTTACTATCCAAGAGGTCAGATTTTCTCAGCAACAGACAGAATGTGCAGAGAAATAAATTATGCTTTCTTATATGCATATGATTACATATTTGTGCCACTGCTAGTTGTCCTCATGCATGCCTCTGCATGTGTGTTCTGGTGCACAGCAAGCTGCCACGTCTGGGGTAGGAGAGGCTAGATCCAGTACTTGGGCTTGCCCCAGCATCCTTACCTGGGGTCCTGGGACAGGAGCAGCAACCATCCAATCACTTGAAGCCTGGCTGGTAACCAGTGTGGCTCTGGCTGGTCAGGCTCCAGTTTCAGATGGTGCACACTGAAGTCACATGCATTGCGCTGCTTTTTTTTCCTGTTATGGGGGGTTTTTTGTTTGCTTGTTTTTTAAATACTGGGATTTCCCAGCATCTGATTTTGCTGCCCTGCTGCAAATATGCAATATGACAAACAGAATAACAAACACCATGTACATTTTGCAGTGCCTCAAAAGGCTTTAAGGCACCACAAACGACACTTTTGTGCTTGTGGGGACATGGCCCACAGTGCAGCTTGCACTACCGATGTAAATTTGATTTTCCAGGACTGGCAGCTAATTTCTGAAGCAGTTTGAAGAACCATAATCTGGTCCACAAAGGACATGAAAGTCTTTTTAAAAAACATATCATCATCAGAAGTTTTACATGTGTGTCTTATAAGAGAATGTAGAAGTCCCAACTGATAGTCAGAAGGGAGGGTAGCAACTGAAATGGTACTGAAGAATATTAGAGAACAAGTAACAACAATAAAAAATGTAATAGGGAACAGACCCTTTGACTAATGTATAAGTTACTCATAATTTCATAATTTCCAGGTATAGAATCTAATCATTGGAGGTTTGCCTTTAATTTGTCCCCCTCCTACTGCTATAGCAAGGAAAATAAGTCAGGGGGAGAGGGGTCAGGTAGTCTCTTTGTCCTCTGCTTCTTCGTCTAGCAATCCCTTCTTCCTTTTCTTGCTGTCAGACACAGCTCTCCCTAAGTACATGGAAGTGAGACACAAATTTGAAAACAATGACCTTGAAATTAAACATGGCCATAGCAATTTACATATAGTACCCATAAACTTAGTTATCCAGAATTTATACCTTTTTTTTTTTTTTTAAATATTCTTGCCAAGTTTAGCATAGGTACTCTATAAACACACCTTTATGCATCACTTGTAAAAAAACAGTGTAAACTTTTTTTTATTTTATTATTTATAATGTTGTTTCAAAGGCTGCAAAATCAGTTTCAGACTCAACTGGGCATAGCCCAATAGTCAAATTCCAACATTCACCTGAGCAGAGTTCAATTGTCAAGTCTGAGTGGTTCTACCACTGGGCAAGTATCCTTTCTCCCAGACCCATGAGCCTGGGGTTTCAGATACTACCCAAATCCAGGCAGGCATCCTACATGCAACCTTTAAGTCTGAAGGCCTTGGGGTTCAAATGACCTCAGTTTCACATGATCTTAGCCAAAATTAGTCCAAAGCCAAAGGCTTGCAATTTACCATATAGTTCAATGGTCTGGGCTCCAGCAGAGCTGACAAAATTTCAAGCAACAGAGACCCCACAATTCATACATGTGCTCCTCGAGCTGTGGGGGATGGGACGGGAAGAACAGGACACTTTAATTAGAGCAGCTGCAAGAGCTGCTCTAATTAAAGCACCCTAAACAGCTCATGTATCAGCAAGCCCATGCTTAAAAATGGCAGCAGAATGCTTTAACTAAAGTTCATTCAATGAGCTTTAGCTAAAGTGCACCTGCCACTATTTTTAAGCGTGGGTTTGCTGATACACAAGATGCTAGTCTGCTGGAGCACAGTTAATTACCACACTCCATTACCACTCAATTAAATACACAAGCCTTGCTGCTCATGTATAGGTTCCCTAGGTATGTACTCCAAATACATTCCCCAAGGGATCCAGCTACTAATTAGTTCCCCTACCTCCCCATGCATGACAGGAACTAAGTGTTCTTGTCATGAGTCCTGGGATGCACCAAAAATTTATATGCAGCTGAGGCGCAGGGCAACCTGTTTACCTCATGGGAGGCAGCACCACACTAGTGACATGCAACAGGCTGAAAGAGAGGATGATAGAAGGCTTCTAAGGCCCCCACTTGGTGATGTTTGCCAGGAATTTAAGGCTGGTGAAAAAAACAGTAATCACTGGAAATGGGAACAAAGATGCAGCTCAGCTGTCCTCAGGGAAGAGGATGTCCAAATGTATTCAATGCAGTGGGCTCACCATGACTTGAAAGAGTTGGCACTGAAGGGGATTGTGCTTAATGGGCACTGCCATATATCTTATTGAGATCAACCTCACTGGCCTGTCCTTGTGGTAGGTTCCCATCAGTACTTTGGGCACTGGGGGAGGATGTCAGAGCTCGCTACAGCCTTTCAGAGTACCATCCTGGTAACGCAGTACCTTGCTTCCTCCTAGGAAGTGGAACTGCTCGTCTTTTTTTTTTTTTTTTTGAAGGGCCACACAAAATGGTTCCATCAGCATGTTTGCCCAATATGTTTTATAGTCAGTATTGGCTGTTTTTAATCAACTTAATAATTGGTTTCTACTGCTGAACACATGCTGCTTTTGGCAGCAGTTGCATGATAAACAATGTATTTGATAAGGCTTCCTTGTATGCGATTATAAAAATGAGGGGCTTTTTCCCACATGCCAGTTAGAGGGGGAGCCTCATCTTATATCTGAATAAAAACTATTTTTTTTTCAGAGAAAAGTTTAATGTGGTGCCTTTAGGCTTGAGGACTTTTCTTTTGCTACCATAGTGCATTAGTTGGGCACTACTTTCTACTGGCAGCAACATTTCATGAAGGTGTAAACACAAATAACGAGTATTTTTAAATCCTTTAGAACGAATTATAATATGAAATACCCTCACAGTAACATCACTGTGACTCTAGGACATGGTTTTGAACCTCTAACTTATGATCTTCTAACTTATGGACACTGCTTTCAGCAAAATACAGTATTGAAATACCTACAAATATACCATATTTACTTACAATGCACCTTTTTTTCTGAAAACTAGACGTTTGAAATTGAGGCGTCTTAAATGAGGGCCCAATTCTGCAGAAGCCACGCTGCCCAGCCTGTCTGAGCCAGACAGGGAGCCAGTGCTGGAGGTAGGACAAAAGGACCTGGCACTTCTGCTCCATCAGGCCCTCAGCTGATTCAGCAGGTGCTGCTAGCTGAGCCCTGAACTGCCTGACTCCACTTAACAAGCTGGGTAGATGCTTGGCTTGGCAGGTGCTTCTAGTTGCCCACTCCGTTTGAAGAGGGGCCAGACCAGCTCCAACAGAACCTGCCCCTCAGCTGAGGGGACAGGTGTCGATGTCTGTGCCAAATAGCTTTCTTTTCTTCCTGAGCTGAACTGGGCTGGCAGGCACATCAGCACTTGCTAGGTTAGCTGGGAGCTCAATCCTTCCAGAGCCAAAAAGCATATCTAGCCCCTCTACTCAAGCTAGGTGGGCACTCACTTGACACCACGGGTGATGCTGGCTAGCGTCAAGCCCTCAGCTGACCTGGTACGCACTGCTGGGTGTGGACACAGCTCAACTCAAGAAAAGGGGCCTGGCAGTTCAGTACAGCCAGCAACACCTGCCCTGTCCTACAGCTATAGGATGAAGAGAGCAGCCACAGGTTTTTGCTTTCCCCTGCCCCCAGCCGAAGTGCAGCTTGCCTACATTTTCTCTGTGAAAACATTGTGCTTAAAAGGAAAGGTCTGTTTCTGAAGGGTGGAATAAAGGAAAAGAGGTGTGCATCTCATTTAGGAGAGGAACATGTGATATTAAACACAGGTTGTGTGCTAAATTTGCATTTTGTTTTTCAAATAGCCAAAGTCACCAGAAACTTTGTTACCTACAGTTTGAACCACCATTTCTCTATATGTTCTTCATGCTCTTCTACCATGTTGTTGCATTCAAAGTTACTGCTGTCACACAGGTTTTCTATGATTTCTACAAGACGGATTTCACTAGAAATGAGGGAAGGAAAGCCATGTTATTTTTGAAGAAAACATATGATTAAGTATCTAGACATCGACCCCTAAAAGTATGGTATGTTATCAGGTTTTTGTCTCATCTGGGCCAGTTCTGTGATAAAGGCAGTTTTATGGAATCACTTGTTAAAAAAGAATTAGCAGACATTGCATTGAATCAAAGTGCCAAATTACATAAAATCAATTTTTTTTAATACAGTTTTTTTACAAGTTCTTCTAATAAAAGATACATAAGCCTATGCCGGGCAATACAAGCCCATCAACCTGCTAATAACTGGCATCTCTAAGAGTTCTTCGTTTGCACTGTACTCAAACTGAAATTCAATACCAGATATGCAAATTAGAAGAAAGACCAAAGTTGAAACTAGCAGATATCTGATGATACATATTGAGGAAATACATGTATGTTCTTAATTTTTGGGGGAAAAATAAGGAAAGTCTGTGTCTTTGGATAACTCTTCTCTGGAGGTCCCTTCCAGCTCTACTTCTCTATGATTCAGTGAAACCTCCAACAGAGTTTACGGCTTCTCTGACAGCCTGGAGAGAAATCCATGAGATCAACTGCCCTCCCCCCCGACACACACACACTGGGGCGGTGGGCAGTGGGTCAGGAGTGAGCAGCACTGGGCTGGGACTGGCTACTGATGTTTACAAATGTGTCTTGGCACAAAAAGCATTTTGATTGCCACTGCATTAGATGACCTCTGGAGGTTCCTTCCAGCCCCACGCCTCCAAGTTTCTATGACTTAACGCCCGAGAATGTGGAGCTTCGCTTTCCACTGTTATCACTACTAACCAAAATGCAGAGGCTAAATGCTGAGCTATAGCCTCCCTCACCAGCTGCAAGCCTGGGTGGATGAGCTGCAGGACAGGGAAAAAAAAAGCAGCAATCAACACTCAGAAGTTCAAGGACGTGGCGGCTTTGCTCGTGAGCTTGCCTCTGGCACAGACCAGCCACGAAGCTGCAAGGCAGGTGCTGCCAGCTGCCCTTACCTGGACTCGTACTTGGAGAGCGCCCTCTCCTCCCATGCGGTGTTGCCACCTCCAAAGTTCTTCCTGGCAGTGTCCGCCAAGCCCTGCGGGGGGACAGGAAGGAAACCCTGCTTCAGGAGCAGCCCAGAAGAGTGGCTCCTACACCTACAGCCTCGATGGATGCTCCCCTCACCCACAGAGACAGGGAGAGGGGAGAGAGGGGAGCTGATGGGGCAGGGTGGCAGGAGGAGGGGGCAACAGGAATGATGGGGGCGGAATGACTAGGGGAGAGTGAAGAGGTCATAGGAGGGAATGGCAGGTAGGGGCCACAGGGGTGACAAGAGGAGGGATCATGGATGATGGGGTAGGATGATGGGGCTGGGGGAAGGGGTGATAGGGGGGGGATGAAGAGAGGGATGATGGGGGTGACAGGGTGATGGGGACAAGAAAAGAGAGGTGTTGGAGAGGACAGTGGGGTGACGGGGGGGGTGATGGGGCAGGGGAGGGGGTGACGGGCCCCCCTTGCCGCAGTCGGCCGCGGCGCCCGCACGCACCTGCTCGAACCTGTGGACGACGCCGCGGCAGGTGTCGCAGGCCAGGCGAAGCCGCGCGGAGCCGGGCGGCGGCAGCACGAGCGCGACGCACATCAGCAGCACGAGCGCGACGGCCCCCATGACGCGAGGCGCCTCAGCCCCGCGCGCGCTCGCCAGCAACACCAGCAACTCCATCCCGCAGCGCAGCGCCGCGCCGGCCCGCCGGCCCCATTCGGATTTCCGCGTCGGTCCCGCGCAGGCGCCAGCCAGCCGCACCCATTGGCAGAGGCTCCGAGGCGCCGGGACGTGGTCCAATTCGAGCTCGCCACGCTAAGGGCCAATGGCAAGTCCACGTGTGTGCCAAGGGAGGCGATTGGCCGAAACAGCGGCCATCGTGAGTCCGGGCAAGCGGCAGTCTCAGAAGCAGCCTTTCTCCTGGCGGCCTTCCGCACCCGCCACCAGCGCGGTGCCCTTACTCAAGATGGCTGCCCGACGGCTGTTGCGTCACGTGGTGGCCTCAGCGCTCCGCCCCTTCATGTGCCACGTGACCCCCGCGGAGGGCTGTGCGAGGAGTCCACGTGGGCGCCGGGCTGGTGAGTGCGGACAGAGGCGGGTTAGGGGAGGGCAGCGCCTGCTCCGCGCGCTCAACCCTGCCTCCTGCGCCTGCCCGTCCAGCTAGGGGTGCGGGGAGGCACCTTGCAGACCAACTCGGCAGGGCGGGCCCAAGCCTAGGCAGGTGGCTCCCTGCGCCTGCGCTGTGCTGCCCACCTGGCGTGTCTGCATGGCCGGGTTCATACTGCCTGACGCACACGTGTCTTGTGAAGGAAACCCCTGGTGTGGGGACAGGACGTGCTGTGGGGCTGGGGCTCTGGGCTCGAGACCCTGGGAAATGCCAGCTCTTCACTTCTCTGGCCCTGGCGGCAAAAAAGCGCCTGAGTAAGCGGCAGGGTGCTAGGAGTTGGGTAGGGTACTGCGGCTTTGACGCCCTGAGGTCCCGTTGGAAACCTCATGCATCGTGTTGGCACGCCCAGCGGGGCAGGTGCTGTGGGGCACCCTGCCACGCACCTGCAAGGAGCACCAGGTGCACCCCAAGGTGCTCCAGCCCCCGCAGCTGAGCATCGCTGCCATAAACAATGGCGTTCCCTGCCGCTCCCCAGCAGGTTCTTCACAGCCTGGCTGAATGCCACTAGCCAGCAAGGCTAGAAGCACTGTTTTCCTTGAAGTGACATCCTTGTTTCTGTTGAGTGCCCGTGAAATGAAAATGGCCATGATTAGTTCTAACACTTTCTAGTAAACATCCTCTGAAAGGTCAGGTCCACGGAGAGATGCAGAAATATTAAGTGGAGA
This sequence comes from Caiman crocodilus, assembly GCA_030014935.1. Taxonomy (NCBI): domain Eukaryota; kingdom Metazoa; phylum Chordata; order Crocodylia; family Alligatoridae; genus Caiman; species Caiman crocodilus. The sequence goes on from JAGPOW010001296.1 coordinate 108,890,987, forward strand.
CAGCATTACCATTTCTCAGAGACAAGCAAGACTGTTTCTCGGTATTTTGAGAACAAGCCACAAGGATTGACTGAAGAAATGTTAATGTGTTTTCTCCTTAGATGTTCAACCCACTGTTATAACCATTTCTCAAGAAATGTTAAAGGCTCCAAAGATTGTGTAGTAGTCCATTTAAGAGAGTATGTTTACAAAGTAATAAGCAGGAACAGCTATCCTGAGTACACTTAGATTACAGATTAAGACTGGGACTGAAAGATGCTATGCACTTAAATTGGGGTTAGGCAACCCACGGCATGCATGCCACAAGTGGCATGGACAGTATATTGGGGAGGGAGTGGAGAGCATAGCAGCAGATAGGCAGGGAGCAGAAAGTAGAGCAGCAGATGGGGCAACGGATAGGGATTGCAGAGTGCAGGGCTTAAGTTGTATGTCTGCCAAAAAGGTTGGCCCTCACTTATTTAAGGGGTTCACACCTTTAACCAATATGGAAATACTGAGAGTTTGTTAGAATGTAAATAGTTGGTCAGTTTTTAATCTAGGGAAAACCATTTATTTCCAATTGCATTTTTTAGATATGGATTAACTATTTTGCTGAAACTCTCCAAAAAAAGAAAGAAAAATCATTCTGAGATAAATGTCTAATATAGAACAAAGATTTAAAATTTAGGAAGGAAACTTGAGTTCCTGTAAAAGTCTCCTAATGGGATACAGACAACCTTAATGATAAGCAGTCCTAACTACTCTGTCTATAATATCCCAGGCTTTTTTCACCTTCATTATAATACTCTATATAAATGGAGTAAGTCTTTACTTCCTTGATTTATAAAAAAAAAAAAGGTCTAATTGAAAGTATTTTGCCCTTTTACAACAAACTTTTTATAGTGCCTAATTAACTGTCTTGCTAAATTCAGCTTGAATTTTGTCAGCATCAAGTTCTGATTATCGAAGTTACCTTTAGACTAGTTAAGAGTTGTCTAGATACTTTGAAAGCTTTGTTCTGTCTTTTGTGTAGAGGTGCTCCAATATGTCAGTCTAATATTAGATCGGCACCACTATAAAGAAAATTGGCTATATCGGAAATCAGTTTTTTTTTGCTTGATGCGGCCAATAATGTGACTAATAAATGCCCCATGTATGTGCACAGCTACAGCATTTGCGGGGCCCGGCAGCTTGGAGAGCTGCATCCAGCTGGTAAGTCTGTTGTGGTGGAAAGGGAAGAGAAAGGAAGGGGCATGGCAGGGGGGCAGATCAAGGCCCCTGCGGTGAGGGAGTGGGACTGGGGCAGGCGCTGCCCAGCCAGGGCAGGACAGGGCGCAGTACAAAGCTGCGGCTCGTCCCAGGGGGGCTTGGGGAGAAGGGGGTGGCTCCTACCACTGTGTACACCCTGGGAGGGTATGGGGGTGTGTGCCCCCTGGATCTGTGCAGGGTGGGCTGCCACTGCGGGCTGGGGCCAGGGCAGAGCCAGGCTCTTCCCAGTGTGGGGTTGGGCCAGCCTGTTCTCGAGGTGGGTGGTAGTGGCGCTGGGAGGGAGCTGCAGCCACCCCAAAATTTGCCATAACCCACCCCAAACCGCTTCCCAGCACTGCTGCTGCCTGCCCTGAGTGCAGCTCAACCCAGCCCCTACCAGGAAGAACCCAGCACAGCCCCTGGACCTAGCCTGCAGCAGCAGCCCACCCTGCTTTACCCCACGCACAGATCCAGGGGGCACATGCCCTCCTGGTGTACACATAGCAGTGGCAGCTGCCCTCCGTGCCTCCCAGATGAACCCCAGTTCCATCCCACGCCTTGCCCTCCCCAGCTGGGCAGCGTCTACCCCAGCCCAACTCCCTCCCTCACCTCAGGAGCCTCAGTCTGCCCCCCAACACGTCCCTTCCCTTCCCCATCCCCTTTCACCACAAATGTACCAACCAGACACTGTTCTTCAAATCGCCGAGCTGTGTATTGGAAAGTCAGATCGGTATTGGCCGTTACACCTTCTTAAAAATTTACTATTAGCATTGGCCCAAAAAATCTATTGGTGCACCCCTACTTTTCTACATTATTTCTTTTCCTTTAGGGGATTTCACTATATACACTATATACTGATTATGGTTCAGTGTAAGTTTGCTGTCATGTTTGTTTCCTTCAGTTGTAGTTGAAGTAGGATGGATGAGAGTCAATACAACCTACAACAGCCTTGTGAAGTAAACAGTATACAGTGTGTGGCCACTATGATTTAAATTTTTAAAAAGTCTCTGACCTTTATTATATATGGAGTTATTTCAGGAGGACCATAGGAATAAGCTAAACAATCTTGTGGTCATGTCAGAATATAGTTGTGGCTTGTTTTAGGTCTTAAGCATTCTAGGCGTTGGGAAGCTGGGGCTCCTCATTTGGAGAAACTTGATCCACTGAGACTGCTGCTTTATGTGTTTTAGATGAATTATAGAATGTAACTGAGCATTCTTGATAAAATCTGATTGGACATAGAGAGATTTATTCATGCATTATAGTTCTGTCAGGCAAAAGGGATATTGTTTGCCACAAAAATTAAAATGCCTTCTCTCTTCACTGGTAACATTTAGTTTAAAAAAAGTCTTTTAGAAGCAGGAGTTTTGACAAAATTGATTAATACAGAGATTTAATTACTTCAAGCATTTCCTTTAAATCCTACCGATGACCAGCCAAGACATCTCTTCCAGTGCTTTGGAGGCTTAGATTTGTCAACCCCTATAAAAAAAAGTTCTACCAGGCACTTTTGTAAAAAGACTTCTCCCTTCTTAGGATGTTGTATTTATTTAGGCTCTTAACATTGTATACCAAGCCAAATAGCGTAAGACCTACCACAGAGTTCTCTACCTCAGACCCTAAGTCTTCAACAATCTTTAACAGCAGCAATTATGAGAACAAGAAACATGAAGAGTCTGATGTAGAAGAAAGTCTTCCTTACAGCTATTTGGGCTGAAATCCTTGCATCAAGGCCAGAGTACATATTGAAGGTGCTGGAATCATAGTGCTTAGCTTTGAGAATGAGGAACACAAAGCTCATTCTTTATGAAGGTCTAAATACACCTATCTATCAAAGCTGGTTTGGCCCACAGAATCAGTCGTTTAGAGATCCTAGTAGACGGACCTCTAAATATGCAAGTCAAAACACTGAATCAAACATTTCCTACTTGTCTTGCCTATATTGTGCCAAAATTGCCCAAGTTAGCCCAAATTCTAATTTGGGTTAACTTGCCAATTTTGTGTAGTTGAGAACATAGTGATTTTTAAAACAAAACATCATCTTGTATTTAATTAAATAGTGTAAGTTATCAATCTGAGCAATTTAAATTAACAAGAGATGAGATTTCCAGTGAACACAAGAGTTTTCTGTCCATAATAGAATGCTTTTTTATTACTTTACATTGTACAAGTCCAGATGAAACACTGTGCAATCCACAGTCATCCAGTAATAGGGTTCAATATTACCAGTCATCAGTAAACCAGACAAATTAAAAACTCAGTTTTTTCTTTCACTCTCTCATAGTCCTATCCCTATGATTCTTCTTCCCACCTTTTTCAGATTTTTTGGAGAGCAGGAAAGGGGTGCAGATGCTCTCAAGATCATTAGAGTATTTCAGGTCTAGAGAGAACAGATTTCAAAGCTGTTGGATCCTTACACAGTGGCAAAAGTGGATTCACATTCATATTCTTGATGGCACAGTAGCACGAGAAGAGGGTACTCTGTTTGGCAGGGCCTAAACTAGTACTTCATGCAGAAAGGAATAAGATGATCAGTGGCCAATTGAGCAAACAATTTTTACCTGTTGAATTTGTGCTTTTTCAAATCAACTACTTAAATGACTAATGAGATTGTTCAGATGACCCAAATAGAAAAGGATCTTATTTGTACAAAAACTATCAAAATAGTACAAAACTGGAAGAAAGAAATGCAAAGATACCAGGTAAAAGGTTTCTTACCAAACCTTCCTTTTACTTTCCTTGTGGTGTCAGAGCAAAGTTATTTCACAAAATTGCAGACATTTTTGGGGCTCATTTTCAGGTTGCCATAAATTTAATGTGTAGCACTGCCATCCTGATGCTGACAGTCAGCTGACTGTCAGCTTTGGCATGGGGACAGGATTGCCATCAAGTTAGGGACAGCTCCAGTTCCAATGGCAGAAATCAGCTGCTAGGAGAGTAGGTTGCAAGGTTCTCTGGTTGGGAAAGCCAAGCAGCTCTGGCTTCTGGGACCCTGGCAGCCTTTTTTGTCTTGTCCTGTAGCTCCCACTTAAAAATGGTAGGTTGTGGGAGGCTGACCTGAACCTTTGCCTTTTATATGTCCCAAGGCATGGGGATCCTGGTACCAGTAGAATGGTTTCCCGTTCCTAAGGTCCCAGTGCCATGGGACATCTAAAGATCATGTCTACAACTGGGTTGTCCTAGGGCTGGTTGAAAATCAGCTGATTGTCAGAACTAGTCCAGACAGGTCCAGGGATAATCAGGGCTGGGTCCAGCATTCAGTTGACTGTTCTGGCTCCAACAGCCCTGAGCCTAGAATCCACACAAGACTGCTAGGGCTGCCCAGTATCCAACAGCCCAGGGTCTCAAAGTCCCACTTGGGACTGTTGGGGCCAGTCGGACAAGCAGCTGATTGTTGAACCTGTCCCTGATAGCCGTGGGTTTGGAGCCTGCTGGAGGCTGTGGGCAGCCCTGGATCTAGGACAGAGTTGTCTCCAGCTCATTCTTCAGGATTGGGCTGAGGACAGCTCAGCAGTAGTACAGTTGGGATTGGAGGAATTTTATGCCTCATCCCAAACTTCATGCCTTCTGTCATGCATGTCTGAAATATTTGGGATAAGGCATAAAATTCCTCCAATCCCAACCATGCCATTGTTTGAATGTCTGTCTGGGGCCTAAGTGTCTAACTTCATGTGATCTGTGGAAATAGAATGGAACATACACAAGGTTTTTTAGTCCCAGGATGTCGGAGAACCATCAGAAATCAATTCTTCAGTGGTCTTTAGAGATATCAGTTTAGATGTAACACTCTGGGAAAGATAAGATCCCTAGCACTGTAATCTTTGCACCGGAACTGTTAACTCCCTTAATTTATTTCTTTCCCTTACCTAAAATACTTGCATGCTTTATACTAGCTAAGTTCAAAAACTTAGTAGTAGTTTGGTCCTTTTTGCAAGTCTCAGAGGATTTTAGGAAAATAGGCCTGCTCAAAAGTCTAAAATAAAGATACAAAATTCACTGAAAATGATTAATATACTTAACTAAATTATAGCATGCAGTTATATGTAATTTTAAGTATCTTTAATGTGTGTAAACAGTTGGCATGTTAGCCCTTAGACTTTGTAAATGAAGGCCAACACTTTAAACCTCAGGTAATCAGTAGAAATCAGGGAACATCAGTTGAATATGTTCATTTAAAATATTTCACTAGTCTAGAGTATTTGGAAATGTGATTAACTGACTGATCATTGTTTAAGGTAGTGGTTCTTAACCTTTTTAGACTTGAGGCACCCCTCGTTGGATTCCAAGAACTCCTCAGTTTTTAACATTCAGCTCTTTTTTTTGACTATGGAAAAATAATAGAGCAATTCTTTTGAATTGCAAATAATTGCAAAGAACTCAGAAGCCCCACAGCAGGTCAGAATGTTTTTGATGCTATATATCTGTATTTGAAATCTCTAGGTTTTTCTGACTCATGTGTAAGTGTTCGCATATCTAACAGTGCTAGTTCTAACAGCAGCACCCCATGACACCCCTAAAAGGATGTTTTGGCATCCCAGGATGCCACAACCCCCTGGTTGAGAATCACTGGTTGATGGTACACGTCGGGGGTGGGCAAACTACGGCGTGTGATCCAGATCTGGCCAACCAACAGTTTCAATACGCCCCGGATGTGCACGGCTACCAGCTCATTGGATCTGGCCTGTGGACAGTCAGAGGCTCCAGCAATTGCATGGCGCCAGGCAGACAGGTCTGCTTCTGCCCAGCAGCATCAGGCGTCAGCTGTGCAGCAGGCAGGGCTTCTGCTGCAGTGAGTGGATGGCAGCATCAGCTGTGGACGCTGCTGGTAGGTTTGGGAGCCCTGATGCCATGCTGGGCGGGCAGCAACATTTCTCCATTTCTCTCTTTGTCTTTCTGCCTCTCCTTTCCTTATTTCCTCCCCCTCCCTCCAGAACCTAGCTGAAACTGGTTCACTAGAAGTCACAGTGCTCAACTGTGTACCCAGACAGGAGCTTCTGTCACACTGTGAGGCTTCAGAATCCGTTGTGACACTGCCAGCAGGTTCTGATGCTGCTGCCTGCCAGGTGCTTCAAAAGCTCCTACTTGGGTCCACAGCTGAGGGTCAGGGCTCATAGTGAACTATAGCTTTGGCCTGGTTCTGGAGGGAGGGAGAGGGAAGGGAAGAGAAGGGAGAGGGTGAAAGAGTGAGACACAGAGATGGATGTGGCCCTTGACAGGATCCCAGAGCTCATTAAGTGGCCTTCCAGCCCAAATAATTGCCCACCCCAGTATACATCGTCAGCAATGTATTTTCCTTTGAAGTCCAGCAAAGTTAGTCTCTCCTTTTCCATTTATATGCATTTTGTCATTATGTTAATATGATTTCTATTCTTCCCCTTTTTTCCCCCTAAATTTGATCTCTGGCAATAATAGAATAGATGTGGAAGTCAAATTCATCATGGCTCAGAAGAGGAGCTCAGGTGGGCAGCCATTCCTGCTGATGATGATCATTGCTGTGGCCTTTGCACATTTAACTGTCTGCCCATTTACAAAAGTGGAGGAGAGCTTTAATCTGCAAGCAGTTCATGACATTGTGTACCACGGACTGGACTTAAATAAGGTGAATGGGAAAAGAGGACTTTAATTCTTAAGGACTGTTTGAGATAGCCAGCCCTCTTACTTGTATAGAACAAATGCAACATGAAGCCTATGGGCATTATTTGTCTAGTTTTCATATGTTATTTTTAGCTTGCCCATCTTACAACTTTTTGCTTTCTTTGCAGTATGATCACCATGAATTTCCTGGAGTTGTCCCAAGAACGTTCCTTGGACCAATTTTTATTGCTGCACTTTCTAGCCCAGCTATATATGTACTGTCTATGTTGGAAATGTCCAAGTTTTACTCCCAGTTGATAGGTATGAGAACTTTAAATAAACTCTGAAAGGAGATCCTTTGCTGCTCTCTGCTGTACAGCTGTACATGTATATAGTTTTAAAAGAGTGCTCTAGAATATATTACCTTTCTTAACAAGTGATCTTGCAAGATTGAAGTTGCTCAACATGATGTCATTCATGCATCTTTTTAAACCAGCTAACACAACAAGGTTTGTTAAAGAAACCAAGGTCCAACAGTGAAAAAGGAATTAAGAAAATACTTTATCATATTATTCTGAACACCTTATATTTTACTTTAGTATAGCGGCATCTACCACACATAATATCATACACAGAAATCAACCCCCCCCAATAACTGCAAACAAACAAGGGTGGATTGTATTGGATAAACTATGAGCGGAGGTTCTTACTTTGTGAGTTTAAGTCTAATATTTAGTATTATATTTTAAACAATTTGCCTGCTTCTTCAAAGTCTTACTATCCCACTTCTTAAAAATGATGCTACTTAAAATATTCTTTGTGTATACACCACTCTAATTTACCTTTATTCTGTCATTGGTAGGTCAGTCAGTAAGGAATCTGGTTTTACTTTTTTTTATTTTTCATGTTTATTCTCCCAAAGTTAGAGCAAGCTTGGGGCTTACTGTGATTTATGCACTATGGAAGTTACAGAAAGAAGTTAAAAAGCAGTTTGGATCAACTGCATCAACCATCTTCTGTCTTATAACTGTTACTCAGTTTCATCTGATGTTTTACTGCACTAGAACTCTTCCCAATGTGTTTGCACTTCCTCTTGGTAAGTTTTTTGACAGAAGATATTGTTTGTATACTGAAATGTTTCCTAAGTTTGTTGATAGCTAATACTTATGGACAAATAAAATAAGTGCAGCCATCTATAGACATACTGTGTGGCTAGAAGTCTGAAAAAAACCAGAAGTTTTTCATTAAGTATGGTCTGACAGTATTTACTTGGTTTGTAAAATGTGGAGCCGTTGCAGTCTCTGATCCTGTATAGGTCAAGAATCTATAGTAGGGACCAAGCTAGTCCATGCAGGGGACCAATTCAGGAGTCTGGAGTGAACTTCCACAGTAACTAAAGATCAGCAGAAACCTCATCACTATCTACTCCCAGGATAGGGGCTCTACTTTGGCCTAATCTAAACGCATAACAGTGTGCCTATTTAAAAATTATAAAATCCCCCAAACCAAACCCAACCTTGCACAGAGTTCTCTCCCAAGAGAGATGATGACGGAGTGAATCAGCCACATGATAGTACTGTAATAGTTGACTGGAAGGTGCTCAGCTACTACAGTGATGAGGACAGCATCAGAATCTACAGAAATAAACAAAAAACCCTCAAGTTGAAATGCCAAGTTTATATTGCAGAGTAATAACCTTTGCAAAGCTCTCTGCAAAGTCTGACATCTACATATATGAAAAACTTTTCTGCCATTACACTTTCATATAAACCATTTCTGTAACTGCCACATTGTGGTTTTGTGGTGATGTTTGATCATCAGTACAATCTATATTAAGAATTAAGAGATGTCCTGCGTTATGAAAAAGTTTGTGAACCCTCTGATCTGTAGAAATGTATCTGTTCAACGAAACATGCAAACAAATTCACATTCCCTTGTTCATAAGAGGCACAAAATGTATTTTTGGGTGTGTACAGTTGGGTACTGTTAGCATGAAAACAGACTATGCAGAAATCAGGAACAGCAAGCACACTGGTTGGTACTGAATAAATAATAATAGCAATAATCATATTTATTAGGAAAGCTTCACATCATGTGTGCATTTAGTTTTATAGATTATTTAGTCTAACCCTTTTGTATTTGTTCCTTTCCCAGTTAGCTACTATGACAAGCTATAGAATGTTTTTAAGAAAATCCTATTCTGTGTTCCTTTTTTCCTGGCTTCAACAGGAGGTTTGCTGGATTAGAAGTACACGTATGAGTTAGAAATGGAGAATGAAGAAGCTACCTGAATTAGAATTTAAAAGAGCCAATACAGGTGGTCCTCGGATTTACAACACAATTGGTTCCTGAAAACCACGTCTTAAGTCAAAATATAACTCAGAAATGATTTTCCCTTGGGGAACAATCTTTCAAATGGGGGATTGGTTCCTGAACCAAGGCCTGATAGCCTGTTTTCACCAAAAATAACCAGAATTTTGTATTCAATTAATTATGGATGAGTAATATAGCTACCTTAATGTATTTATATTGTAAACAGGAATCATATTGATTTGGAAATACTTTTTTGAGGTGACTTTGCTGGAGTTCTTGAAAGGCTCTTGGTTGGACTTTTTAAAGGGTCCTTGGCTGGAGTCTTCTCGGAAGTCTTGGCTGAAGGTTTCTGGGAGTCTTGTCTGCTTTCTTAAAGAAAGTGTCCAAGGAGGTTTGGACAGATGTTCTCCAGGGAGATGGGCGACACAGCAAACTTCGTCGCTGGTGTGGTGTCACATCAGGTCAAGCATCAGAAAGTCGAAACAGGGTGTCAGTTTAGAAACGCTGTTAAGTGCAAAATGTTGTAACTCAAAATGTAAGTCAAGGACTGCCTATATACCAGATGCTGTGTATTTATCTATTTTCTACAGTTCTGCTGGCACTTATGTTCTGGATACAACAAAAACATGGGCTCTTTATCTGGTTCTCAGCATTGGCAATTATTGTCTTCAGATCAGAGCTCTGTATATTCTTAGGCCTCATGCTTCTGGTGACATTATTAAGTAAAAGGCTCTCTATTTTGAAGATGTTTTCCCATGCTATCCTGGCTGGAGTGTTTTGGTTGGGTAAGTGCTTATTTTTTCACAGAATTTAATAGATATATTTTTAAAATTATTTTCTTGAAGACTAGTTTTATTTAAACTATAGCCGTGGTAAAATTTCCCTTAATTAAAAGTAGTACTTGAGAATAAATTCCCTGTATTTTCATAATCAGAGGTTAATTTTAAGGCAAAAATAGTGAAATTTTCTAATGGCATAAATAATATTTAGCAGAAATCTTATAACAGTATTTAGTCTCCTGTAGAAGCAGTCAGATGTTTCAAAGTATAAAGGTTTTCCTCAAGTGCTCTGCCAGAGGAAGGTCTGAATGCTTGTGCAGCGTTTGGTGGTCAGTGCAACATATGAATTAAGACCCATGGGAAAGGTGCAATGAGTTGAGTATTTTTTCTAAAATAAGGAACTAACAGTTCCTTGTAGTGAAATGGATATGCAAGGGGCTAGAGACATAGGATCATTAGATCATATATTGTCTTATTGTTTTGATTTTTTACTATCTCAGTTCATTTGGAAATGCTATGGATCTCAAGTCATTTGTAGAGCAGAAGCATTTGTATTTATATCCTTACAAATATTTTGAGTCTTTTCAAAAGGGGGACATTTCAGAAAAGCAACAGCTGGTATGTTCTCACTATTTCACGTGAAAACCCACTGCTCCAACTCTAATGCTCCTTCATCCAGGGTTAAAGTTGGAATGAAGCATTCTCAACTTGTTCACACACAGAAGGTGCCCACACCCCTCTGAGTCTTCTCCTATCAGTTCATTTTTTTTACCAGGAGGATGAAAGGAAAAGGAAGGAAAGTAGGTTAGAAATGGACATCGTCAAATGAAGTGGATCAGCTGCGCCAAGATGTGTTAATTGGCACAGAAGATCCACTTCATTGGGTGAAACACAAGTTGTCTCTTTTCCTGCCCATTGATTTTATGGGACAACTGGTCATATGTTCCTCACTTCCAGAGGTGTACCTCTGGTCATCTCTGGGGTTTCTGAAGATTGCCAGGGGCACATCTTTGCAAGTGGGGAACCACAACTTTCCCTGCTTCCAGATATGGGTTCAAGGGGTGTATCTGTAGAAGTGGAGAAAGCTAGGACACTCCAGTAGGGTTCTGCCAATCAGTTGATTTGTGGTTTCAGCCCCGAGACCACACCAGAGTGACGAACCTGCTCTGGTGTGATCCCAGGGCTGACCACCAGCTGCTCTGTTCCCAGAGCTAGGCCTGCCGAGTCCTGTGACTGCACTGGAGTGTGCTGTCGTTTTTCACTTCCAGAGATGCACCCCCAGGAAGTGGAAGTGGTTTTAGCTCCTTTGCTACTGGTGCTGGCCCTGGCAGCTGTAGCAAGAAGCTCCTAGGGCAAGATGATACGTCTCTGTGGGCCAGATCTAGCCTGGAGGGTTGTATGTGTGTCATTATAATGTGTTTGTCTGTTCACATCGTTAGATTAATGTGCTTGACTTGGAAGTTTTGTATTAAACAGCACTTTAGTCACGTATAGTTCTTTAATTTTTTTTAGGACTAACGATTGCTGTGGACTCTGTTTTCTGGGGACAGCTTCTGTGGCCTGAGGGGAAAGTGCTTTGGTATAATACAGTTTTAAACAAAAGTTCCAGCTGGGGAGTATCCTTTCAAATCCATATAGGAAAATTAACACACAGTGTCAGTCAAGAAAAGTATTTGCTCCATTTATTCATGAGACTTGGCTATGGCATGGTTGAATGTTTGGTTTAAGTGATAACGTTCTGTTGAAATTTACTAGCTGAGGCCTCGTTCCAGCTTCTGTTTCTCTGCTGACATAGTCTTTGTGCCCACCATACTTCAGTGAATTCAGTAAGCACAGGATCAAGCTTTTTCTGCATCCTCTTCGCATGTTCCTCAAACCTTTTGGTGCTTTATATGTCCCTCTTTGTTGTGAGTTTTCAATTTCCTGTTGTTCTGGCCTTGGGCTACATCTTCATTGGCAAAATATGGAATCCATAATTTCCCATCAGTGCAGTGGTGGTAGCAAAGATGAAACTGTAATCTAAGTAACAGGTACTATTAAATGACCTGGTGACAAAAGAACATCTGTGCCCTGTGTCCTCTAGAGCTGCCTTCTGCTATCTGATAGCACCAGTAGACCAACATTTGTGTGCTTAAATTCTTACAGGTGTTTTTAAGTAGACAAAAGCCTTGATGCTATATACTCAATTCAACATTCACCTCCTTGTTGCTTATGCTTTTATAAAAATTTGCCTCTTCTGTTTTGACTGTTGAAGGTCAAGTCTGAAGTACTCCTTGGCTTCCGCTGTCTTTGTCAATGCCTCTAATCTTGGACAGAGAATTTGTTTTACAGAAGTGCATTTTAGCTTGCTGTCCTCTTGAGCCTGTCTGCCTGCTTGGCAATAATTTGACTTGCTAGCCATTTCTTAATTCTCATTGTATCTCTGACAGTGGGGGAAAAGGCAAGCAGGTCATAGGGCATCTTGTGTAGGTTGGGGAAGAAGAGCAGTTGTAATTTGACAAATATGTAAGGAGGGATTGGGATTACATTAGGTTTACATTAAGTTTATCATATTTATACTTATTTATTTTCAAAGGTCTTTACATTCAGGCTCCTTCTTGAAATCTCATTTTAATATGCACTTACACATAATGATTCAGTGATACATACCTGTGCTGCTCTGTAGGCTTTCATACAGTGCTCATTGTTGTGGTGTCTAAACATCTGAGAGGAATGAAGAACCCCAGTATATAAAATGATTTATTGATGGACAACTTGATCTTACCTCTTGTGTCATAAGGCTAATGTCTTTAAATAGAAAGCTGGTTTAAAAAAATACTAAAATGCTTCAAAATATTGTGTGAATATGTAGGGGGAGGGGAGTCGGAAATACTTATTTATATTTTTTTCTGTTTTCATCCAGCTTCTTAGATGGCTGTAAAATGGCAAAATTATAATAAAATACAGGAAAGAAAACACCCTATCAATTAGTTTACCAAGTTTATTTACAAGCTGAATATATTAATTGCTTGGAATACTTGATAGATTAAAAAATCAAGCATTTTGAATGCTTGTACAATTGTTGTAGAATCTCTTGACAGATAAAGTGATCTTCAACAGACCTTTTCTTATCATGAAAGTGTCCTTAACTTCTTTTTATCTCGAAGACTTCTCCCTTCTTATGGTACTTTTATTCAGCCCTACCTCGTGCTTTGGGATGTAGCGTTATATTTGTACCTCTAGGTGCAACTGACAAAAGGACTCGAGTATTACTTTTGCCAACACTGGGTTTTATTTTCTTGTATTCATTTCTCCCACACAAAGAGCTGCGGTTTATCATATACACTTTCCCTGTCCTCAACATTGTGGCTGCCAAAGGTTGCTCAAGAATGTAAGTTTTAAGAAGTAGTATTGTAAGTGTTCTAAAAGAAATATTCTTAATCCAAAACTTAGTGACTTTATGCATTTTCAAGATGATGTAAATGTCATTATCCCAATTTTGGAGGAGGAAATGGAGGCATGGGAAAGTAAAATGGTTTTGTATGAGGTCATCCAACAGCCTATGACAGAGCTACAAATAGAAAACCAGATCCTGGTTGGCACAGTCTAGTGCTCTGTACATTAGGCATTACTGCTTTACTTGATAGGTCTCACTGCCTCTCCTTATAGAGTTGTGTAGGTAAGTTCTTTTGTCACTGAGAGCAGAAAAAGTCTTAAATGTCAAAAGAGGGCATGTATATGGATAGTTATAGTGCCAGATTATGGTGGGTAGTGCTTTTGTACATGGAACAACTGTTGTAGTGCACAGTGTCAGCACAGGTTAGAAGCTGGCTGTCCCATGATCAGCACAAAGATTTGAAGACCCCTCAGCAGGAGTCACAGAGAGCTGTTCTGAAGTTTGACTAAGGTCAAAAGGTATGGACCACATAATTATGAGCATGCTTATTTTAACCTAATACTAGCTCTTTGCACCCAACTTTTGGTATGCAGCAATACCAAACAAGTAATGCTGTGGGCAACATCTTCATTTGCTGTGCCTGGCAGCCTAAGGGTTTTTTGTTTTGTTTTTTTTAAACTATGAACAGTGTCAGCAATGTCATTTTATTTCTGCATCTGTAAGAAGGAAAATGTTTGGAGATGGGGAAATGGGCTGTGTTTTGGACTGCTGCCAGCCAGCAAATGGAAGTAAGTTAGTGTTCTTTTTATGCATATGCGCACCTGCATTGGAGGACTACTGTTAGTGTGTCATATTAATCCAAAATGTACATTGACCCATATCGTTACCTTTGTAATCAGATATACTATAACTTTAACTAACTATAGTGGCATTTAAGCTAAGATGTCAGTTAAAACTGAAAGTGCTAGACCATTGTAAGTACAATGGCTGTCCTTAAAATGGTCTGCTAAGAGAGCTTATTCTATATGCTGGACAGATATCACATTTTTGCTTTACTTGATGATCCCAATTAATGAACGTTTTAAGCAGGTATCCCCAACAGATTGCAGTCCTACCCCAGTTATAATTCAGTTTACTTCACCCACTAGAGGAAAAAATTATTTATTCTAGTGTATTATTGTAGTATTAACATTGCTTTCCTCAGAGGACTACTTAATGAGTCTAATATACATATTAGCATTAATTACTGAGTTAACATGGAGAAACTGAATATAGTTTTACAGATTACAATTTTCCAAAGCAGTTTGGATATTTATTTCTATAGCTAAGGTTTAAAATATGAAAGTGTTTAATAATATGGATATTGTATTGCTTGTTGTTCCTTTAGAAATGTTGGAAACAAATACATTCATTTAGAATTAGTTTATTAATAAAATTTGCAGAAATCTCCTTTCTTTCTTTTGTCTAACAGTGAAACCATCTGTTTTTCAAAGCATTTTTGTCCCAGTATTTAACCTAACATACCTAGAATGTGAAGGCAGGCAAGATCAAGAGCTAATCTTTGTTTATCTTTTTCTCCTTTGCAGTCTGAATAACTATAAGAAATCCTGTCTTTATAAACTAGGATCTCTGTTTGTTATAACACATCTTCTAGTTAACTGTGCTTATTCAGGAGCATCATTATATGTTTCACATTTCAACTACCCTGGAGGAGTAGCAATACAGAAATTACATGAGTTTGTGCCTTCAACAGCAGGTATGTAAGACTGGTGCAAAAGAGCTCATTTTTCTGCTACATGTTTTCTATAAACATTAGGTTTGTTTCTTATTAATATGGCCAGTAGTTGTCATATTTACTTGAATTCTAGACAAAGCTGGAACTGAGCTGTTGCCTGCCCTGGGAAAGAATGGGTCATTTGATGGGGGAGCACAGAGAGACTGAGGGGTGTGGAAGGGGAAGCCCTGCCAGTGCAATTCAAGGGGGAGCGCAGGGGACACTCTGGAGTCTCACGTAACGTTGCAGTAACTATTTGGAAATGGTATTGTTTCTCTTGTAGATGTCTCTGTTCATATTGATGTGACTGCTGCACAAACTGGGGTTTCTCGATTTTTAGAAATCAACCCGAATTGGAGGTATGTTTTGAACAAAGATTTTGTTTTCCTTTCTGCCAGCAAGCATCATGGGTACTGGTTCCTATTTAGTGTGCTTGTTAAGTCATGATCAAGGAAAATACAAATCTTTAGGGAATTGTGGTGGAGTCTGGGAATTTCACACCAAACACAGGATGGTGATAAAGCTGTTATGTTTTTATTGGCTCTTAAATAATGAATCAGAGACTTTTGTTTTTTAAGTGCCGTTTGATCATTTGAAAACACAAGAAACTGTCAAGTATTGGTTAGCTTATTGTCTTTGACCACCTCTACTGTAGCTCCACCAACACCTCTACTGTAGCTCCACCAAAAAATTCATACAAAATTCCGGCTGCATTTCGTCCCAATGCTTTTCTTTTCTTGACAGTCCAGTGCAAAAAACAAAACATTGCTTTAAGCCCAGTTTCTAAAGACAGCAGTAGATTTTTTTAAAAACAAAAATGATAAAATATACTAGTATTTACTTGCATAAAGTATCCCTTAATTATGTTGGGAACTTTTTTTTAATGTTGTGACATAAAATTAGTAATGTCATGTCCATATAAATCTGGGTGAGAGCATCTATATAATGTTTTAGCTAAAATCATCAGCAATGCAAAACGATCAGTGTTAGTTAATAGATATTGCAGTTAGGATACTAGTGTTTATTTCTCAGAATACAGATGAGAAAAAGCCCCAGTATACTTTTAATACAGAAAGCTTTTTCCACAAGGAGAGTCTAGACACCTTATTTTAAAATTGAAACTAAGACTGAAGAATTCAGCAGCTTTAAAAACAACCCTGAGTTTTGGCTTTTTCAGGTCAGCAGCAAACTGTCACTAATACGGTGTCAGCAGAATTTGCCCTGAATTGAAGAGAAATCCCAGGTGATGTGTGCCTGGATATTTCTCACTTCTATCAGTCATGATCTTCAGAATCAGACATAGTCTCATTATTCAGTTCTTTGTGTGCAGGGCCTGACAAATGCTCTCCAGAATGAAAGAACAGAATGAGAAGAAAGACATTCTGGGGAGGGGGAGAGGTGGAAATTGCCAAGTTTGGTGTTTCTAATTTTACCACTATTTTTTCATAATACAAATAATACTACTGAGGATTTTAAAGGGGATGTTTTCTCTCAGAAGTGCAAGTCCATTTGTGCTCCAGTCTTAATGTTTTTGTGTGTTGGGGTCTTGAGTGTACATCACAGACCATTCTCTCTCTCTCTGTGGCAGGATGGACAATCGTTGAAGTGCTCCATTGATTGTTTACTTAGCAAATGTATATGCTGAACATTCTTAGAAATATTTTACTCTTAATTTTTTTATATATATAAAATACATAATTTTGATGGATTTTGCTCAACTTTGCTTCTCAGTGATGCTACAGGAATAAATTGTTCATGATATGGTGAAAAAAGAAGGAAATATTATTCCTGTCACTCTGATAGATGTTCCATGTTTGTGAACCAAGAGGCAGTTTGTCTCTCTCACTTTTATCTTTGCTCGTCAGAAAGAAGCCTCAGGGAAAGGGTGATTCATTCTAAGAAAAAACATGGAAGGAATCAGGCAAAATCAGCAGCTGAGCCCTCTGCATAGGGTACTGAAACCTTATCATTGGACAGCACAATAGTACATGCAAGGAGAGTGGCACCATCTGTTCCTTCTTGCTTAAGGAAGCAATAACCTATCAGATGAGTAGAAACTAATTTACCCTCTTCGGAGATCAAGTCCATGAAGTAAAAACCAAATTTATGGACAGGGTGGCTAAGCAAATTAATGATTCATCAAAATAGCTACCGCACATAGCCAGAAGTAGTCTGGGAGTTAACATCTTCCACTTATATATCCAGATTATATCTAGTTGCCTCAAGAAAAAGACATGTAAAGCTTTCAAAGAGGGACTGAAGTAAGTTTGATGCAGGTTCTAAAACGGGGCAGCCCTATAATCTTTTTTGAATGCATTAATTAGTGTACACTCTTTAAACAAGGATGAAAGTCTCTGTGTAAAAATAAGGTGCCTAGTAAGCTGTCAAGGGGAGTGGTGGAATCTCCTTCATTTGAAGGTTTTTGAGAAGATACTAGATGGGTATCTCTCTGAGATGGTTTAGGAACAGCAACTCTTTCATGTAGAGGTTTGATTAGATGATTTGCAAGATCCCTTCCAATGGATGGTTACTGTAATGCTAAGGTATTTAAAGATAATTATGGAGAGCCTGTATCTTTATGATAGCCCCTGTTCTTGTTGAGGAGGAAAATACTAGACGTGCACCGATACATTGGTTTGATATCGGATTAGTACCAATATGAAGAAAATTGTCTGTATCGGATATCAGCCATATGGGGTTGATAATTTGCTCGATAAATGCCTGTGCTGCTTGCAGCTGCAGCGCAGCACAGCAGAGCCAGCAGCATGGAGAGCTGCCTTCAGCTGGTAAATTGGAAGGGGAGGGGAAAGGGAACGGGCATGGTGGGGCAGATCAACGCCCCCATGGTGAGGTAAGTGGCAGGGGCAGGCATGGCTTAGCCGGGGCGGAATGGGGGCATGGGATGGAGGTACAGCTCATGGGGTGGGGTGGCTCTTGCCACTGCTTGCACCCCAGGAGGGAGAGAGGTGGCCATGTGCCCCTAAATCTGTGTGGCGTGGGGCAGGTGGCAGTTGCAGGGTGGAAGCAGAGCTGGTGCTGCATAGCTCTTCTAGCCAGGGGCTGAGTTCAGAGCAGGCTCTGACAGCACTGGGAGGAGGCTATAACCACTCCAAATTTCACTGCAGCTCCATTCCCAGCCCCGTGCAACCACCTGGCACAGCCCCAATTCAACACCCCGCCTCCACCCAAGCTCTGGGAAAAGCTGGGGTTGCATTGGATGGCGGTGCAGGGCTGGGAGTGGAGCTGCAGCAAAATTTGGGGTGGCTGCAGCCTTTTCCCAGCACTGCCGAAGCTTGCTCCAAGTGTAGCCCCCGATGAGAAAAGCCGTGCAGCTCCAGCTTCACCCTGCAACTGCCACCCACCCTGCACCACGCAGATTTGGGGGCACGCAGCCATGCCCCCACCCTCCTGGGGTGCAAACAGCAGTAGGAGCCACCCCCACGCTGTTAGTCATGCCTCCATCCTGCCCCTTCCCTCACTGCGGGGGGGCATTGATCTGCCCCCTCCTCCTCTCCCCTACGCTTCCACTACACCAGACTTACCACCTGGAGGCAACTGTATTGAATATCAGGACTTTTTTCCATTATTTTTAGTTACACCTGAAGACGTGAGGATTGATGTAAAGTCACTAGTGGGATAGTGCATTTGCTGCCAGTTAATCTTTGCTCCATTTACTTTAGTTTGATCATCATTTAGGTAATGTTAAGTCAAAGTATATTTTTTGTGAAAACTGTTGTAAAGCATTGATACAGAGCTGAATAGAAAGGTTAAACCTTGAAGCTTTTATTTTAGAATCAAAGCTGCTATTCTCCATCCACAGTTCATAGTTCTAAAATGGCCTTCAGACCTCAATAGATGGGAAACAACCTAGATATTAGGATTGGTGGACAGAATGTAATAGGTAAAGATTTTTTTTCCTACTCTTACCCAATTGTCATAAGGCAGGGATAGGCAATTATTTGGGCCAGAGAGCCACTTAGGGAATTTCGTTGAGCTGTCACGGGCTGGTTCAGCATGCTGCTCCACCTTCCACAACAGCTAGCCAAAACTCCATAAGTGTCTCTCCAGCCAAAATATTTTCCCACCCTGATCTATGGCAGAGAGGTGAATGGACAAAGGTTAGGGGAGCGTAACTTCTGTTCAACCCTTTTCTCTGCACCCCTTCCGCTGCCCTGAGTTTTTGGCATGCAGCTGGACTGGACCAGTGCTGTGCTGTGTTCTTGTGTACAGCCTTGGGCCACAGGGGCAGAACTGGAGTGGCCCCTGCCTGACCCAGCCATGTGCCAGGGACTCAGACAGGGAAGGGGATGCAGGCAGAAGGGGGAACACAGCACAGCTGGGCTCCCCGTTCCCTTCTTGTACCCTCTCCTGACATGAGTCCCCAGTGTGCAGCCAAGTCAGGGAAGAGCTGCGTCTACATGGCCTGAGTCAGTGCATGAGAACATAACATGGCACCAGCTCAGCCATGTGCTGGAGACTTGGGGTGCAGGGAGAAGGGGCCTGGGATCCAGGCTTGGCTGGGCTGGTACCATGCTGTTTTTCTTCCCTGCTAATCTAGAATGCAAAAGACCTGAGAATATAAATATCCCTTTCTTCTCCCACTGTTTTGAAAAACCTAACATAGCATGGTACACTGGGTCTCATGAAAGCTTTGATTTTTATGTGAATGACTTGAAGAGTAGCACTGCCTCATTGTTTTTATATTTTCATACATACATTCCATTGTAGCTGTTCATATTGCCCCAAAACAACATAAACAAAAGAACGAGTCAATGAAGAGGTTCAGAATCTAGTGGTTGGAAGTGATCATTTCCAGTAGTGTCTCAGTGAGACCTTTCTGATGATCTTGACACCACTGATCACTTGGAAAGTGTCAAGATGGGCATCCTGAGGCATACAGAGATTGTCTAGGCTTCACCACAAAGAAATATCAGGACTTCCATAAGAATGATAAGGATGTTCAAGCTCTTGTTGACAGAAAAAGGAGAAAGCTAGACAGAATGACATTATCTCCAAATGGAAACAAGACATTTATTGCTACATTAGAGCTGAGACCCAGAGGAAAACTCACAAGTGAAAGAACAGGTAGTGGGAGGACAAAGCAAAAGAGATTCGAAAGTTTGCCAGCAGCCACAACATGAATAGTTTCTTCAGCACAACTAACCTACCTCTGGACCAAGCACACAAGGTGCTGTCATTGAGGTCCAAGGATAGAACAACACTCCTTAAAGACAACTCCACTATCAATGTATGGTGGAAGGGAACAGTTTCAAAAGATCCTGAAGCATGATTCTTATGTGGAAGACGATACCATCAAAGCCATTTTGCAGCATCCCATTAAGGAGCACAGCTCCTGATTCTCCATCAGTGTATTGGTGCAGATCCACCAATTTATGAAGAGGCTTTGAAAGTCATTAAGTAGGTGAAGAGCAACAAAGCCCGTGGTCCTGATGGAATACCAGCTGAAATCTATAAGCAAGGCAGAAGAATTCTCTCACTACATGGCATTATTATGAAAATCTAGAAACACAGATTTTTAGTGACTTGGAAGATGCCAGGTTGTTATATTCAAGAAAAAGGAGATAATTGGATTGCAGCAATTATTGTGGTATTGTACTCCTTTTCCATAAATGGGAAGATCATCACCCATGTTCTCCTCATTAGACTCACTGTCTTCTCTGATATTCTAAATGAATCCCAATGTGGTTTTAGACCACTCAAAGGTCCTATAGATATGATCATTGTTGCTAGACAGCTGCAGAAGTGCTATGAGCAACACCAAGATCTTTACATGGCCTTCACTGACCTATGGCCTTTGATTCAATTGATGGAGAGGCCCTATGAGATTTGGATGCCCATCAAAATTTGTTATCATTATCAGACTTGTTTACAATGACATGACAGCAGCCATCCGAAGGAACAGCTTGAAAACAGACCACTTCACTATTAGAACTGCTTAACTGGAGTTAAGCAAGGATGTGTGATTGTACCAGCACACTTTTCCATGTATACTGCAGCTATCCCACATCTCTCTGCTGATAAGCTTCCATTGGGAGTCAGCATGCAGTACCGTGTGGACATGAATCTCTAACAACCGGTTATGTTCCAGATCCAAAATAAGCACCTTTGTTACTGGTCTTCAATTGAGTGGGCATACATAACGCAGTTTATCATGATTGTTTTGAAGAAACTTTCCTCTCTGTGGAGGCAGATAGATGAAGGAGACAAAGGGAGAGAGCTGTGACCCAACATCAGTCAGCTCTGTTGGTTTCTTTTGGAACTATTTGTCACATCTGCAGGTGAACACACAGATCTTTGGCTAGCTTCATACATCTGGACTACACAATGATTTCCCTATTTTATTGGAAGACATCCTCATATTGAGGGACTGCTGCCACTGTCAGGAACTCATAATAAATGTAATGTCTGCTAGGGGCTTGGGTCACAGCAACTGATAGCTGACTGTACAGCCCTCTCCAGAAACTTTGTTGCAACAGCAGCTCAGTAAAATCATTCAGAAGTGATTTCCTCGAAGCAAGGTAGCTTTTACCTAACAAACAAAACAGTTCCTTTGCTAAGCATGTACTCTCCGAATTATTCACTGGAGCAGGGACTTGAATCTGACTCTCCTGTTTCTTAGTTGAAGTCTCAGACCCAAGGGCTGTGATAGTCATTTTCTCTGTATATACGTTATCTAGGTAGAATAGAACAGCTTCAGCAGTAGTGAGAGAGAGACACCAGAATATCTTAAAGCCTAGTTGCTAGCCACATTCTCTGAACAGGTGGAAGACCTGTTTTCAAATCCTTGTTTCAAATCAGAGGAGGCTGATCTAAAATCCCAAAGCAAGTCTATTGGATAAAAGGGAGTGTCATCATCTTTGTTTCCAGCTGCTGTCTTGGGGATCTAGCCTGAACCGGGATTTAAGTGCCTGAGTATGTTATGAGGTGATATTATATGTTAAGTCTGAATAGGTTAAGCATTTGGCTCGTATTCTGATGCAGAGATACTGTTGTAGACCATCTGTAGTTTTAGGTACCTGACTAACTTAATAAGTCTGATAACTAGTAATTTGATCAAGGGAAAGCCTATGGTAGAACTGGAAATTAAGCCCAGGGTTCCCAATGTTAGCTGAATTACATGTGTGTTAGTATGCCTGGTACTAATAGAAGCCCAAAATAGCTTTACAGCTTGCTCCTTTATTGTTTGCATCTCCAAAGCACAAGATGTACACTTATCCCGGTGTGTTTCTGACTGTTCATGACAACATAATAAAGATTCTCACCTTTGCTGCCTGGAAGGGATTCATGAAGGAGGAGGATGGCACACATTGCAGCAGCAAGTCATCTTCAGTCCACTAAATTCTCTGACTTTTCCCTTTAGTCTATGCCTTGTGTTTTTCAACAAACATTCTCTGATTGATAAGTTCACATTTTTTTGTTTTACTGAGAGTCCTAAACTGGACTAGACTAGTTCTTTCATGGCCCTGGAAGGCAACACTTAACAGATTTATGTTGTTGGGAAAACTGATTTTTTGAGAGAGAAGATTTCTAATGTATGCTCTCCACCATATTGAACTGTTACAAACTTGATGTTTATTTTTTTGTCCTTCCCCATTTATTTTATGGCTTAGTTTTTTACAACTCTGAGAAACAAAAACACACAGCACAATTCAGTGTGCTATACAAACAGTCCTGGGACTTAAGACAGTTTTCAGGAACCAATTGTGTCGTAAGTAGAAATGTAACTCAGAACCGATTTTCCCACAGGAACGTTATAAATGCGGGATTGGTTCCTGAACCAAAGCCCGATACCCTGTTTAAACCAAAAATAACCCAGAATTTTGTAGTCAGTTAATTATAGATGAATAATATAGCTACATTTAATGTATTTATATTGTAAATAGCAATCATATTGATTTGGAAGGACTTCCTTGAGGTGACTTTGCTGAACTTTTTGAAGGGCTCTTGACTGGAATCTTCTCAGGAGTCTTGGCTGCAGGTTTTTCTAGAGTCTTGTCTGCTTTCTTAAAGCAAATGTCCAAGGAGGTTTGAACAGATGTTCTCCAGGGAGAAGGGCAACACAGCAAACTTGTTTGCTGGCATTGGGTTGCGTCGGATCAAGCATTGTAGTCAAAACTGACGTCATAAAGTTGAAGCAGGGCGTCATTTTATAAACGGTGTAAGTGCCGTTCGTTGTAAATCAAAATGTCTTAAGTCGAGGACTGCCTGTATTTGCTTACATCAATCACCACTAACATTTTAAAGCTAAAACTAAAATAACTGTGTTTTGAGGCCTGGAAGCACCAAATCACAAGGTAGTGCTCTAGCCATCTCATATTTTATACTGAAGTGTAGGAGAAATTACCTTTCCTTGACCATGATGTGATCTCACTGTGACTGCCTCCATTGCATCTGAAAATAAAGTCCCCCAATGTCCCAATAGAACCAAACTATCCCAGTTTCCACTTTCTAGTGTCAGAGGGCTCACTGTAAACCTTGTTTCTCAGCATACCTTGGCAAAGGATAGAAGGGAACTGTGCCAGAAGCAGTTGCTGATTTTTTTTTTTTTTTTTTTTTTTTTTTTTGGTACAGGCCATCACAACAGTAGCAAGAGCTGAGATTGCATTGTCTGCTTTTCGTCCCATTTCCTTTTATAAACTCGTATTTCCTTCTGCAAGCCCCATAATAAAGTATATTGAGGAATTAAAGAACTTTGAACCTTTTGAAATTGTTTTGAACAAAACACGTCCTTTTAGATAACTAATGAAGGTTGATATTTTGAGAAAAGAAAGCAAATAAATGTGTTGCATGTTTTTTGCAGATATGACAAAAGGGAAGATGTTAAACCAGGGGACCAGCTGATGTTCTCTTATACACACATACTGATGGAAATGGACCCTATTCAAATATCACATTACAAGACTACCCACAGGCCACTGGTGAACATATCTGGCATTGGTAAAATTGTGTTGAACCTTACAGCACTACCTCCTTTTACTTTAAATTTAAAACCAAAATTAACACTGTTGGAAAAACTTCCTGTCTCCTCTTGATCAGAGATTTTTAAATGTCTTTTGACTTAACTGTTGGTGACTGAGTAACTTCCAAGACAACCTTGTTTTGCCATTCTAGCAATACTGTTCAGCAGCTGTGGGGAAAAAAAGAAAACAGTCTTTTACTGGTTAATATTTGCCTCCATTCTTGATTTCTTATATAAATATTGCAGTATTCCAATGCTGTATGTAAATCCCATCCAAACCATTTGCTGAGCTATGTTGTACATACCATGTTTGCAGCACATGTAACATGCTCAGCACTGTTAAATACATTCTGCACGTTTGATTTGGATAGTTGCTTGTTTCACTTTGAAATGTGTATATGTTCTAAGTGAATTGTATGAAATAGGTACATGCTACTGAGGTATTTTTTTTATATGCAAGTCCTCTGTGGTGGTTGGGGATTTTCTGTATAAAGAGTGATTTCTTCCTTCCAAAGGATTAAGTTGAAATGAGAAGCTTTAATAATATCATTTTGTACTGCAGCAAAGCCATATTCATTGTAGCTTAATCACTATCCATAATTGTGCCCTACAGGCTGATGAACTAATTAAAGTTAAAAAATCCATTTGAAGAGCAGTTGCACCTTTTGGCAAGCACCATCTCTTATCTGAGTTATGTCACAGGATGGTTCATCATCATATCTTCACTGTAGAAATAAATAAAAAGGGTAACTTGACTTTTGAAGGAAAACATTAGGCATTCAATTTTTTTTTTTTTAGTAGCCTCTTATTTTCCAATACAAGAAAACAGTCTTGACCTGTAATATACACATTTAGCTGTAAAATATTCCTTTTAATAAACTTAAGAGAACATCTCATTGTGAATAAATCAAAAAGGAGTTGTCTGGGAAGACTGTGAAAGGTGATGTTGCAGATAATATTTCAGAGACAAATGGGCTGTATTCTACAGAAATGGTTATTTGTCCTTATGCCTAGAGATTATGCGTTAAGACTGATTCACTTTGCTTTCTTCTGACAGATATTTTGCTGTGTAAGCTCTTGATCAAAATCAACACTGAGTACTCATTCTCCTTAATTAAGAGTTTACTGAAGTAAACAACTTAAGCTGTATGTTAGCTGAAACTGTGCAGTCTTGTTTTCTTAAAAGACTAGTTTTACTATGGTAAGGAGCCCTGCAGTGAAAAGTCAGTGTTACCAGTAAGCACAAAAACTTAATGGCATTCCAGTCATGAAGTCCAATAACTGGATAGTAGTCTTCCTTATTTTCTAAAAACTTCAAAAGGTAAAATAAATAATTTATGTTGAATAAAACGCAGTGTTTTATACAGGAGCCTACCTACTCACGCATATACAAATGGCAAAGTTCCATTTTTAAGATTCTGCTTTCAAGTTTTCTTCTGTGCTTCATAGTGTATTTGAAGAACTAATAATACGGGATGGAACCTGCCCCAGTCTGCCTGGGTGGTTGTGCAGGAATCCCCACAATGAGTTTTGGAAAGGCTGACCTGCAAAACTTGTTAGTTCAGTATTTAGCTTTTCAAAATTGCCATTGGTAAGGCACCATCTATTTGATTTCTCTTTCAAAGAATACTAACTTCCTCCAGAGTGATATTGAGCATTAAATAATTCTAGTAGGAAAGAAGGATATGTAAACGTAAGTTTTCAAGATGCAAAGGCAATTTTTTTTGACCAAGATTAGATCCACTAAAGAATTTAAGCACCTTCCCCCAGGGTAGAATCCAAGGGCCTGAATGAAGTGCTCCTTGTATTTTAGGGAGAGTTGACTCAGGACAACCCAAAAATGTGGTATATTAAGGGATTTGCCTAGAACTAGCCCCTAGGGAAAACTGAGTGTCTGAAATCCCACTCCTCTGGAGTTTAGGGACTTCAGTATACTCAGGAGCCAGAGCCTGGAATTTTTTCCTAATGACAGGGAAGTTTTTTCACTACATTTGAAAGAACTGAGCAGAGCTCACTTAATACTTTTTAAATGGAGTTGAAGATGTTTCTGACCCCCTTTTACATGGAATGGTGTAACACAGTGGGTCTCAATCCTTTTACTCAAGACACCCCTCAAAAAATGCTAGCTCTTACAGCAGTTGCCCAGCATTCCCTATTCTCTGCTCAGCTTAGAAGAGTGCACTGACCAGCAGACTAAAGCCTGGTTTAGGTGCACACTCTTCTTGAAGCTGGGCAACTGGGCAGAAAGGAATGCAAGAGAATATGAGGCAGAGCTAAAATAATTTTTGTTTCAATATGATTGACTTTTTGTGAAACTTTATTTCTTCATACCTTTCTCATTAACCGTGATCTTTTGGAAAGATGACATCTAGGCAAATCATATTTGCTACAGTTTTAACTTAATTATAAAGTTGTGTGGGTTTTTTTAAATGTGGCTTGGTTTGGTTTGTTTAAAATAATGCCGTCTGTTCTTTGGAGAGAACATCTGTGCTGCAAAGCCTGTAGGTCTGTGCAAGAGAAGACATGCAGTTTTCTAATTTTGAGGAATTTTTCCTATTTGACTTAATTTTTGAAGCACAAAGATTTATTTTTTTTTTGCCACCTTCCTCCTCAAATTGCTTCTCTTCAAAAATACTTTCCCCCTGAAGTTTTGAATGCTGATTCTCTTTGCACCGGTAAGTTTACTCTTTTAAGTGCAGTGAGAAAACCATACCACAAACCAAGAATATTAAAATAAGCAAAACTATTTGACTACAGCTTCTTCTGGTAGCTGGTCACACTATTAGTCACAGCTTCATATTTAATGTAGTTTGCATAGGGAACACAGAGATCTTTCATAAGAATCTCAAACAACACAAAGCATAAGAAGCATGTAATATTTGTTTGCCCTAATAAGATAGAGATATATGCTTGGTCTTTCTGATATATATATGTCTAATAGCTGACTTGCTTTAAGTTCATTAATGTAAACAATTACAATGTAATTAACTGTGTATTTCAGATCTTTAACACAGGCAGAGTTGGGTCCTACGTGAAATTCAAGGTCTTTGTCAAAATACATTCATTCTTCATAATGACAATTGGGAACTAGCTGGTTTGCCTCAAGTTTTTGTAAGGTCAGAGTCCTGGGGTGTATTTCTGCCTGGTTGTATATGGACATACTGCTCATTTGGGCCAATAACCTGATGGAGGGAAGTGCCATATTTTCTTGCATACCATGCACCCCCAGATAAGAGATGCATTTTAAGAAAACAATGTAGAAAATATTTTTCCAGTGATGTTACTGCATGCAGCAGCTCACTCACAGTCAGTCAGCTCATTGGCCAAGTAGCCAAAAGCCACTGCTAATTCAGAAGCAGTGGTGAGAGGGTTAACACTGGACTCCTCCACTTTTGTTTGCTGGCCCAGAGCAAAGTAGCAGCTATTATAGCACAGCATCTCCAGTGAAGAACTGTTAGCTTCCCTATTTAAGACATGCACCTCAGCTTTGGAGGGCTAACTTTTAGAGATACATGAAGTACACAGGTAAATACTGTATGCTAAACCAGGAATTGTTTTGTGAGAGAACAGGTAGAATTCCAGTAGTTAGCAAGAGAACTTTCAGTTATGTACATGTAGTCAAATGATCTGGGAGAATGCTCCCAGGTTTGTTCTCCCAGTAGGAAAACTTCTACAAGTGCCCTGGGACAGACATTTGAGCAGTAAGCCTGCAGTGATGACACAGGCTGCCAGGGGACCCTAAAACAAGTACAGTAGTCAGGGCAGGAAGTCTGTCCAGCAAGGGACATGGAGGAGGGGGGGCTGCCAGGTCAATGACAAGGATGAAGTGTTAGCTAGGTCAGTAACAGGATGTGATGGTCAGCTGACTGAAAAAGCTGGTAATAGAACACATCCCCTTCTCTTGGACTGGGTACCTGGACAGATGTTTGGTCTTCTGAGGCATATTCTCCTGGGAGCCATTGTACTCAGTTTGCTCCCAATTTATTTTTCTCCCAGAATGACCATTTTTGCTCTGGGAGAAAAAAAAGTTAAAAATAATTTATACATTTGTGCCTTCTGACAGAGCAGCAAATCTCCCAGTGGAAACTGAACATGTGTATATTGCCGTTGAATGACCCATTGCAGAAATATGAAGCATCCCAGTCATTGTGTCTTTAACTGCAAGGCATGCATTTCCTCTGTCAAAATGTTTATGAATTACAGATTCCAGATGTACATGTGCTCAAGCAAGGTATATTTCAGTGCACAAAGCACAGCTCAAATTTTGCCATCAATTTCCATTCACTTCACTAAGCATCACCACACATGTAACTAGGGACAAAATGTAGTGTTAGTTACTATATTTTCATGTAGAACATGGCCTAACTACTTAGAACTAAATTCTGTACATTTTATTAATTTATAATAAAAAGAAATTGTACTATATTAGGTACGCAGGTAGATTTTATGAACAGGATAGTTTTTCTTCAAGGTAGTCACTTTTTCTGCTTTAATCTACAGAAGTATCTTCTTGCTCTACTGTGTATATATACCCCAGCCATTTGTTCCTGACCACTCTTGTGGCAGAGTCATATGATCAAAGTTCTTTAAAGAGTTATCATCATCAGAAATATCATTAACTACACCTCAAAGCATGTGTGCGCTCTTAAAGAAAACCCCACAGACTGTATCTATTTCCTTGGGTAGCTAAGTTGCTGTTGGGAAAAAAAGGGTTTGTTTCAGAACACCGCACTGGAACTAAGTTCTCTCTGCCAGCATGAAGCCCAACATGCTGCTACAGGGCCCAATTCTGCACAGAGCGCTCTTGGCAAAAACTCCTACTAACCTCAGGGGCTTTTGCCTTTTTGGGGACCAAGAGATCAGGAAAATATTGCAAGTTGAAACTACAGAAGTTTTTAATTTCTTTTGAATTTGGAAAAAAGAAAAGGTTGACACGTTATCTCATTTTAAAGGAAACATGTAGGAAACTGTTCATAGCAAGTTGACATTAAAATTTAAAATGATACAATAAATTGCTTACCTTGATATATTACCACAAGCTTTCCAGCAGTCCTTTTGTCAGAAAATCTGTCTGAAATTGAGAAGTGCAAGCTTCTACCACTCTTATTGAAGTAGCAAGTCTTATTTTGGATTTTTACTATTTTTATTACTGTATTGTTCTGGTTGCATACAGTTCTGATTGGTATAAAAGTCAGCCCCATATTTTCAGGTTCTATTTTCAGTGAAACCAATTCCTTCTTCCCGTAAGTTGATAAACATGGATAGTCTTTGAATTGCTGTTGTCCATTCAAAATCCACAGGAGACTCAAACCAAAAAGGACTCAAAAGGTTACATGCACTAAAAATACTAAAATAAAAAGTAAACTGAAAAACTTAAGTTCTAAATTTCATTTGGTACTTATATTGCATGGACAAATACTGCAAGCGAGTTAAACTTATTTGGAAGGTTGAATACAGGAGGATTCCACATACAAGAAAGATGTGAATATTGTGATTTGTGGTTCTTTTGGAAGAGAAAAGTTGGCATATAATTATGGAAGTGAATCCAGGCAAGTGACAAAGGGAAGTGGGAGCAGTAACCAGTGCTGCAGGGGTAGCTGCACCCTCTGCTCTCAACCTCCTTCCCACCCCCAGCAACCCAACAGGAAGGCAAGAAGAGTTGGACATGTCTTGCCAACTCTCCAAAATCTCCAAAACAGGTAAGAATCCCTTTTCCCTTCTTGTCCCTGCTCCCACCTGCCACTGTTACTCCAGTCAGATTGTGCAGGGGCTGGGCTTGGCCTGAGGCACTGGCAGGTAGGCAGTATTCCCCTCCCCATACCTGCTCCTGGGCTGGTGGGGAACACAGGAGCGGGAACCTGCCTGTGACCACCGCTGTCCTGGACTGACACCTTCACAGCCCAGCTGGAGTGGGAGTAGTCCCCTTGTGACAGCAGTGGTCAGGGGAGTGGGGGGGGGGGGGTGTTAATGCCTTCTGTGTGGGTATAGTTGAAAGGAATAGGCAGGGAAGGAGAGGCCATCCCCTCCAGGGACACAGAAACTGCTACCTCTATTTCCAGGGCACAGTGAGGAGTGCAGCAATAGGTGCACACTTCTGGGGTACTTGAAACTTCCAGGAGGCTTTCAGCTTCCCAGCATTCATCTTGTGGGGTGCTGCTTGACAATGCATCTAGCACACAGCTGTATCCAATCTACACAGCTTATGCTTAAGTGAATAATAAATTCCTTGTTTTAAAAATCCCTTTGTTCTCAAACTATGTCTCTTACCACAAAGAAGTTCAGAGATCTGTAACATCTTACTACAAAGGTCAAGGTTGTTATGTTCAGTAGATATGGTGAAAACTAAAGTAATAATTAACTAGCAACCATGTAAAACAAGCTTCCCAATAACTAGTTCAGTTTGAAATGTGTTATTTATTGCTTTAGGATTAAAAGTACATTTGTACTCTGCATTTAACCACAAAAGTCCAGATCTTATGCCATACTTCCCTTCAAGATTACCTTGAAAATTTAAGGGGAAAAGATTACCAACACCACACACTAGTATCAACAAATTCACTCTAAATGCAGTTTAGAATAGCTTTAGTTACCACTTTATTTGCAAAATGCTTTGCTGAGTGTTGTGTGGTAACTTTATGCCATTTGGAGAGGAGTTTAGCAAACTTTATTTAAAATAATCTAAACAAGCTCAGTGAAATCAATTGGAACACTTGGATTAAGTATTTATTCAACCCAAGGAGCTGTGCAATCTTGCCCTTGAAGACCAGAGCTACACGTACCATCTAATCTTTCCTTTATACAGCATTTTGCATCGAATTTATGGTTGTATTTATTTTGGTTGTATCTGTGTTCACTTAATGACTTATCTAGGCTTGTCCAAAAAGAAAGAGGCATATTCATTAGCACTAGAAAATTGCAAATAAAATGTTTAATTTCAGAAACGGAGTTCACCATTTATAAATACACTAAAACATAGTAAATGCAAAATTAGATTAGGCATAGGTACAGTATTTTAACAAAGCTACAAGTTTTTCTAAAAAGGTCATAGGCAAATGAATGACTTGTTTCCCAAAAGTATTTAATTCAAACTGAAATGAGAAGATGAAATTTTAGTATTAAAAAAATGGACAGTCTTAAAAATTTAAAATGCTGGCTATTTTTGCCTTACTGTGTAGTTTAGAGGGCTCTACAACATCTCATTTGCCTGATGGACACTGTCAATTATGAATCATTCCTACTACATAAAATTCTAAGCAGTGCACCATATCCATAAGGCTATTTCTGCAAATCAGATAATTCATGATTTTTGTACTAAGAATTTTAAGAGGGGCTGTTCTACACAGCTGTAATCACACTGGAAAGTGAGGCTCACTTTTTACACCAGCAAACCTTATAGTTTTGATGCACGAAAGATTAAAAAGGCTTTAGATTGACATTAGTTTTTTTTTTTTT
>JAGPOW010001296.1:108922561-108976127 GCA_030014935.1 Caiman crocodilus
TTTTTTTTTTTTTGCTGTTTCTAGCCTTTTTATATATTTCATTAAATAACAACCATTATTACACAAACTTTGAGAAAACTTCCAAAAAGAGCTTATATAAATACCCAGAATATTTCTGTAGTTCAGTTACAATGTAAAACCTGAACAAAACAGCAAATGGGAAGTTTTATTACAGATAACTGTCTAACTGACATTTCATAATACCTCTAAATTTAGCTTTATTTTCAGATATGAAGTCAACAGTCTCCTGTAATAGTAAACACATCTTCCATAATATTTCTTACCCCTTTTGTATTTTAGGACTTGCAATTAAAAACTGCTAGGTAGCAAGATGGCTTGAACTCCACCTTTATGTACAGCTTTCTTTTGACATCTACAAAAGCTGTTTTGTTGAAATTAAAGCAATGTTTAACTAAAATACAGTACCTGGTTTATGGTTTTTACATAATAATTGAATAAAAAACTACAGAATAGAACTGTTTACATCTTTTTTGCCATTCTATTAAAACAGGACTGAGCTTTTTTAAAGTTCATGTACAATTATGGATTAAAACCTACATAATTTTGTATAATTTGACAAGACTGACTATTTCTAGTGTGGACTTTTAAAAAAACATATATACAATATCTGGCCTGAAGAACTATGAATAAGGCACATGTAGACATATTGAAAGCTGAAAAAAGAAACTAAAATTTGGAATTACAGTCATTGATTAGATGTCATACATGGCCCCTACTGGAGCAGTTCAACAATCCAACTTACAGATAATTAATATCCAGTGAGCAACAATAGTTTTAGTCTGGCAGTTTGTTCAATAGTTTCAATACTGGAAGTATATTAAGGGAAGATTCACTTTCAAAAAGATAAGTTTTTCAAAGTGTTCAATCATTAGCCTTGACTGACTAAAGCTGTTGTTTTCATTGGATGTATTGAACAATCTCTCTGAAGGAACAATGCTGGGTGGACAGCCCAAGAATCTAACAGCCAATTTTGACAGCACCGGCCAAGATGACCTCTTAAAGTTCCAGTAAGTTAGTGGATCACAGTTATGCTCAAGCACTTCTTCCTCCAAGTATGAAAGCACCATTTCCTCTGGTAACTTTACTTTTTCTCTTAGATCTTTTGCTTTTTTCATGTCACCCATTAGTGACCAAAGACTATCTTCCCCATAGGAATTTGTAGATGGTGAACCTATATCACATCCATTGGAAACAGGTTTCTCATCTTCTGAGGTAGAACTCATTATTTCCAGCTCCCTGATTAAGTCCTGTTTATATTGTTCAGCCTCCTCTTCTGTGAATAAGGATGCTTTATAACGTGGATCCAAAAGTGTAGCAAAAATGTACCTTGGATCATGAAGCGTGGAGGACAATCTACTCACCATAGCTTCTTTCAAGGATTTTAACATGGTATCTATACCCATTGTTTCCTCAAACAACATTTCTATTTTCCTGTTAAGTATGTGAATCATTGGAATCACTTGACTTAAAGTAGACATGTGTGTGCTCATCTCTCTACTTGCAGCTTCAAAAGGTTTCAGAGCATGACACACAGACTGCATGACTTCCCACTGATCACAACTTATTAGCTCCCTAAAGCTGCACTCTATTGACATTTCATCAATTGCTCTTTTCTGTTCAATTAGGCGTTCAAGCATATGGAATGATGTATTCCACTTGGATGGAACATCTTGAATCAGTTGGTGCTGAGGCAATTCATATTCTTTTTGTAACTCTGCTAATTTCTCTTTTGCTTTTGCTGACCGATGAACACGCTCACAGATCTTTCTTGCAATACTAAGCAAGTTTTGAACCATTCTCTGACTTTTAATAGCTTCATTCACTATGAGATTAATAGTGTGACCAAAACATTGTACACTCGAATGATCACCTTCATTTAAAGTTTTTTCTATACTCTGATTATCAGTAACAGTAATCCCGATCTGAAGGCCAATGGAAGTAATCCAGGTTTCCCACCAATATTCTAGTTGCTTTTGAATACTGATGCCATTGTAGTCACAATCAATCTGTGCAACATTTAAAAGTGCTGAACAGTGGTAATCTTCACACTGTGGTCGAAACGAGGACTCGAATGTTACCCAATGAGCTGTAAGGGTCAGATATTCTCTTGTTTGGTTGCTCATCCATATTCCAGATGTAAAATGGATCACTCCACTTTCAGCTTCTTTAAGATGTGAAATAATTATTTGTTTTACATTATCATACATGTCTGGAATCGCTGTCCTAGAAAAATAAGATGGTGAAGGTAAGGAATACTGAGGTTGCAAGTATTCAAGCAGCCTGTTAAAGCCAATGTTGTCTACAAAGGAATATGGCTGAAGGTCCAGTGCAATCATTTCAGCTACAAGACTTGTGATTTTTTTGGCAACTGGGTGAGAGTCACAAAACTTGTCATTGGTTTCATCAAAGGTTGAAGGTCCTAATAATTCTGTACTCAATGGCATGTGATTTTCTGCAGGAGAGGGCAATACTGTCTCTGAGGCATCAGTTTTCAGCACATTGTTATGAAACCGCTGCAAATGTCTTAGAAGGCAACTTGTACCTAAATTTGTTGGCTTTTTCCCCCGACTAATTGTACGTCCACAGTGCATACATATTACTTTAGTTGAATCTGCAGAGCATATTGAAAAGTGATTCCACAGTTTTGAGGTCTTCTTGCTATTAACAGGAAATATAACTTGATTATCTGTTGTAACCATGTTGGGTAAGTCAGTCAACTTTGAGGATGAACATTCTGCAGAAGCCAAAGTAGCATAAGGAGAATTTGCCAAACTAAAATCTAGAAAACTCTTTTGGTTCCCAACCACCTCAGGGTGGCGTCTACATAGATGTCTCATCAGGCAGCTTGTGCCCACATCTCCTTTTTTCCCACGATTTACCATGCAATTGCAATGTTTACACATGGCTTTTAGACTGTCTGCAGGAGACACTGAAAAATGATGCCACACTTCTGATTTAAGCTTTTTCATCATCCTTTTATTCTGCTGAAACACAGCGCTAGGTTCAAATATCAATGGACTTAACCCCTCGCAATGCTTCTCAAGAGAAGCTGCAAGGGAAGCTTCACCTATGTCATCAGAAGATGACAAAACTGATGAGTCTTCCATTAAAATATCTCCTGAAGGCAAATTAGAATGAATCTCTTCAGTCATTCTGTCTGGAGAGGACGAAACAGAAGTTGATTCTTTAAGCAGTTTTCCAGGAGAGGATGACATCGAATTTAAATCACCATCTGAGGGCAGTAAAGAAGGCAACAAAGTTGGAGGAGCAGAATAGAGAGGCGGTATACTTGTGCCACCTCCATTTTCTTGCAAAACAATTGAACGGTGGGCTCTCCACATATGCCTTATTAAGCAACTGGTTCCAAGATCTTTTCCATTCTTCCCTCTGCTGAATTCATTCATGCAGTGGATACAAACCGCTTTAGAATTATCCAGAGGTGATAAGTAAAAATGTTTCCAGACAGCAGACCTTCTCCTGGAACCTGATGTATTCTTTGGAATCATAACAGTTTTTTCTGCTACACTCTCTACAATTTCATCATACTGGCTATTGGGTAGCTGTGGAGATGACCCAACCATGGTGGCTTCTTTGCTGCAGTTTTCAGAAACTGCTAGATCTGGTATTTCTTCAGCAGAAACTATAGAAACGGATTCCTCAATTATTTGATCTGGAGATGGTATCTTAGAAGCAATTTTCTTGACCAGTTTTAAAGGCGATAACACAGTACTCAATTCTCCAATGTCCGCAGACTGAGGTGGCAGTAACAAAGTAGGTGAAGAAAAGGAAGATATACCTTGCATATTTCCATTTTCTTGAATAAGTACAGTAGGATGGGCTCTCCTAACATGCCTCATAAGACAACTTGTACTAAGGTCCTTTTCATTTTTACCCCTGCTAAATTCTTTCATACAGTACATACATATTGCTTTAGTGCTGTCTCTAGGGGATATAAAAAAATGGTTCCATGCAGGGGATTTTTTCCTGGAGCTTATGTTTCTGCCTGAAAGGAGGCTTTGCGTCACAGCCTCCATTGCTACATCATACAGAGTGTTACTGTACTGAGAAAAGAGAGATCCATAATCATCTTCATTTTCTGTAGATAAATATTTGCTGGGATTGTGGGTAATGAAATTTTTTTCTTTGTCCTCTTGCTCATCGCTACTGTCAGTATGTTTGAAATCTTCCTGTTCTGTTTTTATCTCAAATCTTTCCAAAGTACAATTAATAACATCATCTTCTTGCTCTACCTTTAAATTGTTGATTTTATCCAATACAAAATTACTGTCCATTCTAGGGGAATTTGCCTTATTTTCCATGGTAAATTTCTTTTTGTTGAGTCTTCATGAATTAATAAATAAATGTAAAAAGTATTAAAATGTGATTTAAAATGATATATCCTGTATAATGCACAAACAGAAATGTATAATTTATAATTCTTGGTTTTTGTATTCTATATTTGTTATACAAATATGATTAAAATGGCATTGAAAAAATTCTAGATTTAATTAATGAAATCTAATTTTTTTCCAGGATCAGGACATTGCAGCTTATGTTCTCAAACACAGCTACTGTAAAATGCTTCATATTTTAGACATGGGCTTATGAACTGGATGTATTGTTCTCCTTGTCAAGGAAGCCATGCTGTTCATCTTGATTGTGTAAATCTGACTGCTTTACACCATCTGAAAAACAAAGATATCAATCATCACACATGAGAAAATTTAAACATTGAAGAAAAATGGAAGATATTTAATTTTGACATTATGGTATCCACTATAAAAAAAAATCTCTATTATTCCATGCATCTACATGTGCACAAAAACTGACAGGCATTGGTAGAAACACTATAAGTTAACACTGCTACTAAGATCTGAACTCAGAGTCGAACTTACAATCCTCTTGCACATTTCCATGATTTAATTTCTTCTCCAACACTGTTGTAATTCAGAGGGCAGATAAATTTACTAAATAGCTTACACAGAAAAATTACCTACCTTGTCCTCTGAAACTGTTTTGTTTGTGGCAGGTTACTCTGAAATATCAGTCCTCACAAACTCAAAACTTCACATCATTTTTTAATTTTTTATGATTAAATATAGTGACTATTTATTTTGGATAATAAAGCTACATGCAGGCCAGGTCTGCGCTAAGAGCTTCTGTCAGCAAAACTAAATAAATCACGGGTGTAAAGAAACATGTTCCCTGACCAACTTAGCTTTACCAGCAGAAGCCTTTAGCATAAATACAGAAACAGTCCTAAAATGCCATGATCCAGAAGAGCCTGGTTTTCCCATGAGAGATAACTTTGTAAATGAGTACAAAGCACACCTTTGCATGCAGAGCTGCAACCAGTATACCTAAAACAGTAAAGTACTCCTAGAGTAATTAGCAAAAAAAGAAAAACAGAGAAAGCTGCTCAAATTTGTCAGCAGCTTCCTTTTCTGCTATGAAAGGGAAGTTGCCTTGCTTGCAGAAATGCAGGCTTCCAGACTGTCAACTCAGGCTTAGACTCTGCCTGTTTTCTGCCCCTTTCTACTTAATCTTAGAACCTAACAGGAACAAAGAATCACAAAACAGAAAGCAATCAAAACTGAAATTGTAAAGGACCACAGCTTAAAATCTAGCTACAGAGACAGGAGTTTCCTTTAATAAAGTTTCTGTGGTTCATCCTGGCTGTTCTTCTAGTCTATTAGGCCCCAGACACATTACATTAGGCGTGTACAGATACATCGGTCCCATACTGTATCAGCACCAATAAAAGGAAAATTGACATTATTGGCAATCGGCTTTTTTTGGCTGATGTGGTTGACAACGTTGCCAATAAATGTGGCGTGCATGCGCAACGCAGCACAGCGCACACATTCAGGAGCACGGCCTGACAGCATAGAGAGCAGCATCTGGCTGGTAAGTCTGTTGCTGGGGAAGGGGCACGGGGGAGAAGGCAGATTGAGGCCCCTCACAGTGAGGGAAGGAGTGGGGCAGGGGAAGGAGCTGCACAGCTGGGACAGGGTGGGACACAGGATGAAGCCACGAGTGGCTCACCCAGGGGGCATGAGTTCTGCCGCTGCACACACTCCAAGAGGGCATGGGTGGGGGGGAGGTACTCCCTGGATCTGTGTGCAAAGTAAGGGAGGGCTGCTGCTGCAGACTAGGGCCAGGGGCAGTGCTGGCGGGGTGGGAAGGCGGTGGCTGGGCTAGGGCTATGCTACAGCCACCCCAAAATCTGCCATAGCCCCCATCCCAGCACTGAACTCACCCACCCTCAGCGCAGCCCGGCCCAAACCCCCACTGGGAAGACCCTGTCACCATGCCTGGCCCCAGCCTGCAGCAGCAGCCTGCCCTCACCCCATGCATAGATCTGGGTGCATGCCCCCATGCCCTTCCAGGGTCTGCGCAGTGGCAGAAGCTGTGCTCCCTGGATGAGCTACGGCTCTGTCCCACACCCCGCCCACCTGTGCAGTGCCTGCCCCAGCCCCAGCCCTCACCACAGAGGCCTTGATCTCCCCCCTGCCCCTCTGCCTTCCCCCACAGCAGATATGCCAGCTGGACACTGCTCTCCACGTTGCTGGGCTGCATATCAGCAATCAGATCAGTACTGGCTGTAAAAATCAGCCATTGGCATCGGCCGAAAAAATCTCTATTGGTGCATCACTAACTTTACATTTATGGATAGGGACAAACATTCAAAAAGCCTGTGCCTGAATTGATTCAATCTTTGCAAGTTAGTCTAACCTGCAGAGCTTGAACCAATCAGCAAGTAGATAGACACTCACTTTTGAATTCAAAAAATGCAGGCACATGCCTGCAGTGTCTCACATCAGAAGAAGCTAAAGCAAGCCCCCACTTCCCTTTCATAATGCTGAGCTGAGGAGGGGCATGGCCAGGCCCTGCAGGATGCTACGATTAGGGAGGGGCTTAAACCCCAACCTTGCCTACACAGTCCCCAGCTGAAGTGTGCCTGGAAGGGGAGGGGCAGGGGGAAGCAGCCCTTGCTAGAATCTTCCAGGCTTGCTGCTCAAGGGGTGGGAGTGTTGCCAGGTCCCAAGCCCCAGCTAGTACTTTGAGGCAAAAAGGGATGAGGGGACGGGCAGGGGAAAGAGAGGACTGCTTGTGTGGAGTGCATGCAACTGTTGACAATACTGAGCTTTGCAATCTCCCTCTCCCTGCTTCTTCATCCTGTCTACAGCAAACTGACAGGCAAGCAAGCCAGCAGGGAGCTGATATCACAAAGTTTATCAGCCTATCAATAAAACAAAAAACTCTCTCATTAGTTCAAGCTCTTCTTAAACAGCTTTTTTCTAGGAAGGAAGGACAGACAATACCAGCTGACCTTCTGATTAGCTCTAAAAAGCCCTAAGCAGACACTTTGTCCCAGTGAAATTGGAGACATAAACAGACACCTCTCAGGATTAGTTTGCATGCAGATAGCATGACCATGACCAGATGCTGGCTGAGGTCTGTGCTGTGAGAGAAGAGATCTCTACTTCAGTAGTGAGGGGTGGGGGAAGGCCAAGCCCCCTACCCCTTCTCAGCCAGTTAGAGCAGTGACAGTGCTCTAGCTAGGGAGGAGAGGGGAAGGACTATCCCTGCTCTCTGGAGCACACAGCACAGTCCAGCCCAGGGCTGAAAAGCATGCTGGGATGCTGGAGGACTGTGATTTAATTTAAACCAGGAAGGGGTCAGGGACAGAAGTTCCATAAACCAGTTCGCCTCAAATCAGTTAAGTGTGATAAACTACATTCAGCCAAGTTTATGTGAACTGAACTTCTGTTCTGTTACAGGCTTAAACCTGTTTCTGATCATTTAACTGGTTTGTGTGTCCCTAGCCTAAGAGACTACAGGTTAATTATGCCATAAACAGTTGCACAGCCATACATTCAAGTCAATTTAAAGAATGTTATAAGAATAAACAAGTCACACAGTTATTCCACATGCAGTAAAGCTGCACTATCCAGCATCTTACAAGCTGGCATGCTCCACTAACTGGTATGCTGGCTTGTAAGATAAAGCAGCCTGCACTGCCGAGTCCCCATGTATAACAGGCTGCACAGGGCCATGCGCGGCCCACCTCCCTATCCTGCAAGGCCCACAGGGCTCACGAGACAGGTGGCAATCCGACGGGAGTGGCAGTGGGATGCCCCAAATGTGACAGGAGAAGCAGCGGCTGGGGCTGCTCAATTAACTGGCATATTTTGTTATCCGGCATCCCATTTCTGGGGCATGCCGGATAACAGAGTTTTT
This sequence comes from Caiman crocodilus, assembly GCA_030014935.1. Lineage (NCBI taxonomy): Eukaryota > Metazoa > Chordata > Crocodylia > Alligatoridae > Caiman > Caiman crocodilus. The sequence continues at coordinate 108,930,827 of JAGPOW010001296.1, forward strand.
ACTGTATAAAGTGCAATAATTCTTTGGCTCATTTGTTTCCCTCCTTAAATTGAGCATATGGCCACTTGGGATTGGCCCATGACAGATGCCACTCTCAGCTGAGTGTCTGGTTCAGCATGGGGCAACCCCAAGATCTGGGACCAAGCTATCCCCCTCCCCAATAGAGCTGGGCGCAGAACCAGTTCATGGACCCTGGGACCTGTAAAAACTCACATGCTTCCCAGCTGGGTAGCACACAAGGTTTTTACTCATCCCCAGGCATGGAGAACTTGGGAACAGATTGTAACAGCCTCATCTCAGAGTAAACCTGTGCCAGAACCTGTAAAAACCGTGTATTTCTGCAGTTTAACAATCAGTTGATTATTGGCTGGGGCCAAGAAACAGACTGGGGCCAGTTTCAGATCCTGGCAATCAGCTGATTTTGTGTGCCTGGGTTTCAACTTCCTGGCACAGGAGGAGCCTGGGATTGTTATCCTGGGCTCCCTCCCTCTACACTGGCAAACAAGGATTGATTTGGATCTAATCTCTGATCACAGGAGGCACAATTGTTAGGATCAGAGGAATCATAGAAAATTAGTGTTGGAAAGGACATCAAGAAGTCTTCTAGTACAGTGGTTCTTAGCCTTTCTTCGACCAGGACTCAACTACAAAGATCCATGGTCTGTCCTGACCCTCACCCCTCAGCCTTATCTGTGCATAACCCACAGTCCCCTGCCCCTCCAGGCCATGCTGGGGCCTCTCACTTCCAACCCTCAGCCCCACCAGCCCTGCCAAAGAAGCCCCCAGCTGTCCCTGTCCCACTTGGGACAGAGCATGGTGGCTGCCATGGCTTCAGCTCACACAGGCAACAGTGCAGCAAGTCTGGCCTCACACAGGCTGGAAGAAAGATGGGGGGCTCCTACACCTGGTTATGGATCCTCCCATTCCCTGAGCAGCATCTCCCGGCCACCTTGCCTCCACGAGCATGGGCACCAGCCCCGCTACTGCCAGCCTGGCCATGCAGCTCTCCTTCACCCCTTTCCCCTGCTGGAAGGGACAGGCATCTTTCCACCACCCCTCAGTCAGGCTCTGAGACTGGCAGGGCAATGTTGCTCTAGCACCAATTCCCCCAAGCAGCCCCTTACAGACTTGAATGCTACCAGCCTGCAAGGGGAGACCAGTGCTTTCCTGAATTTTTTTGTGAAAGCCCTTTCAAATATTCTCGTGACCTACTTTTGGGTTGCGACCCACAGGTTGAGAAACGCTGGTCTAGTCCAATCCCCTGAATAGTTGAATCCCCCTCAAAGTTGACCATCCCCAACTAGATCATCCCATCCAAGGCTTTGTCTAGCTGGAACTTAAAAGTCTCTGGGTAACCTGTTCCAGGGCTTTATTATCCTCCTAGTAAGAAAAACTTCCTAATATCTAACCTAAACTTCCCTTGCTACAACTTGAGACCATTGCTCCTTGTTCTGCCATCCACCACCTCTTAGTTCCATCCTCTTTGGAACCCCCCCTCAGATAGTTGAAGGCTGCTATTAAATTCTCCCTCAATCTTTTCTTCCCCAGACTAAATAAACCCACTTCCCTCAACCTCTCCTTCAAAAGTCATGTGCCCCAGCCCCATTTCCAATTTGTTCACATCCTTTCTGTAGTGAGGGGCCCAAAACTGGACACAGTATTCCAGGTGCGGCTTCACTAGTGCTGAGGAGAGGGGAATACTCACTTTCCTCAACCTGCTGGCAGTGCTTCTACCAATGTAACCCAGTATGCCATTAGCCTTTTCTGCAACAAGGGCACACTGTTCATTCATATTCAGCTTCTTGTCCACTGTAACCCCCAAGTCCTTTTCTGCAGAGCTGCTGTGTAGCCAGTTAGTCCCCAGACTGTATTTGTGAAGGGGATTGTTTAGTCCTATGCGCAGGACTTTACACTTGTCTTTATTGAACCTCATAAGTTTTCTTTTGGTCCAATCCTCCAATTTGTTGATACCTCTCTGAATCCTAGCCCTACCCTCCAGAGTATTTAGTACTCCCCCCAGCTTGGTGTCATCCACAAACTGGCCAAGGGTGCAATCCATCCCATCTTCCAGGTCACTGATGAACTTATTGAACAGAAACAGCCCCAAGACTGACCCCCGAGGCACTCCCACTTGATACCGGCTGCCAACAAGACATTTAGCCATTGACAACTACCCTCCGAGCCTGACAATCCAGCTAGTTTTATATGCACCTTACTGTCCATTCATCCAGCCCGTACATCCTTAGCTTGCCTGTGAGAACGTTTTGGGAGACTGTATCAAAGTCTTGCTAAAATCAAAGTATACCGCATTCACCGGTCTCTCTACATCTGCAGAGCCAGTCAGTCTTCTCATTGTAGAAAGCAATCAGGTTGGTCAGGCATGACTTTCCCTTGGTGAATTGATGTTCACTGTTCCTAATCACCTTCTCCAAGTAAGAAGATTACATGTTAGAACCCATCACGCCTTAAAATGAACATCTATCGGGGCGCCTTAGTCTGGGAATCAGCTATGCGGCTTAACTGATATAATTAAGGTGAAGTTGGAGGTAGGCAATGAAGAGGAGTCACAGCTCTTGGCTTACCCTTTAGTACTTTTAAATAATTAGATAAGTTTAAATATAGTCACCTATCACTGAAGAAACAAACATATACTTCAAACTACAATTTATACTCTGATTGTAAGCCAGTTTAATTTTAGAGGGGGAAATCCTTCCTTTACACAAGTGATTCTCAATCTTTTTTTAGACTACAGGTACCCCTCAACAACTTTTCTGGCATCCCATTTCAAAAGCTTATTTCACTCATTTTTTTTTAAACCATAAAATAATAAAACAAGTCTTCTGCTACAAAGAACTCAGACAGACCACAACAGGCAGAATGTTTTTGATACTATGGATTCCCATTTGAAATCTCTGGGTTTTTCTTGTGAATCATGTTTACATGTCCGCACACCTAACAGTGCTAATACTGTATGGCACCTCTAAAAGGATCTCACTGTACCTCAGGATGCCATGGCACCCTGATTGAGAATTGCTGCTTTGGAGGATGCACAAATTTCTTGTTTGTAAAAATGTTCCTGCTCATTTCCCCTCTTACGTTCCACAAAAATAGGTGGCTTCACTACAACATGCAGAAAAACTATTCATATCCCCAAGAGATAACAGATCTAGGTAGCACATATCTATGGTACCATGAAGCTTTTACTAGTATTTCTAAGCTTGCCCTAGAAACATGATTTTTGATCATGGCTGGAAACATTCTTGCTAGAATGTCAGAAACTGCCTCATTTCTAGGACTTGAAAACCTGCAGTCATTAGTTAGGAAGATACTGAGTTTATGTTATATTACATTACATTAATCATATTATATTACAGTGACTAAGTCTCCAATCCTTGAATCCAACTCTGCATGGGCAGAAAACAGCAGCAGAAAAGTCAGAAGGCAGCCAATTATAGCTGTTACGGGAGACAGATTTGGCTTTCCTGAGAAGACAGGAGAAAGGGACAAGAGAGATGGTACAGTTGTGGGGAGGGAACAGGTCTATTTTTGCTGCCTTCCTTCTTACAAAAAAAAAAAGTGTCAGTGGTCTCCGTTTCTCCTTTGCCTCTCTCGAGAACAGAGGACTTGTTTGTGTTAAGTTATGTCTGAACCTCATTCTAACCACGCTATGACCAGGATCTTCAGGAACAACTAGCCATACTAGAAACTCCATTTTGGACACTTTCTCCTATGATCTTGCCTTTTTGTCCCTTTTTCTTTTTGGAAAAATACTTGAAGCAATACCTCAACTGTTTAAGTATTGGTATAATAAGAACACCACTATAAGACTAAATAATATCTTCCAAAGAAATCCTCCAAGAGCTAACAAGAAAAAGGTTAAGACAACGTCATTAACATAATATCAAATTTGCCCACAGCCAGAAAGATTAAGAAGGTTGGGATAGTGTGATGTAACCACTGTTACAGTGGTTTTAACCACATTTACATAGTCATAGATTAGCTGCAGGTATCACAAGCTGGCCAATATGTAGGAGGGAGAGTACTCTGTAGAGTGGAAAAGAGGATGAAAAGGGAAAACTCAATGGAGGGAGAAGGCAGAATCTCCACTAAAGTATTGCTACATAGGAGCATTCAAAAAGGGAAACCAGAGACTAATGTGTTAACTATTTCCTGAGGATTATCCCCCATTTAATTTGCCCTTTTAAGAAACATATTTTTACCTCATTCTCATATATCGTACAATACGCATAAGTGCTCCAGATTTCTGGGTGTCCCAAGCACATGAGCACTTTCTAAAAATTGCCCTTCAAGGTTATTCAACACGTGTCTGGAGATTAAGCTATCCCAAATAGTGGAGCACCCAAAATCAAAATGTAATTACTTCTGACAAGTCTGGCTTAAACAAATAGTTCTTATACTTGCTCTTACTATCCATATACATTTATTTCTTCCTCCTACTCAAATCAGGAAAAAAAATCCAAATTTTAAGTTTACAAGGGCATATAATGATATCTGAACCTACTTCTAATTATTAAAGTGTATTTATACAGACGTATATTGGGCAAAGAAGATCTACTTCAAATTTAAAAGATACTTCTAAAGAAGCACCATATTCAAGGAAAATTATTTCACCCTGTATCAGACGTACATCAACGCATACCACATGCAAGTTACAAAGATTATGGCTCTTCCAAAAGACAAATTTGTCTGCTTAGTCTTATAAAACTCATTTCAAGCTTTGAAAGTACTATTTACTTATCAACCCCTCTCCTCAGAGCACATTATGTATGCTGGGTGAAACATGCAGGGATGGGCATAGTCTGATGAATAGTTACACATGCATACACTTGAAAGTTTTTGGTTTGGGCTAAAATCATATGTTCTTAAAGGTTTTTTTTTTCCCTGAAGCTTGCACGCACTATTATTATGGTTTATACACTGATAACTATAAAAAGTCTGAAATGCTTGTCACCAACTCCGGGGGAAAAAAAAGAAGTAGGCAGTCATGTGGTGAACTTCATAATGTTTGGCATTTTAAGAAAAAAGGCATGTGATACAAGATATTTGAAAACAAAGGAGCACATACATGCACGATGCAGTACTTTGCAATATATATTTTTAAATGTTGCAAGCAAAATTCTCAAAAATGTAATATTTAGAGAGAGGTTTTCAAAGGCAATAGAAGGATACAGATTTCAGCTGAAAGTCATTTCTGCTTTTGAAACTCTCTTCTATTTTTATACACACAAACAACAGCAATACAAAATTGAAGGTAATGTGAAGGTAATCACTAAATTCTAAGTATTTTGTTGAAAGCAAACAAATAAATATTTACCTAAATCTATCACTACAAATGATGTCCAAATTCCAAAGTGGAGGAGGGGGCCTCCACATCTGATGTTGATGGGAGATCAGAGATGCAGTGAGTAATATATAGAAAAATGTGGGTCAAAAGGGCACTGAACTGTGGGGCAGATTACTTTTTTCTAAAAATAGATAAGACACCCTGAGTTTGAAGCAGCTGTAGATCTCATACTGACTAGTTAATAGGCATTAATGATAGATATGAACATAATGGGGAATCTTTAGCAAATGATGATTTAGAGAAAGCTGTTTAAAAGATGTATCAATTACAAAAAGGATGTCATATACAACTAGCAAAACACTGAGATAGCTGCTTTATGAAGATTAAAATTCAGAGAAAAATCCACAAGTGGAAAAACTTCAGATTGAGAGAAGAGTGCCAGCTGAAGAGGAGCAAGCATAAAAGTACGTATTTGCTTTCCATAGAAAAAACCATGGAAAAACTGAAAATGCTGTCAAATTTACCATCACCCTGAAGAGAGTTTTAGAAACCTGGGAAAACCATGGGTGTATCTGGTGAAAGTATAATGAAACAAAAGCAGAAGCTCCAAATAGTTTGCCTTCTCAACAGAGATTCTTCCTCAGTTATTAAACGGCTTTAGAACAATAACAATTAGTATTTCCATAGCACTTTGTATTTTAAAATTGCCACTGAAACATGGTAAGCTTCAGAAATATATACCGATGAATAATTTGTATATAGTAGAACTAGAGATAGATTTGAGCAGGGAGCAAATGAAAACAGGTAAACTCAACATTTTGCAACAACAAATATCGGCCTTAAAAAAAACAAACAAACAAGTCACAGCTAACTGCCAAAACTGCGGCAATCTACAAACTGCCAGAAATAACAGCAAATGTAGAACAAGACTCTTTACAAGTATGCAAAAAAGAAAAGGGAGAGAAGGCGGAAACTGACTTAATTTATTTCAATGATAATCAGAGTAAAGGTATTAACAAAGGTATTAATATGCAGCAACTAAGAACAACATGAATGATAAATAGTACAGGTTCAGAGGAAAAATAAACAAAAATAATAATACACCAGATAATCTCCCTGTGACTAAGGTACATGTTTTGTGAACAAGGGAATGAAAATGCAGAGGACTTGATTTATATGCAAAGTCTTAATATAAACTATATAATACAGCTCTGCTCAGAAAGCTAGAAAAATTAGAAAAGCTACCGAGTAGTTACATTATATTACAGTACATTATGCATATATAATAGTGACTAAGTCTCCAATCCTAGAACCCAAAGTGTTCAGAAGTGGAGGGGGAGGGGAAAGGGGCAGCACTGGGCTTTGCCGTGGCCAGAGCTGGGGGTTGAAAAGAGCCCCTCTCCTCACGGCCCACATGGCTACCCCAGAGCTGGGGGAGGAAAGCTGGGCCAAGCCAGTGAGAAGAGGGGGCTCCTTTCCATCCCAATTCCAAGCTCCAGCCACGGCAAAGCCCAGCCAGCTGCTGCGTGCTGCCACTGTCAAAAGTCTCTGACTGGGGATGGAGAGCCCTCCCCTCACCTTGTGGACCTGGCCCAGCTAACCCCAATATCCTGGACAGAGTAGCTGGGAGGGCGGGGAGGGGAAATGTGAGGCAAAGTGTGAGGTTCCCTTACACGAACCTCTTGACAAAAGCAGTACACAGCTACTGGCTTGGCTTGGCCTTGCCGTGGCAGGACCTGGGGCAGGAGAGGAGCGGAATGGTTCAGCAGCCTCCTAAGAGACTAGAGTGCCCCTGCCTGTTGGCCAGGGCCAGTACGAGCAGGCTCAAGCCTCTTCTCCCCCTCCGGTAAGTAATCATTTGTTACGTTCCGTGGCACTAACTCATGGCACTTTATGTAAAGCACCATGAATCAGAGAGCCTCCCCTAAACATCTGTAGGCACCCCAAGGCAAGTTTCTGTCACTTGGATTCTAAGATCAGATCTGGCCCCAAGCTCTGGGACCTTGTACAGGTTCTAATTTCTCCAGGTCTTCATATTTCAAAACCCTTCCCCTGCACCTTTTTATCCCTCTTTTCTTTATTTATACTGTAAGATCTTAAGAGAAAAAAATTCATTTTGCATGGTGAGGCATAGATAAACGTTTTTAGCTTTGAGCAACAGCGAAAGAGAGAGAAGCTGGCTCTGTCCTGACACTGGTGGAAGTCAGGAGTACCTCCACTGAAACCAATGGAGCTTTACTGGTTTGAAATCAGCGTAAAGGAGAACTGGGTGATGTTTGCTGAAAGGGGTATGGGACAGAGGGCTGGAACTGGCTGGTTCCTGAAGGTTCTGTGACAGTTCGAGGGGGGCTGTTGGGCATATGAAGGCAGCAGCTCAAGTGTTGCAGAAGCCACCTGTTTCCCTGCCTTCCTTTCCTAAAAAAGGTGGGGAGGGGTGGGGATGGATTAATAAAAAAAAAGAGGAAACTGCACAGATTAAAGGGAAAGTGTACTGTGGGAAGCGATGGAATAAGAAAAAGATGCCCACAGACCTGGGGGACCATGGGGAAGACGGAGAAACCCACTACAAAAGTACGAGTGCCTGGCCCTCCTTTTGCTTTCTATGAGAATAGGGTGAAGAAGGCTCTAAATTGGAGATTTTTAGTGACATGCAGAAAGATGAATCATCTTGTAGTGTCTGACCCAAGACTGGGCCCAAGTCAGTTTTTCCAGCTGGTCTTAGGCAAAACAGGTGTGGAGATCTCACCCATCTGAGTTATATGTGCAGAAATTAGACTTTTCCAGCTATATCCAGTAGCTTTAGAAGTTATACTATAGCCTTAACATCATCAATAATGTAAATCGCACATTTTTACCATGTGTGAACATTTTTGTTTGCATATTTTAAGTTAAGAGTCGGCATGCTCAGTGTTAATTACATTTTCATTCTGTAGTTTTGGGGACACCCTCACGCCCTGCCAGCAAAAAAATAAAATAATGCAGGAAATAGGGCAGAACCAGACAGCCCAGCAGTGGCCATTTTAGTTCAAGTGCCAAGCTCAAATATGGCCTGTGTTACAAAAATGTATTAAAATCCATCTCAGTTGGCTTTGAGTGTATGCATGTTTAAAACTTCTCTTCCAATCTTATGGCTCCTGATTCAACGTAATGTTCAGGAGGGCCCTGTGCATTCCCTGGACCCTTAGAAAGGATTCAGTGTGAGCACTCTCCACCCCTAGATGCACCATGCTTCTTACCCTAATAAAGAAACCTTCCTCCTACCCACAAACTCCTTTTTCTTTTTGGCTCTGTACCAGTATCAGTGTTTTGGCTTCAAATTTGCAAGCAACAGCAACTCTTCCTTTAAAAAAAAAAATAAACCTCCCTGATATCTCGAAGAATGTGCACTTGACTCCCTTCAGAACAGGACAAGAGAGGCAAGATGTGCAAGACAGGAACTGAAACCAGCAATCAACCAGGCAATAACACACAAGTACCGACACAGCTTCTTCTGTGCCTGAAAATTTCAGATAAAATGTTAGAGGTGCACCAATACATCAGTCCGATATTGAATCAGTACCAATATATAGAAAACTGGCTGTATCGGATTTTGGCCGGATGGGGCTGATAATTAAGCCGATAAACGCCCATGCTGTGCAGAGCCACAGCGCAGCACTCAGTCAGTGAAGCACAGAGCCAGCAACATGGAGACCTGACTTCAGCTAGTAAGTCCAGGGTGGTGGAAGGCTAAGGGGGGAGGGAAGGGGTGTAGGGAGGGGCAGATCAATGCCCCCCACAGTGAGGGAGAGGACAGGGGCAGGGGCTGCCCAGGCAGGGTGGGAGACCAGAGCCGCAGCTTGTGGGGGGAGGGGGTGGCTCCTACTGCTCCTTGCAACACGATAGGACACAAAGTTTGGGTGGATGCAGTATCCTCCCAGTGCTACCGGTGCCCACTCCAAGCCCAACCCGTCGAGAAGAGCCCCACACAGCTCTGGTTGCAGCCTACATCAGGCAGATCCGGGGGAGGGTACACTACTCCCGCCCCCTCTCCCCCCCCATTGTGCAAGCATCAGCAGGAGCCACCTCCCCCCTCCCATGAGCTGCGGCTCTGCCCCCCACCCTCCATTCCCTGCCTGGGCAGCACCTGTCCCACGCACATCTGGGGGGCACACACCCCGCCTCCCCCGTGGTAGGTGTTGCTTTGTTAAACACATACTTAATAAACTTGATTTGCAAAAAATTCAATCTAGCCAGGAAAAATAAATAAATATAGTGAAGGTCACTGGTTTAGGGATTAAAAATATCACGAGACCTCAACTAGCAAGTACAACTGTGCACAACAAAGAGTTATTTCCATCTGTCATTTGATTAAGTTGTACATGCTGGCATTGTATAATACTAATGGGTTCAGATTTGCAGAAATGTTCACTGCTGGCTAACTACTCAAAGGGAGCTTTTCCCATAAACTGACACTTGGATCATTTGACTACTTAGAAAAATATACTGACATTTGGATAATTTGCATAGTTTGGACATAATATTTTTCTAAATAATCATTTTTAAAACCACTGGTACAGAAACAACGGCAGTTATTATTTAGCAATGTCAGGGTTTTCTTTTAAGAGTTTATGTATGTGTTATTTAGGTTTTGGTTACCTGTTTGCAGCTTTGATATCCAGTACTAAAAATTCATAGATATTAGGGGCTGGAAGGGATCTCACAAGATCATTGAGCCCAGGCCCACCACCATAGGCAGAACGTCTGTGGGGATCAAATGACTTCTGCAAGATAAGCATTCAAATGTCATCTGAATAAGTCCAGAATAGGTGCTTGCACTACCTCGGGGAGGGGGGGGGGCAGTCTGTTCCAGACTCTGGACACTCAGACTATAAAGAAGTTTTTCTCTAAATCGGCCTTCCAGAAGTCTGGGAACATGAGACCTTGTTATTCCTTGGGGAACCCTGGTGAACAACTGTTCTCCCAGATCATGGTGTACCTATAGGCTGCCACTAAGTCCCTCCCCACCACAAGCCACCAAGTCCCTCCCCCACCCCCACAAGCCTTCTCTTCTTCAGACTAAAGAGTCCTATGTCACTCAGCCTCTCCTCGCAAGACTTGCTCTTTTGGCCTTTGATCATGTGGGTGGCTCTCCTCTGGACTCTATCAAGCTTATCCACATCCCTCTTGAAGTGGGGGGCCCAATACTCCAACTGCAGCCTCACTAATGCCGAGCAGAGCAGGAGGATGACCTCCCTGGTTGAGATGTACTGGCAGATGCATAACAGAGTTTGGTTTGCTTTGCCAGCCATGGCCTCACACTGGCAGCTCATATTCATAATATTACCATTAATGTCTAGTGGTACAAATTATCAGGGACTAGTGGAAATCAGCCACAAAAAGGCTGATACAGAAAAGCATCCCTCTGTCAACCAGCCCTTCTCCCTGCCTGCTACACTCAAAGAAACATATAGTCCTTTATCAAAAATTTATGAAAAATATACATTTAGTAACATATTGAACATTTAGTAACTTTAAAGGAACTCCAAATAGTCTGGAGGAGGGGGAGGTAAAAGGCCAGCTAATGAGCGAGTTAGGTAAAGTAGCATCAGTACAAGCAAACAGCTAGTACACATGGACCTATTGTTTGGAAAGTCCCCTTATTTCCCATGGAGAGAGTATTTCTTGTTGAAAATGTCTTCTTTAATGTTAGCAGAAAACAGAAGAGCCCTTACAACTTTTTAAAGGGGTATTTTATGAAAGGACACACTAGCCAAAATGAGAATCAAAACACAAAGGAACTCAGTCAACTATTATAGCTCATTGTCTCCATTTGAGGCCAACTAAGATGAGCACGAAGAACACATTTTGAGGCCCTTGATGCATGCACATTATTCCTACTGACACTAGTATGAAGTGTATTTACATGAACACGCTATAAAGTGCTACTTTATTTAGTGCATGTGAATGATTTGTTATACATAAATACGATGCAGTAGAAAAAAGAAACAGATGTACATTTACACTAAATCTTTGCTGGAACCCAAAGTCTAATTATGCCCAAAATCTTCCTTGCCCAGAGATCCATTAGTAAGACAAATGTGCTGCAATTCACAAGATCACTGAAAACCCCCCTCAGTATAAACTGCCTCAGTTTACACAGTTCAAACATTTTTCTAGTAAATATTTTCTAGTAGTTTTATATAACAAATAACCAATTACCATAACTTGGAAGCAATAGGTCAAACAAGCTTCCAGATCAAATATATACCAAGTCACCACACTTCTTCTTTTAATGGAATTTAACTGAAAGGTGCTCTTTTCCTGGATTAGCTCTGGCACCCAAATGCACTTCATCTGTGATTCCCTTTTTACCATATGTAACAGCAAACCACAACCCAAACGTTAGCTGGATAAGTTTCTAAAAAACTTCACAAATTTTTGGAAACAACCTTGCCTATAATTGGGAGAACTATAACAAAGTTTGAACAATAGAGTTTATATCTCAAACTTGTCCACATAACCTAAACATGTATTCATCAAGGGGGCCTGAGACTGCCAGACTGCCAAACACATGTACAAGTCACCTCAAAAAAGAAAATTCTCACAAACCCCAATCTGATATTAGCGTGGTGGGGAGGAAAAAAAAAGGAGGGGAGTTGGTGGGGGAAAGATCTTTCCTAATGCCTTGCCAGTCACCTGGCTCTTCAGCAGACAGAACAAACTTCCGTGCCAGGAAATCCCCGTCTTCTTAGCCTCTCCTACAGGCATCTTCTGCTTGCCTTCTGTTGCTTGTGCAAGATTCAGCAGCAGAGAGATAGCTGTCATTGAAAAGGCCAGCTAGGAAAGAGACAGTGATCTCAGAAGCACAGCACTCAATACCAGCCAGAATTCTTTTTTCCCCCCTCAGATTTACAATAAGGTAGGAATTTAGTTGTTTATGTAAAAGGTTGCTGGTATGTAGCATGGTCAAGTGTCACACACACATGGTCTCACCATAACCTTAGTGAGGCTATCAGCTGCAGCTTGCTGGTTATGGTTACACTAGCCAACTGTCCATCAGGAATGATGAGGGGGCAGAGAGGGGCCTGGGATGGAGTGCCACCACCAAATGCCCCATGCTGCCACTGTTCTGCCTGTTACACGGAGCAAGATGGGGGAGCTGAGGCCAGTACTGCTGGCCTCAGCTTCCCTACCCTCTGCCCAGTCCTCAGTACAGCTTCAGAATCATGGTAGTGCTCCCCCCCACGCTTGGAGCTGTTTCCATCAGCCAATCAGAGTGCAAATAAAGCATTACAGACAGACAGACTTAGGCTTTTATAATATTCGAATTTTGTTTTATTCAAAGAAATTGTTAGGAAGAAGAATAAGGCAAAGTTTTATATAAATTACATTTCTAATTGGTTAGATTAAAAACAGAACTAAATCCTTTTAACCAACTGAATGCTTTACGGAGACATGTAAGAGGAGAGACATGGTCCTTACGAGAGGAGCAATTCCTTAGGAAAAATGGAACCTCAATCTCTGCAATTCCAACAGCAATATGCTTCTGGAGCTGAGGCCAACACACTAACATACTGTGGCTCCTTGAAAGTTGCTGTTTTTCTTCCTACTACCAGTGCATACAATAATGATAAAAATACTCATACAGAGCATCAGTTGAGCAATTGCACTCGTGGCCCAATATTTTCTTCTCTTTTCTTCTTAGCTGCTAGCATACTCTCATTTCCCTCTCTTCAGGCAAACTGTGCATCTGAAGAGTAGAAAGTAAGACGCATGCACACAATGCAAAATAAACATAAAAAACAAAGAAATACTGGACAGAGAAAACTCAAGATGTGGTAACAAATGGTGTAAGGGATTAGAACAGGGGTAGGCAAAATATGACCTGCCACTTGATTCTATCCAGCCAGAAGGTAGGCAGCATGGGTGGTTCTGGCATCTACTGGCACTACAGCAAACGCTGCGCAGAGGCAGCCCTGCCTGACTGCCCGACACTGTGCAGCAGGCCCTGTGCAAGCCACGCTCAGGACCCAGTGCCCCTGCTTAGGCAGGGCTGGTAGCACCCCACCCGTCAGTGGCTTGGGGCTGATGGGAGCCGTCCTGGACACTCTCAGCACCTCCAGGCAGATGAAACCTTAGTCTTGGCTCTAGCCCTGCCTTGCCCCATGCAGTGCTGAGAGCCAGCCCAGCCACCTGGTGCCTCCTGGCAGCAGCCAACACAACTCCCATACTGTTCACACAGGTAAGGCTGCGTCCAGGGCCCTGGGACTCCTCCTGGTGAAAGGGGGATCCCTCTCTACCCTCCCCCAAGCTGGGGGTGGGTACAGCCTGTGTGGCCCTGATGAGGAGCTGGGGCAGATTGGAGGGGGCTACTGGATTTCCCCAAGGCCTTGTGGGGGCAACTGTGGATGGAAAGGTGTGGGGGGGCAGGTGGTTTTAGGGTGAAGGTGGCTCCTGAGGGGCATGTCATAATGCAGACAGAGCTCCCTTGTGATTTGGAGGACAGCCAGGTAGTGACAGGGTTCTGCTGGGGGGTGAGGGCATCTTCCCAGAACCAAGTGTCCTGCTAACTGGCTTCTATTCCCTTGGGATCCCTTGAGAGTTTATTTTGATCTATTAAACAATCTATATATGCTACACAAAAAACATAATTCAGGACAAAAAAAAAATGACTTTTAAATAAAATTAAAATATTTTCAAGTATATCTTGATATTTATCAAGGTTTGTTTTTTATCTTAGTTTGTTAAAATGGTATCTTCACCATTCATTGTATGTGTACAGACCTCAGCAGCTTACCAAAACTCATTAAGTGGCCCCTTACCTGAATAATTGCCCATTTCTAGATTAAAGAGTGTGTCAGTTATTAATCAAAAAGTATTTAAGAACTTTAGAAACTATGATAGTGGCTCACTACCTTTTTGGGATCAAGGCACCCACTCACTGGACTTGAGGTACCCTCCATAACAATTGTGTGGCACCCAATTTTAATATTACAGTGATTACTTTCTTATAGAGGGAGTCAGGGATTGACCAGGCAGGGATAAGCTTCAGCCTGCACTTATCTACTTATCTTCTTGCACCTTGAGGCACCCTTTCAAGGACCCCGCAGCACTCTAGTTGAGAATAACTGAGCTACGAGCCTAGAGGGCATTCTAAGGAATTAATTACTTTTTTCATTTCAGGATGTGAATCTAATATACTAGAGCTCTATTACTAATGGATTTGTTTTAATATAGTATAACCTCATAAAATCGGGCATACTTGGGACAGAGCACCTGCTGGAAATTTGAAAATGCCAGATTTTTTAAACCAGTGTGGAGGCTGGTCGCAGAACAGGGGACTGGGGTAGAGGGGCAGCCAGTCCCGGAGCAGTGGCCGCACGTGAAGCGGGGTGGTGAATAGCAATGGGAGCCCCCACAAGCAAGATTCCCCCTCTGTGTCCAGGAGGGCGCGGGGAAACGGTGACCAGCCCCAGAGCAGCAGGGGGAAGTGCCAGATTTTTGATAATTCTGAATTTTTGATGTTATACTGTATTACAAAAACTTTAACCTACTAAGCTAAGGCTAAGAGTGTTAAAAGTTCTGCTTTTGTTTACACTAACTGTTGATGAGTAAAACAATTGTTGGTTACATACTTCTAAATTGTTAAATGAGAACTATGAGATTGGAGCCGTGGCTTTGACAACATTTGGTGGGTGGGGGGCAGGTGCTGACCTACCTCAGACCCAGAGGGAAGTCTTACCAACACAAACAACCTACAGTCTCCATAAATTTCAAGCGTCTCATAATGGTTCTTAGAAGCAAAGCCACTCTCCACAAGCTGGGTCAGTCCAGTCTGCCACCGAAAAACACTACCAACACCTGCTTTACAGAAACAGAAAAAAATGGTATCTGTCCAGAATTAAAAGATCAGGATCTGTATCCACATGAGACTTAGGTTCATAATTTAGGCAACCTACTAAACAGTACACCCTCTGAATGACATCAGAGGGGAGTCTAGCTAACACAAACAACCTATAGTCTTCATAAATTTAAAGTTTCTCCTACTGCTCTGTGGAAGCAAAGCCACTCTACAACTCCAAGGACCTGTATACTATGACTCATGCACAATCAGTTTTGAGACAAAGTTTATACTAGTGGATGCATAATATTTGAGCCACTAGAAACTGGCTCAAGGTCACTATATACTTACTTTTCACGTACCATATAATATTCCCCAAACACCTACACAAACTAATTTTTATTTCAAGTTAAGATTGATACAATAAATTCAACCTTCACACAAAAAACCTGAAATCAAGAATTAGGAAGGATGATATTAGTTAGAAAATTATACACTGATATTTTAATTATCTGTGTTGCTGAGAGCATGAATAAATTACATTTCTCCTGTTCCTAAGAAAGCCTTAACTCTAATTTACTCAATATACACAGCTCTTACATACAAATTTTTTTTATTAGCGTATCCCAAAACATGCTGAGGTTTTAGTACCACACCAGAGAGTGCTGGAAGGGACTTCATGAGATCATCAATTAATGTAAAGGTGCCCTACCTGTGGCCTGTGCACAACAAATAGCACAGGCAACCTCTGTGTATGGTATACAGCAAACCTGGCACACAGTAGCACATAGGGCAGGAGCAGAAAACAAAGCAACAGACAGCATAGGGGAAGTGGTACTCAGATAAGTTATGGGGCTTAATTTGTGGCATGCCTGTCAAAAAGGTTGATATAGTCTAGGCCCTGGGTCAAGACAGAATCATCCCTGCCTAAACCATTCCAGGCAAGCATCTGTTGAATCTACTCTTCAAAATTTCCATGGAGTATCCACACTTTCCTAGCTAGCCTGTTCCAATGTTTGACTTCCCTATAATCAGAAAGTCCTTCCTTATCTCCAACCTAAAATGTCCTCTCCTCCAGCTTGAGACCATTGCTCCTACTCCTGTCTCCTATGACCACAGAGAAAAGCCTCACTTCATCTTCTTTGAAATCTCGCTTTAGGCATTTGAAGACTGTAATCAAATTCTCCCTTGGTTTCTGTGACAGATTAAATAGCCCTAATTCTTTCAGCCTTTCCTGATAAGCCAGGATCCCAATTTTCTCTATTAAAAATCCCAAATTCCCAGCTTAAAAAAAATAAAAATCAAATTACCTGATTAAACCCCCCCGATTGCATTTTTCCATGATTAAAATGAAACACCACTATATATATATATATATATATATATATATATATATAGGTATCAACTGAACACAATGTTTTATTGATATATTTACAATTTTAAAGAAATGTGGAAGCCTACCAGTGCCTCAATATCTAAATACCTATATATTTTTGTATTTGGTTTTGTTGCATCACGGAAAAGCAGAGCTCGTCCTGCCCTCTTTGCTCACCAAGATTTGGGTCCAGCTGTGGCTGTCCATCCCCACCACCCCCTGCTGTTTTGTGGTGCTAAGCAGCCTTAATATTCCGGTGCCCTGCCTCTGCCCATGCCATTGCCCCTAACTCCCAAGACACAGCCCTCCCAGCCCTGCAGTGCCCCTCACTGCCAACCCACAGTCCCCTGGCCCTGCCAGTGCCCCTCACTCCCAAGCCAGACCCACCCAGCCCAGCTGGTACCCCTCACCCCCAGGTGTGTGGGGAAGAGGGGGCATGGGGAGCACAGGTAACATGTCAGGAGGAGTGGGGGGACATGACCCCCCCCCAAATGTCTGTACCCACAGTAGGATGCAGGGCTGCACCTGGGTCAGATCAAATCTGGACACAAGCCACCTCTGCAGCCAGGAGCTGGCACAGGAGGAAGCTCCACACCACCAAGGTATGGCATAGCTGCAACGCAGTTCCGTTTTGTGATTCCCACTGCTGCTGGACAGAGGCATCTCACCTTGGTGGCTATGGCAGAGTGGTGCAGAGTGGTGCTTCCTCCCGCACCAGGTCACACCCAAAGCTGGTCTGGTCCAGCTGTGGCTCATGCCCCACTACAGGCACAAAAAACTGGGGGGCATTTGCTCCCCTGCCATATCACCTATGCCCCCCTGCCCCTCCACAAGTCACCTGTACCCCAGCCCCCATATACTTACCTGTGGGGAACAGCAGGAGCTGCTCCCCACCCCACAGCCTGGTTGCTGTGTGCATTCATACATACATACATGTGGCACCACATTCCCCCTGCATTCTGCTCCCCTCCAGCTCTAAGCAGCTCCTTCCACACTGGAACTGTCAGACTGCAAGGGAAACCAGTAGTTTCCTGCATTTTTCTCCTTTAAAGGAGAAAATCTGCATTTTTCCACAGCAAACACAAAATTTGGATCCCTGCTGGTAATTTGGATCCTTGTCCACGTTTCCCAGGCTTTTGCTCATTTTTGTCACTGCTGGACTGTCTCCAATCTCTCTTCAGGTGTAGTGCCCAAACATGGACACAGTACTAGTAAGGAAAAAAATGTCCTTGATTTACAAGAGATACTCCCATTAACACAACCTGGTATGCTATTGGCCACTCTGACAACAAAAGCACACTGTTGGCTCATATTCAGCTTACGGTCTACTGCAGTAGCGCTCAACCTTTTGGCCCTGTAAGCCACACGAGTGAGGCTGAGCTAGCTCGTGGGCTGCATCAAGCCCCATACTCCAGGATCAGACCCTGGGGCCCAGCACTGCCCTCTCCATGCCCAGAGTGACAGGAACAGGCTCTGGGGCCCAGTACTGCCCCTGCTTGGCCCCATACATTGGGATAAGGTGTCTGATCCAGTGCAAAGGGCCTGAAGCTCCCCACAAATCTGGAAGTGTGATGGGGCAGGTAGGGTGCCACTCTGCAGACTTGGATCACAGCCAACCTTTCCCTGGTTTGTATTTGTACATGCATTTATTCCATCCCAAGTGCAGGACTTTGCATTTGTCCTTGGTGAATTTCATTTGATTGATTGCAGAAAAATTCTCCACCCTATCCAGGTCATTCTGGATCCTAGCCCTGTCCTCCTGAGCATCTACACCCAACATGGTGTCATCTTAGCAGATTTGCAGAATGCGCTCAGCCCCTTCATCCAAATCGTTGAGAAAGATGTTAAACAATAATGGACCCAGGACAGAGCCCTGAGGAACCCCACGATACCTTCTCTCGACTAGATGTTGAGTCATTGATGATTACTTGTTGAATATGATGATCTAACCAGCTACGTATTCACCTTAAAGTTCTATCATCTCCTCTGCATTTCCTTAGCTTATTAAGGAGAACGTTGTGGAAGATTATCAAAAGCCTTACTAAAGTCATCCATTGCTCTCACCCCCATATGTAGAGCCTATCACCATATCACAGAAGGAAATTTAGTTGGTGAGACAAGATCTGTTCTTGGGGAATCCATGTTAGCTAGCTCCTGATCACCTATCCCAAAAGGCTTATGGTCTAAAATTTACTGTATGTCATCCTAAGCATGATAGAGTAATTAATGAAGTGTATGATTTGTAAATGGAAATACAAAGGATGAATATGTATACAAATACTTGTTTAGGTTAACTGTGTTTGTTTAAGAATGCAGACTCATAGCTGGACGTCAGTAGTTACATTGTCTGGAATTATTCTTAATAATTATTTTTGTTTGACACATGACGCCTAGCTATAACAGACCAAGTGTTAAAATAGGTACTTTTCAATTAATGTTTTTAACCTTGAAAGCTGCATTGGTGAAATTGCCTTACATGGATCTATAAAAAGCTGTGGTATTTGACATCATAAAATTAAATGGCACAACACAGATACTAAAAGTCACTCTTTAATATGAAATGTTCGTGTTAAATTTCAATATATTAAATATATATTTAAAAAACCCACACACTGCCTATTCCAGAGAAAGCAGTATCACCTGCTTTTCAAATTCCCTTTTCAGAATAAAAGAACTCTAATGAGGGGCTGCCACAGAAAGAAATTGCTCACTCTCCCTGTGGCTGTAATACTGTCTCAGAAAGCAACAGCACTTTGCTTCTGCTTAGAATCTTTACTGTGAGAAGACCTGAAGACAAGACTGATATACAACAAGTTCTGCCTTACCAAAAATCATAACAACCACCTGTTTCTCAGTGAGAAACTCTTTAAGACTACTACCATGTTTAAATTACCGTATGAAGGTTTTTACTGACTCTCTTGTATATCTATCATCAACTACTGAAAAAACCCAATGAATGTACCCATTTTAAAAATTAAAAGGGATTTTTCAAAGAAAATCAGGATGTTTTTAATACTATGCACAAAAAAACCCATGAACCTAGCATACATGTTTTCAGAAGACAAAAATCTAGACATCTTTAGATGCTCTGGTGATTCCTGTTGCCTTCCCATCCCCCAAGCAAATACTCTCAGCAAGGGATTTGGGAACACAAATCCACTAACATTCAAATTCATGCATCTAAATCCTTGCACTCATGCAAACCTCTCATTAAATTATTAATATAAACCAATTGTCACATTCACAATCTCAGAATTATTCAAGTCCTTCTGAGTCAATTGCATTTGCTCTACAGAAAAGGGGAAAAATAGAGGATCAACCTGGAAAAAGAAATTGAAAAGAGTCTAACGTGACTGAAAGAGACTTACACATCAGCTCCATTGTGTTCTGCTACCTTCATTTCAGAGTCAATACTTGCTGTCCAACCCAAATTCAGGAAATCTACGTAGAGGGGAAAAAAATAAAGTATCTTTAATATAACTTTCCAACTTTGTCAGCTGTTGCAAGTTCATCACACATTTTGCTGTATTTATGTGCATTTTCAAAGCCCCATTACTGAAATCAAACCTGCATGAGACTCTCAGCTTTTGCTTAAAAAAGGTTTGTAGAAAAAAACTAGATGATGTTAATTCCTAAGCTTCAAAGCAGAAGGCAAATAAAAATCTAAATGCTGGCATGAAGTTACTCTGTTTGTTAAATCATTCTCATGTTATTTTGGGAGCCGACAATTTTTGTACACTTAGAGGACAAATTAGTTTTTGCCCTCCAAAAGGTCAAAGAAGCTACTCCTCCCCACAAAAAGCACCTACCCAATAGGTAAAATAACAGTTCAAACGAGCCTGTCAAGAGCTCTGTATCTGCAAACAGAGAGCTACTTGAAAAAATATTCCCTCCCCCCACAATTGGGGAAAATGTTCTTCCTTGGTGCTTCTAGCCCATGCTTTCATCTTTTTATTGGTCAATTAATCAACATTTAAGCAAAGAAATCAAATCGAAGGCAGGTCTGAGGTTTAGAGGAAGAACTCTGCACAGTTCACTTTTCATAAGCTTCCCAAGAAATAATTTTGCTGGTGGACTAAAGTTCTTAAATTGTTATGCTCTTCTAGTCCCACAAAGTTTCAGTCACGCACAGGAGTGATGATCTCCAGCAGTCCTACCCTACTCCTAAAAAAACACAGTTTAAGGAGAAACTGTTCAACCACTGCCTAAAATCCCTAGGACTGCCCAGGAACTCCTAACTTCATGATCTCTTGCTCATACTTCTATTTAGAAACCCTTGGATTCTTCTTTTAAAAGGGTAGAAAATGTGGCACTCCTCTCAAAGGATGTTAGTAAAACACATCTATGTAATAGGATGGGGAAGAAAAGACTGAAAACATCAACAGATGCAATTATACATACTACAGAGCCATAAGGACAATTCTGTCCAGCACATTTAAGAAAGTAAGTAGTAGACTGTACAAAGAGTGAGTTATGCCTTTAGAACACCTTACAATGAACTACTGCAATACCTTTTTATGAACGGGCATGCATCTTATACAGAGAGACACAGAGGGGAGAAGTCAAATGCCTTACATAAAGCCAAAGTCAGATTCAGAATAAGGATTATGGGAGACACTGAGCACGATACAATCTTATATACCAAAAAAGAAATCACAACAAGGCACCCCCCTGTAAAATGGAATCAAAACACTTCAGCCAAAGTGATTCGATCCTAGTTCTCCCACATACTGGGTGAATGTTATAATAACTCTTATAGTAAACCAGAATCTAATAACCACTGTATCTGACCAGACATCCTTCTCTTCCCTGCTGGTTTTGTAAATGATGCCTAACTTTTATTTCCATTGTTCTCTTTTTTCCTGAAATAAACATGAAACATGTTGTTTGGGACCAACCCAAACATCTCAGTCAGCCCCAAATAATTTCTGTTTTTAACTTTTTATAATGATTGGACTGTAGGACTCCAAACCCACAAAATAAGATATTTTTTCATACAACATAAATCAACCAATGAACATAAAAGACAAGAAAAATAAATATCTTTTGAAGTACAGCAAAAGCTCTGTTATCCGGCACTCATGGAGAATTGGGGGGGGGGTGGTACCAGATAACCAAATATGCCAGTTACCTGAGAGGCGTGAACAGGCATCTTTGCCTGTTTGGGCCACCACCCCTCCTGCTGTGCCCAGTACACAGCTGCCCCTCCCTGCCATTAGTGTGCTGGAGGACAGAGGGGGGGGACCCCCACACTCAGGCTGCTTTGCCCCAGGCCATGGTCCAAAGTTGGCCAAAGTGGGACTTTGGTTTTGCTTTTGCTGTGTCGATCGGCATGCTGGTTAACAGAGCATGTGCCGAATAATGCAGCTTTTACTGTATACCAGATTTTGAATGCAATAATAATCAGGCACAATTGCTACACATTTCTATTCTGTCACCATAGCATTAACTTGAAGTTTAATGTTTCCTGCATTTTGTTACAAATTCAAAGAACAGCACTTGAGAATCACTATATCTAAAAGTATAAACCCAAGTCCATCTTCCAAAACTTAATCCATGGGCTCTTTTTAACTGGGTTTCAACTTTAATCAGTAAATATACAAATAATCTCTGAACATTCACTAAGGCAGAAAATTAGTGCTTTCAATTCAAAAGGTATTCCTTCAATTACAAATCAAGGGAAGTCTTAACTTAGCAGAAATTGCACAGCTCCAGACAAAGCAGACATATTTCAGTTGAAATGGCTAGTTAATTTGTGCAAAATGAAACACACGTTCAGTTATAAAAATGAATCCATAAAATTGCAAGGAATGATTAGTTTTCATTCCTGCATATCACTACTCAAGTTATTAGAAAAAAAAAAAAATCAATTAAACAATACATTTTCAGGTTCAACTAATAAAGAACATAATATGTAATATTGTTATATTTCTTGTGCCAGCATCTACTGTGATCTGTGATGCAGTTAACAAAGATTAATACATTTTAAAACAACATGCTTAAGATTTCAGAATTGATTATGTTTTTTTAATTAAATCTTGGACAAGCAAAAAAGTATGTTGTCAAATTCCAGGATGTTTTCTTATTCTCTTTATGACATCCTACCTTCATTAATTCTCCACTAAATACTACAAGATACCACAAAAGAAATTGTATCCAAAGCTTATTCTGTTTTTAAATAATAACACCACAATGGTAACCTTATGTTTAATATATTTTTGAATCTTTACTCCCCAAAATTCATATAAATTCCTATCTTTGAATCACTTAATTGCTCAAACTGTTAATACAGCAGCTGAAATTAACACACTTCAGCAACTGCACAAAATTTCCATTGATGCTAATAATGCAGGCACAAATAGCCCTAATGGAACAGGTAGAAGGTAATTTTACCAAAGAGATGAGGAAAAAAATTACTAAGAAAAGTTACTTTCAAATAGCAGAATTTCCTGCTTGATAATATTAGAAATAACCCTATGTAGGGAACTTACAATGCTGAGTTATGGGCTCAGTATAGAATTGCTGTTATATTCTATTCACGTTCTTATACATTATGACAATAGCATCTGATTTTACCTAGCCTGCTTTATGCCAAATGTTGAACTAAGACACGACCATAGTGTTCTTCACGAAAATCTTTCTAACATTTACAACTGTTCAGGTTACCACTGTTTATGTAAATAGGTTTCTTTATTTTCTTTCAGAGTACAAAGAAGTAACACAAACTAAATATGCCCTGCTTGCAATATGGAATAAGACAAGACTCGCAGCCAAACTCAAATTGTATCTCCTCATATTGGTCAGGGGATAAAATTGAGGAGTTTGCCCCTCTTGTGCAGTTTCCTTGGCACTTGTGCACAGAACAGCAGTAAGGGGCAGCAGGCTGGAGTGTGTTCAGGAAAACAAGAAAGAGCATTCATAAAGAATTCATGCCCTTTAGTCCCAAACTATCTTTTTCCCAAAACAGTTCTCAAAAAGTAGTCTTTCACACAGTTGTGGAAAACTAGGGAAGGGCAAAAAGAAAGAGTACAAATGCAAGTGTGCAAGAGTTGTAGTGTGGAAACCATCAAAAGAGAATCAGTTATTTTCTCATAATCTAAAGAAGGGGGTTTCAACCTTTTTTAATAAGTGTACAAGAATTGTTCCCACCCCACGGGCAGGGGGGAGAATTACCTGCAGCCAAAAAGCAGAGTGGGGCAGGGTGGGTTGTGGCATATGGTCAAAAGCAGAGCAGAGGTACGGGGTGGTGGATGGTGGAAGCAGGAGCTGCCACCACATGCAAGCTTCCCCTTCACCGCACAACCGACTGGGCGGTGCCTGTGTGGCCTGCAGAGGGGCACTGCTGCCCTAGCCCTGCCCTGGCCTTGTTCCTGGGAGGCAGCAGTGCTCCATCCCTGCCCAGCCAGACATACCCCCTAGGTCCTTCCCATGTACCCCCAGATGACAACTTCTGATCGAAAGGTTTCCCAACAGCACTATAGCATATATCTCTGTGGTTCAAAAATACTATTTACTACACATTTGTTTAATTCCTCCCCTTCCCTCCTTCTACTTTCTTCATTTGATAAATATCAAGAGTAAGTTCTGATCTTTTCCAAATATTCCTAGCAGACCTGTTGTAAGCCTCTAAGCCTCAGTTATATCATCTGTATTACAGTACAGTAGTGCCCAGCAGGTTCAGACAAGGCCCAGAGTCCCATCATGCTAGCTGCTACACAAATATGTAACAAGTCACCAGCTCCCTTACCCCAGGGAGCTTGCAATCCAGGCTTATGACAAGAAAGCAGGTGAGTGGAATAAACAGAATGAAGATTTTAACATCCTTTTATCATAAATCGCAAGCTTCAAACATATGATTATCTAAATTGCTCATCCCAGAATCTTCTGTGGGGATGTAATTTCATTTGTTTTCCATTTACTTCACATTTTGTCTACACTACAAAGGAAAACCTCCCAAGCTCCTAACAGCTGTTAAACTACAAACATGCTAGCAATATTGGCAGTCTGGCTGCGGATGGTTCTCCGCAGCCAGGGACTCTAGAAGGAAGTTTTCACACCATGTCAGTCACTCTTGTTCCCAGCAGGACAGTCTTCCATGCTGGAAAGGACCACACTTCTCATTCAAATATCAATCAGGAAATAATCTTCCAGGTCTTCTTGCCTAACAAAGAAGTGACACCAATGTGTATTTGTATTTCTCTGTTACATCTACTGCATAATGTTCCAGGTTTCCCTTAGACGTCTTTCTGAAAAATAAACTCCATGTTCAATTATTCTCAGAGAAGACTTCCCCCTCTTCCCTGCCTCACCATTTTTGAAAAAAAAAAAAAGTGTTTAATACACACTGAAAGGAGCAGACAGAAGTTCCCCAAACTTTCCTGCTGCCCCAACCAGACTCCATAAACCCCTAGGTTATGGTGGTCCCATCTTTCAAGTGAAATGCTACAGACTCTTAAAGAGAAAGAGAGGGATTATGGTCACTTATCTTTTACAGGGCATAAGGGATCCTGAAAACTTGTCTGCTTTAAGAGAAGCAGCCAGGATGCCTTCCATCAAACTTCACAACACTATTCATACAGCAGGAGGGCTCATAATTGACGCCACACCCACCCTCAAGCGTCCTCTATTTTGACATTTGGTCTCTTATACTAACATAATTCAAAGCAAAGAAGAGAGTGAGGGAAACTCAAGCCTACAGCCTACTCCCCCCAGCAGAAAGACCAGTAACTTCTGCAGACAACTCCAAGCCTTGAGGATTGGACTCTTAAGTCCCCTCCAGATCCACCAGCGAGCGCTAGATAGATCGTGCTCCAATCCCTGCCACCCCCAAGAACAAAGTACCAAGAAAGGGGGAAAGAGAAGCTGGCATTTCGCAGCCCATGTTGGTCGTGTGACTTCAGCGCATTGAGGGCTCAGAGTTGGTGCAAAGCCGCTTCTTCCCGCACCGGCCACTGTGCCCCCTCAGCCCGCCTGCGCGGGGAGATGGGCAGGAAGCCAGTGCCCAGCGCGGCTGTCAGCAACCGCCCGGCCCCCCGGGGCCGCACCTGGCGCCCCGCCGCGGGCCATCTTAGGTGGGCCTGGCCCGGCCACATGGTCACTCCCACAGCGCCGGGCTCCGAGGCCTCAGCGCGAGCGGGGGGGCGAGCTGGCCTCGCGCGCGCGGGGCAGGGCAGGCGGCGCCCACACAATGCGGCCGGGCCGGGCCGGGCCGCGCCGCGCCACCAGGGGACCCCGCCACACAATGGGCGAGACGAGCCCCGGCCCAGCCCACCGCTTCCTGCGCCCTAGCCGCACGTCTCCGGCGCGGAGCCCGGACCACGGCCTGGCGCCGCGGCTCGGGCAGCGGCAGCAGGAGGCGGCGGCGGCGGCGCGGGCAGCCGACCCCGGCAGCGGCAGCCCCGGCCCGGAGCGCCCCGCGCCAGCCCGCGACCCCGCTCACCTCGCCCGCCCGGCTGCGCCCGAAGGGGTTCCGGGGACGGGTCGTGCCCGGCAGCCCCATTCATCAGCCGGCGCTTTGTCTCCGCCGCCGCGACGCTGCTCACCCTGCCCGGCTCGGCCACCGCCGTCTCCTCTGCGCAGGCGCGGCGCGGCGCGGGGCTGGGCACGTCGCGGAGCGGCCGCACGCACGGCGCGTGACGTGGCCCCGGGGAACGGCCACAAAATGGCCGCTGCGGCGTCGGTGGGAGGAGGGGTCTATCCCAGCACCTGCAGCGGTGCGGAGATAAGGGGGTTTCTGGGCGGGCCACCCCGGAGCGGGGATAAGGGGCCGGTGAGTGTGGGTGTCCCTATAGGGAACTAGGACCGTGCTGCTCTGGCGGGGAAGGGCCGCGAGGTGCTCGGGCGTTTGCAACCCCGCCCCACCTCTTTGGAGTTCCCGCCTGTTTCCTGTTCATCCCTTCCACCGGAGCACGTTGTCTGCCCAGGTCTACAAAACGCGTGTCCTGTTTCGGAGTGACAGCATCAGCTGCTAGTTTGTAACCCAAACTTACTACAACAACAACAAAAAAGATGTAGGAGAAGACGCTCTCTCGTAAAACGCCTACGAGAGCTTTTCAGTTCTTGCAAAATCGTAACAGATGTGTCCGGCTCCCCTGGATGAGGTTTAGATGTTAAAGAAGCTGATAAGGATGCCTGAAAGACCAATAACCACCTTTCACGGTAGCCAAGGAGTTTGCTTTGACTAGTGCACCTGGTGATACAGTCAGAAGTAGTTTTTAAAGAAAAAGTAAATTCTTTGTATTTACTTAGCTGCTGTGCAGGCTCAGTGCTACTTGCATCTGTGTTGCTTTCAGTGCATCTATTAACACATTCAATTATCAAATACCAAACTTGATGTTCTGAAGACCCATCCGCTCCCCTAGAACAGTGGTTCCCAAACTCTGACAGATCGCCCACCAGCAATTTAAAACAATACAACCTTAAGTACCACCAGCAATGTTATCAGTTCAATCTTAAGTACCAGTAGCAAATTTTTGTCATGTAAAATAATTATAACATCTGTTAACACATACCCCTGGCAGGTTGTCTGAGTACTGCTACCGTTGCCATAGAGTATTTCAAAAGACAAATCAGCAGCACTTTCTGAACCCAAGTCCATGTCTGTAAGAGCCAGGTGCCTCCTTTCAGTCTATGACCATTCCTTTTATGCTTGAGTCGATGCTAAGCTTTTATGTCTCACTATCTCTAAATAATAGCTCCTCTTTTCCTCGGATCCCTTCTAATGAAGAAATGTCACCTATTCATCTGTCCTTTTAAAGTTTGGTTTTATTCCAAATTTCTTCATAATCGTTAGCTCCTAGAGTTGTATTTTCCTTCAGAAGTTCCTCAAACTTTCTGGTTTAGAGGCAGAAGATTTTTTTTAATAGCAAAATCCAATGATTTCTGCCAAATTTCTAAGTAAGCACCCTTTTTTTCTTCTCCCTTGTAAAGTCCCAGCACTGCTTTGATAGCGCAGTTTATCTGTTACTTAGTTTCAAGAGGTTTGGAAAGTTTAAGCAGTGATTTTGGGGAGGGCTCATTCTCTTCTGGATCTTTCCAGGTAATTGCAGCCACTAGAAGATGAGTGAACATTGATCAATTCCTTTGACACTTACATTGCAGAGGTCTCAGGAAGGTTCAGTAAGCTGTAACTTTTTCTACAGTTTGTTTATAGGCTCTGTGGAAAATATTAAAATCTCTTGAAACCTTCATAAAAATAGGTGTGGTTTTTTTTTCAAATTATTTCCTAGGTAACTGGGGAAAAAATCGCCATGTAGTCATATTTCTCCATGGATGAAATAGCTAGACCCTTTTTTCTGTCTTGCGTCAGTGTATTGGAAGTCTGAGACAGAAAGTGGAATGTGGATGTTTTGACCAGATTATCTAACACTGTCAGGAAAAAAAGTTATCCTACGCTCACAGAGTCAATATGAAGCTTTCCTAAAATAAGAACATAGTAATTTGTTAGTCTGGCAGTAGAGAAAGAGTTAACCAGGAGGTGACAAAAAGGCTCCAAACTGCAAGGTTTTAGTGATAAAGATGAAGAAAGAAAAGCAGAACATTTGTATCTACACTTGAGACCTGGTAATCTCCTTGTAGGAACCTATTGTAATTTAAAAACTTAAATGAAGCACATACAAAATGCAAAGAGTGTAGTTCTGTTGCCATTGAAGTAAATGGCAAAGCTCTTACTGATTTCAGCTCTGAAGCACTGGGCTTTAATTATGGAAAACCACCTACATACTTAACAAACGCCTTTGGGACACTGTTAGCATATGTATGCAAGAAGTAAGCTCCAAACAGGATTCAGACAGGTTACCAGTACGGGACTTGGAGGAGAATTGCACCAGTATGCTTTGAAAAGATTAAAGTGGGTTTTACATTGCCTTGTCTTAAAAATTGTTTGTCATACCCAGGTAGGATTTTTTCCCAAAAATTTCTTATCAAATTCTAGTTTATAACTAATTTGGATATAAGAAAAGCTGATGATGATGGTTTAAATTGTGTAGAGTTTTATACAGATGGTGATAGATTATCCTAATTTGCCTTCTGTCCTTAAAATGTATTAATCACTTTTGAGAAGTGACTCACTGAATTCAGGATGATTAGAATGGCCCTACTGAGCTAAGGTATGCTGGTAATTTGATGGCCTGATGAACTTCAAATCAGTTTCCTGCTGACAAATTTTCCTAACTGTGACTTCTTCTCTGGCAGGTCCTGCATAACAGCCAAATTATACAGAATTAGTTTTTCTCCATTCAGTGCTATAGAACTCTGAGACTCCTCAAGTGATCTTAAGTCATCTTTCTTTTTCCCTCCAGCCTTTCCTTTTCAGTTTCTATGCTTATTTCAAGATTCCTGTCAAAGGTTTACCTCCCTTTCATAGTCCATGGGACCTGTTGTTACTATATTCTTTATGGTTATGAATTCAAATCATAAAATTATTTTTGGCACATGGGTCCTGTGTGTCTTAATATTCTCAGTATGTGATATGGAATGTGTAGAGGCAATTTTGAAAGACTAATTCTTGGGATCTGTTAGGGGTGCTCCTTGGAAATTTAGGAGCTTTGTTGGGTTGTCTCGTTTCTGCCTCCCAACAGCTCTCAGTATGTGATGTGACGTAACACTTTAAAAAATTCTTAAAATCTTGATGAAATTCTGATTATTTCAGGAACAACCTCTGTGATCTATTAATGTAACTAATTAAATAAATAGGGAAATGCACAATTAAGATAAGCTGAATTCTCTTCTGTTTTCTTTTCCTTCACCATCAGAGAATTGGGCAACATGATCCTAAACAAACACTGGTGCACCTTCTGTGGTTGCAAACCTTTAACCTTTTTATCATTGTTCAGTGAGTAGCCATAATCCCCTATTTACTGCATCTTATTCAAACCCTGCTCTGAAGACTCATTAATTTTCATATTAGGTCTTCTTCTGCTCTCATCACTTTAGTATCTGAATGCTTCACAAACATTGATGGCTTATCTTGACACACATGAAGCATGAGGTGGTGTTATTACCTTCTTCCCACTCCCCCACAATGAATTGTTTAGGCACAGAGAGGTTAAAATAAAAAAGTTTCTATTAATCGGGGATGCTTAATTTTAGATTATTAGGATTTGATTTTTCCAAGTACTTGAAAAATGTTTGATACCTTTTCCTTTGACTTCAGTTTGGAAACTGTGGGTGCTCAGCACTTCCACAGGTCCTGCTTCTGGACCTTGATTTGGACATCTAGAAAACAAGAAAAATGAAATTGCTAACCACCCAAGGAATGTTTTCTTTAAGGCACTTGCTTAGTGGCACATTAGGGACTCTGCTACAGAAGTAGAATCCAGCTCTCCAGGTGACTATTCATTTGCCTTAACCTTGAGACAATGCAATCCTCTTTTTACTCACTGCACACCTTCAGAGTAGTCTGTACCAAACCCACAATATTTACAAGACTGATAAAAGGGTGCGGGATGTCCTCTGACTGGATCCTGTTTTTGCTCCTTGGTACCTCATGTTTAGGAAAAATTCCTCCTGGAAGGATCTCCTGGTTTCTTGGACCAGTATTTATTAATACTATGTCCTACTGGGGGTTCTTATTCCCAGAAACGGCTGCCCTGTTTTGGTATAGAGAGAAAGGTAGTAGTTTCAACTTAAACAGTTAAGTATAGCAGATAACTGAAAACGTTTTTATAATTTTGAAGTGTTGAGCAGTCTCACTTATAAACTGCTCTATTGATTGCACATGTAGCATTTATAGGGAGCATAAATTTGACATTTGTCGCTTATGTCACACTTGAGAGTTTTCCTGTGTGCTATAGCATGTATGTACTGTAATGCAGGATTTGGATTAACCTTGCAAACAGGTCTGATCTCTGAATTGTTTGCTCACAAGGTAACAAGTGTCAAAGGTATCTCAGCCAGTGTGGATTTCTATTTCTACATAAACAAAGTAGCAGTACCCAGAAATCCTTCCCGGATTCACAATTCCTGTAAACTATATAGAACTGGAAGGGTTCTCCCATTGGTATTGTGATGGAGTTACAAACCTGACTATCTAGTAGAATTCTGAAGTAATAGAAATAAATACTTTCAAGTATATTTAACAGCTTGAGTACTTGTTGAGGTCAGTTAAAGTAATTGAGAATTGTGGGTCACTATTAACGCAACATTAAAATAAGGGAAATTTTACATACATTTTTCTCATATTTAAAACCTTTCAGTTCATAAATTCTGTTTTCTGTTTTCAGCCTTTCCCCCAGAATACGTTTAGGTGGAAGAACTATCATAAGAAATGTCATGATCTGTTTTCTATGTTTAAAAATTGCAAATTCTCTGATTAAATCCATGTCTCCCCCCAAATCCATGTTTTTCTGTGATTAAAATGAAACACCACTATACATATAGATATAAGTTGAACACAATGTTTTATTGATCTGTTTACCATTTTAAACAGTTTGGAAGCCTGTATCACTGTAATAAATTCTAAATACTTACAAATGTTAGTATTTGGTTTTGGGTTTTTTATCATGGAAAATCAGAGCTTCCCCTTATCCTTCCACTCACCAGGATGCAGGTCTAGCTATGGCTGTCCACCCCCATGGTGCTTTGTATTGCTGAACAGCCCTAACATGCTGATGGTCTGGCCTTGCCATTGCCCCTTGCTCCTCACCCACAGACCTCTGGGCCCTGCTGGTGCCCCTCGCTTCTCACCCAGAGCCCCCTGGGCCCTGCTTGTGCTCCTCACTCACCCCCCCAGCTCTTCCATCCCTGCTGCTGGTGCCCCTCAAACCCACCACAACCTACCACCCTGTTTCAGAACCTACTAGAGAGGACTTCCAGCTGCCAGGACTAAGTGGCTACAGACTTGGGTTTGCAGCACCATGCAAAGCCTAGCTCCCAATCTCCCACAGGTGGCACAGCTGAAATGGGGAGTGGTGGGGGTGAATGCAGGCTTCCCACTGGGCTCAGACTCCCCACCCTGCTGCTTTCCTCGCAGTTGGCAGGACCCACAGCAGAGCAGGGCCAGGAGGGTAAGTTAGTTGGTGCCACGGCGATTCCCACACTTCCATATAGGAGACGCTCCCTGCCCATCTGGCAGCAGAGGTGGGCAGAGGGTGCCTTGCCATGATGGTACGGAGCTCCCAGCAGCAGCTCTGAGTTGCCCAGCCCTGCTTTGCCCTGCTCTGCCAGGTCCCACCTTCTGGGCTGTGGAGGCCCCCTGGGGAGGACAGCAGGACGGAGAGCCCCAAGCATTCAGCAGGCAGCCTCCCCTTCTGCCCCCCACAACAATCTCTGGCATGCCCCCCATACCTCCCCCTGGGAGTGCACACAGCAGTGGGGAGCTAACCCCTGTGGACAAGCCACCCATGGCCCTGTCCTGCTCCCCACCTAGGCTCTGCAGCTATGCTTTCCATCCCCGGGCTCAAAGTCTCACCTACCATCCTAGCTGGGCAGTGCCCCCAACCCTGCCCAACTCTTTCACTATGAGTGCCTCGATTCCTGCCCCGCAAGCCTTGACGTACCTGCGGGTAGCTGCTCTCCAGGCTGCCTGCATGTGTAAGCATGTACTGTACATGCACATGGCGCCCTCTGCCTCACCCCCTTGGCCAGCCTGAAAGGAAAACCTGCCATTTCCTGCGTTTTTCTCCTTCAAAGGAGAAAATCCAGTTTTTACCGTATTTTTCGATGGCAAACGGAAAATTCTGATCCCTGGTCAGAGAGGTAGATACATGTGTAATCACTTACACATTCGCATGCAAATCTATGTTGTGTTTATTATGTTGATTAGGGAAAGGAAATTCAGGTTTATTTTCTTTATAGATCCTCATATGCACAATGAATGAATTGTTTTTGCCATGCTTGGAGCTCTTTGGTGAAACACTGTCTACTAGAGCTCCAGCAAAAAATCTGCTCTGTGGTTGTATCCTCCCTCTCTTACAACACACACACAACACTTCATTTTTAACTGCTTTATCAGGCTATAGCTCCTATTTTCTGTCTTAATTATGATGTCCACTTATTCTCCTTTATAACTGTTGTCAGTAGTGGGCTTTTGGGTTTGGTTTAGTAAATTTAGCAGTTAGTACCAAAGGTAACTGGTTAAGAAGAGCATAGTTTCATAAGGGTAACTTAATTTTTCTTTAGTTTACATTTTCATTCTGTCAAAGTCACTCATTTAAATTCTCAGCTCTACAAGAAATCCCTTGGGTTCCAGATTACATTAATTATACATCCTAACCAACAGAAAAATGAAATTTAAAAATCTGACTTCGTGAGAAGTTCTGTTTGGTATACAGTAAGAACTTTTCTCATGATCTTTGGCCTCAGAGCTTCTTGTACCTACAATATGTCACATACTGAACTCAGGATACAACCATTGCATTTCTGGATAATACTGCTAGCAACACAATGCATAGAAAGTCTAGGGTATTCTTCAGTGGTAGACGGAGCATACATGCAAAGTAAGTCTCTTCAGTCTTCTTATTTGGCTGTGACTTTGACAGGCATTTCAGGGATAAGTTGTGGGCTGCTCTGTATTATCTACAGATACAGAGGAACAAAAACCATCAGTATCCTTGCACTGACTGTGAATCAATTACCATTGAAAGGTTCCCTGTTTTAAATCATGGGCAAGTCTACGCAAATATTGACAACAATAGGATAATATCATATCACTTGGCAAAATAAGGCCTAATCTTGGGAATCAATGTTAGGAGGTAAACCTTGGGTTTCACCATCAACACTGCATCTTCCAGCTAGGCAATTATATTGTGATCACTTCAGTTGAGAGTATAGAACTTGAACTGGGTGTTCTTTCAAATTGTTGAAAATAATATGCATATTTCACAAATGGGGAAAAGTATGTAATAAACTTTTTCCTTAAAAAGGAGAACTTTTAGGCTTGAAGTATGCACAATAATTACATGGACTGACTAATTTGTGTATATGGAGAGCCATGCTCATTTTAAGAGTTACTAATACTAAACTAAATGACCATAGATGCCTGAATTTTATATACATTACAGCTTCCAGCATTGCTGCCTCTGGTAAAGTGGCACTACTGGTGAATTATGCATCCCTTTTGTTATATACATCTAGAAAAACACCTATTCGGTTATCTACTTAGCAGGTGCAGAACTGCAGTGAAGCATACTTTTAGAAGACTACAAGCAAAATAAAAATGAACGCTTACTCACAATTTTCTGTGAATAATGTGGTAACCATAATATTTGTAAACAAAGGATAATTTCTGTGAACAGTGAAATGAAAAGAATGAGACTATCCAGGAGACTTTTGTAATGAAACTAATAAACTTGCCTAAGAATGACATATTGTCACTGCCTGTATCAATGTACTAGTCAAATTCCAGATTCTCTACCGGATAATTTAGAATAGTGAATTAAATATTCTTTATGTATGCTGTATTAGCTTGAGATTCCACTCACATATCTAATTTAAGTGTCTCATTCTCTTAATTGATACACTGAGGAAGTTTATGGAGGAGTGTCATTGTTTTGGGCTTGTACTGGTGTTCCATTTATTTGGAGCCTGATCTACAGCCTGTTAAATCAATGATTCTTCCCTAATGAATTAGAAATTACTTGTATTGATTTGGGTGAAGGAGTATAAACAAGAGTTTTAATGAGGAGTTGCTCTTGAAGATTAGCATGCCTTATTTTCAAATTATGCAAAGATTTGATTTTCCATAAATATCTTTATTAAAAATAAACAAGACTGCTAGAAAACTGATAAGAAGGACTATAGGTACACAGGTCTTGGTTTTCAAAAATGAGTGCCTAAAATATATTTCTAAGTTCTCATTGAGTTCCTGTTTTTGTAAAATTGCTGGGTACCTTGTATATTCCATTAAATTGATAGTTGCAAGGTGTTCAGAACTGCTGGTTGTTCAGCTCTTCTGAGTATTGGCTGACATCTTTATTAGATATTGGCCATGATCTTAAAGGTTGGTAAAATGTCATTGATTTGGATGTCAGTTCTCTTTTTGCTGATTATGCAAAGGAGTGGAATATCTGAGGAATACCTGTGAGGAACCTGGAGTTCTAGAGTACAGAAAGTTAGAAATTGTGTTTTTCATCCTGTTGTGTTAAGGCAGCAGTCATTTTGTTCTGTAGTATTTGGACAGAATAGTGGATGATAATAATGGATAGTGTAGTAATAACCATTTGGAAAGGTCTGCCCATTTTTAAATTCTCATTTAATCCAGGACATCCTTCAAAATCTCCATGTTATCTTGTGCCTATTGTCATGACCAGAAGCAAAGCCAGGTTAACTCATGCCTGCTCTTTTTTTTTTAAACATCATTTGTGAGCACTTTCCACTGTCTGAGATGGCTCCAGTGCTACCAAGGACACTGAAATAAATTAGAATAAATGAACAAATTAATAGATTAATAATTTACCAATCCCTTGCAGTGCTAGAGAGTGGTGACCAATGTCTTCTGATGGGATCACACAAGGTAAGCTGTGCCCCACTCCACACCGTGCCTCTCTTATGCCCCTCCCCCAGTGTACCTGAAAGTTTGGCCCTGCAGCAGGGGGTAGGGTGGGTGTTGAGTCTTTGGCTGCAGGGAGCACAGCAAAGGCAGGACACTGCTGTGAGAGTGCCACCAAAAACTAACTTAAACCTTCCCTGGTGCTGCTTTATTTTTATATGGTGAGTGAGGAGCTGAAGCCCTGAATTTGGTGCAGGTTCCAGGGACACAGAAGGGTTAACTTGGCTTTTGGCAATGATGCCTGACACCTCCTTTTGCAGCAGTACACTGATGGGAGGTTCCATTGTCTTCATTCTAACACCTCCATTTACTTGGTACCTTGGCCTGTCCTGCCACACACAGCAACTGCCCATACCACTTATGGCATGTATACTGTGGTTTGGCCACCCCCCCTGCTAGGGAATGTAATAAACAACACTATTAATAAACACTATTAAAAAACATAACACTATTAATAAACACAACACTATCTCTAACTATGGGCTAGAGATAGTAAAGACATATTGGAATTCACCCACACAATGCTTAATAAGCAGAGCTTGCAGCAATGCCTATAGTTATTCATCTACTTTTTATTATAAGGTCCTTATAATGTTTTCATTTGCTTATAATTTTGACAAACTTCAACAACCTCAAGTGAAATTTTCTGTCAGATGTTTTCATCAGGCAGAATTTTCCTGAAAATTATGTAAAAAATGGTGCCCAGATTAAAAAGAAAAAAAAGCTTACAATTGTTTTGTTGAGAAGCTCTAATATGATTTGAAATTTAGCTACCCTTGAGTCAAAGAAATACCTTCGGTGTCCATATGAAAACCATCTCAAACTTGGTTTATTTTGGAGAATTTAAGCTTCTATAATTGCTATTTGAACGTGCCAGTAGAGGTTTGAAAGGGTTGCCAGCTGTATTCTACAAAGATCCAACCTGCATGCTGTTTAATATCCTCATTAATGATTTGGATGATGGGATTGAGCGCATGCTTAGCAAATTTGCTGACAACAAGTTGGGTGGAACTGTTGATTCTCCAAAGAGTAGGACTAGGATACAGAATGACCTGAATAGACTGGAAAATGGTCTGCAATCAGATTTAATAAAGATAATGCAAAGTCCTGCACTTGGGATGGAATAACTGCATGCGTAAACACAGACTGAGGAATGAATGGCTATGCTGCAATATTGCAGAGAAGGACTTAGGGGTTACAGTAGACCAGGGGCCGGCAATTATTTTGGGCAGAGGGCTGCTTACTGAGTTTTGGCAAGCCATCGAGGGCTGCATGACGGGCATCCCAGGGCAGAGAAATATTAATTTTTTAAACATTTTAGGGGCCCTGTGGGCCAGATAGAATGGCCTGGCAGGCCATATGCGGCACCGGGATGCATTTTTGCCCACTCCTGCAGTAGACCATAAGCTGAATATGACCCAACAATGTGCTTTTGTTGCAAAAAAAGCCAACAGCATAACTGAGTTTTGTTAATAGAATGTCTTGCTAATCAAGGGAAGTGTTTCTTCCCCTTTATTCAACACTGGTGAGGCCTCACCTGGAGCAATGTGCCCAGTTTTGGTCCCCACTCTTTAAGAAGAATGTGGACAGATTGGAGACAGTCCACCACAGAGCAACAAAAATGATTAGGGACTTGGGAGGTAAGACTTGCGAGGTGAGGCTGAAAGAACTAGGGTGATTTAGTGTGGAGAAGAGAAGACTTGGGAGGAATTTGATATCAGTCTTCAAATACCTGAAATGCAATTATAGAGTTGGGGTAGATGAGCTTTCCTTGATGGTTTTAGGGGACAGGACTAGAAGCAGCAGCCTTAAGCTTCAGTAGGGGAAATTTAGGTTGGAAATTAAGAGAAACTTTCTGACCATGAGGGTGGTCTAGCATTGCAGCAGACTATGCAGAGAAATTGTGGAATCTCCATCCTTGGAAGTTTTCAAGCTCAAGTTAGAAAGGTACTTGGCTGAGGTGGCTTAGTGAGGGATGATCCTGCTTTGAGCAGGGGGCAGGATTAGATGGCCTTGCGGGGCCTTTTCCAAGCCCCCTTACCAGCTCAGATGTACAATAACCTGTTGTTCCTGGAAACTTGTGAGAAACTGGAAGTATAATACATTCTTGTGTATTCAGTGCTATTTCAATTAACTAATAAGTTAAGTTGTTGTTTGTACAGCCCCTGTTTGTTTTAGACTTTAGAAAATATGTAGTAGGTGAGGTAAGGGGCTGACTGTGGTAAAAGCAATTTACTATCACCCTGGGAATCTGGATTCTATCCCTGGCTCTGCCACAGAGTTCCTATGTAGTGGTGTAAAAGGATATGGGCAGATGCAATGCTTAGAACATCCTAAATACAGTTTAAACCCCCAGGGTCTAAATTTGCATGCCACTTAAGAATGTTTTTTTCAAAAGCACACCAGGAAAATTGAGTACCGTTTTGAGCCAGTCCTCCTTGAACCAGATCAGAGTTACATGTGGACATAGATCATTCCATACCTAGTGCCTTGCATGGGTTTGAGAGTGGAGAAAAGCAATGCAGGCAATGGGGCTGCTCTGGGATGTAGCCAGGACTCTCCTGCTCAGAAATGTCTTGTTTACTGAGACCATAGTCTGGAGGGTAGGGAAACTGAGTTTTTGTGATAGTTTCACTTCCCTGCTAGGGGCCCTGAGCAGGAGTCCCAGGCTTATTTGTGGCAAGAGGTGAGTGGCAGTAGGGTGAGCAGAACACCAGCCCCTGACTATGGAGGTGTCAATATGGGCCCTGTCCTCCAGGAATCTTTGCCATGGCAGGAGCAACCCCAGGACCCATTCTGTACTGGGGAGGGAACTGAATGATGTCCTCTTTCAGGGGCTTTGCCCTAGGAGGCACAGACCACTCCTTGGGAGTGGGGGAGTGAACAGGGCACCAGGAACAGTCCTAGGAGAGCTGGGACCACTGCCTGTGTCTCAGCTGGCAGAAGCACAAGCAAATGAAGAGTGGAAAGCCTGGGAAGGTAAGAGTGCTCTCTATCCTCTCTTGCTCCCCTGCCCCCTTGCTTTCCAGTAATCTACCTCCCTTTTGCCCCAGACCATGAAAAAAGGCTTGTTATCTCACTAGCGAATGGTCTGGGGGCTATGTGCCCCGCCCTGCTTGTGCCTGCAGGCTGGGGGCTTAAGGAAAAGCTGCTTGCCCTGAAAGCCATTCCTGCTACAGACCCCAAAGCAGTAGGGTCCCAAGCTCATTTTCACATGTCGTTGAAGCTGCCTGATCCTTCTGCTTGTGGTGGTTGGGTGGTTGTGCCTCTAATAATAAACATCTGTGCATTGCTGGGTGAGGCAGGGGCAGAGCCATTGCACAAAGGGGCAGTGAATAGAACAGGTAGGCTGTCAATTCCATGCCCAGGGTGAAGTGAATTAGCCCAGTAATTGTTAATTGTTTCTCAATCTTTGTGCTGCACCCTCTTGTTTTCTGCAGGTCCTTTAACAGAATCTGATGAAGAGGGTCACAGTTTAGGAAAGCTTGTGCTTTGTCTATCTGCCTATCTACTTTGCCTAGTCTATAATGTGCAAATCAGCCTGCTTCTACTGCACTGTTTCAGGTGGCCCTGCCCCACAGGTTCTACCCTGCACACACATCTCTATTCAGTTGCTGATGATGAAAGGTGCTCGAGCAGCTTTCTAGGGAAAGTCCTCTTAAAAACACAATGAGAGGAAGAAACTCTGGGAAGTCCCAAAGCAATCAGCCCCTGAGATGAAGAAGTAACGGTCCCCAACCCTTTCTACCCACACATGCCTGATCATCACCCACCCCCAGTCTGGGTACTACCACACAGAGTTGGTAATATGCAAGAAGTACAGGGATGGGCTGTTCAGGTGAAGCATACAGGGAAACTGAGACATGGGCCATGGGTTGGGTAGAGAGCAGCAGTGGCAGTCTAGAAGCAGGGAACAAGAAAGTCCCTCAAAACAGCTGGTGCCACTTCCAGTCCCACCACTCAGTTGACTTGAGATCCCACTACTTAGGGTTCATGGCAGGGAGGTAAAATTAGCCCCTTGCACTCCAATCCCCTCCACCCCTTTGGCCCTCCACCATGCTCCCACTTCAAATAACCCTGGGCCAAATGAGGTCCATTTTACCAAAATCTACATGGTGGACACCTGTGCACCCCCAGCCCCCCACACAGGTTTTGGTAAATGGTAACAATGTTCTTTATTAAATCCAATTAGTCTTTTTCAATCAAATGTTTTTGAGAAGGAGGAGCAGAAGATGTCATTATCCATAATTGCAGTTTTCCTCTTTCTTGGCATCCAACTAATCCAGGTCTTCCTCTCTCTCAGGGAATCCTGGGGTTACTCTGGGCCTTGACTCCTGGAAGGCTTGATGATCTGGGTACTCTACCACGCCAGTGACATTTTGGCAGCAGTGCAATCCCTAGAAGTGGCAGTTCCACTTAGAACCCTTAACAGCATGTGTGGACACTTCTGTCAAGGGACATTTGTAAACCAGTTCCCAATCAGTGACATTCTTGAAATGATTCAATTATTATGTCTCTATCCTGGGGGTGACCGTTACTTTTGTTACTTTCTGAATGCCCAAAGTGAGACATCTTAGTCCTGATTTACAATTGTGATTTTTCAGCAAGTCTGCAAGTGAAGTCAGTAAGAACTGCACATTGAACATACAAAGTGCTCTATAACCCAGTGAAATCTAAAAGCTAGGCCCCTAGGTATCTCAAGTTGGGCAGCTAAAAGTAGTTGACACTTTTAGTAATTTTAGCCTTTATTTTCTTTGTGCCTTAGTTCCTCATCTGTAAAATAGGGGAAATAATATCACCTCATCTCACAGAAGTTAGGTTGAAAATAAATTGTGTGTGAAGCACTCTGATACTGCAGTCATATGGGTCATGGGGAAAAAAAACCATGGAATTAATCATTCTCTGTTCAATGAACTGTTTGGATAGTCTGTGGTAAATACAACATGAGAGCATGTATTAAATGGATAATGAAAATCTACCCACTCAGGAAGTACTGTCCCTCCAGCATACTGGATAAAGGAGGGCTCCTGTAAAATTAATAATATGGAATCATAATGTATACCTGAAGGCGGCAGAATTTAAGCGTGCGTAGACAGGGTGGTAGTAATTCTCCTATCACTTTGCACTTTAACTTTCTTTAAATGTGTAGGTTTTTTTTTTTGGTTGCAATGAGGACAGGCTGAAATGTTAAAATGTGTTATGGGAAGAATGCAAGGACTTATTAGGGTGATTTCTTTTATTGCACCAGCTGCATAATTGTGATAGAGTTAGACAAGCTCTTGAATGCAAGACATTCTTCAAGTCATGGGAAGAAGAGGAACTGGAAGTAGCACTCTACTGGGACTAATAATTACATTTTCTTTTTTTGTAGGTAAACATTAAGTAGCTCATTCCCTGGATAAAAGTATCATCCACAGAAAGAAAGGACATTTTTAAGAATGTGAATAAAATGTTGATAAATTTAGTTGTATTGTTTGTGGGGATTGTATTAGAGAACCAGCCCTATGCCCTGAGAACATGTATGCATGTATATGAAGGTAAAATAAATCTCTACAGTCCAAGAACCTGATGTAAGATTACAGTTTTATAATTGCAAGGAACAGTGGAAACTTTAAGTCTTTGAGCAGAGACTTAAGGGTGCTGTGAGTTTCTTTTAAGAATGCTGCGGGGTGCTGTATAATATTTGCATATATGTGTATAAACCAACCACTACATGACTCACCAGAGAAACCTGAAGGTTGCAAGTAGGAATTTGTAGTGTCAAAAATATTCTGACCTGTTGTGGTTTTCCTGAGTTCTTTTAAGAGAAGAATTGATATTTTATATTAAAAAAAAAAAAAAGAGCAGATATTAAGAGCTGACATTTTTTGAGGGTGCCTTCAGTCTCAAAACATTGAGAACTACTGTCTTAGTGTTTGCAATACTGCTAGATATTGAGAAATATGTATTAGACATTAGCATGGAATATACAATATAATTATTTTCTTCTCCTCATCACCTGTTTTTGTCTCACATGTAAGATCACAAATATTTTCCATAAAAACATATCTCTGAACCTTTGTTTCTTTTAGTAGTTTGCAAAAGTTAAATATAATTGCACGTAATTAAGAGCCACTGGCTAATGAGACATCTCAGCCTGCTTGTGTACCAATATACAAAATGCAACGTGAATTATTTAGAACATAAGAAATGTCATTTACTAGGTTAGACCATGGACAAAGTGGCAGAGTGGATAATGATGGGGGTGGACAGCGTATGTCCAGAATTTTCCACTCCCTGCTCCTCTCTCATTGCAGCTTCCAGGGTTCAGAGGTTTTATAGACAGCTCTGATTCAGAGGTTGTGCCCCTATCACCTATTTACCTATAGTACTGTGTACATAATTTCTTGATATATCAATGGTATTTCCAAAGCTTTCTGCTTTGGAATTACTGCTTTGCCTTTTGATTCCTACCCGTTACCACTATCATTCTAAGCTTGACCACATAACATGGCTCATATTTGCTGTACACATCACACCAAGCATTTCAGCAATAAGCAGCAACAGCTGTCCATGCAATTGAAAGAACATTTGCCAATAGGGACATTTGCCAATGGGGAACAAACTGAATGGGTTAGGGCTTTGACAGCTGTTACCCATGTTGCTATGGTAGAAATAACTGAAGAGGGGAGGGGTTAGAGGATGGAAGTGTCCACACATCTTCAAGTTGTATCTGCTTTTTTGCAAATGAAAGTAATGCCATTCATAAGAACTCAAGAGATTTTTTTCTTGAACTTTCAAGACAGCTAAATTAGTTTGTATTAGGTACATTGTATAATAACAAATGTTTGTTGCTGTAGGGACCCCCTTGATTCTCTTTTAAGCCACCATTTCTAGATTGTTCTCATCCCGTAACAGATCCTAAAATTCTAGCACCTTTTCTTTGCCATCTGCTGGTCTGTTTCCTGATACAATTGGTCCAAACCCAT
Source organism: Caiman crocodilus (assembly GCA_030014935.1). Lineage (NCBI taxonomy): Eukaryota > Metazoa > Chordata > Crocodylia > Alligatoridae > Caiman > Caiman crocodilus. The sequence continues at coordinate 108,972,782 of JAGPOW010001296.1, forward strand.
AAAAGCAACATTCGTTATCCTCCTAGCTCATCAGGCATGGTGCAAGTGCCTCTTTGCTCTTCAAAGGCCTCTTGGATTAGATAAAGGAGCATTCCCTAAGGATCTGATCTTGCTCTTTGTAAATGTGCATGTGTTCTCATTATATTGTACTTTCACTACTCCAAGCCTTATAATACAAGAACTTGAGTTTCTTAAATAGTCTTCTGACACTGATTGATACCTTTTATGATGCTCATCTCAAGCCATTTGCTTGGACACTCAATCATACACTACGTTTAAGATTTAGGTCCATTTGCTTTCTCTTAAACCTTTTCTTTTTCCCAAATAGGTACCAAGTCCCCATACTCAGGGAGGTAGCAGCAAGTGCATCAGATTCCTCTGAGACTGACTGGTGATACAACCACTTGGGAAATGGAACAGAAAAATGGACGTTACTGGGGAAACGGTGCACACAAACTCACAACAGCTGTGCTTGGGAGTAAAATTTCTGATTTCTGATGCATTTCGTATCAGTAACACAGAACACGGAAACCAAACCAGAAAGGCTTCCTCAGCACTGTGGACCTTAGTGGGAATTGTTTATACCGCTGGAACTACAAAGCCAGTAGTATTTCACCTTTTGGGCATCTCACCAGGATAACACTAGGGTAGAAGACAGTAGAGGGTAGTCTTGAGATTATGACTCTTGACAGATTATATAAAAATAGATTTAAATTTTTAAGATTTCCTTGGCAAGTTATATAAATTCTGCTTCTCTTCCCTGTTTGTAAGACCAGGATAACATCACACCCACCCCTGCTTCAGAGCAAGGTAAGATGTTACTCCCATGCTGGGTCAGACCAAGGGTCCAGGTAGCTCAGTAGCTTTGGGAGCGGATGCTTTAGCGGGGCAGCTTACAGCAACATCGTGGTAGCACCGCTAGGTTTACACACAGGATTCTCAAGACGAGCCCAGAGATCTCAAAGAAGAACCCACAAGTCTGGCCTTGCTGAGTTGCTTTTGCAGTAGGAAAGTTGTTTTCATTTTTCCGTAGGCCAAAAAGAGTGAGAAGTAACAGCTGGCTTTTTTCCAGGCAGACTTCGAGTCCGTGGGGGAAGCGGGGAGTGACTCTCCCTGGCAGCCCGCAAGGGCCCCACTTCTTGGGGGCAGGCCCTCACCGGGTGGGAGGCTGGAAGCGCTCCCGCAGTCCAGGCCTGAGTGGGGATTTTGTCCCCGGCTCCTCAGCCGCGCGGGCGGCTCCGGCGGCTTCCACACAAAGGCCAGCGCGGCCTGAAGCGCGCGGCTGCAACCGCCTCATTGAAATGTACACAGCCCGCCCCCCAGAACAGGCCGGGGGGAATGCAGCAACGGAGGCGCCGCTCCCGGACAGCGGCAGCTACCCCGGCCCCGCAGGTACGGCTGGAAGCCCCCGCGCCCACTGACGGACAGGGGGAGCGGCTGGGCAGGCCCCGCCCTCAGCTCGGCACGGCGGCGGCAGCGGCGGCGGTGGGGCTGGGCGGTGCCTGGCGCCCTCGCGTCCCGGCCCCTTCCCTCCCCCGCCGGCGCAGCGCTGTGGTGAAGCCGCATTGTTTGTGCCGAGGGGGGAGGGGAGCGAGCGAGCGCCGAGCCCGCAGCCGGTCGGACCGCGCCAGCACTAGCGCCGCGCCCCACGAATGCGCCCCCGCGCCCGGCCGCAGCAGGAGCCCCGCGCCGGCTCCCCGCGGCCCGCTCCGCGCCCGGCCCCGGCCCCAGGCAGCAGCGCCGGCGGTGCCTCCGCCATTAGCCCGGCCGCCGCGTCGGCCCGCACGGGACAGGAGGAGCGGGAGGGTCTGTCAGCCGCCCCGGCGGCTCCCACAGCGTGAGTGCGGGCGAGCGGGGGCGCGGGGCCGGGGGAGCGAGACGGGACGGGACGGGACACAACGGGCGGGCGGGGGCAGGGCACCGTACGAGCTGTTTTGTCAGGCGCCATGTTTGTGTGCGAGCGCCGCGGGGGGAAGGGGCTTGGGCCGCGCCGGGCAGGAACCATTCGCTGCGGGGCCGGGGGGAGGGGGCCGCGGGGGCGGGAGGAACCATCAGCGCGGAGGCGGGGGGTGAGGAGGGAGCGCGTGGTTGGACGCTGCTGGGCGTGGGCCGGAAGTGCTGGCGCGGGGGGGCGGGGTCACAGGCGCCGGCAGGAACCCTTCGCGAGGCGTGGGGGTGGGGAGCGGTACTGCGGCTGTCGGTACCGGCCCCTCCCCCCCCCCGGGCGCAGGAGGGGGTTTCTCCCGGGATCCAGGTGGGACACGCTTCTGGGGTGGCTCCTAGCTTCTCTGTGGGTGTGCAAGGCCAGGTGAGAGAAGAGGGTTAGTGGTCACCCTCTCGTCCTGTTCAGTCACTTCCAGCAAAGGGTAAGGGTAGGGTGCAGGGTTGGAAAAGACCCTGATGGTCATTTGAGGGAGACTCAGAACGTTACCTCCCCCTCCTTCCCCCCCACCTGCCTCCAGGGTCACTTACTTCCTCAGTACCTTGAGAGGGAGTGGGGGGGGGAGGTGAGAAAACAGGTTTAGGCCTGCCTTTGTCTAGGGAGGAGGAATGGGATGTGGATCAATCACACAGGCTTTTTGATAGTCCCTCATAAAAAGTCGCTGTCTGTCTTTTCCAGTATGAGCTTGGAGGCAGGCAGCTTTGTGATCCACATCCTTGGTGTTTCCAGGTATATTTATAGCTGTTTGGATACGGTCTCTAGATGCTCCTTGAAGTCTGGGTTGCTTAATAAACTTAATATTCACACGTTGATCTGGTGCAACTAAATTAAACTAAAAAGAAATCTGTCCATTGCCTGTTGTTTGCTTCACATTGGACTTACACTTAGGTGCTCAACCAAGTGTGGCCCCTGGAGTTCTGGAATTAGGTTGTGATCTGGCCACACCCCTTCCTTCCACAGAACTGGGCTAAACCCTTTCACCCTGCACAGCTATTTTGGGGCTGAGTCATGTCCCTTTCTCCCCACAGGGGCAGGTTGGGCTTTGCTAAGTCACCTTCCCTGCATAGCTGGGTTGGGGTCAGGCTGACTCCCTCCCCACTCTGTGCCCAGATGGGGCCCCACTGCACCTGCCCTTGGTGTTGGATTGGGTCCACCTGCCAGATCCAGCTTGCAAAGGGATTGAGCATTGCCCATCTGGCCTCCCAGCCAAGAAGATTGGGCACCACTGTATTTGAAAATGAAACCAGAGTGGTTCATCTTGGGTTTACATATGAATGGGTTCAAAACACTGTAAGAGGAAATTGAAATATATGTAGGTTTTTATTGAAACATAAATTGGGGCCATCATAGAAGTTACGTGTCCTTGGATTCTAGCCTGTCCTGTGAGGTTGGGGAACTATATTT
>JAGPOW010001296.1:108976227-108988724 GCA_030014935.1 Caiman crocodilus
TTTTTTTTTTTTGTAAGTTTGGAAAATGGGGCCAGATTTGGGGGTTGGGAGACGCTAAGTAGATGATACGCATTCTTGTCCCTTCCTTTTCCTTAACCATACTTTCCCATTTTACCTTTATGCTACAAATAATCAAGTATGCAACTTTATGTGGGTAAACGTCTGTCGGTAGGAAAAATTGTTTAAAACTTGTCAGATGAGCAAGTCTCATCTGAAAGGCAAATGTGTAAAAATAAATAAAAACAAAAAAACCCCACTATTTTTAGTAATCCTTTGAAAAATGAGCTGTGTATAGGTGGACCAGTGTTCTAAATTTGTACATCCTATGTGGTAAAAGTATGTTGTATTCTGTATTATATGTCTTCCTATAGCAATTTATATTAAATAGCATTAGTAGTAAAAATGGAAGATGATGACAGCAGCTCACATGTATGAAAACATGGAGAGTAGTAAATTGTTTGGGACAGGGATAGCAACCGGGTATTTAGGGATAGGTTAGGAATGGGAGTGTAGAAAGGACATACTTCTCAGATTTAAGCATGTGTGCATTCTTGTGACTCTTTATAAAGAGTAAGTGTGCAATTTATGTAAGGTATGATAAATATATACAAAAATCATAAATGTTTAAAAATAAATAAAATTATATAATTGTTTTTCCATCCATAGTCTTTGTGTAAACATATTTATGGAATAGAATTTTCCTCTGATGTTGAATCAGCTGGACCATGAAAACAGATTTTTTTTTTTTTTAAAGCTAAAGAATAATAACTATTATCAATTTTATATTGGTGTCATTAATTCTATTATAGTATGCCACAAGCTTAATACTGTAGTAGGTGGGTTTTGGAAACAGTTTTTGGGCCATTATCAAATTGGTACATCTTGATTCTACCCTTATGTAGTTGTTGATATTTGGCACAAGCAAAAATCTGACTACCAAGCTATAGTTTCCATATTTTTTGTGATCTTTTGACTCATTGCCCGAGTGGTTTTGTTTTGTTTTTTAATTTAGCAAAGGGGGTCATTTCAGCAGTCTGATCAAGACAGCTTTATTTTGAGTAACTTCCCAAACTCTTGATAGTCATTAAGTCAGAGTCAGTTTTCAAATTCATACTAGTCATTGACATATATATGTATGAAGTTAAAGTATGTATCTGTATCTTTATTGGAAAGTTTTTTACTGGATTATATGTTCATAATTTATGAGATAAATATTTACCATTCAGTATAGTAATTGTGGCTATAATTTTAGGTAATCGTTACCAAATGAGGAGGAAAGGAAGATGTCATCGAGTATCTGCAGCAAGGCATTCTTCTTCCCCATGCAGTATTAAACACTCCCCAACACGAGAAACCTTGACATATGCTCAAGCTCAAAGAATGGTTGAAATAGAAATTGAAGGTCGCCTGCATAGGATCAGTATCTTTGATCCACTAGAGATTATTTTAGAAGATGATGTTACTGCCCAGGAAATGAGTGAATGCAATAGCAATAAAGAAAACAGTGAGAGGCCACCAGTTTGTTTGAGAGCCAAACGGCATAAAAATAACAAAGTGAAAAAGAAAAATGAAGCTCTTCCAAGTGCACATGGTATACCCACTTCAACAAGTCCCCTTCCGGAACCAAAAGTACGGATTGTTGAGTACAGTCCACCTTCTGCCCCTCGTAGACCTCCTGTTTATTATAAATTTATTGAAAAGTCATCAGAAGAACTTGACAATGAAGTGGAATATGACATGGATGAAGAAGATTATGCGTGGTTAGAAATAATAAATGAAAAACGAAAAAGTGATGGAGTGTCAGTTGTGTCGCAAAATATGTTTGAATTCCTTATGGACAGGTTCGAGAAAGAGTCTTATTGTGAGAACCAAAAACAGGGTGATCATCAGTCTTTAATTGATGAAGATGCAGTGTGTTGTATATGCATGGATGGTGAATGTCAGAACAGCAATGTAATTCTGTTTTGTGATATGTGTAATTTAGCAGTACATCAGGAGTGCTATGGGGTGCCATATATACCTGAGGGCCAGTGGCTCTGTAGACACTGTCTGCAGTCCCGTTCTCGACCTGTAGACTGTGTGCTATGCCCAAACAAGGGAGGTGCCTTTAAAAAGACTGATGATGACCGTTGGGGACATGTTGTGTGTGCTTTGTGGATTCCAGAAGTTGGATTTGCCAATACTGTTTTTATTGAGCCAATTGATGGTGTCAGGAACATTCCCCCAGCCAGATGGAAGTTAACATGCTACCTCTGTAAACAGAAGGGTGTTGGTGCCTGCATCCAGTGCCACAAAGCAAACTGCTATACAGCATTCCATGTGACATGTGCTCAAAAGGCTGGGTTGTATATGAAAATGGAACCTGTGAAAGAACTAACAGGCAGTGGGACAACATTCTCTGTGAAAAAGACTGCCTATTGTGATGTACATACTCCACCAGGTTGCACACGGAGACCTCTAAACATTTATGGTGAAGCTGAAATGAAAAATGGCGTGTGTAGAAAAGAGGGATCAGTCAGAACTGCTAGGTCCACATCAAAAGTCAGAAAAAAGACAAAAAAGGCCAAGAAAGCAGTGGTTGAACCTTGTACAGTTATGCCAACAGTATCTGCTCCTAATATTCCCCCTCAGAGGTAAGCAAACCATCAAATAAAAACTTTATCCAGACTTAGCTACCTTTCATTTTAAATGAACTTTTTAGATGCAGATTTTATAGATTAAAAAAAATGAAAGTTTGAGAAACTGTCTAGAAAGGGACCTATTTAAAGGGACACACACATTTATACATTGCGTATCTTTTGGCATGAGTAATTAAAAAAGGCATGCACACAATTTTCTGTAAAAATTGGAGGCTAGGTTCTCTTCCCACCCTGTTTCCACTGTCAGATCCAACAGTTTTGCTTTGCTCAATAATTCTGTACTGCCTATTTTATACACCTAGGCTTCTGGTTATAGTATGGCTTAAAAAAAATAACATTTTACTGCACTTAACTTTGAGAAATTTGAGGAAATGACTTAGTTACTAGCTTAAATTTATGCATGGACTTAAATGGTTTCCTGAATTTGGGTCAAATTTCAAAATGAGCCAGACTTCAGGGCACCGCCTTGAACATTATTTTAGTGTATGAGTGCATTCTTTTATCTAGACAGCATTCTTCATTGATAATATTGTATTCTTACTGTGTCAGATATTTAGGTACTTTGGTAGGTACTGCTCCATGAACAGGTCATAGATACGCTCTTTCCTTTGACTTTTCAATAGGTGAGGAGGAGAGGTGAATTTATGTGTATTTGGTGGTGATCTCAGCCTGAATGATATGAATTAAACAAATGTCTTGGTTTAACTTGTATAAAATGTAAAGACTGCTTAATTAGAATAACGTATTGGAATGATAAGCTTTCATATTAAGGTTGGCTTATAAATGTAATTTTGGGCCACCGGTAGCATATTTTGTTAAAAAACCCAACAGTAAACTTAACAGGACGTGGGACCAGGACATTTAACAAATGGAACAGAAGATACTCTAGAGCCATTTCTTGGGAAGACTGTGGAGTCTCAATTAAAAGCTGCTAAATTCATTCTTTTATATTTTACAGTGCAGTAATATCCATAAAGTTTAGAAAAACTTTTGGGCTATGCAGATTTCTTTTGAGTAATTAAACAGTTAGTCACTAGTAGTACACTATAATTTAATAAGTCATCTAGATGAGATCTTTAGTCATGGGACCAAATAATCTGTATGATAAAATTGGCTTACTTGAAGTATAGTTTGATGATTAAAATTTTAGGCATTTGTTTTAAGAATTGTTTTGTATTGTGGAGAAATTGGATTCATAAGAGAGTAAATAGTATTGATCCTAATGTTGTTTGATTTAACTTCAGATTTATACTTATGTATATTAGTAACTCCTGTAGGTGTAAACTTTGATCTTGTGTTGTTTTTATCTGTCCATCTATATGATGCAATGAAAATTGTACAGGTGTACTAATTTCCATGCTGCAGGAGCTTTATAATATGCACAGGTATAACTATGGAGTGAAATGGAGCTAAAATAAGAATGAAGCAGTCTTCCTGCTCTGAAGTACCTGTATTTTAAAAAGAATCATTGGTATGCTGGCAGCCTGTTTTAGCTATAGTTAAGGTTAATGGCAGACTGGTTATTTTAGAAAAACAGATGCTTCAGAGTGGCCCTTTCAAGATGCTTTCAAGGGTGCTCCCCAATACTTACTTTACCATAGTTCTTTGAAAGAGAATTGCTCTGTTGTTTTTCCATAGGCAAAACAAAACAGGCTCAAAAATGTGAAAGCTACAAGCTGGCATTTTCCAAGGAGTGCCTTGCATCTAACAAGGAGTACCTTCATTCTAAAAACATTTGAGAACTGCTGTTATAAACAATACATGCTACTTGAAAGATGTGACTAAGCTATAGATGCTGGATTGCTGAAATTAGTCAAATTACTCTAAATAATAGTGATTGAGACTAGGTCACTTTTTAAATTTTGATTAATGTGCATATAAGTATTTACTACATGGTTTGGACAATCTGTTTTCAGCCCCCCAAGCTTGTTTACAAACTTTAGTTCTATTGTTTTACAACATACTCATGTTGAGTGATTACTAGTGAAATGGAATTATTTCTGCTACTTGAATATGCAACTAAAATTTTAACTCATAATAATGAGTAACAAGTTCTCTTGTTTATGCATGACTGCTAATGGAAGAGTGTTTTGTAAGTGTGCCTGTCTGGCTCGTTCCATACAGTTTTCCGAACAAAAGCTTACAAATAGCAAATAAGAGAGGGTGTAGGAGTTAAAACAGTCCGACTTAAACCATGATTTAGAATTTGAAATAATGTTCTCTGTGTACAATATAGTTACTGCAGTAGCTGTTAAAGGTAAAAGTTGTGAAAGTGAGGACATAATAAAGGTGTGGAGTAGTAGATGGTAGGGAATTTGGAGTAGTGTCATGATAAGAATGAAGATTTTTAATAGTCAATGTAGTGAAATATGTTGTTTAAAACCAGGTATTTCATTGCTAGATTCCAGAGACTTTTTTCAGCCTTTGTTTCCAGCTTTGTTCCATTTCATAAGTTGCTGAACAGTAAAATGGTCACTGGGGTCTTGGACCCACTGCCAGAAACATAATTTCTGGTCTGGGTTTCAAAGGAGTATAACTTTAAAATGATTTGGAGGTAAGTTCTTAGTATAAATTGCTTGGCTTGTGTGATGTATTCCCTTCCCTCCCCCTACCCTTCTGCATTCACCAACTCCGAAGAAGGAAGATGTTTAGTTCAGTAAAGCTAATCTCTCAATAGAAAAGTGTATTTTTTTTAGTTTGTTCACTATTCTCGATTGTTGAAAGGAGGACCAATTTTGTGGCAGCCCAAAATCTCTGTGGTCTGGTCTCTCTTGCCTGAAGGTTAAATGCTACAGGAATTAAAACCTTTTAAAAGATGTACATATTGGTTGTCAGTATTATAGTTCAGTTTGCAACTGTCTTCATGTTAACCGTCTTCTTTTTTGGTCTGTTTTTACCTATTTCTCATTTGGGACTGAAACTTAACAAGCCTTTGCTTTTCTGGAGTTTGAGGGAAAATAATTAAAATTTGAGAAAAGGAAAATATGTGCTTCATGTGTGCTTCAGCCTAATCTGCAGAGATGCTGAACAGGCATGTGTAAGTCAGCAGGATGTTTTTAATTTCTTGCTCAAGAATATCTCAGATAAAGAGTTTTTAGTCAGCTGCCATATACCTAATCTTTGATGGGGGAGTCCCTTGCTGACACCATAAGAGGAGAAAAGTCAAAATTCAAGGTTCTGGGGAAAATATCCCCAGAATTAGTCTCTTGCTGAAACTAGTAAAATGTAAAGGAGCTATGAGAGGAGGCATAACTGCCCCCTACTGATGTACTCTTAGGTTTGTAACTACAATGTTGCATTAACTTATTTTCTACCGTTCTAAAGCTTTAGTATAAAAATAGGGGTTGGAAGGAACCTCAGGAGGTCATTTAATCAATCTCCTTAAGGGAGGATCATCTTTGTCTAAATGTCTATTCTGCTCTTAAAACCTTCCAAGGATGGATATTCCACAACCTCTGTAGGTAGTCCTTTGCAATGCTCAATCACCGTTGTAGTCAAAAAGTTCTTCCTAATATCTAACATAAGTTTCCCTTGCAGCAGTTTAAAATGGTTAATTCTTGTCTCATTTTCTCTGATGACAAAGAATAGTTTATCTCCATCCTCTTTGTAATTACCCTTCAGGTATTTGAAGACCATTGTCGTATCCAGCTTAAGCTTTTTTTTCTTCTCCAGATCAAATAATCACAGTTCTCCCAACCTTTTCTTATAAATTATGTTTTTTAGATTTCTAATAGTTTCTGTTGCTTTCCACTGGCTGAACTCATTCTAATTTGTCCACATCTTCCTTGAAGTGTGGTGCGCAGAACTGGAAGTAGTGCTCCAGAGGCATCACTAGTACTGAATAAAGCAAAAGAAATGCCTCCCTTGAGTTTTGAGCAGCTTCTGTTAACCCACCCAATATGCTTTTGGGTTTTGGCTCATATTCTGTGTACAGTGCACTGTAACCCTCAAATCTTTTTCTGTAGTACTGCAAATACTTGTCTTCAGACCATTTTTTCCAATATATCAAAGTCATTCTGAATCTTAACTGTAGTCTTCAGTGTCTGCAACTCTACCAAGCTTGGTTTCTTCTGCAAATTTGCTAAGCAAGCATTCAGTCCCAATGTATTCATTAGTGATTTGGAAGATAAATGATGCTGGACCCAGGGCATATACTTAGGAAATCCAACCTGATATCTTTCCCCAGGTAGATACAGAGAAGTGGTTTGAACCTTTTTTTCATTTGTGGACCCCAGTATTGAATGCCCTAAGCAATATTGAATGAAGGTGCAAACATTTGGAAATTTTGAACAGAGGTGTTGACCCCTTTGAATTGTAAGTGCGGGTATTTACGTACTTTTGATTGATCATAGTCATGTCTTGCAGACCTCTTGGATATAAGCTGTGGAACTCAAGGAGTCTGCAGATCATAGGTTGAAAACCACTGATATAGAGCAATTGATAGGATGCATCTTGGAGTATGATGATCCAACCAATTATGTATTATTCACTTCGCAGTAGCTTCATCTGTACTGTATACCTTGTTTGCTAATGAGTGTCATGGTAGATTTGTGTCAAAAACCATGCTGAAATTCAGGTATATCCCATATGTTGCTCCCTCTCCCATCCACAAAGCCCATCACCTTATCATAGAAGGAAATGAGGTTGTCTCTGAATGAACCTGTTTCTTGTTATCTATCCTCTATGTCCGTGGTTCTCCACCTTTTTTAGATTCGAGGCATCCCTTCATAATTTTGTGCATTGAACAGCACCCCATTAAAAAAACTAATTTATTGTAGAGTTTACTTCCTTCCAGAGGCAGCCAGGCATTGGAGAAGGAACGGCAAGGCAGAGATAAGGCTGAGCCTGTGTTTATCTGCTTATCTCCTCAGTCTGCAGCTCCCTTCAAAGATCTTGTGGGACTCCAGGATGCTGTGGCACCCTGGTTGAGAACTGCTGCTCTAGGTGTTTAAAAATAGCTTCTTTGATGACTTATTCCGTGGTCTTTCTAAGTCTTGAGATCAAACTGAATAGTCTCTGATTTCCTCAGTCTTTTTCTTAAAGATAGAAATGGTATTTACTCTTTTCTAGTCATTCAGCACCTTACCCAACCTCCACAAGTTCTCAGAGGTTGTAGTGAATGGCTCTGCAATTACCTTGGCCTGTACCCTGCATATTGTGAGATGCATTCTGTCTAGCGTCTCTTGAGTGGTAAGTAACCTTCTCTTCTGTTACCGTAGGTTGCTTATCTTCTTCCCTATCATTTATCATCTGGTAGCTGACTTTGTTCATGAAGACTGAAGAATAAAAGGCATTAAATACCCTAGTCTTCTCTGCATCATCCATTATTAGGTTGTTCCCTGTATTTGGTAAAGTGTTTACATATTTTTTGTTCAGCTTGTAACTTCTGGCATATTTATAGAATGATTTTTGCTGCATTTTATGTCTCTTGTTAGCTGTGTTTCAGTACATATATTTGGCTTCCTGATATTTTTCTCCCTAGTGACCATGCAGTTCTCTGGTTCCCCAGCAATATGGGCAAGTTGCCATTTTCTGTGACAGGGAGCTGGTAGCAACCTCCTATATTAAAGAAAACTGACACTTCTGATTAAGAGTAAGTTTTAAAAGATGGATATAATCTTTTCTTTATGAAGGTCTTGTGCTTCCATTTTTTTTTTCCAAACAACAAAAGAATCCCTTCAGGTTGTGAAAGTACCATATCTGTGCCTTATGAAATTCCATTTGGCTTTTGGTGAAATATAAACTCTGGAAAACTGTCTATCCTGTTGCTTGTGTTGCTTAGCAAATTCTGGAAGCCAACCCCCCTTTAAATAGGGGGGAAATATGTTTGGTACAAGAAGTAATGCTGCTACCATAGCTGTTGCATACTGTTGAAGGTTAAAGGTGCCAGAACAGCTGCATTTGGGAGTTTCCCCACCCAGACTGACAGGTGGTTCAAGGAAAGTGGGCCATGTACCCCCAAAAGATGCATACCATCCTCCATTCTTTGTATCGCATACACCAAGGCAGTCAGTCCTTACTTTAATCCTTAATATGGCCATCTTCCTTGGCTATTGCAATATAGTTCTGCAGCACACTTGCTGCTGTGCCAAGGTTCATGGATATTATTGAAGGGGATCCTAAATACTGTGAACTTCAGTATTTCTAAAGAAAAAACACTGTCATAATGTAGCTGCTACACTGCCCTATGAGAACATTTATTCAAGATACCATGAAAACTTTGAGTAGGTTATGGACTAGAAAGATAGTTTAGTTCAGAACAGCAACTGGATGACCTACTAAATTCGTTAAAGTGAATGTTTAAATTCACTTTCTTAAAACTATTACATAGTTTAATGTTGTTATGTAGTTTAAAGTATTATGTAAAACTATTATGTAGAATCTTCCATGTATGTAGATATCAAAGCTAGAGTTGTTTTTGCATAATACTAACAGATACTACGTCAGAGTGACAGGAAGATAATTTTGCTTAAGATTATATCAAAATAATATTGATTATTACTCTAGTTGATGGTACTGTAAACAAATCTAAAGGTGAATACTGATATTATTGTCTATTAGTCATTTATTATCCGCTTTGGATGAATGCATTACCACTGAAAAATGTGAAATATTAATATGGGTTTACAAAAGAGCCAAGAGGAGCATATCGCATCTTGTAGGCATTTCTGGTAGTTAAACATATCCACTTAACTAATGAGCAGTTTTGCAAAATGTTGTAAATACTGAATATCTGTAGAACAATTAAGTTTAAAAGAAAGAGTAATTAGATAACCAGTTAGTGAAACAAAATTGTAGTCTCTGAAAAAGATAGGACTTTGGTTATTAAGGAGGAACAGCTTGCTTTTATGTTTCACCAGGTTGACAACCTTTTTGGTAAGTATGTTAAACTGTTTTTTGAAGGCACTGTCCTTTTCCTCATGGTTAAATAGGTCACATTATTTTGCTTCGAGCAAGAAACATGGTATCAGCATGTGGTAATTAGATTAACCTCACTGATAGTTTAAAAATGGGAGAGGAACTTTTAAACATCTTTTAAAACTGACTTAACATGGCTGTGTGAATAGATTTATCTTGAAATTAGCCTTAAATAGTATCAAACTTTTTTTCATAGCACAGTCTCTGTTTTGTAAAAGTTTGATAAAATTGGTTGGGTGAAAGTGTGTTCTTATGTGTGATTCTGAAAACATGTGCACTGCTAAGTTTATTAGCCTTCTAGCTGAAGATCATATAGACTGAAGTGATCATCATCTGACTTGAGCATTTAATTGAAATTTGGGTATAGGCACTTCACATAGATATGCCCTAGCTTTTTGTTTTCCAGTGCCTCCTTGTATTTGTTTCTAATGAACAGTGCAAACTGGCTTGAAAGGGAAGCTATTCAGAAAATATTAGGTACTTTTTGTAAGCTGTATAAAAATAAATTGCAGTGTGCAGGGTCTTTTTTTCCCTCTTCCTCATCAGAAGTGATACAACTGTTTTCCAATACATGAGAGCATTTCTACACTGAAGGTCATTCAGACAAATGTATTTTGCAAGCCCTGATAAATGAAATACGCATTTCCAAATGCTGTGGGATGACTAAACGTAACCTAGCACACATTAAATGTTTTGCAAGTATTTAAAATATACTGTGCATGGAAATTAAAGTCACGAAAAAGTGCTTGAAGTAAAGGACAGTGAAAGTTGGTTACACTTGTAACAAACATTCTGCATCCAGAAGTTGTTTTGCTGTGTTAACATGACTGTCTGGAAGTGTTGTACACTGGAGTTCAGTAGGAAAACAGGCATGTCAACTAATTCCATGCAAAAAAAACTTCAACTAATAATTTTATTTATAAGCAGAAATATGTATGCATACCAACAAAAAATTGACTGAGCTCTTGTGAGTGCAGTAGAAGTTTCTGGTACTCTATTATCAGTCATTGAACACAGTATTTGGTAGGCAGCATTTAAACAAGACCATTATGCAAGTTACCCAGCAGGCATTCTTTGAGAGCCAAGCCTCTTACTCTGTCAGAGAATGAATATGAGCCAAGCCTCTTTCAGCGTGAGAGAGTGCATGTGTAATGCAAACTGCACAAAAACAATCAGTGAAGTGATTTGGTAGTATTTGGAAAGCTGTGTATGAACGTATAGGAAGGAGGAATCTATTTTTAATATACCTGAATCAGTTTTTTGCAAAGCTACTGAAGTGGGAGAAAACTGGCATATTATAGTGTGTATCTGTGAAATATATGAAGATCTAGAGAAGATTAGAAGAGGAAAAAAATAGAAGCTGACAAATACCAGTAATATGTCCCAGGCTGCTTTCATAATGGATAATTTATCCTGGTAATACCCTGACAGCATGTCTTTGTAGGTGGCAGCCTACTTTGTCATATGGGAAAGTTCATGCTTCTCTGAAACAGTCTCTAAGGTATCCCCAGCCCTGTCTTTTGCTATTTGGACCCAGTGGAAAATATCTCAAAGCTGTAGATAGGAATTAATAATATTCGTAAAAGATTTATATTGTAGCTTCACTGTTTGAGGGAAAAAGAGGGAAGATAAGCATGTTAAGAATTAAATGTAATACTGAAACTATCTGGCAGTTGGAACACAGGGTAGATTTATACTTTATAGATTAAGCAAAGTATGTGTACGTGTGAGAGAAATGGCATAAACTTTTATAGGCTGAAACGCACTTCATTAGTTGTGAAAGGACAGAATGTTGTGATGCTTAAGAGTTCACTAAAAAAAAAGCAGAAGCAATAATTTAGAGTTTTACATTGCTTCAAAGTGAGCACATTGTAGTTCATAGAATATTTGCGGTTCACCTGGAGAACTCTGAAGAATCGACAGCCAGTTGCTTCTTACTTTTTGGGAAGTATTTCTCAATTTATGGCCCAGTTGAAGTCAACTGTTTTTGAGGCTGTAAATGAATTTGCAGTTTAATCGGGAAGAAGTAAAGCGAAGGCCTATTTACAGATGGGTACAATGTTGTTATTAGCCAGTATGTGCTACTGCGAACCTCTTTCGAAGTTGAATTTAAGGCAGTAATGTTGGTGATGATTGCATTGTTACAGTGTTTGGATTACAAAATAAGCAACATACTCTAGGACTGGATTGGAAAAATACTTCCAAATGTTTCATGATTCAGAATTGCTTTTTTGGCATATAGTCCAATCATCAAGGAATCTGGTATTAGATGTCTTCATCTTCTGCAGCATGAAAACGAAAAAACAACAACCCCTGATCGTTATTTGGGATTATACGATTATAGGAATGGGATCCTAGAAAAGTAGGACTGGAAGGGACCTCACAAAGTCATCTAATCCAGTCCCCTGCTTAAGGCAGTGTTGTTCCTGACTTGACCATCCCAGCCAAGTGTCTGTCTAACCTGCTTTAGAAAATTTCCAAGGATGGAGATTCCACAGCTTCTCTAGGTAGCCTGGTCCAATGCTTGATTACCCTCATGGTCAGAAAGTTCCTTCTAATCTTCAACCCAAATTTTCCCTGCTGAAACTTGAGGTCCTTGCTCCTAGTTTTGTCCCCTACAGCCACAGAGAAAAGGCAATCTCCACCTTCTCTATATGAGGTATTTAAGACTCATAACAAATTCCCCACTGAGTTCCTCTTCTGTATACTAAATAATCCTAGTTCTTTCTGTCTTGTCTCATAAATCTTGTCTCCTGAGTCCTTAATTTTTGTTGCTCTACACTGGACTCTCCAATCACCACATCCTTCTTGAAGTGTAGATACAGTACTCCAAGCAAGGCCTTACTACTGCTGACTAGAACAGAAGAATGAGTTGCATGTGTTACTCCTGTTAATACAATCAACCATGCTGTTGGCCTTTTTTGGCAGCAAGGACACACT
>JAGPOW010001296.1:108988824-108999307 GCA_030014935.1 Caiman crocodilus
TTGGTTCATATTCAGTTTATGATGTACTGCAGTGGTACTCATCCTTTTGGCCCTGTGCTCACCAGGCTGCTCCATGAGCCAGATTGAGCCCTTAATTAATTTGTTGAATCCCCACACCCAGTACGGTATGCAGGGCCACACAATCCAGTTCACAGGGGTCTCCAAAGATCTGGAGCTTGCTTCTCTGCTACCAGTCAGCTGCTCATCTTAAAGTGGAGCTGGTTGATAAGGACTGAGCACCCTTGGTCCACTGTATCCCTCAATTTCTCTGATGTACTGCAGCCTAGCTGGTCATTCCGTAGTTTCTATTTGTGCATGCAGTCATTCTGTGCTAGGTGCAGGCCTTTCCACTATTCCTTGTTGAATCTCATTGCATTAATTGCAGACCTTTCCTCTAGTTATCCAGGTCCAGCTGTGTCCTCTAGAGCATCTTCAGCTTCACCCAGTTTGGTGTCATCCACCAGCTTGCTAACCACACACTCAGTCCCATCATCCAGATTGTTAGTGGAGGTGTTGAACAGTACCAGACCCAGAGCAGACCTCTGAGGAGAACCCCACTTGATACCTCTTTTCAGTTAGACATTGAAACATTCATGACTACTCATTGAGCATTATGATCTACTCAGTTACGTATCCACTTTACAGTACTTCATCTACTCTGTATTTCCATTACTTGTTAAAGAGAATGTTATGAGAGATGGTGCTAAAAGCCTTGTTAAAGTCAAGGTATATCACTCCAGTTCTCTCCCTTCATCCACAGAACATTTCATGTCATCACGGAATGAACTCAGGTTGAGCAAACATGACTTACTCTTGTTGAATCGTGTTGGATTTTCCTTATCTTGTTCTCTTCTACGTGCTTCACAGTAGATTCCTTGAGGACCTGCTCCCTGATCTTTCCAGGTATCTAGGTCATGCTGACTGATCTGTAATTCCTTGGATCCTTCTTATTCCATCCTTAATTGTGGGAGACCTTACCTGAGCTCCATGAGTTCTCAAAAAAGATACCCAATGGCTTTGAAATTATCTCACCCAATTTCTTCAGGATCTTGGTGTGTCCTGTTTATCATTGCTGACTTGAAAGCATCTAGCTTTTAAATGATCCCTAACTTGTTCTGCCATCATTCTAGCATGTTTGTTCTTCCCTGTCTCTGCTGAAAACTGCATGTGTCATCTGGTAGCTGCCTCAATTTGTGAAGAATGAAGTAAACAAAAGCATTAAATATTTCATTCTTCTTTGCATCATTCATAACTAGATTGCCTTCCATATTCCGGAAGGGACCTGTGATTTCTTTGGTCTTCCTTGCTTTTGACATACTTGTAGAATCCGTTTTCTTACCTTTTGCATCCTTTGCAAGCTGCATCTCATTGTGCCTTGACATGCCTAATTTTTGTCCCTGTATGCCTGTGTGGTGCTCTTATACTTTTTCCTAGTACTGTGACCTGATTTCTGCTTTTTGTAGGATTCCTGTTTTTATTTTCAACTCACTGAAGCAATTGCTGTTTAGCCAGGCTAATGTGTTGCGCTTCACTTTCTTCTGTCACTTTGCCATAGCTTGTTCCCTTGAGAGCATCCCCTTAATGTACAGCCAGCTCTCTTGGACTCCATTTCCCCCCTAAACTTGCCTCCCAGGGGATTCTGACTGCTACTCAAGTTTGTTGAAATCTGCTTTTCTGAAGCTCAGTGTCCTGGTTCTGCTGCCATTTTTCCTTTCTTTTTTTGGA
Source organism: Caiman crocodilus (assembly GCA_030014935.1). Classification (NCBI taxonomy): domain Eukaryota; kingdom Metazoa; phylum Chordata; order Crocodylia; family Alligatoridae; genus Caiman; species Caiman crocodilus. The sequence continues at coordinate 108,990,550 of JAGPOW010001296.1, forward strand.
ACTTGAACTCTTAACTTGGGTGACAGTTGCCACAAAATGATATCTTCCATCTTTTGCCATTTCAGCCAGTTCCCTGTTTGTGAGCAGTATCTCAATAAGATCTTCCCCCAGTTGTTTGCATGTCTATTATCTGTTCCAAAAAGTTATCCCCAACACTACAGGAATTTGTTGGACAGCTTGTGAACTGTGCTGTTTTTCTCAGCAGTGTACCAATAGTTAAAGTCTTTTATGAGAGCCAGGTCCTTTGATTTGGAAATCTTTACTTTCCCTTTCATACAGCACCTCTGAATACATGTCGATCATTTTTATGTACATTTAGCAACACTTCCTCCTTTCTTTCCCCACCTATCCTTTTTCAACAAGGTATACCTATCCGTGACCATACTTCAGTCATGCAAACTTTCCCATCATGTCTCTGTAATCCCAATTTAATCATAATTCTGTAATTGTACTAGAATTGTACTTTCTGTTTTTTGTTCCTCATATGTCTTGCATTAGTGGTTCCGGTATTTAACTGGCTTATACTATCCCTGAGAACACTGGTAAGGATTTTGCTATTGCTTCCCCTTATTAATTTTTTTTTCAGGTCCCCAGGCTTCTTATTTACCAGGCTTTTGTCTCCATCCCTTGGTGAACCTGCTTTAAAACTCTCTTCACTAGGTTAGCAAGGTTGTATGCAAAGACACTCTTCCTTCTTTATCAGGTGGACCCATCTCTTTTCCATAGCCCTTATTGAAGTACCATCCCATCACTGAAGAAACAAGAACCCTGCTGGCACCACCATCTATGCAGCCAAGTATTGATCTCCTAAATATCTCTGCTTATAGGTGTTCCTTTACCTTTGAGTGGAAGGATCAGTGAAAATATCACCCAGACCTTCACATTGTGCCAAAAGCCATGTAGTCACTTCTGATCTGCTCAGGGTCACCCCTGCCTTATCATCAATGCCCACTTGGATGAGCAGCAGTCACACATGCAGTCATACGAAAGAGTTGTAAAGTTTCCTTTAATTTAAGAAAATCTTTATTTTCAAGAAGTTTATGAGGATCTCAGCAAAACTCAAGAAGTTCTGACTCTTACACTGATCTTGTTTAGAGAATTCACAAGGGAAAACTTAAGTGCTGCAGCATTTCTAAGATTACTTTAACTACATTGTCTAAGTTGCATGATAGGGTTTTTATAGGACAGTTAGTTTAGCTTAGATTTATCATCAAGGTTCATAATGATTCAGTTTTAAAGTCTAGTATATATTCTAAAGTTAAGATATACTCAAATGTACTTTTGGTCCTTAATATTGCTTGGTATTAACTACTTTATGAATATGTATTAGCATTCATTTTTTGAGGTTTTTTTTTTAGAAATATGAGTTTCTTATTTTTCTGCATTAATACAGGACTTCATTTTCATACCATTTCTGAGCCCAGTGATTTCTTAATTCTTGTTCTTATTTCAAAATTGTGTAGATTTCAAGTTGTTGGTTGTCCCTTTTAAGCACGCAAGTCTTGGCATTTGATCCTGTGCTGCTGGTATTAGAAAAGTAGTTTCCACTGTGTAACTTAATTTAATACAATTCTGCTGGGGAAAAAAACATACATTTTTAGATGTATTCTATTTTAATTGGTTTACATAGTTTGAAAACCTAATGTGAAGACAAGTGTAGCAAAAGCTTTTTTGCAGTTGTCTTGTAACCATGTCTTTATCCTGAACTGCAGTACTCTTGTTATTTGGTATTAAGTTCCTAATCAGTGACTATGAGTAAGCCACCAATTAAAGTGAATCATGCAGCATTATGTTTAGATAATGCATAATAATTGCTGGCAGAGCTGATTACTTTCAGTTGTCAGTATTATAGGATATATTTCAAATAACAGCCATTAGAAATTAGGTTGCCCCATTGGTGTGCCTTTTCTAAATGCTCCCCCTTTTCATTTTTTAATCATACTTCAGAGGTAAGGTTTGGTTTTTGGATTTGAACCTCTCATCATTTGCACAACCTCCTCATTGTGAATGTGGATCTTACCAAACAAACTCTTTATCTATATTGTAGAACACTTTAAATTGATTCTTCTCCCCAAGAGTTTATAGAAAAGTCTTCATAAAATAAAACTCTTACATAATAGAACAGTTATGCTGCTCAACAAGAAGTTACTTTAACAGCTTGAAAAAAAGTTATATGTCAGTCTCTTTAGAGAAGTGCTTAATAAAAGGATATTCCAATATTCATTTTTGGTATAGAGCAGCTTAAATATTTTTAAGTCTTATGATAGAAGTGTTCATTTATTTTGTTTTTGTGCAAGCACCTTCAAACTACATTTTTATAGTTGTGTATTAGTGAGATATGCTAAGTGACCTTTCATCAAAGGTAGTAGTTTTGGATTTTCAGTGTGTCACAGGCCTGGCCTTTTTAATATTATTTTTTTCCAGTGGTTCTCTACTTGTGTGCTGTGGGGCAGTTATTGCAGGTTAGTTGAGAACTAGTGGATAGTAGAGAAATAGTGTGCTTGTTTTCCTTATTCACCCAGTGAAACTGAAATTTATCTTGCTGTTGTGAACAGGAGTGCATTTTCTGGCATAAATGATAAATTGATTAAGGACAACAACTTGGAAAGGATCCTAACTATGGGCGTATGCCAGTGGTGGCCACCCTGTGGCATGTGGGCCACAAGTAGCACAGGCAATCTCTTTGTGGCATGTGGCAGATCAGGGAGGTGACGGGTAGCACAGTGGCAGATAGAGCAGGGAGCAAAAAGCACAGCACTAAACTAGGGAGGGGAAGGGCATTGGAGCAGCACTCAGGGAGAGTGCATGGCTAATTTGTGGCATGCCAAAAACATTGGCCCCCACTGGTCTATGCAACCACTAAGATTTTGGAGTCACTGAAGTTAAATCTTAGCTTATTTTCCAGAAACAGCCGTGGCATGCACATGCATTGGTAACAACTGTGTAGCATCTTGTTGCATTGTAATGTATCATATTCCTTATTTCAATATATAGTTGAAGTGGTTAAAAATATATTGCATCCACTTATCCAAGCAATAGATTTTTGTATTTTCCCAAACCTGTGCAATTGAAACTTGGACAACAGCTGGAAGCTGGGCACTCTCCTCGCCTGTTAATTGCAGATGGTCTGAGACTACAGTTAGGACAGTGAGTCCATGAAAACATATAATAATAAAGGTGGGTTTTCTTCCCCTAGTGTGGAAAATTATTTAGGTATATAGGGTTAAAAAGAAGGGTTTTATATGCTCAGGAGGGACCTGAACAGATCACCTAGCCTGACCCCCTGCCACAGGCAGGAATGAATGCTGGGTTCACAAGACCCCAGACAGGTGATCATCCAACCTCCACTTGAACTTGTCAGTTGTTATGGGATCCCAGTGTAGGCACAGTCAGACTGGCTATGAAGTGCTTGTCCATACACTTTATGTGAATAGACTTTGTATGGAAAAGTAGGTTGTATGTTTATCCAGGGTATGTACTTACCCAATCTTAATGTAAAAAGTGTTTGCTGACCACCTGGTGTTGTCAGTGCCTTGGTATTAGTAGCTCTGAAACTGCCTGGCTTTCGTGAAACTATGAGAAACTTTTGAAAATGAAAGTATCTGACTAGTTTCAGGACTGCCACTACCACAGAGCTGACATTGCTGTATGCTCCAATCAGTGGTTACATCTTGTCAGTGGCTGTTCTCAGTGGTGAGTTCCTGTCACTTTCTGAACTTCTAATACAGTGAAATCTGGTTAATTAGTCGCTAGAAAAACTTGTAATTATGGTATTATTAGTCAATGCACTGAATCCCGTCCAGGGACCCTATTGATTTATACGCAGAATGGCTTGGCTAATTAATCAGCAGGTAGTGGAATAGTCATTTCCCAATGTACAGGTGTACTAAACCGCAATAGAATTGGCTTTTGTTGTGCTTAAAAGGTACTGACCTTGCCCTCCATAGCACTGATACAATCACAGGATGCTTGGCAGCAGATCTTGACTTACAAAACAGAATGGGTAGTTGTTTATAATTATCTTCTGTTTTGATGATGAGTTCATGGAAGAGCACAAAATGATGGTGATTTGATTTAATTCTACCTGTGTAATTTTTTTTTATAGAGAACATTCTTAATTCTTTTAGTGAGAAATTGTACATTAAGCGTTGTATGTATAAATACAAATCTTGTAGTGTTCTGGTACAGTGAACCAAAGTGTGCACAGATGGTCCTTGGTTTTTGTAATTGTCAAAAATTGTTTATTACTGTATGTCATACAACATGCATCTCTTGACAGTTGAAAATGTCTGATTAATTATTAGCACCATTTACTACCATTATCAGTCTGCCTTTGAGTAATAAATTAACCATATTTTACTATAACAGCCCAATAAGTAGACTGCAGTAAGCTGCAAACAAGAGGGATATAGTTTTTGGGCAGTTAACAGGAGTGCAGTTGCAGCACAGAATAATCAGGCTGAAAGTGCGGTATGCATTTAATCAATACATAGATCACCAGAGTTTGTTACAGTGTGATCAGTAGGCAACTACTGCAACTGGCAATTAACTGAAGTCCCCTATCTAGACCCTTTCATTCTGGGAACTAGTACAGCAGAACTTAGATTCTTCATATAGTTAGTTTTCTTACACCCCTTGTGAAGATGACCATTTACAAAGTAACTGGGAGAATATAGAGCAGCAGCAAACAGCTGTGCCGGACTGCTGAGGCACTCAAGCTTTGTGCTGCTGCTTTTATTTCGATGGCTGCTGTTCCTCCAGATCAGCTGTGTGGGACCAGTCATGAGCAGATGAGTGAGGCAGTTGAGCCCACCACAAATTGTGAGTGGCTTCCCTTGATTTGGCAATCCGGTGCAACAGATTTAAATTTAACCACCCAGATAGCTTCTACATCATAACCTGGATCATTCCTATGGCAACAGAACAATTAAGGATTGTGTGTAAACTCTGCCCTAGTAGGGTATATCAGTATAGCAATAATAACGGATCTTTTGTAGTACAGGCAAGGTCCAGTATTGCAAAACTATTAATAGCTTCTGATGGTACCATTTTATTTTTAAAAACCTGAATTACCTCAATTTTAATTCCCAAATATGGGTTGCTTAATGCTTTCTACTCTTTCTACTACCTCCCAGACTGATATCAGGTGTAGGATGATGAGTGTTCATTCAGTCTACAGCCCTGGTGTATTACATTTCAGTATCTTCCTTTTATACAGTTAGCAGCAAAAGTATCTTAATAGTGAAAACTGCCAGCTTTCCAATGGGATAGTAGTATACTGTTTGCTTCTAGCTCTGAATGAGTTCTGTACATTATTTAAACTATACTATGTTTGTAAAACATAGGTGGACTGTTTATGTAAAATTGCTGTTCAGAAGTGTAGTAGGGATCTGAAATGTTAGGAATACTCCCAATATAGGGAAAAAGCTTCCTAATCAAGAGTGCTTACATATGTGCTTAAGGCCACTTTAATTTCACCTTAAGCACCTACATAAGTGCTTTCATGCATAGGGGTGGATTTAGGACACATACATAATCCCTAATCTAAAGAAGGTACTTTGGTTTATGTGCAGTTGCCACCATGACAGAAAGGTACAAAGATTTTATTAATATAACATATACCACAGATGTGATGGTGACATCCACACAATGAAGCAGACTTATCCTGAAGCTGTAAATGGAAGTGCATTTCCTGGTATGAATGGTACATCAATCAAGAACAGCAACTTTAAAAGCATCCCAACTTTTTTGTCTCTGCCACTGTTAAGGTTCTGGAATTGCTGGAGTTAAATCTCTATTTACTTTTCAGAAATAACTGTTGTGCATAGTTTCTACCTGTGTGGCATACATGTCAATTCATTGTTTGGTATTGTGTTCCAAGTAACAGGAATATAGCTGCCAGAATTTGACAGCAAATGGAAAACAGCAAGACCATGCTTTGGCTTTGCGGACCTTATTCTTGCAACAGTAGACAACACCCTATCATGTCCCAAAATTTAGTGGTGCTGGGCTGTATAAATACCTTTTGAAATGTCAGATCTCTGAATTACTTTTTGTGGCAGTATAGGTATGATGGGTGAGGTGGTTTTTACTACAGTAGTTGTAGAAATTGTGAGTTTAAAGAAACTTCCTCACTTTCATAATGTACTCTCAACTCAATTAGAGAAAATGCATGGTATCATGAGACAACTAGAATAGCGAGTGCACTGACTTAGGGAGAGAGTTGGGGAATTACTTTACCACCCTGCCTCCCCCACCTGGCCAGTACCCCTCCTGCATTGTCCAGCAATCTGCAAGGTGGTAAGCACTGTAATAAAAAATCAGTTTTTAAACTTTGGTGCCACTCAAGTCACAAAAATCAATTTACAGTACAAAAACTAAAAATGGTGGTGCCACTCAATTCACAAAAATGAAAAATGATTTATAGAGGGGTGTGTCCAGTCCAAAAAAGCTGAGAACCAATGGGATATGCACTCAGTAAGGTTGTTCACCTGATTGTAGGCATAATTAATAGCTGTTTCAAGAACATTATTTATTTTTCCTCACACCTAATATGAAATTTACTAAAAATTACTCTTCTGGAATTGTAGCTTTAAGGATACGTGGTAGAGAGGACTTCAGAATTCAACAATCCCAAATTCTGGAAAATGCATTCATTCTGACTAATAGAGAGCCCCTACAGAAATGTACTTCTGGAGTATGTTTTGGAGTGCTTAGAACCTGACTTACAAGGAAGTTTTGTAACTCTGTCCTGTTAATTACCGTAATTGTTGTAAGTGTCTCGTATTTTTGGAAAATTTGACCTTAGTCTCATCAGAAGGACTTGTACATAAATAACCTATACGTGAAGCCTATTCATAAGTCTTGTATCTTAAAATGAGGGTATAATTCACTTTAAGTAAATAATTGTGGAAGATATGGATTGCAGTACCATATCGCGAGACTGACAGCGTATTTAGGATTGAAAACAATCCAGCTTGGCCTGTGGGAGCTCAGGACCAGCAGCACACCACAGCTGAGCATTAAAAGAAGCATCCCCAGAGTTTTCCTAACTCTTCTGTTCCATCTACCAAGCCATCCCTGTTTTGTTCCACCACTAAATGTTGTAGCCCTTTACATCACTGTTGGCCATATAAATCAGCAGCAAGGTTAAGTACAGGTGCCTTAGGTACTCTTGGGGGGTGGAGACTTGTTGCCTGTGCCAGGGGACTGAGTTGCAAGTGTGGTGGCCAGGCGAGTGCTGGGGCCCTTGCCCAGAACCCAGAATGTTAGGTGGGTACTTTGACGCGTGGAGTGGAATTAGGCATGGATGAGTATTGGTAATAAATAGATTGTTTACTTATGCCACTGATGTGTGTAGTGTAGGAAGAAGCTGGCTTTGGTTGCAGTTACAAACGAGTTACAAAAGTAGCGAGAGAAATGTAGCAAGAGCCCTTGAAACGAGACGAGACGTTCTGTAAACGGCTTACCGAGTACACAAGGGAGGGGGTACGTCGGGGAAATCGGTGACAGGGAGTCGGTGGGTGATCAGTCCACCAAGTTTACTCCAGGTTGTGTCTGGAGTTCTCCATCGTGGGCAGAAATTGCTTTGATCTTTATATGGTGGATCAGCCAATTGCAAACTGCCAAGTAGGAATAATTTGTAACCAGCCAATGGTGGTGCGTGTGTTTGACTAACGCGACCATTAAGTTGGTGGGAACTTTTTACTGCACCAGAGTTTTTCCACTCTGCCAGGAAATTCCACTGTGCCATAGGCATTCAATTAATGGGTTCTGACATGCCCCCTTGCCGATGGCACAGTTGGAATTAGAGCATATGGAAGTCGTTTAAGTCGTTGTTGTCTCGCTCGGGGCATTCATATGGCAAACGGGTGTATACATAAGCCGATAGCGAAACATGTTTGTTCTTAATTGGATTAAACACCAACCAACGGAAACGCGTATACACATACTAATGAGAGGGAGTAACAGGGTGATAAGGGGTGTTAAGAGGTTTAGAAACCATGAGGATGTATCCCAGCGAAACCAGGCAAAAAGGTCAGATAACCACCCCGTCCGATAACTGAGATTCTATTTGTATCGGTAGCGACTTCTCGAATCATATCATTTGGGTGTTCGGGGTAGTGAGACGTTTGGAATGCTAATACAGCACGTGTCGCAGGACAGATTGAGGTACTGGCATTAGCCTCCTTGTTGAAGAAGTATTGTATCATAGTATCTAGGGTCAGAAGGGGCCTAAAGCAGGCCATCAAGTCTGACCCCCCGCCAATGGCAGGAACGAGTGCCAGGGTCACAGAACCCCAGCCAAGCACCTATCTAATCTATTCTTGAAGGTGCAAGAACAACTTCCCTAGGAAGCTGGTTCCACATGCTAGCCACCCTAACTGTGAAGTAGTGTTTCCTAATGTCCAACCTAAATCTGCTGTTCAGTAACTTGTGACCATTGGTCCTAGTTACCCCTGGTGGTGCCCGGGAAGAAAGAGCCTGCCCTATTTCCTGCTGATCCCCCCTCAGCATTTTATGGGCTGCCACCGGGTCCCCCCTCAGCCCCCGTTTACTAAGGCTAAACAGGTTCAGATCCCTCAGATGCTCCTCGTAAGGCCTATCCTGCTGCCTGCGTATCAGTCTAGTGTCCCTCCTCTGGACCCTTTTGAGGCCATCCACATCCCTCTTGAAGTGTGGCACCCAGAACTGGACACAGTACTCCATCTGCGGCCTGACCAACGCCGCATAAAGGGGGAGAATCACCGCCTTGGAC
>JAGPOW010001296.1:109009486-109057499 GCA_030014935.1 Caiman crocodilus
TTTTTTTTTTTTTTTTTAAACTGCTGCAGGTTTTAGCACAGGTACTCTATAAGCATACTTTTAAGTAGCAGTTTGGCACCTGCTTATGTATAGTACAAAGTACTATGCATGTTATTGGTCCAGAGCCAAAAGGTTCATGATTTACTTTATAAATCAGCACTGCTGAATATGTGTGTATATTCCAGATCAAAGGATCAGCATGCTAATTAGCCCCCCTAATGACTTGAACCCATTGTTCATGAATCCTGGTATCCTCCAGAAATTATATGCTGATGAGACAGAGGGCGACCTGATCTGACTCTACCTCATGGAGGTTGGGACCATACTAATCGTGCACAGCAGGCTGAGATATCGACGGAGCAACAAAGGGGTTCTGGGTGCACTGTTTGGTGATTTTTGCCAGATGTTTAAGAGTCGTGAAAAAAATACGAATCACTGGAAATAGTGGTGGGGAGAAAGGAACAGCTCAGCTGTAAGAGTGAAGAGGAAATCCAAAAGTATGCAGTGTAGTGGCTCACCATGATTTGAAAAAGAGTCAGTGCTGAGAGGGACTGCTATCTGTGGGCATTGCCATAGATCTTACTCAGGTGGGTTGCACTATCCTATTCTTGTGAAAAGTTCTCATCAGCATGTTTGCCCAGTATAGGTCATGTACTTTATAGGCATGCTCAGCATTGACTACATTTAATCAGCTTCATAGTTGGTTTCTGTTATCGACATGCTGTTTTTAGTAGCAGTTCAAAGCCAGACAGTGTATTTAATGCAGTTTTCTTGTATGCAAATATAAGATGAGGGGTTTTTCCACCCATGCTAATTGGGTTGGGTGGAGGGGGATGGAAAAGCCTTCACCTGATTTGAGTAATTATGGTACTTTTGTATAAATTTATGCATTACTCAAATATTAGCCAGTTAAAAAAATACTTGAGTAATTTTAAAATGAACATATCTGGAGCTGTCTAGTATTACACTTCTCAGTATTTAACTAGTATCTCCTGAATATCAGTATATGCCCATTTTTAAACTTAATTTGTTCTTGAACCTAGCATAACTACAGATCACCTGTTTGTTCTTGCAGGCCTAGGCAACAGATCAGTGAAGTTGTTACTGTATATATGCAATACTATTCCTCAAAGCATGAATTCTTTTCAAAATTCTGTACAGTCTTATGTAAATACGTATCTGTTCAAATCAGTTAGGTGGGTGATTGTTTAGTCTTCAGGCTCAAGATCTTGATAAATCTTTATATACGTTCTTGATCTAGAAAACATCTGAAAAAATAGACGGGGTTTTCTCCTTTGTTACAACTAATATATATATATATATTGGATTTGAAATCAAATAGAAAGACTGAAGCTTTATTTATACCTTATTCCTTTTAAACTCAAAAAGAATCCCATAAACAGCTTTGGTTACCCTTTTTTTCTTAACTCATAAGCTTGGACAAGAATTTGCAAGTATAAACCTGTTTTTCCTAGCATTTAAGAGCTTGTCTATACTTGAAAATTAATGTGGGTTAAGGTAGGGTATAAGTTTGAAGTGCTATAGCAAGTGCTGAATTCAGGAATAATTACTATTTATTAGAATTAAACATTACCAACCTTTAAAGTGTGGAGATTTTTTTTTTTTAAACGCACTGTTTTTAGCAGTTAGACCCCAGTAGTTGTCAAACTTCCTAAAGTCACAAAACTCTTTCATATCACTTTTTCTGCCACAGAACCCCTAGCCCTGGCTCCGTGGGCCATGTCAGCTGACACAGAGCCAGGTGACCTGGCTGGCAATGGCAGCATACTGCTTCCCAGCCCGCTCTGCCATTATCCTGTATCTCTTTGCAGAAACCATAATGATTTATCACAAAACCCCAGGGTTCCACAAAACAGTCTGAAGAACACTGAGACAAAGCTGCTTACTTCTATTTACTTCTGAGGTTCAGGAGTCAACGTTAGGGCTGAGATCTAGGGAGTTGACATTACTTCTTTGTTTGCATTCCTTTAAATAAACTTGTTTCTTATAATATAGGAACAAGGAAAAGTCCAACAAAATTTAATGGCACCAAATTAGAAAATGAAAAAGGAAGAGATACTTTTTTTTTCAAAGCAGCATAATAACCTTTGAAAAGTTGATTGCATAAGATATTTTGCATAAATTTGGTATCTTTTATTAAACCAACTCAAATATCGAGTATAATAAAAATACCAGATTTACCCAAATAAGCTTGTCTGCCAATGTCCTTAGGCCAACGTGGCTACAACCTACACCCTTGCATAAGATCCTGTGCTTCTGGGCTCAGTAGAATTCAGAAAAGTGTCTTGGTGTAAAAAGGTTTAGGTTGTAACCGTGTTGGTCTAAGGATATAGGATATATATTGGTGTAAAGAGATGTCTCATTTCCTGAGAGCCTTTTGCCTTCAGATCCTACAGACCAATCTGCTGTGCAGTTTTACACCTGTGAAGCATGTAAAATAAATATGTTTATTCTCCTCATCCCCACAATACTGCTAGTTGGTCATGGCTCATTCAAACTGTTTGTCAGTCATTCTATGGACACATTTGTCAGACGTTGTGCTCTCCCTTGCCACCTACTGGCAGACGAGCAGCACTGCAGCCTGGAATGTGTAAAGGGCTGTGCCATTTTTCTTTTTATCCTGGGGTTTGACTTGAATCAGTTGAGACATGAACGAGGCCTTCTCTACAGCCTGAATGAGAATGTTCAGTTACATTTGATGTGATACAAGTTTTCTGTGTTTTGTTTTGTTTTTAAGAAGAAATAATGTCAGCCAAAAGCCTAGCAAGCGTTACCAGCATACTTCCCTTATTCCCTAACTGGCACTTCTCAGGTTTCTTGCATTTCCTTCTGAAACTATTATTGCTTCTGGAAGAATAGATGGTATGGCACTTTCCGTGTTTGCATCCGAGAGGGTGATTACCAAGTTAGAGGCTTTCCTGTGGTTTTACAACTTAATTAAAGCATAATTGTATCACATCACCTTTACGGACATAAAGTACAACTGTGTTATAAACACTTTCTTTGATTTATCTGGGTTTTTTGTTTTCTTTTGTTTTGTATTCTAATGCTTTTTATAGATTCTGATATATATTATCTGTGTATCTAGGCAGCCTTTTGTAAAAACAAAAAACAGAAATATGTGAAGAGCAGTGCCTTTTGTGATTCACAAATGCTGCAGCGGCAGAATTGGTTGCTTTAATATACCTTTTGTAGCAGAATAAACTGCTAAATCTGATCTAATTTTTCCTTTATTTTTTCCTTATATTTATAAGTGTATATTTCCAGAGATTGTTTCACATTTAAATTGAAAGCAACCTGAAGCAATCATAATATTCAAGTTCAGGTTTGATGCATTCATATCAGTTTAAATTTTAATTTTGAAACCTAATTAAAGACAAATGAAATAGCAACTTTAACTATTTCAGCAGTGAACATATTTTTATAATCAATATGCAGTTACTGAGTTAATTCAGAACAATGAGATATAGAGGCAGACATTTACTGTTTTGAATATTGGCTGCTTGGGTATTTGACTGTCATATACTGAATAGGGGAACAAATATATTAGACCTCTCTGCATTACAGAAGTTTCCTTCAGATTAACTGCAAGAAGATAAAAAGTAGGTTTATCTCCTTGTCTCGGCTAAAGCCCCATGCAGCTTCTGCATGCATAAATCCCAAAATATTCTTGTGCCTTTCCCTATTGTTAACATGTAGCTGCCAACATATTTTTTTATGCGGGGTAAATGTATTTCTATGATAGTTCAGAAATTTGAGAAAGTTAAATGAAAAACTCTTCAAAATTGGAGGTTTGATTTTAAATTACAACAGAATATTGGGTACATTGCTTATTTTGAAACTTAACAAATCTTACAACCGTCCTCTCCCCTGCTTTTAAATTCACTCCAAGTTGCCACATTATCTGTGTGTTGCATAAATTCGGGTGGCCCCAGTTCAGATTTTTTGGTCTAGTATGACAGAATGTACAAAACCCAGGGTAAGAGCATATGAACTGATTTTTTTTTTTGATTTCATTAAAACTTCTTATCTGAAGTGGATAATTGATATATTATTTTACTTCATTTTAAACTTCTCCTCCTGTGCTAACATAATTATATGACTCAATTTGATTGTAAAAATAAAGAGAATTTCAAGTTCTATTTACATGAGTTAGATGGTTTAGCCCAGCAGTGTCCAATTAATTTGGCCCTGCAGGCTTGCATCATCTGGCCTACAAAGTTGGATTTAACTGTGGTGGGATTAATTGCTGCAGTTTCCAAAGCTGTGGCAGCCACTGCTGCTCCCCTTTTCAAATTTCTACCCCTGCTGCTCCAGGATCTGTGAACCCTGGATCCAGCCTGCAGGGCTCCCCACAGGTCTAAAAATATGATGGCTGGGCAAGCAGCTGCAGCATTTAATTACCTTTGTTCCAATCAATTCACACTGCTGCACATGCCACATACTGCAAAATTTCCAGACCTGTTAAAGCCGTGTGGTATGGGTGATGCAGCTTAGTGAGCTGTATTTTGGTCACCTTTCATTTAGCTACTTCTAGTTAATGTTGAAGTAAATTCATTTGGATCAGTTTAGACCAGTAAAAGAAAATATGGATTGTTGGTATCTAAGCTCAGTCTGTGTCAGCTTTGCCAGGATATGTGTCAACATGCTAAAAATAACTTGCAAATAATACCCCCTCCCTCCCATTATTTCTAAGGTCTCTTAATGTAAGCATAGTCAAAGAAAGTGTTGCTCAGTTGGTGTCCTTTCAGGTGTTCAGTAATTATAATGGCAGCGGTAAGCTTATTTTCATGTAAGTCATGTCTGTATTTTGCTAGGGAACCATACCTGTGCCCATTCAAAACACATAGTTTCTTTTGAAGTCTGGTATAGATTTAAAAGTTTTGCCAGTGTAGCTTTTTGGAACAGTGGTGTGCTTTTTTTTATACCATCTTCCCTTCCTGACTGACATAATTATGAGAGCAGAAGACACAGATTGGGTATAAATGTTAATTCTATTCAGGGAACTCTTTTAAAAGCTATAAAGGCTTTTATCTATAGGTATTTTACAGCACTTAGCTGGAAACTATATATACATGGAAAATACTTGTTCTTTCTTCACTTATCCTCAGAATAGCTTAACTGTTTCTGCTGAGTGCTGTTTGACATACAATTTTCCACCAGTATAATTCTTTTTGTTGGGAGTCAGCAGATGCCAGTACACATATTGCACCATCAATAGCTCATTGGGCTTAAGGAGATTTAATAACTCAAGAAAGGTATTCTCCCCAATTTTGTGTTTTGAAGAGTAATAGTGATTCCATAGCTTTGGGGTAGGAACTTCAAATTTCAGACAGTGTCTTGGGATAAGCAAGAGGTGCTTTTTAATGTCACAATAAAAATCTAATGAATTTGTTCAGGCTATAAGCATCTAAAGTGGCCATTTTCATATATATCTAATAGAGATCAAAAAAAGGTCTTAACCATTGGAAGAAAGTGTACTTGAGACCAGGGCTAGACCAGCTGTTCTTTTTCACCTTTTCTGCTAACTGATGTTCATTATGTGCGCTTTATAGTCTGTATTACGGTGCATATGCTGGTGGTCCTGTTTTAAAAGGCGAGGAAGTATAACTTCCACATTTTATAGGTGGGTATATCGATTGTACAAAGTCATTTCTGGTATATTTGGGAATAGAGCTTTGGAGCCAGATTCATAGCACATAAGCAAAGCCTATTGGCAGCAAAGGTGACCTTAAGCTACCTTTTGCTTCTCCAGAAACTTGGGCTACATTTGGAGCAAATATGGCTTCTGGCGGAAGTTCAGGTTCTTGAGATTGCTTTAATTTATGGAAGTATTCAGATATCGTTCCTTCCTTTCTATGATTTACCCCTACATTGAGGGTTAAAAATATGAGAGAGGCTTTGGGCCTCTTTCTGTTCTGAAGGGCTTTGTTGCAAATTGTTGTCTTTATAGACCATTCAGCCACATACAAGGAGCTAGATTCAGTCCTCAGCTCTTCTTTGGTAGACAGATTTTCTTTACTTGTTCTTGAAGTGCTATGCTCTCTGTAACCACTTCCAGAGCAAAAATTGCTCAGTGTGCCACTATTATGGCCTTTTGGGGCAAAGCATTCTCATTTTTCATTTATTTAGTAGAAACAGTAAATGAATCTCCATTTTCTTGGAATAAATTTTTCCTACTTTTTATCAAGCCAGAAATGGATAGAGGGGTAGAGGGGGAACAAAATAAACTTTACAGTATCTTAATTTTTCAAACTATTTACTACAGATTTTTCAAATCTGTTTACTAGTATGAGCTTGTAAAAATGTCTTTAGATTCATTATGGTATAAATTTCCTAGCAAAGATAGCATTAGTTAGGACACTACTAGGTATCCAACACACAGCTCACATTCCCAAATTCTTAACTACTCTGTACTGCGTGTTAATTCCCTTAAAGCCAGTTCTTTCCTTTCTTTTTTCCTGCCCTTGTGGCAAGATATTTAGCAGAGTTTGCAGATTCATTGGAGTCTTGACAGGCCACGCTATGAGCATTTATGCTGTGGCCTCAAACTTCAACCTCTGGACTGTCAACCATGTGCCTTAGTGCCCGCATCACCCCAGCCCCCAATCATGCTTTCTTATTGTAAAAAATATTTTTTATGTTATTTCTTTTTGGGGAACTAGCAATATTTTAAAAGAATGATGACGAGTAAGAATCAATCAGATAGAAGTTGCATCTTTTCATTCTGTATTTTTGTTCTTATGTCAGCAGGACATCTTGTTGGTTTTTGTCAGAGGAAAAAGAAATCCTCTAGACATGTATAGGATGTTGATAGCCAGAACCAATAAACTTTGTGCTGCTTGTTAGGGTCTTTTTTTTTTCATTGGGTTTCTTTGTTAGAAGGTCCTAAAATGAGATCTAAAAGGGAACTTAAAGAGCTCTAGTGCTCTCCTGAGTGGATGAGTAAATGTGTGTTGACAGGCCAGTACATCTTTCCTTCTGCCTAGGTAGGCAGAGGCCATTTTTTAATTTAAAGTAAGGTCAGGGCTGAAGTGTGGTCCCTGACTGACATACTTTTGCGAACAAAATCCTAGTATCACAACGGAATATTTTCTTTTCTGGTAAAATATTTCTAATGTAGATATAGTCAAAGCTTTTCATAGAGAGAAAGGAGACTACAACAGTTACTCAAGGCAGTTGTCTAATTCTGCTCTAGTTATCTCTGTCTCCTTCAGCCAGTGTAGTTGGATATGGAAACATGGAGGACTGTAATTCCAGTGCAGACCTTTCAGTAGAGTAAGTCGTTGTTAAGTGTGCTCTGGCATAGGGATGGGGGCAGGGAATACACTTGCTAGAGGGTCTTCTTGCTGGAATAGAGAGGGCTTTTCAGAATTCTCACACTGGTACTTGGCTTTTCCAGGTCTAATTCAAGATGTCTTATTTCGATTTAAATATAAAATGGTAATTATTGAAATGGTTTCAGAAAAAGGGAACCAAAATATCTGGCTTTTACTTTTTTCTTTATGCCTTTGGAAGTACAAAGGGGAACAAACTTGTGTTCAGATTGACATAAGAACTCTCAACTTTAATGAAATATATATAGTAGTGATGGTGTAACAAGACAGGCATATCATTTGTTTGAGTGCATAAAATTATTAACATGTTAAGCATAAAATACTGTGCAGAAATGTACCAGTATTTATTTATAAACTGGAGATTTGTTGGTTCTCTTTGCCTCCTTTGCTTCAGATACTGTATCCTGACATTTTTTTCCTGAACTTTTGACACGGGGCATCTAGTAATGTTATTTAATAGAAGGACTGAAAGGGTTTTTTAGTTGTGCGCTTGATAGCTTTAGTAATTTAGCCAAGCTGTACCCTTACTTAGCCAGGCAGTCTTTGCATGTATACAGTAGTTTTGACATTTCAGCTTTTAATATGTTAATATGAGTCTTTCCATTGCTGCTCGTACACACGTGCTCCTTCAGTTTCAGTAAACTGCTGATTTTGTTTGGTTTGATTTTGTCTTTATTTTTCTGGCAGTGCTTAATACCACCCCCATTTTGACCCTCTACGCCAAGCACTGTACAAATTTTGCTTAAACTTTGGATCTCCTTCTCACGTGTTTTTTTGGGTTTTTTTTAAAGTCTTATCTGCACTTATCTGGCTGTTTCTATAAATAGGTCATTCCAGTGACTGATTAACATTCGTTTCAGGATTTTTTCTCACATGGGTTTCTGGTGACTTGCTTTTCATTTTTGAATAACCTGAATAATTCCTCCTTTTTTTCTTTTGTTACTATTTCTTTTTTTTCCAGTAGTATCAGTTTTTATCATTATGTATTCAAATCTAGGTAAATTGTATAAATGTTAGTAGAATATTTCTTTAAAGGGATGGTTTGTTCATATTCTCCATAAAGTGCACTTATTTATTTTTCATCTAAGTTAATTATTCTTTTGAACCAGTACTTGGTACAGTTTTATAATGTAAAGTGGTGACAAGATATGGGAGGAAAAAAACAGAGATTGTGATTTACCTGAAGTAGAAGCTCATTAGTTGGACCTGGCTCTGTAGCTTCTGTATAGAGTGGACGCTTCAGTGGGGCTTTTTTGGCGCTTTTATCTAATGCTAATTCGATCAGATACTAGATAAAAGCCAAAAAAGCCCTGCAGAGGTGCCTGATCTATACTAATGTTGGGCAAGCCTCTGTTGGGCATGAGCTGCATTTGCCATAGGGATGTGTAGAGTTTAAAATGCCATTTTTTGTTTGTTTTTTACATCTGTAAACTGCCATAGTGCCCATTGATTTTGTTTTGAAAAGATCCTTTTACTTAGCACAGTTGAAGTTCCCAGTATTTGCAGTCAGAACAGCTTCCTAACTTTACTAATATTAATAATTTTTAAATCTAATATTTCCCACTTTTTTCCATAGTGAGGAATTCTCTATTTCCAGATATCTAAAATTGTAGCTGTCCTGTGATCTGGTTATCACTATTTTTTAATGTTGCCAAAATGGTTCAATAGAATAAAACACGAAGCGTCTCCTTTTGGGGCTGAGTATTTTTCTTGCAGTACTTTCAATTCTTGCTGGTCCAGGAGTTTAGTATTTCAGACCCTCTTTGGCAGATCATGTTTACAGCTAATATTTTTCTAATTGTAAACTCTTCTGCGTTGCTGTTGTCAGCTTCGTAGACCTTCTTTCCAGATAAGTAGTTTAGAAATAATAAGTTATATCCTTGCAGTCGGCTTGTTTACTTCATTCTACGGAACTGGAGTCTTTCTGAATGTTAGAAACTATACAGGATGGTAACTTGTATTTTCATAGGAATACCTTGCTTTATTGTACAATACAGGAGACCCATTGTACAAGTTAAAATTTTATATTCTTTTTTAAAGAGAGAAGATGATGAGGAAATGCAAGCTTTAAAGGAGAAATTAAAATACTGGCAACGGCTACGACATGATCTTGAAAGAGCCCGTTTGTTGATTGAACTTATACGGAAACGTGAAAAATTAAAAAGAGAACAGGTAAATGGACAACTTCAATATTTTTTGAAACTTTGAAAGAAAATTATTTGCTGATGGGTGGCCCTTCTTTCTTAAAAAGATTTTTATACTAGAAATAGATTGTGCTATTTTCTTTTTTCTATTGGTATAAAACAGTACGCAGTAAAAACAGTTTCTTTTTGTAAAATCTGTGTATATTCTGAGGATAGATGGATTTTACCAAAATAAAAAAAATGAAACCCATATCTTGTAAACTAGGAGCAGATCTGATGGGTAGAACGACGTTATTAGAAGGTCCTTAGTAATGGACTGTGCATACAACCCCAAAATAACCTGTATCCTCCTGAGAGGATACATAGGTAGACTTTTAGTTCTCTAGAGGCCCAAGGCAGTCTCTAGAGGCGGCACAGGTCAAAGGTCCTGTCATAAGAAAAATCTTTTGAAAATGTCAAGTGATTTGTGTTTTTTTTGTTCTTGTTCTTAATTCTTAAAGTTTCTTTTAAATATAATTAGGTGTCTCAGAAATGTCTGCGCAATTTGTTATAAGCAATACAGACGTTGATTCACTGTGCTGATACTTGACTTCTTCAAATGTGTCATTACATTAGAACTTTGCATTGCTTCAAATATACAATATTGTAGGTGTCCCGAATGTCTGCTGGTGACGTGCTGTGCACATTACAGCAGCCAACACAGTGAAACTTGTGTGTGCGCATTTTTTGGGAGACTGCATATGGTATTTTCTTGCATATAACCTGCTCCTGTCCAGTTGGTAGAAATTGGGGTGTGCAGTATATGTGCAAAATACAGATCCCAACAGCCTGATGATACAGCTTCAGGGCCATGTGCAGAGTTGATGCACAGGCCGTATCTCGCACGTGGGGCTGACAGCAGGCTTGGGAGCAGGCTCAGCTCTCTAGCTATTGTTACTCACTTACTACAAAGGAAGTATTTTTTGTTGCTTCAGGCTGCCTTTCAAAAATAAGGCATGTGTTATATACAGAGGCATGCTGTATGGGAGACAATATGGTAATTATTATGGCCTTATTGCGTTTACTACATTTCCTACAGTTAAAGGAGGAGACCCAAACATATGAAATAGTTTATTTTAATCTTATAAGCAATTTTTATTTTCTTTACAACTTCCAGTAGGTTGCCCCTGTAGTTCAGTGGTAGAATCCTTGTCTACCCCACAGGAGACCTGGGTTCAATTCCCAGACTTCTGCAACTACAGTTGTGGAAGCACCAAACATCTGGACTTAGTCTGGTCTTTGGATTCTGTTTCAATGGCCTAAAGCAGTGTTTCTCAATCTTTTAAGTAGCAAGTACCCCATGACTTCTGAAAATTTTAATAAGTACCCCAACACTCAATCTTCCAGGGGATTTTATATTTACAGACTAATGTGTGCTGTATGTTGGAAGAAGGGCTGTGTGTGCAATATAGCAGATGTGTGATCTGGTGTGGATAGGGTTTCCACCTTTTATACCAGGGGTGCACAACTCAAGTATGTACCTGGGGTAGAGGTGATGTTGCCCAAAGCTAGGAGGGCTGACCCTAGTGTCGCACAAAGCGTGGCATGCCAAATTCTTACTGGGGAATTTAAAGTGCTGCACAATGTGCAATGCACCATATTTTTTGCTATAGTTTAGAGAAGAAAAGAGGGCATAAGAGAGAGTGTTGACATACCCATGTACCCCCTGCTTGTGTCTCACGTACCCCTGGGGGTACACGTATCAGAGGTTGAGAAACTATGGCTTAAAGGGAGGATGGAAGGTCTGGGCAGCCTCCGCTCCTCCAAAAATTCCTGCCCAGGCATATGTATCAAATGTCTGGGTGGCCCTCATGCATATACCATTATCCAGGAGGATTGATGGTTGCCACCACAACTTACAGTAGAATGAATGCTGTAAACATTTTGAGTTTTATCTTGATTTTCATTATCTATATAATTATTTGTAATTATACAAATGTGTGTGTGTGTGTAAAATTAAAATCAGAATAACATTTAAAAATATTCATAACCTGCATTCTACTGTAAGTTCTAAAGAAAAAAATGGCTTACAAGATCAGAATAATCTATTTCAAATGTTTGGGCCTCCTGTAACTGTAGTAAATACTGCTTTTAATAATTACCATATTTTCTCCCATACAGCATATACATATACAGCAAAAGCTCTATTATCCAGCACCCATGGGAAATGAAGGGTGCTGAAGAACCAAATATGCTGGTTACCTGAGAGGCATCTTTGCCTGGTCAGACAAAGATGCCCCTCATGCTGTGTCCAGCACGTCTGTGTGCCAGGCAACCACGCCACCCCACCCACACCTCTCCTGGCAGCAGTGTGCCGGGGGACAGGGAGGGGTGTCCAGTGCAGGCTGCTTTGCCCTGGACCATGGCCCGAAGTGGGACTTGGCAAATCCATATATATATGTCTATATATCTATTTATAGATATAGAGATAGATCTATGTATCTATAGAGATATCTATCTTGTTGTTTAATGCTTGCTTTTTTTATTCTTACCTTTTTTCCTAAAAAAACCTCCAAAACACCCCCCTCAAAAAAAAAACAACCCAAACCTCAAAGATGTTATAAGTACCATCAAATTAAACATATATTTAAGTGATTTAATAGTAATGCCTCCTTAAGTATTAAAGATTAATTAGAATGTATATCAGATGTTTTTTAAAGAACATGCTAGCATTAAACATTAAAATCTGTCAATATGGTGAAAATGCACACAAAGTTATGACTAAGTGCTGCCAAAAGTAGTATTCTCATTTGGGATCATAATACTTGACTTACAAATATTTCAACATTTCAGCTGAAGAGTGAACACCGTAGAATAGGGGCTTTCAAACTTTTTGTGTCAGTGTACCCCCAGCAGCCAGACACAGAGCAGTGTACCCCTGGTGGCTGAATGCTGGGGGGGGGGGTGACATGTGACTGGATATGGAGTGGCAACAGCTGCTACGTGAGAGCTTCCCCTGGGCGGGTGGCACGCAAGTGCAGGATGGTGCGTGGCAACCAGTTGACAACCCCTGCCATAGAATACTATAGAAATACCATGTCTAAGCATTGTTTTACCTTGATCACTGCAGCAGAAAAAATATTTAGTAGTCCCATCTTTGTCTGAAGTATAATAGTAGAGGTTTATATTTTATTGTTTAGGTCAAGGTTGAGCAAGTTGCTATGGAGCTTCAGCTCACTCCATTCACTGTACTTCTACGATCAGTTTTGGACCAACTGCAAGAAAAGGATTCTGCTCGCATATTTGCTCAGCCAGTGAACCTTAAGGAGGTGTGTGTTTTATATTTCCACAGTCATTCTCATTATATTTATAGGTCTGATTTATTTATTAATTTTTTACTTGGGTGTACTGAGAAACTGAGAATATCACATGGGAAGTTATTTTAGAGTATTGCAGGCTTGAGAAAAAAACAGGAAGATAACATTTTTTCTCGGTAGGGGAATGTGAAAATAATTAGTTTTAAACGTGTATTTTTTTTACCATGCTTCAACATTTTAAATATTGTGTTCAAAAGGGCACCTCTTTTCTTAATTTTCATTTGTTTAAGCATTAAGTCGCTGATACAGTTACTTAGTAAAAATATTTAAAGAAGTATCTTCATCTTTGTATGAGAAATGAATCTTGGAAACTGTACCCTTACTTATTTTGGTAAGGAGTTCAAATTTTTTTAATCAGAAAAATTGGTTTATCACAAGTGCATACAATAAAAATATGATTGAATCCTTCCATAATTCCAAAAATAAAATGTTGGACTTTCATTAATAGTTTTTATGTTCGCTTGTTAGCTGACAGGTGTATATGAAACTATGATTATACACCAAATTCTCTACTTGTAAATATATAAACTCAAATCTAGATTAGGTATAATTATTGGTAATGTAACATTAGCTATTTTAATGCAATTTTACCCTTTTTCCATTTTCTTTATTTTAGGTTCCAGATTATTTGGATCATATTAAACATCCAATGGATTTCTCTACTATGAGGAAACGGTTAGATGCCCAAGGTTATAACAACCTGAATGAATTTGAAGAAGATTTTAATCTCATTATAGACAACTGTATGAAATACAATGCTAAGGATACAATATTCTATAGAGCTGCAGTGCGATTAAGAGATCAAGGAGGTGTTGTTCTGAGGCAAGTTAGGAGAGATGCTGAGGCAGTTGGTTTTAATGATGAAACTGGAATGCACTTACCTGAGCGACCTAAACTAGAGTCACCTCAGCCATTCTCTTGGGAAGATGGTAAGAAATTTCTAAATAGATTAATTTTCAAGAATTATAAATAAACTGTTAGATTAATTTTTATTTTTCAGGTTTTTTTAAATAGTACCTTTATTGCATATGGACTATACTCTCAACACATCTTTAAAGTTATACTTGTTTAGCTTACTGATGAAAAGAACTATTTTTAGCAAATGTTTTTGCAAGTATTAGAAGAAAAATTAGAAGGTTAAATTGTGTTCTATTCTGCCCTACTAGTAATCAAGAGAAAGTGATCTGAATTCTGATTTCTGTATATTGAGAACCTGGACTAGGATGGTGCTTAAGTGTGTGTTGAAATTCAGTGCATGAGTATTTCCACTGAAATATACAATGTACTTAACTAGTAATTTGATGGGACTTTTCACATGTTTAAATTCAAGCATGTGCTTAAGTGCCTTATTGATCATTTGTTGATAGCATTGCATAGAGCTGGTTTTACAGAGGAGAATGTGAGCAAGTTTTGAGTTCTGGGTTTAGCTTGTAGTACTAGCAGCTAAAAAAAAAGTTGTTTTGGCTTGTAAACTGAAGAAGGCATGAAATGTAAGTCAAAAAGAAATAATGACCATTAAGATATCACTTTTATGATCCTAATCATACCCTAGGCTCTTGCAGAAGCAAAATCACTTAATTTCTTTTTTAAAGGGAGGGATTAATAGGACCTCGCTCCTGACCTGCAAAATCCCTGCTATTCCAGTTATGGATCTCTCAAGCGAAAGTGCAAATCAAGAAGCATTGTAGCAGTAGTATAGTAGGAATTTTTGTTGACACTTCTCTACTAGTGACAGTGAAACTACTAAACTTGCTTCAACTTGTGACTCAAGTAGGATTTTATTTTTTAAATTCCAACACAACATGTATTCAGTATTTTCTTTCTCCTAGTAGTTTGTGTGTGTGTGTGTGCGTGCTTGTTTTTGTATTTGTTTTGTTTGGGTTTTATTTTAATTTCATGAGAAACACTAACAAATATTTTAAATTCCACATGTTTTGACTTCAGTGGATAGGTTACTGAATCCTGCTAACAGAGTACACATGTCCTTGGAAGAACAGCTGAGAGAATTGTTAGAAAAACTTGATCTTACCTGTGCAATGAAATCCAGTGGATCAAGGAGCAAACGAGCAAAGCTGTTAAAGAAAGAAATCAGCATTATTCGCAACAAACTAAGTCAGCAACACAACCAACCTCCCCAGATAGAATCAGGTATTGGAAGCTTTGAAGAAGAAAGTGCACCATTAGAACAAGAAGGTGAAGAAGAAGGTAAGATTTTAACCTGTGTTTAAATTGGTAGGGGTATGAACCCCTTCAATTAGACATTCCATAATAGGTCTTGTGAATTTCTATAAAAATGTACAATCTGTTATGATGTCACAAATATTCCTTTTCTAAGAACAAGTTTACTAGACTGTAAACAAAATATAGCTGACACTTGTTCCATAGCATAAAGTTTAACATGTTGACAGCCTACTTTTTGTATGGCTAACTTGATGCAGTGAGATTTTTTTTTCTTTTTTCTTCTTTTTAAGGATTGTAATAAATGCTATAGAAACAAACTTTTAAATAAAATTTTCTCGTACAATTTTTTTGGGGAAATTTACAAGAGTTTAGTATCTTTGAAAAACTAACTTCTAAAGTGGCTACATATGGATTAGGAGCCTAACTTTAATCATTGCTGAAAACTTTGGCCGCTACACCCATCTCTTAACTGCTACTACTTCTGTTTCCGGGACCACCAATCGGTTTCTATGTAACTTACTGTTGGTAGATGTAACCAGAACTAGCATAAAAATCCTTTAACATAATTATGCAATATTGAAATAGTGTAGATTCAATTATCTATAAAACATTTCATGATCCCCAAAAAATATCTGTTCCCACTGAAGCATAAGGCAAAATTTTTATTGACATCCATCAAGCCCAGCTCCTCATAATAGCTAGCTATATACCCAATTTGTATTCTCATGTTGGCATGAAGTTTCACTTTCATCATATTGAATCATTTAAATGAAACTTTTTACATGTACAAAGTAATAGTTTTCACATTAAGAAATATTCATTTAAATCTAGGTATAACAATCAAAGTTGCAGCCAATTGCCTCATTGTACAGGAGAGGTGCATTCTATTCCCCAAAGAGTTAACAGATCAACTTGAAAATGTATTTAACATAAGAGTGTGAAAAACAATAGGAAAGAAAAGTGAGTTTGAGGCAGGGGAGATGCTGGTAATATGATTCTATTATTAGCTGTTGTACCATTTGATTCTTTCGATCATTTGTAAGCTAAAATAAAATCTACCATCCCTACCAGTCCCACCAGGCAGGCATTTGTACAATAGTGTGTGCAGAAGACCATAAGGATGGCCATATGGGCCTCATCCAGACAAGTGTGGATGTGTGGTATGTGATGCCACAGACCCATCTGTAGCACCACAATGCTGCACTTGCAGGTGTTTCCCGCACTGCTTGCTACCTTAAGGCTTCAGTTGGGGGATTGACCCAGGGATCTCCCAGGGTCAAAAACAAACAATGCCTAAAAAAGTGTCATGGTGCACAAAACTGGAGCCTGGCTGTCTAGAGCTATGTTCCAGGTGTCAGCCAGGTTTCCTGCCATGCCTGCAGCTCCGGGAGGCCTTCAGGACCCCACGTAAGGCTGCTGAGTCCAGCACAGTTGCTGGCCCCAGCCTCCCCTATTACACCTGGGGTGCTCTGGCGCATGGCAGGTTATGTGTGGCATGGGTGTTCCCCGGGGACAGGTAGCTATGGCACAAGGTGTGCCACTGCTACTTGTGCCCAGGGAACCAAACGGCCACACTTGTCTAAATGCAGCCATGGAGTCAGACCAAAGATCTTTCTAACCAAGGATCCTGTCTCCAAGAACGGCAAACTATGGATGCTTTAGAGGAAGGGTATTAGAAACAGGGCATGTGCTCTGCCCCCAGTCATGCCTTCCCAGTTGGTTATGGTTAGGCCTGGCACAAAATAAAAAAAAAAAAATGTTTTCTTTTTAACTTATCTAAAATCTGGCTACAATCAGTACTAATTTTTAAGCATTTATTTTGAATTTTTTCGACTGAAATTTTCAGTTCTGTGTGAAATTAAGGGTTTGGAGGGCAGACAATTGTGGAGTATACTGTTAGAAAAAGGTAGCTATATCTGCTTTGGTCTGCTTACATAGTTCTTCCAGTCTCTTAGTACTTTTAGGATCTGCTTAGTTATTTCATAAAGATCTGGTTTCATAAGTTATCCCCCCCTTTTCAAAATTTGAATCCTTTAATTTGAGTATATAATTTCTGTCAGCTAACTAATAACACTAAAAGCAAAAAGAACAGTTTGATTTATATAAGCATGAATCGCAATTTAACCAAAGGTTAACAACTGATAGATAAAAGTTAATATATGTAAATAAAATGCTTACCAGGGAATTTACTCCAGCATTTATTCTATCCCTGAAATAAGTTTTTCTCTTTAAAAAGATACTAACATAATTAAGAAATTAACATTATTCAGAACTGATAAAATAAGTTATAAAAATAATAAAATGTAAGTTTGGTAAATGGTTTTAAATTTAAAATCATTAATAGATAAAATGGGGAAGAGGATTTTTATATTTGTAATGTTTCCAGGTGCAGCAGATTCGCCCTTATTTATTCTGTTTTAGGTTTTTGTTTACACAAAGAACCCTGTCCTAAATTCCTTTAAGCTATATTACCAAAATAACTTAATAATTTTATGATTTTGTGCTTTGTGAATTAAGTCCTTTCCTTGGACACTTACATCTGTACTTAAATACAGTGTCCTCTTTTTAACAGTAATCTGTTTTTAAATCTGTGAAACATTTTAAAAACATTGGCTTTCAAATACAGCATGTGTATTTGATTCTTATTCTGGACTTCCGGTTGATATAAATTCATAACGCAAGTGCCAGATTTCACCCCTTGAGAATTTAATTACAGTTGAGCTTCTGTTTTCACACTTCAGGTGTTTACAGTATTACTTCCTGTGATTGTGAGTCTCACAGGGCAGAGACACCTTTCTTCATGTTTTGAAAACACCTTGTGCATAGTTGCATAGTTTTTTTGAAAATTGGGAGGGGAGGGGGTTCTGTTTTAAAGTACTGGCTTATGAATATTTTTCAGGATTTCTGAAATGCTGTAGGGTAGATATTCCTCCCCACCCCTTTGCATCTTGGGGTGAAGAGCCTTTTATGCTGCTTATTTTATCAATGCCCCCACAATACATCTTTCACCATTTCCCAGTGAAATTGTCACAAAAAAAATCAATTGATTATGGGGGTGTATAGAGGGAAAATAAAACTTGGTAGAGGGATGGTTTTTCTGATTTCTCCTGCTTAGTTTGTAAAGGTGTGTTTATGAAGTATTTGCAAATACATTATTAGCTTTTTAAAATAAAACTGATAGTCATAACTGTAAATCATCTTTGCAGAACTTACCTGTTTGTAAATTTGGTAACATGATGTAGCCCACTGTTATCATTAATTCTGATAGGTCAAGCTACAAATGCAGGGTTTTTTTTAAATGCTTATCTGATTAAATTGGCTTAAACAGGTAAGATGATTATTAAATTAAATGCATGTTATTCACCATTTAATGATAATAGAGATGTACTTTCATTAAGAGATACAAATCATCTGCTACCCTAATTTTATGTAAAATGTCTCATACTTGAATATGAGATTATGGAAATTATTTTAGATATAAGTTATGAAACTAACATCAATGTGTATAAAGCAAAACATATCTATCCAGGTTTAAATTGTTAATATCAATTCTAAACATCTATATTGTTCTATCAGTGCTACAACCCCAGTGTAAAAGTAGGCACTACTAACTAGGATAGGGTGTTGCTGGCCAAACGTTTATGTATTAAAAATGTTATGCTTTGTTTCCAAGCAACAGTTTGTTCGGTGGGCTGCACATTTATAGTAAGTTTTATAATAGATTTTATAACTACCAGCTTTCAAAAATCACACTCTATTTATAATTTTTTCAGGAGATAAATCTCCCCCTAAACTTGAACCATCAGATGCATTACCTCTTCCTTCAAACTTGGAGACTAATTCAGAACCACCAACCCTCAAACCAGTAGAACTCAATCCAGAGCAGAGTAAGCTTTACAAAAGAGTAAAATTTGATAATGAATTATATAGTACTTCCATTCAGAAAGAAATAAATGGACACACTCCAGAACACTTACTTGACAGTAATCTCAATGAGTCGACTGTTTCTGCTGTAGCTGAGTCATCAACTGATGTAAACAGACGTACATCTGTTCTCTTCTGCAAATCGAAAAGTATAAGCCCCCAAAAGTCTGCAAAGAACACTGAAACCCAGCCAACTTCTCCACAGCTAGGGACCAAAACCTTTTTGTCTGTAGTCCTTCCAAGGTTGGAGACACTTCTGCAGCCAAGGAAAAGATCAAGGAGTGCATGTGGAGATTCTGAGGTTGATGATGAGTCCCCTGTAAAGCGCTTGGATACAGGTAAATATAAACTTTGTTTCAGTGGACAGACATTTTGGAAGACAAGGCATAGCTTTAATTGATATTCCTTTAAAATATTTATCTTTTAAATTTCAGCTATACCCTCATAGCTGAATAACCAAGTGCAGTTTTGATCTAGAACACTTTCTTTGCTTTTGTGACAGCTCTTTATAGATGGACTTAGGATGAAACTTGCTTCATTTCTCTCTCTCTTATCATTGTCGCATACCTGAGTCTTTATCTGAAACATCCCAATTTGTTTCCTCCTTAGTTACTGTTATCTGCTTTTTGCTCCCTACTTGGATGTAACTTCCTGTGAAAAGATTCCTAATAAATCTGCAATAACTGTCATTTATGGGGCTATGCACTGACCCCTTATCAAAGCTCTGAAAATATTAAATATCCATAATATATCTCTTTACTGAGCATTCATTTTCAACCAAAGATCTTTTTTAGAAAGCAGTAAAGATATATATAATTACGATACTTATGATACTCATTCTACTATGAGTATTAAAACCTTAAAGTATAATTGTTTTTACTGTAGATATGCCGTTTTATTTTAAAAATAGGTATATAATATATAATGTGGGTATATAAGGTAAAGACTCTATTTTGTCTTAATGTTGTCTGAGGTAGATTTTTTTTTAATTTAGTCTATCCGTCAAGTGCAAATGTGAGAGTTCCTTATGTTGCTTCTTGATGTGATTAACTCTCAGTAGTGCTTGGGTATTAAGGAAGAGAGATTTTAATATATATTCATAGCTTGTTTATATTAAGTATACTTTCTTAATATCACACTAGTTTATACTGTTTCTCTATATTCTCTTTTCTTTATCATAACTTAATTTTTAAAGACTGTATGAAAATGTTTAGTTCTTTAGCTCCAACTAAAGGATATGGGAGTTGCATTAATAACTTGTGTATTGTGAAATTTTGCTTTTAAAGTGTTTCTTTTAATTGTCAAATCAGATAGAGCAATATCCATTGCAAAAAAAAAAAACCCCACAAGTAGAAAAATACAAAAAACAAGTTTCTTAAGATTTTTTTTCTTTTTAACGAACGCTTTTCTAGACATGCTTGGAATCAATACTGGCATTTGATTTGGTATTTTAAGGAAGATGCATAAATTAAATATGTATATCTGGAGAGCTGTAGCTATTTAGTGAATAGTAAATATTTTCTTCTACCAATTCTTCTAATAAGTAATTTATTATAGTTGTGCTATAAATGAACTAAGCATTGATTTCATACAATGTTACATATCTACACATTTTCCATAAACAATTTTAAAAACAAATGTCACTGTGTTTAACTTATATCCATCTTTTATCAGTATTTATGTAAAGGATGAAAACACCATGTCATATTTAATTCTGGTAATCTGTTTTGAATTCCTATTCAGACAGAAAGGCTAAAATCTTTTTTTTGTTGAAGACCATTGCAAAATTTTAGTCGACATCACCTTCCAGTTTTCACGTTATATATTTTGAGTCTTTTATTTTGAGTCTTTAAAAATTACATTTTTGGGGGAGGGATTATGGCAGGGGTGCTCTTTCAAATTGGTTCATTTTGTTGCTTCCCCCCTCATGCAAGTGTCTAAAATAAAGAAAATTGACTGGAATGATCACACATTTTCAGATTCTTTTTTTTAATTTTCACTTATTTGACATTCTGCATGATGGATAATTGTGACTTGTTAAGAACAGACTTTCATCGTGACTGGAAATGATTCCTCTAAAATAAAAAATGAAATAATGTCAGATTTTTGATCAACAAATTATATACACAACAGTACACACTGCAGATATGTAATACTCATTTCTATGTTGTATTCATATCATTTAGATGTACTGACATTGCCCTGCTTATATATTCAAATTTTGAATTTGGAAGCTTTTCACTTAATTTTGAATATTGCTGACTAAAGGGTCCAATCTCATTTGTTAAACATCTTCAACTATAACAGATTTGCCTGCCAATCAAAGCCTGATTCTGCAGCTCTTGTTCCCATTTGGTATAGCTCATTTTTCCATTTTACAATGGAAAATATGTTTACTTTGGTGCATGTTTTATAATTGCCATATAAAATATAAAAAGAGTTTTATTTTCCAAGTTGCTGCTGGCTTAATAGTGTTTTTAATTTTCAAGCCTTCACTTTTCACGTTAACTTGGTTAAGAGATCAGTTTGTAGTTTGCCGCCATGGGTCGTGATTCTGCGCAGAGGTAGGTTTGTTTGTTTAGACAATTAATGGTTTTGTAAAAAAAACAAATTAAATGGAATTCTGGTTTCCTTTGAAGTTACAGAACATAAGGGTGGTATTCTGTTTCCACTTGGTTGTCCAGATTTACATTCTGTTTCCATTTGGTTGTCTTGGTTGCGATATGGATCAGTGTCAATGTAGGTAACCCACTAGAAATAGAATGTCACTAAATTTCTAGGCTCATAAAATTGTCAGTGTTCAGATTTAGCAACATTAATTAGAATTGCTTGTATTCAAAAGACCATGCTTGTATCTGATTCACACCTTGAAGGACTGGTAGCAGTAGGCAAGTATTAAAAGGTGTGCTCTGGTCTTTCTAGGCATCATGTCAATTGGAAGACTAACATTCATTTTTCACTTTCATTCATATTACTATTAAATATATTTGATTCATATTGTAAGATTAGAGTGAGTCTTTAGCAAAAAAAAATGAAACCCTCCTACCTTTGGTTTGCGAGCAGTTAACATTTGGCCCGTGGGCTCCTGTCTGGCTGCCACTTTTTTTGCATTGTTTCTGCTGCTGCTGTGGTAGCCAGGGCCACTAGGGCAGGGTAGCATGTCAAGAGGGGTCCCAGCGAGTACTCTGCATGCAGGGTGAGTGAGGGGGCCATGCACTGCTCATGTTGCTGGAGATGGGGGGACAACTCATATCCCTGTGCAGCAAAGATCCTGGGGAACCAATGTGGCCTGGGCCCAGCAATCAGTGTAGCACGTGGCTTCTAGATACTGAAGTTGGATAACTTTGTATCAGCTACTCAAGGCTTTAGGAGCTAGAAGGATAGATAAATGGTTGAGTGGCTAACACACATTTTTGCTGCCAAAACCTTAGTTTGGCTTACCTGATGCCAGCTCTTTTTCTTGGTGTGTGATTCGTTGCCTTCATACATAAACATCTTGATATCCCCCCTACCCCTTTCATACTCTGTTCTTCATTTCTTGTCCCTGAATTTCTCTTTACCATTGGATCATCTTCAAAAATCTTTTTTAAACCTCACTTTTTAATCCTCTTATTTGAGAACATTCATTTAAAAAAAAAATTTTTTTATCAAAACCATAACCACATCTTTCCCTTCCCTTTCTTTCCCTTTCTCATTTTTCCTTTTGCCTCATGTTTTTCACCTCTTAATATTTTATCTGTCATACACAGCTTAGAATGTATTTCTTGACGCAGGCCCTGACGCAACATTTTTTTCTGGCCTGACCTCTGATGAGCACTTCAGCTTCAAAGTGCTTTAGTGCTGTATTGACATGCATCCAGCCCCTACTAGAGCACTTCAGAATTGCTGCAGTGCTGTGCAGCAGCTGTGCTCTCCCCCCAGAGGGCATGATGGAAGGTTGCTCAGTCTTCCACTATCCCTCTGTGCTTTGCTTTTCACCCCTCTCCTTCTTAATAGGGGGATGGAGGTGTAAAGGGTTGTGGGACAGACAGGGAACTCTGTCCTGCGTTATCTGTTCTCAAGAGACATGCAAGGGATCCTTTATTTCAGGGGCTGGAGGCAGGAGAGCACCAGAATGGCAGCAGGGGTCTGTTCTTAGCGTAGGCTCATCTGAACTGGTAGCTCCAGACAGGTGTCTCCTCATCAGCTTCGTTTTCCCGTTATCCCTGCTCTGCAGCCAACATCTACTATGTTAACCATTTTATGCTGCCTACCACCCCACGCCTTTTCTTCTGTAGTCACCACAACTCCTTTCCCAGGCCCTGTTCTCATAGTATCATAGTATCTAGGGTCAGAAGGGGCCTAGAGCAGGCCATCTAGTCTGACCCCCCTGCCAATGGCAGGAACAAGTGCTGGGGTCACAGGACCTCAGCCAGGTAACATGGCATAACACTTAAAACATGTTTTCCTACCATTTTAAAACTTGCCCCCTCTCCTTTGAAATTGTTACCTAAGATGGAGTATTTTTAAAGGTTTGTTGACTTTTAGCACTTAGAACTTGAGTGAGCATTTTCATAAATCAGTGTAATATTCAGTATTTTGTAATAAGAAACAGTTTGTGTTTCTTGACGTCATGGGTTATGTTCAGACTTGACCGACATAGTTTGTCTAATTTCTTGATTAAAATTAATCTTAGTAATACTAAAATACTATGATCATCTTGGTAAAGTTAACTGTGACATTTTTTGATGCGTGTTTTCATTCTTTGTGATAAAAATTAAATGCAAAGGGAATTCAGAAGTGGTGTTTTCTTGTCAAAGTATCGAAAGTGGTGAATTGTAAAGTGGTACATAAGGCTCATGAATTGGGGATATGCTGTCACAGTTAGATCCAAAATACCTTCCTTTTCAAGGCCTACTACAAATGTTCCACCTTTAATTTGCAAACTTTTACAACCCTCTGCAGTTTCATACTTCTAAGACTATGGGTCAGATGTGTAACATACCACTGAAGATACCAAAATCAGAGTTTTATATCTGAGTTATTGTGTTGGCTATAGATTAGTTTTATAAATCATGCTTGCTTAATAAATTTGAGAAGTATGTATACATGGTCTGAGTTTTTCAAATTGAATTTGATAGCATAAATCTTAGTCATGCTCATGTTTGCAACCTGAGTATGCATACCTGTTTATGTAAAACACATGAGAGGTGGGGTTGTGTGGCATAGCTTAAATTTATATCAAGGTTTCAGTGGTGTTCTTCCATAGGTGTACAGGGCTGCCATATTCACATTTATTTAGATTGTCTTGCTGGTATTCAACTCCCTAATCCATTTCCACCAAGATTACTTGAAATGCTTCTTTTACATGAAGAGCCTGCCAGGAAATCTTGATTTCCGTCTCCCCTGAAATGTGAATATCTCTCAACAAAAGATTGTATTGCTCACTTGTGGAGACCTCAGCAAGGCAATTTGTGACGTACACTGTGTACCTTTTTTAATTGCCTCATAGCATACTGCCATACAGCTACTGCATTCCTTTTTTTTTTTTAAACAGCTTGCCATGTGTTTCCTTCTTTTCCTCACAAAACATGATATATTTATCTGAAATGGAGAAGGCAACATCTTCAGTCCTTAAACGTCACATTATCTAACCTGCAGGGTTTGGGTATCCGCAATAACAGCTTTCTTTTGACACATACATCATTTATTTCTAGTTTGTAAGTGTGTGAGGCACTTTTTAAGCCATAACTGATACTGTATATTTAAAAAGGTTCTAAAATCCTTCTCTTTTATAGTTTCTTGTCCTAGTCTAAGTTCAAATTTATAGTTAGGAAGGAATACATTTTAAGATGGAGGATGATGCAAGATTCAACTGGACACATACAGAATTTAGGAAAGGGAGGGGTGTGGCACTCCATGGCAGAGAGCAATACACATCTTCTGCCAGCAAAATGGGATCAAAGGAGGGACAGGCTGAAGTGCTCTAGGTCAACATACAAGAGAGTCATGGGGAGAGGGATTTAGCATTGGGGGTCTACTACAGACCCCCCAGCCAAGGGGAAGAGCTGAACTGGGAATTTTTGAGCCAGCTTGCAGAGCCACTTAAGGCAAGGGATGTAGTTGTCATGGGTGATCTAAATTACCCGGACATCTGCTAGGAGGAGCAGTCAGCCAGGTCGGACCGTTCCAGGACATTCCTAGCTGAGATACAGGACCTCCACTTAACCCAGGAGGTGCACAGTCCCATCGGAGGAAGTGCCCTGTTGGACCTGGTCCTGGCCACAGGCGATGATCTGGTAAAGGGGCTCCAGGTCCTTGATCACCTGGGTGACAGGGATCATCGCTTGCTGGAATTCATCATCCAGCGCAAGGTGTCAAGGGCCTGCAGCAAGGCGGTAGCCCTAGACTTCAAGAGGGCCAACTTCAGTAAGTTGAGGTGATTAGTGGAAGAGGTGCTGGGGTTCTCGAGGGGAGGGGAACTCGAGATGAGTGGTTGTTACTTAAGGAGAGGATACTCAGGGCCCAAGGGGTGATGATCCCAATAAGAAGCGGGGTGGGGGCAAGAGTGTCTGAAAGCCTCTCTGTCTCACCAAGGACGTCTGGAAATGCCTGGTTGCCAAAAAGGTGGCGTACACCTGGTGGAAGTGGGGGGCTATCTCCAAAGAAGAGTATACCTCTACTGCTCGGGCCTGTAGTCAGGCTGTTAGGAAAGCTAAGGTGGACATAGAACTAGGACTAGTGTCCAAGATCAAAGATAATAAAAAGACCTTTTTCAAATATATAGGGAGGATGAAGAAGGCGCCGGGAAATGTGGGGCCCCTGCAAGATGCACTGGACAATCTGGTAGTTGCGCCAGAGGAGAAGGCAGACTGCTTTAACAAATTCTTTACCTCCGTTTTCTCGTGCAAGGACCAGGACTCCCCCACCATGTTTCAAGATGGACTCGAGGGGAACGCCTCACGACCTAAGGTTGAGGAGGACCGGGTTAGAGTGCTTCAGGAGGGGCTGGACATGTTCAAGTCAGCAGGTCCAGATGTTCTCCACCCCAGGGTGTTGAGAGAGTTAGCAGGGGTTATTGCTGGGCACTTGGCACAGCTTTACGAGCGCTTGTGGTGCTTGGGCCAGGTGCCAGATGATTGGAAGATAGCCAATGTGGTCTCCATCTCTAAGAAAGGGAGGACCTGAACAACTATAGGCCCGTCAGTCTTACCTCAATCCTGGGGAAACTCTGAGAAGATCATCAGGGAGCACATCTGTGATGGGCCGGCATCGGGGATGATGCTCAAGGGCAACCAGCACGGTTTCATTAGAGGCAGGTCATGTCAGACCAACCGGCTTGCCTTTTATGATCAGGTCACAAAAGCGCTGGATGCAGGCATCACCGTGGATGTAGTCTTTCTGGACTTCAGCAAGGCCTTTGACACTGTCTCCCACCCCATGCTCATTTAAAAAAAACTAGGCGACTGTGGCATCGATGCCTACACAGTCAGATGGATTGCTATTTGGCTGAAGGGTCAGACTCAGAGGGTGGTGGTGAATGGGTCATATTCGATGTGGGGGGAAGTAGGCAGCGGAGTCCCCCAGGTCTCGGTCCATGAGCCTGTTCAATTTCTTTATCAGCAATTTGGACAACAGGGTGGAAAGCAGCCTGTTCAAATTTTCTGATGATATCAAAATTTGGGGTGAGGTGGGCTTGCTAGTAGGGAGGGAAAGACCATAGAAATACCTGGATAGGTTGCAGGGGTGGGCTAACAAAAACAGGATGCGTTTCAATACAGACAAGTGCTGAATGCTGCACTTGGGCACTAGTAACCAGAAGCGCACTTATAAGATGGGAACCTCCCTTCTTGAGAGCATGGAGGCAGAAAGGGATCTTGAAGTAATCATTGACTCCACGATGATCATGGTCCCACAATGCAAGATCACAGTTGGCAGGGCTAACTGGACCCTATCATGCGTCCACAGGTGCATCTCAAGTAGGGCCAAGGAGGTGATCCTTCCCCTCTATGTGACACTGATCAGGCCACAACTGGAGTACTGTGTCTAGTTCTGGGCACCCCACTTCAAGAGAGATCTGGACATCATAGGGCCACCTGCATGATCCGGGGACAGCAGGGCAGACCCTACAATGAGAGGCTATGGGACCTGAACTTGTTCAGCCTTCACAAGAGAAGGCTGAGGGGGAACTGGTGGCCGTCTGTAAATTCAGTAGGGAGAACCAGAAGGGGTTGGGGGAGACCTTGTTTCCCCTAGCGCCCCCCGGGATAACAAGGAATAATGGCCACAAGTTGTTGGAGAGTGGGTTTAGATTAAACATCTGTAGGAACTATTTCACAGTTAGGGCGGCTAGGATCTGGAACCAGCTTCCAAGGGAAGTGGTACTGGCTCCTACCCTGGGGGTCTTTAAGAAGTGGCACGATGCCTACCTGGCTGGGGTCACTTGAGCCCAGTTTCCCTCCTGCCCAGGCAGGGGGGTTGGACTTGAAGATCTACAAGGTCCCTTCTGACCCTACTTCTGTGATTCTATGAGAATGACTCAGTAGGCTTCAATACTGCAGCAAAGGATATGGAGAGTTATAGTACATCACAAGATTTATATGAATCGATTACGTAATATATTTTAAAAATGCTAATAGTACACTGACATGTGGCAACAGGATTATTACATGTATTTTTGGGACACCATTACACTATTGTATTCAGGTCTAATGAACCCTTACCTGTAGTTGAGAGGTGGTAAGCTTTGTTAGTCTCAGGCCAGGCAAGTAGTTCAATGTGGTATGGCACTATAAAGACGTAACTGATTGTGAGGCAGGAGCTTTCTTAGATAACAATCATCAGATATTCTGAATGGAAGGGAAGAACAAAAGGGTTTTGTATAGTAGAGAAATGGAGAGGAGGAAAGGACACTATTAATAGAGGTAAAAAATGAGTTAATTAAATCAGTTGAAATGAACAAGTCAGCACCTTGGGTATAGTGTAGTTAACAGTCCAAGTAATTGGATAAGAATCCTGTTGTGACTAGGTGCATCGATAGATCGGCACCAATATAAAGAAAATTGTCTGTATCCGTCCAATGTGACTGATTAATTTGTATGATAAATGTCCGTGTGTGTGCACAGCTGCAGCTGCAGCACAGCACACAGGCAGCCAGGAGCACTGCCAGCAGTGTGGAGAGCTGCCTGCAGCTGCTAAGTCTGTCATGGTGCAAGGGAAGGGGAAGGAAAGGGGTGTTGGGGTATAAATCAAGGCCCCCTCAGTGAGGGAGGAAGTGAGGCTGGGGCAGGTGCCCAGCCAGTGTGGGAGGGGCGCAGGACAGAGCCACAAGTGGCTTGTCCAAGGGGCAGGGAGAGCATGTGCCCCCCAGATCTGTGTGCTACTGCATGGGCTGCAGTTGTGGGCTTGGGCTGGGGTGGTCGCAGGGCAGAGCTGCAGCTCATCTGAGGGGCATGGGAAGCGGGGGCAGCTCCTGGTGGCTTCCACTGCTCGTCTGGGAAGGCATGGGGGGAGAGGGGCCCCCAGATCTGCTCAGCTGGAAAGAGCTCAGCTTAGCCCCAGCCTGCCCTGCACATTGTCCCCCTCCCCATGCTGTCCCAGAAGAGCAGTGGGAGCCACCAGACAAGCACCGGATGAGCCACCCCGCCCCCACTCTTTCCCTGCCTCCCAGGTGAGCTTTAGCCCATCCCACACTGTGCCTTTCTGGGGGAAAACATGCTTGCCCCTTGACCGAGCCACTTGCCGGCTCTGTCCCGCACCCCTCAGCCCTGGCGGGGCAGTGCCTGCTCCATCCCTAGCCTCTCTCATGCCCTCACCATGGGGGCCTTGATCTAGACCCCTCGCACCCTTTCTCTCCTCCATCCCCTTCCACCACAATAGACTTACTAGATGGATGCAGCTCTTCAAGCTGAAGAACTATATCAGAAGTCGGATTGGCATCAGCTGTTATGACTCCTTAACAATAGCTATTGGTATTGACCTCAAAAATCTCTATCAGTGCGTTCCTAGTTGTTTAACAGTGATCTAATGTTTAGCTTATTTCATGTTTTGCAATTTTATGTTCAGGTTAGTTTTTAACATATTGTTTGTTCTTGAAAGAGGTCCTATTTTGAGGTCAGTGATAGAATGTCCAGGGAAGTTTAAAGTGTTCCACTATGGGCTTTTATGTGTTTCTGAACTGATGTTGAATTGTTGCCTGTTCATTTTTTTTTTACATAGGGATTGACCTGTCTGGCCAATATGGATAGCAGAAAGCCACTGTAAGCAGGTCATGGCATTAAAGACATTGGTGGTGGAGCAGGTGAATGAACCCCAGATGTTAAAATTTTATATGGTTTGATCTGGTGATGATGTGGTTTGTGTTGATGAAGGGGCATAGGTGGCATCTGGGTCTGTGGCATGGCCTGGTGGTTTGGTGAAAACAGGAATTAGGTAGTCTGCTGCTGGGGAGATGTTGTTTGAGGTTGGGGGGTTGCCTGTAAGTCAGGCATGCTTATCCCCCCAAAGCTACCTTGAGATGGTCATAATTTTCAAGGAAAGTCTGGAGACCATTAATGATGTGTTTAAGCTGGGGCTGGAGGTGATGATGAGAGAGATTCTGTTCTTGTCTCAGGGTTGGTATAATACGGCCTGCGGGCTGGGTTCAGCCTGCCAGACCATTCTATCCAGCCTGTGGAGCCCCTCTAAAATTTAGACAATTGTTACTGGCTGGTGGCTGCCTGCCTAAAAGCTGATAAGGTGCCAGCAGCAGGAGGAGCTGGTAGCAGGTATCAGCAGCAGCAAGGCCCACCTGCTCTCCCTGCCCCCTTTACCCCCAGCTCCCAACCAGAAGCTTCTTAGCAGAGGCTTCTGGCCTGGAACCATGTGGCTGATCCCTAGCCCTCCCTCTGTCCAAGAGTGGAAACTTGGTTATGAACAGCAAGGGAGAAGACCACTGGTGATTGCCCCACTCCATGGGGCTCACAGGACTCTGGCTGTGTGTCTCCATGTACTGCTCCTGGCTAGAATGTCAGGAGAACCATGTGGAGGCATGGAGCTGGCCCAGGTGGATGGCACAGGACCTCTCATGGCTCCCGGCACTCTAGTGTACCACTGGGCTGGCTCCGTGCCCTGCCCTGTAGGTCCTGACCATGCAGCTGGGAACCACATGCTGCCAGAGCCATCCTGGCAGCACGCAGCTCCTGGCTGCATGGCTGGGACTGCAGGACACAGCACAAGCCAGCCAAGAACTGCAGGGTTTGAACTGGGCTGGGCTAGCTCCATGCTGCATTGTGCGGTCTCGGTTTTGCAGCCAGGAACTGCGGGGGCCAGGTTGGCTTCAGCAGCATACAGTTTCTTGCTGCGTGGCTGGGACTGCAGAATGCAGCAGGAGCCAGCCTGGCCTCTGTGGTTTCTGGCTGGCTCCTGCTGCATCCTGCAGTCTTGGCCATGCAGCTGAGAACCTCTCACTGAAGCTGGCATGAGCTGAGCTGGGTTGGCTCCATGCTGCACCAGGCGAGTCCTGACCTTGCAGCTGGGAACTGCATGGCACAGTACAGAACCAGCCTGGCTGGTCAGTTCCTGGCAGTATGACCTCTTTTCTTCAGCAACAGCCTCCTAGCAAGAAAAGTATATTCTTGATCATATTTCCATGCTGGGTGATCTGTCTGTTTCAAAACACTCCAGAAAAGAACAAGTCTGTTGAGAGGAGACCATCCTGACAGCTTTTGAACTTGCTGGAATTTCATGTTAGAGACTCTAGAAAAGAGGAGGAGCAAGCTATTTATGTGAGGCCCTCGAGAGGGAGATTAGAAGTTTTTCATATGAGCTGCTTAACTCCTGGTTTTGCTTATATTAAGTTCCTTCACAAAAATGTATTTAATGTTCATAAAGTTTCATTGTCTCCTCCAGGAAAGGAAGCATCTTCAAGGAAGCACTAGAAAGCACTTGCAGAATAAAATCAATCCATGTCCCAGAAGAAAGATTTCTTATCGCAAACTAGAAGTTTTGAAGATGGAGTTTTTTTAAATATATTCTGCAACTGTTTTCTAATGCTTCCTTGAAGACATGTTTCCTTTACTGGAGGAGACGATGAAACTTTATGAACATTAAGTAAATTTCACTCATTAAATATATATTTCACTCTTACAATTGTAACACTCAGAAAAGATTTATTATGCATCTGGTGAAATCTGGAGTTGAAGTAAAGCAGAAGAATAAATTAACAGGTACAAGTACAGGAATCATTTTACTTTTCCAGGAATGTTTCCTAGGTGGTTCAGAAAACCTTGGGCAATTGTTGTCACATCAATTAGGAAATCTTAATTCACTTTTTTTTTTTTTTTTTTACCCTAATCCTGTTTCTCCATTCCTCTGGAATAACTTAAAAGCTTATGCTTCAAGTTATGCATTAAAATTCATAGTTTGTTAGATGAAAAATATTAATATTTGTGAAATGGCACTTGAGGATGTCTTCTATTCCCTTGGAAGAAGTAAGCCTACTGCTTACAAAAACATATTCTATGAATCTTTGATGTAGTTAGTCTACAAAGTACAAATCTACTTTGCCATGTCCATTGCCTCACTAGTACATCTAGCAAATTTATTTGTGAGCAGACATCCGATTGAATGTGGGTGTAATGATAAATACTGGAAGTATTTTATATTTACAGTACTGAGGGCATTCATTCAGGGCATCAGCCTGCTTTCCTTCAACTTATGATCCTTCATTTTCTTCCATGTTATAGTAGCCTCTCATGTCAAGTTGAGTCCAATTTGTCAGCACAGGAAAATCACAAGAGGAAGCTGTTGTAACAAGCTGGGATGAGGAGGGTTTTTGCTTCTTTTTTTGCGGGGTGGGGAAACATTAATGGGCCAGTGATGAACTAGCAGAAGAGCATCTTTATTCCTTGCTAAAGAACTGCTACTTCATAGTGTTTCTAATTGTACTTGTTGCTGGGGATGCTGAATCAAACCTATGGGCAGCAATGGAATGGACTGACTGCTAGGAGAGGTCAAACCTATTCCCGCAGTGTTTTATACCAACACCAAACGAGTCCCACATTTGGCACTACCTTAACAGAGATGCATGAGTCAAGCCGAACATACTGACATCTGGATATGGATGCTTCAGAACAACATTTCACAAGATGAACATCATGGACACATTAATGAATGTGGTGTCCAACAAATTGCACAGCACTTAATCAAATTCTGCAATCTTTAGAAATGCATACATGGGGCATATGGAATCTGCACATAGAGTGATACCAGAAAGTGGCTACTAGATTTGGCAGTTGATATCTGAACCCATAGGAGAGAGAAATAAAGAACTGATCAATACTGTCAAGTGTCAGGCTGACACAAAAGGTTCAAAGTGGGTGCATCTACATGAGATGCTTTACTGTGCAGCAGACTTCTTAACCTGCTTCGCAATGAAGTGTCACCATCTGTATGTTCACGGCACTTAGGGTACAGTAGATTAATTTACTGTGCTGTCAGATAGTCCCATGATTGCAGGTAAGTAAATAGATGAAAAAACTGGAACCAAAAAGAAAGTGATGTTCTTTTGCAGGTGTATTCTGTGCCTTGTCATTCTGTGCTGCCAAGTACACTGTCAGCTTAAAAATTGATCTTGTTTTATAAATGAATAGGAGGTAGTTTCAAGTGCCTTACCGAGCACTCTTCAACCAATGTGTTTTTTATAATTCTATGGGTTTAAAATGGTGGTTCTTCCCTTCCCCCCCGCCCCAAATTCTGTGCCCCGTGATACTGTGGAAAACATTTGCCCAAAGATACTTCCTCTCTGTAGTTAATTTTAAAAACCTAAAATAACAGGTTGTCAAATGCAGAGTAATTTAAAGAACTAGTTTTATTGGAGAATAAAAGAGAAGGGTCATGGGTTATTCTAGTGTCTTAAGCTGGTCTATCAAGCTGCTTTATTCTAAACTGGTACTTTTTCACTGCTAGAACTAGTCGAGTACAAATTCTAGCTTCAGAAAGCCTAGCTTTCAAAGCCTGTATTCAGATTGTAGATAATATTCTGCTATTAAAAGTTCTGTTCTCCATGTTGGATAAAATACATGTACTTAGCCAAAAAAGATTTTGGATCTGAAAGAAAAAACGTCCTGCAGATTCTTCTGATTAGGTTTCTTTGTCAATTGATTGGAAATATAGGTTGATAACACTGTCACCCCTCTTTAATTTAAGTATTATCCCTTTATCCATGCACTAAATCCCTTTATCCATGCACCTTAAAGTACTGAATTTAGTTTAATTTCTAACCAGTCAAGAGAAGTTTCTTTTTGAAGTCTGTCCTTGTACTCGGGCAATGCATAGGGGGTACATGTGCACCCCCCTGAGAGTGTCAGCGCACTCTTGTCAGGCCACACTCCCTATTTAGCCAGCGGGCGGGGGGACAGGCAGGAGCACCAGTGCACCCCCTGCAAGTACTGGCGGGGAGCAGGTCCGCCATCAAAAGGGACCACACTGCTTCCAGAAGTAGCCGCAGGAGTTCCAGAAGAAGTTGCTGACTCAGTAGGTACTGGACACCCATGCATGTACTGATGGCCCAATAATTAAAGTAGCTTGAATGATTACTTTCTGTTCTTACTCATTTTGAGTACTGCATTTTCCCACAACAAATAATACGTGTTCCTACGCTGAAGAAAGCAAGGT
Source organism: Caiman crocodilus (assembly GCA_030014935.1). Taxonomy (NCBI): domain Eukaryota; kingdom Metazoa; phylum Chordata; order Crocodylia; family Alligatoridae; genus Caiman; species Caiman crocodilus. Next base: position 109,043,084 of record JAGPOW010001296.1, read on the forward strand.
GAGCAGGGATTTAAGAGAACAGTTGTAGGCAGGAACTGTCAACTATAATGCTGTGGGTCTGAGGAAGGTCATTAAACAGACCCTTATGAGGTTTCATTGCAGCATGCACATCATTGTTCAGAATAGAAGATCAGCTGTCAGGGCTCATATCTGAAAAGCCTATAAAAGATAACTGTCTGCTTCAAGGAAATTAGTTTATTAAAGTCAATCTAACATTTTATCTGGAGAAAATAAACTGTGGGCACATCTATATATACAATTAATGTGCAGCAGTAAACTCTGGAGCGTATCACACCAGAGTCTATAGCTCCTGGGCTCCACATTCAAACGTGTACCGGAAACTGCAGCATGTTGAGCTGAGTTGGAGGAGCCCCTGCTGGCAGGAGGTGCCCTGGGCAGTCAGCTTGCCAGCCCAGGGCTTCTCTCAGCATGCTGTAGAGGGACTGGCTGGGGTATGAGGTCACTTCAGTGCAAGGCTAGCCAGTGGGCAGCCCCTGCACTGAAACAGACTCGGGCCCTGGCTAGTCCTGCCAGCATCTACATGTGCATTGCTGCAGAGTGAAAAAAACTTTCACCATAGGGTAGTATTTATGTTTACAAGTACTAACCTATGGTAGAGTTAATTAGTTTACTTCATCCTAATAGCACAACGTGTGTAGACGCTGAGATATTTACTGCAGAGCTAATTGGGCAACTCTACAGTAAGCGTCTCATGTTGATGAACCCTGTAGCTATCTGGTCGTCATCCCACTATTGCCATAAACTAGAATTTGCGTTGACTGCCTTCCAACATAGAGTTCTTAACTATGAGGCAGGTGATACCTTTTAAAATGCATATTTTTCCCCTCTTCCAATGACTGAGAGTTGTTATGGCTTCCACAAAAGGACATGCTTTCAAAAGGGAACTAAGTTGCACCTGCCTGGTAATTTAGTTTTCCTGTGGGTGCTGTGTCCAGGAATTAGACCTTCCCTCTTATCGGGAACTTGGATACTTGAGTTCTAGTGAGGGGAAGCTATATATTGTTTCACTCTGTTAAAATTGCAGTTCTGGCAGGGGAGAGTAATTACTGTAGACCTAGTAAATAGTTGGACTAAAATAAGTCCTGCTGGACAATTATGAGAGACTGGTAGACGTTTACACCAAAATAAAGAACTCTAAATATTTTATGAGATAAACAGGTAAGTTCTGTTTTTATTCTCCTTTGTGGTGATGGCTCCAATTTGTGATGTGTATTATTAATTCATCACATTAAAATTATTGTCTATTCATTTAAGTTTAGCAGATGTACAAATACAGACATGTATCTATAAATATAAATTTTTCATTAAAATATAGAAGAGTTGGAACAAAAAGTACCTAAAATGCAACTAGTTCTTTTCCTGCTCCTTTTTGGGCATAAACTCGTATGTAGTATTTGTATCTTTTCATAATTTAGAAATGCATGACCATTCTGGTCTTAGATTCTTACCCTTGATTACCGTCACTGCATCTTGGCATCGAATATCCTAAATAATAAAGTTGCTTTAGTGAGAGTGCTTTTTTCTTATGAGCATAATCACACAGTAAAATAAAAGGATAAAAGCCAATCTGTATATAACTATATTAGCTAACAGTGTATTTATTTGTGGCCTGACTTAGGTCATTCAAATTTGAGCTTACTGAGTTCACATTGCAAAGTTTTTGAACTCCTCTGAGTTATGCATATACCTTTTATAGTGTGTACTGTATGTCCCTGTCATCACAAATCATTTCTTCGCTGGAGTAATTAATGACTCCTAGAAAACCCTTTTAAAAACAATCTATGGATAGAGTGTTTTTTCTTGCATTCTGTGTTTTCTGATACTTTTACAAATTTTTCTGGTATGTTTTTTTAAATGTTCCAGGGATATTGTCTACTAGCTTTGTATTATGTTGCTGTTTGTTTGCGAGCTAGCAGTGATTCTGCTGCTATATCAACCTAGAGCAAGAGACAGGCCTTGTCTTTTGGACATTTTAGTCTCCAAGATGGGTTCATTTTCGTCTAGAATTGTGCAGTTCAAAATGAATCGCTTTAACAAAGTAATGCTAATGAACTAAGGACTTTTCTTATTCCAGAGTTTCAGTTAATATCAGTTAGGCATAGGATGAATTCTTAAATAGTCTTCCTAACACAAACCAAAAAGAGGCACTTTTCTGATCCATCAGATTTGATTTTTTTGTTATATGAACATTTCTCATTTAGGAACTTGAAGGACGCGATCATTCAATATGTAGGTTACCAAAACTTTTACATCACTGGCCCTCATTGAACTTCCTCTGTTTTCTTTGAACAGTTGAGCCTGGTCAAGGTTATGAGCAAACTTATTTCTCAAGTATTATCTCTTCACCCTGGCTTTTGGCTACCTTCTTCAGGATTACAGTAACTTGTTCTGATTTGTCCACATGCTTGGAGGTCTGTTTTAAAATTCTCTGAACTTTGACATGCTCAGAGATCTGCCAGTGCACTTTGCTCGAGGGGTGTATACCTTTTTTGCACTCCCAAGATTTAGTTGTTCTGAAATTCATTTTCTGAGAGCTCTGTGGATGTCTTACTGTGCTGTTGTTACAGTTTGAAAATTACTGAGATTTGCATATTTTTCAGTAACTAGAGGGAGGTATCCTGATGTTCATTGACTCGGTTAGCATATTCTTTTCACTACCTCTGTATTTGAAAATCTCTTAAAATAGGGTCATCTGTCTTCTTATTCCCATTGGAAAGAAGTTTAAATAATCACAGCCATGTTCTTGATGAATATCACACTTGTGAAGGTTATATTCTGTACTTTCACCTTCTTATGTAAATAATTTTCTTTTTTGACAAAGAGCAACTGAATCGAAATGAAGCCTCTATTTTAGTCTTGCCCCTTGTGAAACTTGTTTTAAGTATTTAGTGTTACTACGTGGAACATTTGTATAGTTTGCTCTGTCTCTGGACACTGCTGCAAGGATGGCATATTTATTTAAAAGCTTTGTTTCCTTTCAGTAAGATTTAATGGCTTTTTCACTGTCTTCCAGGTTCTCATATTAACTAATATCATGCTGGGTATTTATCTCTTTGGATCCTAATTATTTTCTTATCCTCACCATGGAATGGAATTCAATTAAATGATCATTTTGGAACGCAGAAAGACAATTACATTTCAAGTAATTATTTTGGATCATGTTGGAGACACCAGCCATCCTTAAAACAAAAACAAAAAACTTGAACACTGTTGGAGGAAGTCTTTGACATATATGAACCTATGCTCTTCATTCAATGTATTTCCCCATCTCCGTAAGTTATAAAGTTGTACATGTTACAATATATGTGACACAAATTGGTCGCAATTTTTTTTACTACTATAAAACTTGTATTCTTAAAGGAAGAATCTGGCTGAGAGTTTCTGACTCTTTGGGTATCCAGTACAATTGCATAAGTTAGGTCTTGGTAGCCAGTAGTTCATAATACATACTGAAATATAAAAAAAACTAACATTTTTATATAAGTCATGATGCACTTTATAAAGCTGTATTGGATGCCTCTGTTTGGTGGTTCATAATATTTGAAAACCCATCTCAGTCTTTTGCTGTACAGGTATCAAGGTTTAACAGAACACATTATCCTGTTCTTGAATATGTTTATGTGTACACCAAGCTGTGCATAAGATGGCTTGAATTATGTTTAAAGTTTAAATGAGTTCTGCTGGTTTGATGTTGTTTTATTGTCAGCAGAATCTCAAAACGAGTACAGCCTTAAATGTACAACTTCACATTTTTGGTTGTGTTTTGTACTGTCTTAGAATGTATGTACCTCAGACTCCCATTTTTTGCTTTCAGGTTCCCTATGTTTACGCAGTCATTCTGTATTTTGTCTCCTCCCACTTTACTGAATTTATTAGATAAAGTTAACCTACTTGGCTTCACCCCAAGCCATGGTGAACATTTATTTGCAACATCATTTTTAAAGACTAATTTTTGTTTTACAAATACTTTTTTTTTTTTTGTCCTGACTTATCAGCACTGAAGAAAAACCCAGGAATAGCTAACATATTAATCTTAAATGTGTTATTTCTTTAAGGTTCCTTTTTTAATTACCTACCTCAAGAAAGACTTATCATAAACTAGAAAAAGAGTATGAATTAACCCCTGCAGTTAAAATAAATTGCTCTTTTAATTTAGTAATTTGTTTTGTTCCATCTGTCTGCCTGATTTTTTTTTTTTAATTCCACCTGAAAATGAGCCTTTTCAAGTTTAGTGCGAGGGCACTAGGAAAAAACTAACTCTTCCCATAATGAAAAAAAAATTGCAGCCTAGTTCAAATAGTTCTTTCACTGATGCAGGTAGAATTTAAGTTGTAGTGTTGAATGGAAAATGCCACCTTGAATTATGACTTTTCCCACTGCAGAGAGAGTGCTGAGCATGCACAGCAGATATTTTGGAGATTATACAGGTCTTTAACATGTAAAGTAAGATGAGGCTAAAATGATCCCCAAAGATTTGCCTATAGTAGCTGTTCACGGGATTCTAGCTAGCTTCCTGTTCATGAGATAGGGAGCCACTTCAATGGCTCATCCTACAGTTCTGATTACAGAATTTTATTTTATTTTTTGCAAGTTGGCATTGTATTAGATTGTGTGCACTCTCGTGCTCACTCACCGTCTCTCTTTCAAGAAGAGGTAATATTTTATTATCCAGTTACAAATTTAGTTTGACTGATACCTAAATTTTCAACTAGGTAAACTGAGATTCTTCTGGTAATAAGATTTTTGGTGTCTTTTCATTTTTTTTTTTAAAGATGCCTCTTCTTTTTATTTGTCATTTAGGATTGAACAGTAAGGGAAATCAGTGCAGTCAACATGGCCTATTATTCTGTGTCATTCCCAACCCTCTTATCCACGTACTTCCATAAACAAGGTCAATTAGACTGAGAGTTTGGGGACTTAAGTTGTCCATATTCTTAGAAAAAATAGGTTATTGTGTTGCACTCCATCATGAATATTTAGGAGAGTTACTGTGAACAGATTTTGAAGAAGAAATTAGTTTTATTCCTTTTTTACAGAAGAGTGATGAGAAGTAGCAAGACTCTTCCTAATGAGCGCTCTTGGAATTTCCAGTTTCCTTTTGTTATTCTCAGACAGTATTTTATAACTAAACTCCAAATGCATTTTGAATCCTGTCCCAGGCTGGGCCTCTGTGCTACACGCTGCAGCCTTAATGACATTTGCTATAGTCGCAGTGCCTTCAGCCAGGAATTAAAGGTTTAAGATAAAATGACAAAGTGATTTTAAAATAAAACATAAAGATTGTGGTAGGACTTGGGTTTCTTTTATTCTTGGTTGTTGGTAAAGCATGGGTAGGAGTCTGTCTGCTAGATCATGTCTTTGCAGTTTGTGTTGATGAAGTATGTGATGATACCTACTCTGAGTTTCTTGGTCCTGGGAAGATGCTGTAAATAAGAATATACAACTTCAACCATAGATGAAACAGATGCCTCATGGGTGAAATGTTTTATTTAAGACACATTGCGTGGTAGCTTGTTACACTCCTTTAACTTTACAAGAGTGTTTAATCAAGCTTGCAGTTACCAATCCTCAAATGGACTTGGACCCCAATCTGCTAAAACAACTTTAGAAACAGCTCTGTCCTCTTAAAATGAACTTGATTTCAGCATTATCTAAATCTGAGTTAATCTATGATAGCACCTGTACTTTCTGTCTGAGAATAAACATGATAAAGGAAGGTTATTGTTTGGTAATGAACTTATTGCTAACAGCTTCAAGATGTTGATTGTTCTCCTATTGAATATAGAGAGAATGGTATTTTGTGATTTGGGTCAGATCTAGTGGAGAATTGCAGAAGACTGCATTAGAAACTTCTGAATGTGAACAATCATAGAAAAATTAGAAAAGAAAAAATTCTTTCTAGACTTACTTATTTTGCACAATATACCTTTAAAATGTACAGAAAGAAAACCATAAAGATACTTTCACAACTTCAGCTAAGTGCCTACTTTTTCTTTTCAAAAGATAAATTAATAATACTTGCAAAGTTTTCAAGAGTAGCACTGAAAAGAACTCATGTGAGACACCATAGGATAGCTTAGTCTAAAATTCTGTAGCTCACTAGGGTAACAAGACTTAGTTCATAATCAACTTTGTGATGGTTTAAGACAAGATTGTCCCATTTCTAAGCAGCTAAGGGACAAAAACGTTGCAGGTTGTATCATGGGGGTGGCAGGGAGGCACCAACTGTGGGCTGCACTAGGGTGAGCCACAGGAACCCTAGCCATATCCCAATTACTATGCAGATACCCCCTTCCTTCCACAAGGGCATTTCCACCCTATCACTGCATCTGCACCACTGCATGCCTAAGCTGCCCTAGGAGCTCTCAGCTCACTCAGACACACCATGCTACACTGTCCTGTCCCCAGCAAAACTCAGAGGAAGGAGAGGGAGCCTAGAGACTCTGCTGGTTGCTCTTGTAGCTAGAGCAATGTGGGGAGCCACAGCTGGATGTGGGGGGGAGGGCTACAACATAACCCTTTGTGGGTCATGTGTGATCCATGGGCTGACAGTTGGACAGCCCTGGCCCAAGATGGTCTTTTTTAAATGGTTTTTATGTGCTTGATAAAAGCTACAGGTAACTTGGCATGTTTAGAAAATTAGGGTTGGAAAAGACTTCAGGAGGTCATCTAGTGCAGCCCCTTGCTTAAAGCAGGACCATCCCCAACTGTATCATCTCAGCAAAGGCTTTGTCTGGCTGGATCTTAAAAACTTCCAAGGATGGAGATTCTTGCAGCCTGTCTGGGTAACTTGTTCCAGTGTTTCACTATCCTCCTAGTGAGAGTTTTTTTCCTAATATCTAACCTATACTTCTCTTGCTGCAACTTGTGACCATTGGTCTTTGTTCTGTCATCTAGCACCACTGAGAACAGTATAGCTTCATCCTCTTTGGAGAACCCTCCTTCAGGTTGTTGAAAGCGGCTATTAAATCCCTCCTCAGTCTTCTCTTCTCTAGACTAAATAAGCCCAGTACCCTCAGCCTCCTCCCAGAAGTCAGGTTCCTCATCCTCTTAACCATTTTCATTGCCTCCACTAGACTCCCTCCAACTTGTCCACATTCTTTCTGTAGTGAGGGGCCCAAAACTGAACACTACTCCAGATGTGGCTTTAGCAGTGCTGACTAGAGGGAGAGGGGAGCGAAGAATCACTTCCCTCAACCTGCTGCCAACACTCTTTCTAATGCAACCCAGTATGATGTTAGCCTTCTTTGCAACGAGACCACACTGTGGGCTCAGTGTTCAGCTTATTGTCCACTGTAACCCTCAGGTCCTTTTCTGCAGACCTGCTGCTTAGCCAGTTGGTCTCCAGCCTGTACCACTTCATGGAATTGTTTTGTCCTAAGTGTAGGACTTTTCACTTGTCCTTATTGAACATCAGTCAGTATTTTTAATCTTGTACATTCTATAGAGGTTCTTTCTTGTGCTTGCTACTTTATGATTTTGTCATTCATGTTGCTAAGGTTTTTTTGTTTAAATGCAAAAAAATTATCAAATTAGGAAACTAAACATGACGTGGGACTTACCTTTGGAAAAGACGCTCCTGGTTTGCTTATATAGCAGATACAACATCTTTTTTCAGTTTTAAGAGTGCATGTAGAAGTCATATTTTGTAATTTAATAAAACGCAAGATGACAATCTTCAGGTTATGTCAACAAAAAAAAAAGGTTTCTTACAAGTCCTACTTCAGGTTAAAATTATATAATAAAAGTTTTAAAAATGTTTCTTCTTCACAGGAGTCCTTCCAGAAGTCCACACCTTAATCGAATAAAGAAATGGTCTTTAAACATAGACAAATGAAGAGTCTTAACAAGATATATGTACAGTGTGAATAAGCAAATGAAGGCAAGATTTTGTAGTGGCCCAGTTGTAAAATTCTCAGATTGGTGGCTTGAACACTCTAAATGTTAATTGCTGCTTTTTCATCTCTACACCTCTGAAACAAAGCACGCAAGTTGTGAAGGCAGGCAGAAAAAAAAATACAGCAGGGACTAATTTGAGTTTACAATCCAATTTTGCTCTGGGAGTTTACAAAATAGTCTTATATAAGTCTCCATTCATTCTCATTGCATGAGATTATTCTGAACTAGGTTTTAGTATCTAATACATTGACTGAAATCAGTAGAAGTCTCCAGCAGGTATTGGATTAGGGCCCTAGGGGAATCGCTACCTCTCATTACATTGGGCATTAAAAAAGCTATTTCCGTTATACCTTGTTGTGATTTGTCGAGTCTGTAATATATTACAATTTGCTTACATAAATGAGCTATTGACTTTTGTGAACCTGCAAGCTTTGACTTGGTTCCGTCTATGCGCTCAAGATTAAGTATCCAACATAATATTAAAAGTATTGTGTATGGGGAATATTTTTGAAGTGCCATTAGGCACTTCTTCTCATTTAATCTTCATTTTACTCCTTTTATCTGAAAGTGACTTCCTGTTTCTTAACAACTGGACTACATACATTTTGCCAGATTTTTTAATATTAATTACTATATTGTAATTTAAGGGATTTTTTTTTCTTTTTTGCATCTCAAAGCTACTTAACAGGTGCAGAACAGTAATTATGTAAATGAATGATTGCATGTCTGTATAGAAACACAGTAAAAATTACAATTTTGTTAAAGTATATTTCTGTTATATTATAGGTCTATCCAACGGTTTTGGAGATGGAAGTAGAGAGAGAGAGTTAGATGATGCTCCAGGAAGAAAAGTTGAACCTCGTCGTCGCTGTGCATCAGAATCTAGTATATCGTCTAGTAACAGCCTTTTATGTAATTCAAGGTAAAAATACGGATTTTTGATGTTAAAATAAAATTTATCCTGAATTGGAGCAACAAATATAAGTTGCGTTTAAAAAATACGTGTCAAAGTTTAAATTTTCCTCTTTAGGTTGAGGTGAACGTGGCTGTTTGTGTCCTTTGGGAATCATTATTTTGTAGGGGTGTGGTTAGGAAACTGCCGCTGTCTCAATTGATGTATATTTGAGTTACTTTTATAACTGTAGGCTAGAATCTTTCTGTAATGAATTTGCAGTGAGTTCACTCCATTTCTGTAAGGTACAGGCCATGACCATAATAACTAACTAGTTCTGGAGATGTTTGCCCTCATAAATAGGTACTCCTTGTTGGAGTCCCTTATTAGAGATTCCTAAATTAGAAAAAACAAATGGTAGGCATTTGGGGCAGTACTACCACTTGTGGATTTCTGTCTTAGAACAAGAGGGTAGAGTGGGTACATATTTGATTCCAATTAACTGCTTGTTCAGAATTTTCCAAATTTGTTCACAGTAGGGCATATTACCCACAAATACAATTCAATATGATGGGAAGACTCAACACCTGAGAGATATGTACAGGCATTCAAGTAAGTGCAGGAGAAAGGGGATCTTCCTGGTAGGAATTGATCGAATTTTCTTGCATAATAAATTCTTTGAATGCCTGTGTGCTTTTTTTGTGCTGGAGAGAGGGTCTTCTCCCAGCCCAAAAGTAATACCTGTCTGTGGTTGCTATGATAGACAAGTATTTTTCTTGCTATAGCCCTGTAAGTTAAACTACTTAAGAACACAGTGATAACCTATTGTAGTATAAAAGTAATGTTGTATTGCATCCTTTGATGTGTAATATTTTGAGGAAGCAATTCAGAATAATTCTCAGAGTTTGAATCTTAAAAATGAAAGTGCAGGTGGACAAAAATTATTGATGAGAAACTTTTTCTATTTTCCTATACAGGAAATTCACAAAGGGACTTGGGCTCCCTGAAATCTGGAGTTAGGTTGGGGTGGGCAATTATTTTGGCTGGAGGACCACTGAATGAGTTTGGTGAGCTGTTAAGGGCTATATGGGTAGCCCTACCCCTTAACAGGTACTCCATCTCCAGGTTGCCATCTTGTGGCTAGAAGCCCCACCTCCTAATCCCTAGGCCTTTGCTACCAGAAGTCTCTCCCCTTGCAAAGGAAATGCATCTTTTGGGAGGGGGGAGTGGGATATTTGTTTGTATATTGTGTATGGTTGAGGGGTGTTGGGTCTGGGGGGGGATTTTGGTGTGTGTAGGTATGGTGGGGGTGGGGTGTTGTGGGTGGTGCAGGTGGGGGGTATTGGTGAATGTGTGTGGGATGTTTGGTAGATGCGTGGGACTTGGATGTGTGTGAGGATATGATGGGGGTAGGGTGGGATGTGAGAGGTGTGGGTGCACGTGTGTGTATGTGGAGGTGGGAGGTATAGAACGTGTGGCAAGTGTGGGATGTATATGTGGATATGGTGGGGGTGAACAGATGTGCGTGGGTATGGTGGGGGTGGGAATGGTGTGCGTATCTGGTGGGCTTCCTTGCCCACACCTTCCCTGCCTGCTCTTTGTGACGTGGCTGAGCCCAGTCCCTTTGCAAGCTGCAGGGAGGGGGATCCGTGCTGCCTGCCTGGCTCCTAGCATGCTGCAAATGATGTGAAAGCAGCTGCCGCTGGCAGGCTGCCAGAGAAACCTCTGTGACAGGATGTAGGCACGGGGAGCCGAGCCTGGCTTTGCCCCACACCTGCCTGGCAGAGCTGCAGCTGAGTTTTGTGCTGGCTCCTGCTGCTACTTCAATGCCACATGCTTGCCTGGCTGCTGCTCCTGCCCCACCTTCCTGTCCTGTGCCTGCGTAGCGGGGCTGCACTGTCTCCTGCTGCTGTTCCCACCACACCTGCCTATCCCATGAGTACCTGGGCTCCTTCATGCCCCCTCTTCACCCACATGCTCCGCTGCTCAGCCATGCACGAGCAGGACCAAAGTGAGTTGCAGGCAGGGCCCACCCAATTCCCCTCAAGGCTGCAGCTTCCCCTCCCTCCTTGCTGCCTGAAGCTACTGGAGTCAGGGGGAGTCCAGCAGTTCCTTGGGCAGCAGCAGTAGCAGCTGTGCCTGCTGGACAGTGCTGGTGCCCTCTGGTGGGGTAGGCTGGAAGCACAGCAGGTGCTGTCCCATGCAGGAGCAGGCAGGACTTGGCTCCATGCTGAGCATAGCAGGGGCAGGTGCCTGCAGGGTTGGATACAGTTAACTTGTGGGTGCTTGCCTGGGGATCAGAACCAATCAGCTGGTGAGCTGGATCCAGCCCACGGGCCATATTTTCCCCACCCATGAGTTAGGTTCTGTCCTGCTTGCTTACTTCTGGCCCTGGGACTCTTGCATCCCTTTCTTTATAGCATATCAGCTTCAACAAGAGGGATAAAGATTGCCTTCAGACTAGGCTATCTTCTAGCCTGGTGGTTAGGGTTGTTTCCCAGGTGAAAGATGGGAGCTGGAGAGAAAGAGGGCCTTAATCCCACATCTTCTTCCTGGGTTATTGCTCTGAGTGAGTGTTCTAATTGTTAAGATGCCACATAGAAAGTGATGAGCATCCTTGTGTTTCTGAATAAAAATAGCCAGGGACACTAAAATCACACTTTCTGTGTCTGGTGGGTACAGTTTTACCTGACCTGCCAGATCTGGCTCTTTCAGGGATTAGTTGTAGAGACATCTAGTTTGTAAATCCCAGACAACCTTAGGTACCTAGAAGTGGTGGTGCCTATGGACACGCGCAGCAGCTGAATTTAGCATTTAGCAAAAGGAGTGGGGAGGAGTGTATTTTGGGAGAAGGCGGGGTGGGAGGAGGAGCAGATGGCATTTCTGTTTGTTTTTCATCAGAAAACTTAAACTTTGGATTTTAGTTATTTCTCAGTTAGAGGTGTGGTTCCCATGAATTATTATTCTTACTAAATTTTTTTTTATGATTCTCACCAGAAATTCCTGTCTACAGTTGGAAGATGGGTTAATATAGAGTAGAAATAATGGAAAAGAAAATTCTATGTTCTTTTAGCCCAGGACTGTCTAACTGGCATCCCACAAGTGGTTAAATTGCATCCCCTGTCCCCTCCACCCCACTACTGCTCCTGCCATTGTTCTTTCTAAACAGAAGTCTTCCCCTTCCTGCCCCAACCCAGGGGTGGTGCATCACAGCATGGGGCAGGAAGCAAGAGAATGAAGCCTGGGCCATGCAGGCACATGGTGGACAGAGGGTGCCTATGCAGGCATGTGGTGCAGCAGTGGGAGCGTGGGGAGTAGCCGCACTGTGTGGCATCCATGAGGCCCATGGCATGTCCTGGTGCAACCTGTTTGGTGTATGCTCCTTTCCCCAGCACAGCTGCAGCCCAGAGGGCATTTGGGCACCAGCCACAAATAAGTGGGACAGGCCTGTGTTAGCTTATAAGTACAAGTTGAGTCAGTTTGTAGTTTTCTGTGAAATGTATTTAAATTAAAAACTCGACTTTTAAGCAGCTGTACTGGCTTCTTAAATTCCTGTTCAGTATTTTGATGGGGAACATTCTAGCTTTAATGTTAATAATATTTTAATATTAAAATCTCTACAGTTTTAGTTTGCCAAAGTGTGGTAAAGGTAAACCAGCACTTATACGAAGACACACCTTGGAAGACCGAAGTGAATTGATATCGTGCATTGAAAACGGGAACTACGCAAAAGCAGCAAGGATTGCAGCTGGTAATTACAGTGCATATACTATTAAGAATATAATTTAAATTGTGAATTTTGCTAACTGGTACAAATCCATATTAATAGATCCTGTGCTAAATCCACATTATGAGGATTGTGCCCGACAGATTTCCCTGTTGAAATTGATGGAAACATTTCTTAGGTGGGGATATAAAAATTTGGTCCTTTCAACTAATTTTGCTTTTGAAATGGTTGTCAGTAGTGATTTAAATTCTGAATAAGGAATGACAAGTAAGTTTTATCTTTGTAGTAAATAAGGTAATTTGGTCTAGAATCTCCATTGCAGCTTTGCTGGCTGGCATTTTAAGTGTCAATGTGTAAATGAAGACTTCTGTTTCTTTTGGTAGGCTTATTCTTACATAAACTTGTATTGTAAAAGCCAGATAAATAAGGATGAGTGGACAGAATTTTGACAAAAGAAATGGAGCATTACTTAGAGCTTCTGATTATTTGACTGGAATGCTTGAAGCAGAACGGTATTTCTTAGTTGTTGTAATTCCATAGTCTGGGTTCAGAATTCTACAGAACAAAATAATAGACTGCTAAATCCAGATTTGGAGATGGATAGTTATTTAAAAAAAAACAAACCACCCACCCCATTGTCAGCTTGCCTATCACCCCTTGTTTCCATCTCTGCTTTTAGATTTCTCTTCACAAGTCTCCTTGTCTTGTTCTGCCTCATCTCAGCTCCTCTCCTGATGCTAGACTGGTTTTCATTTGTAAACATCTCCCTTGTTTCTTGTTGCAGTCTCTTTGCCTAGTCAACCCCAGCTGTCTCCTACATTCCACTACCTTGTCAGATCTGTTTGCTGTCTCCAACTGATTCTGATTCTTGGTCTGAGTCTTCTCCTCCAGGAAGCTTCACTCACAGTGTCCTTTCTAGTCCTAGCAGACTGCTTCCCTTATCCTGTGACCTTGAATTGAATGGCTTCCTTTTCCATGCTGGTTTAGTGTCAATAGACAAGTCATTGCCAGCAATGGAGACAGAGTCTCATTTTTCTGATTTAGTGTCTGTTAAAGTTTCTATTAAGTGTATGCCCCATAATGATTTTTTCCCCAGAAACATAGTGTGGCTAAATTTCAAGAGATTGTTTCCTATCCTTGTTACAAAGTCACAGGACTGCTCCATTGCTAGCTAGCATCAAGCAAAACCGAGGAAGTGATTCTTCCTCTTTACCTAGCATTGGTGAGACTCCAGATGGAGTTCTGGGTGCTGCACTTCAACAAGAACATGGAAAAGCTCGAGAGAGTCCAGAGAAGAGCCACCTGTATTATCAGAGACTTGCAAGGCAAGCCATATGGGAAAAGCTGGGGGACTTGGGTCTCTTCAGCCTAAAAAAGCAAAGGCTGAGAGGGGACTTGGTAGCAGCTTACTGCTGTATAAGGGGAATGCATCAAGTGTTAGTCAAAAAACTATTCACCCAGGCACCCTTGGGGAAAACCAGGAGTAATGGCTACAAACTCCTGGCAGACCATTTCAGGGTTAACACTAGGAAAAACTTCACAGTTAAGAGTGTCCAGACTGTGGAATAAGCTCCCTCCAAAGGCAGTACAATCACCTACCCTGGAAATCTTCAAGAGAGACTAGACAGTCACCTTGCTGAGGTCACCTGACCCCAGTTTTCTTTCTTGCCTGGTGCAGGGTGGGGGCTAGACCCAGTGCTCTTGCGAGGTCTCTTCCAGCCTTACAGTCTATGAATCTAGCTATGATAAATTTCACTTGCCTCTGTGAGGTTTCTTGAACTTTTCAAAGGGGAGGGGACAGCTGTAGCTTGACCTATGTCCTGGTGAGCAAAGCGGGCAGGGAGAGCTGCGATTCTTCCATGATAAAAAAAACAAAC